>JAWNOI010000032.1:0-1200000 GCA_035046045.1 Zaprionus bogoriensis | reverse complement strand
TATAGCATTTATATGCATGTCTGCCAGAAAGTCGTACTTCAGCTCCGCCTCGCTCAGGTCTTTGTCCTGGTCCTGCTCCACCTTCACGCACGCCAAGTTAAATATTTCACTCATGCTGCAAACTGACTGAATACTGCAGCATTTATGTGAGTAATATTGTAATATTGATTGTCGAGCCGAGCATAAACAAAACAATTTGCAGCAACAGCTGATTGCGTGCTGCCAACTCAGCCGAAAAAGCGACATGTGAATGGCAAGTGTTGCGCGCGCTCGCAGCTAAATTCAAATTTAAGCTTGAATTTATTTTTATGTAAAAATTCCTTTAGACCAAAATGAAATTCATTTGTTTTTATTGAAGCGCTTCTTTAATAAACGTGTACAAGTGTGTGTCCATTGTATGTGTGTGTTTGTATCAGCGTTTATGTGTTTGTGTGTATTGCTTTTGGGCTTACAGTAATTTGATTGAACATATTTACAATTGATTATTATGGTACATAAGCGTTAATAATATGCGTGTAAAATATGTATGTAAAATGTGCAATGATGTGTGCCGCCTATACATGCAAAAACTCATCTACATAATTAGCAAACATTTGTACTTCCAACTGTGTTCCTCGTTTCGTTAATGCTTTCTGCTATTTCTTTCTTTCTTTTTGGTTTCTCCTTCCTCCGGTTCTACTCTGGTTAGCAACATACAACACTTAGGTCTATAAATATTAAATACACTTCGCGCCGTCCTCGCTCCTACTCTTGTATTTGGTTACAGTTTCCGATATTTGTGTAAGGCACATGACACATTCCTGAATCTGATGTGCGTATGTTATATATGTCTATATATATAGATAGAGGGAGAATATTAAGTTTACATTCACTAATGTACGGGTTAGTTAGTAGTAGTAGTATAGCTTGACATTTGTGCAACTCTATGTAGAGGCATCTCGATGCCCTCTCAACTGTTGTTCTTGGTTTGGTTGTAGGGTTAACAAAGCTGCTGCATTCTGTTGCATGCATATGGCCAGCAAATGACTAAAATCCTAATCGCTCGGGCGATCTTTATCCGAAATAGAATGGGCGTTAAATCTGGCGGAATTCTCTCGTTCAACAGTTCCATACGGCGGCCGACACTGGCTGCTTATATAGATCATGAGAGCTCCCCGATCGGCGCATTCTGCAGCCACAGATCGTGTATGAAGTTGTACAGGTTGTCGCTGACGGCCACCTGCAGCGGTAATTAGGTTCGGATCAGATCATATATATGTGCTATATATATATACTGATGCTGCTTACCTTGTAGGGCGTCGGGTTGAGCGTGCGCTTGTGATCGTTGCGCAGCGTCTTCAGCGAGATCTGCACCTTCTCGCGCACCTGCTCCAGCGTCGGCAGCAGCTGGCAGATCTTGCCCGACTTCCAGTAGATCTTGTACAGCGACTCGACGTGCGAGGGAATGACATAGGCGCGCTTGGACTCCTGGAAGGGATGGCGACACAGCACCTTCTGGCCCACCGCCGGCGGATGCTCCGAGTCCTTCTGCAGCAGATCGATGAGCGCATGGCCATCGGCGCTGTACAAGCGGTAGGCGTTCTTGTTGCCCGGCATGGTGACCTTCTCGACGTCTTGGCTGAGCTTGATGCGCGCCTGGCCGTTGATCTCGACCAGCTTGTAGACGCAGCCCAGCGCCGGCTGTCGCTGGCAGGTCACTAAAATATCAGATAATAATCAGATAATATATATATGATAATATATGCTAGTTGCGAGCTCACCCAGATGCGTGCCAATGCCGAAGCAGTCGATCTTGTGGCCCTGCTCGTTCAGGCTGAGGATGGTGTCCTCGTTGATGTCATTGGAGGCGACGATGGTGAGCTTGTTGAACCACGGCACCTTGAAGCGCTCCGCCACCTTCTCGAAGGCCTCGCGCGCCAGGCACGACAGGTACGCCAAGTCGCCGGAGTCGATGCGTATGCCCAGGGCGTGGTAGCCCAGATCGTTGAGGGCCAGCGCCACGGCGCTAAAGTTCAGCAATCCGCTCCTGAGCGGGAGGGAAACAGAGAGAGAGAGCGGGAGCGAGAGAGAGGGGGGAGAGAGAGAGAGCAAAGTGAGCGTGCATTAAAACAAGGTGTGACAAAAGCTAAAGGTGCAGCTTGGGTTTGGTTTTCAATTCAATTCAATTCAATCAAATTCAAATCAATTCAATGTCTTTTTGCTGCTAGCGCTACTGGAAATGGGCGGTGTTTGCTGTTTGGTATGGGCGTGGCCATGTGTGCATAATGCAATGTGTGCCAAGATAAACGTTAACAATTTATTGCCAGGTGTTCGCTATGTGTCTAAGACTTGAGGTTGAGGTTGAGGTTGACGTTGAGATCCTACGGTGGATCGATTTGATTGCTGGAGACACAAGTCAAGCTTCAGTTACTGAAAGCCATGCAGTGTGCTCTCTCGGACGCTTTGTTCAAAATCGAAACTGAGTATACAGATACAGATACAGATAGATATATAGATATAGATATTGTATTGGGTGTCAGTGTTCAGATAACGAAACACACACGAAACTTCAATTGATGATTACAAAACCAAAAGAAAATAGGGGAAACAAAATGTCGATAATTTGAATAAAAAACCAAAAATCAATTTGGAGCGGGGGGGGGGGGGGAGAGACATATATGTATATAGAGCGTATATATTTGTATATAGTATGCATGTAGAACATATAACATTAGGATGATTCGGTGTGCTATAATCTCTATTCGCTTCATTCGCTTTCTATCGATTGTTATAGGATGGAATATGTTTGTTCTTGTTGTCCGTTTGTCCGTTTGTGTATCGTATGGCGGTTTTTGTTGTTCTTGTTGTAGTATTTTGAAGACGTGTTTTACATACCTCTGCCAAAATAGTGCCGGGAAGTCATTTTACTATGTTAGATGGTATAATGCTTGGGGATATTCGTTTTTATTTTCTTTAACTTTCGTAACGTTATTCGGTTTGAACGTTTTCATATGCAAAAATGTCACACAATTCACGAACGAAAAATAAAAGGTTAATTAAGTACAATCAAATGAGAATCGGTTAAGAAATGCAAAATGTAAATGTGCCAGTTGCGGTTAGTTGGGAGCGAAAGCTTGAAAGAGCTGAGAGAGAGAGAGAAAGAAGAGGAAAAGAAGTGGCAGCCAGCACTGACTTCCATTTTCCATAACTTGAACAAAAAGGCAATAATAAATAAAATAAATAAATGAATATACCATTTTTATTCACTTTCAATGCGTGAACGGTATAACCAAGTCAGTAAGAAGTAAAGAGCAAAAGCTGATTGAGTTCGGCAGGAAAGAAAAAAAGAAAGAAAGCAAGAAGAGGAAGTATAAGAATCGCACATCACCTGCAATGAGTTAGCTGATGCCTTTCCGAGGCCGAGACCAATACACAGGCACATACACACATACAGGTACACACATATAAATGTCGTATAGTATGTATGGTAGTGCATGCACAGTTCAAATTTGGAATTTTGAATTTTGCTAATGATAATAATGAGCGCAGTATATCGATTGTGTGGCAAAAACAAGGGGAAAACGGGGCACTCATGCTTGCCCCACGAAACGAAAACGAAAACAAAGACGAAGAACGAAAAACATGTGAAGTGGAAATCTTATATAGAATAATTAGGAGATAATTGAGAGATTAGTTCAAGTTCAAAAAATATATATATGGAGTATTAATATATAATTCAAATAACGAAACCAAGAGCGAAAATGGCAAATGATCTTTCTTTGTAGTCCCAGTAGGTTTTGAAGTATTGCTTGTGTCTGTGCGTGACATTTACCTGAATGACTTCTCGACATATTTTGGTAGGTACGCCGTCCCATTGGACGTGGAAGTGCTGATTGCAGTTGCAGTTGCAGTTGGAGTTGGAGTTGTAGTTGTTGTTGGAGGAGATGTTGTTCGAGTTGGAGTTGTTGTTGTTGGCGTTGACACACCATTGTGAGCCCGCCCACTGTGTCCATTCAGGCCATTCTTGTGTCCGTTCTTCTGTCCGTTAGCCGCTGCGGGTGGACTATGCGGCGCGGGGGGCAGACTGGCAGCGGGCAACGTACTGCCATTGGTTAGCGGTGCTTGACTAGTTCTTGTTTTGGCTGTCGTATCGCTAGCGGTCTGTACGTTTGGGACTTGTGTGACTTGGTCTGTTTCTCGGCTGTTGGGAATACTTGAAGAGTTACGATTACTTTCGACAAACAACGAGGCGCACTAAATGACACAACTGATAATAGCGAGGCGAAAGGAGGCGGAGCAAGGACGACACATACACATACAGATGCATTTAGGACTAAGCTTCTGGCTCTGGCTCTGCACTTCTGTCTGTCTGTTGAGGGTGCACTTCTGTCGAACGGGGCAACAGAACGAAATGCAACGCAAGAGAAGAACAGAGATAAGGAAAATGAAAAGGAAAGGAGACTCAAACCGAAACGAACCGAACGAAACCGATAAATGTTAATCGACAATCGATAAGTAACGGCAAAATAACTAAAGAACCAAAACCGTTCCGAGAGAATCTGCCTAAAAGCGAAATACCTCTTAACATCGTACGTGTCGACAAGCGCCATGAAGCCATCCGGAAAGGCAATCGCATAGGAGACCATCGCGGCCAGCTCGCCCTCGCTGGACTCCTCCGTGGAGACGTCGAGCACATGCGACAGCATCTGGCGATGGCGTATGGCATGCTCCAGCAGATCCTCCATTACGCCTGCATGAGGTAGAGATAGGGAGAGAGATCAGTCAAATTAGTTAGTATATTTTATTGTAGACTTCTCGCACTCACCCGTCTGCTTGTGCTTGAGCAGACGCGTCTTCAGCTCCCCGACGCTGCTGAAGCTCGTGATGTAGGCGTGCGCGTGCGTGCCTTTGACGGGTATATTGAAGAGCTTCCCAGCCAGCACATTCGAGGTGCCATCGAAGCCGCCTGCGTGGGAAAGAGAGAAATGTCGAAATTAAAATGTCTTCTAATCGTTTTTAAAGAATTTTAAAATAAAATTAAGTGTCTAGATTAAAAGGGTCAATAGAAAGTCGGTTTTTCCGAAATAGAAAGACTACAATAAACAGGATAAGGGAATGAAGGACAACATACTGTACCATTATTGAACTGCAGGCTGCAAGTGTATTGCTGTTAGCAGACTGCAGCAAACTGTTAGAAGATTAGACTGTTAGCAAACAGCATACTTTTAGCAGAGTGCATACTGTTAGCAGACTGCAGCAAACTGTTAGAAGTTATGTCAAACAACATTACATTGCAGCATCGCTGTAACTTGTACAGCACTTGCATAACTTATGCTAAATCCGAAACAGGCTTGTAGCTAACAGCAGTTGTACATAGCCCAAATGATGTTAAGTAGGCGCAATTTAACATTAGAATTGATGAAGGGTAACTTTAAATTTGGCATTATGACACACACCACTGTGTCATGGCTGCGCCATCAAATTGAAAGCCTTGAGGGACCTTGTACGCGTGAGTCACGCGCACGCGAGCCCGAATCGATTGTGAATTGAGTAAAAACCCTGATCCTATGTGTAATTAAACGCATTGCAAAGTTTCAGCGCGCAGGAGGAAGCAAAGGTAACAAAATAAGAGTTACGATGTGTGAGCGTCAATTGAAAATAGGTGCCAGCCCGTGGCTTGTACCGAGCCAAACACACACTCTTACACACACACACACACACACACACTCGCACATGTGGCAAGGCGGCAAAAAGTTTGTTTCTTTTTGGCTGCTTCTTTTTTTTGGCAGGGGGAGGGCGGGGACGGAGGTTACTGTTGCGTTGCGTGTGCCACCCACTTTTAACACATGGAACATGGAGAGTTCTTGAACTTTACAGCGAAGTCGGGCAGCTGCCAGGCGGAAGCCGGTGCCGTAGCCGGAGCTGAAGCAGGAGCTAGCGTAACAAGGCAGGAGCCACATCGAGTGACAGTGACACGTGCTTTGCATGCAAGCACATCATAAAGGACCAGACAAACAATACGAAATTGACGAGTACCCCCCGGAATACATCAAAAAAATCGCGCTGCATCGATCAATGCGAAGTCGGCGAAGACGACTTGGGTTGGGCTAGGACAGGTTGGGACGGGTCTGATTGGGTCGCTTTGGGTCGTGGCCATAGGCGCTAGTTTCACGGCGTTGTTCGGTCTGTTTTTAATTGATTATGTTCCAGCTGCATGCGATTTGGCAATGCCATGTCCTGTCTCCATATAAATGACCTTAGTCGTCTCTCCGTCCGGGGGAAAACCGTGTGAACTTCGCATGTACACCTACCTGTATAGGAATACTTGGATGCGGATAGGCCTCCGTCGGGTCCCTGCGCGCGACGCAGCCCAAACTCCAGCAGCTTGACATGTTTGCCGGCGACCATGCGATATCGCGCTGCATTTGTCGCCATTAAGCTGCGGAACAGAGGCATAACGGTAAAGTTAATGGTTGTACCTTGGCGCAGTACAGCCGAAAGTGTCGCAGTGACAAATGTCTGCTATAGGAAATTTGCTCTATATAGAAAATGATTGTGCTGAAGCCGTCAATAAATCAAGATCATAATAATCGCCTATAAAATGTGAATTCAGCGCCTTATAGAGCAGGCGTTACTATAGTGACGTTTGTTGTAGACACGCTCGACTGTCGCATACCTGGCATAGTTGACGAGCGTCAAGAGCGTCGTTTCCAGTAGTTGTACAATTATCAAAGGTCCTTCAATCTTGATAATGGGCACGCTGAATAAAGAGAGAAGGAGTGAGCAGATAAGAGATAAGATAGTTTGCTAGAGCTACTGAGATTACTTCATAGTCTACAACTATGAAAGTGTTAGGCAATGTCATTAACTCACCGTGGAAATGCAACAGTGCCCTCATCGATGGCGTAGAGCGTTACATCGTGGGCCGTGAGATTTCCCAAATACTCGAAGAACTCGTTCTCTATGCCCTCGGGCAGCGTTTGCCTCAGGTATTCAATGTCTGCAAGGGTCCCAGAATATATAAATGTATATATAGCATATAGAAATCTGAAGCCTTTCGAACTTACCGCTCTGCGAGTAGTGAAAGCTGTCGAGGAACTTCAGACACTCCTCGAGGCCGGCGAAGATGGTGAATTCGCCGTGGAATGGATTGTTACGAAAGAACAGATCGAACACGGCCTGGTCGTCCGTTTTGCCCGACTTCCAGTAGGCATAGGCCATTGTAATTTGATACAAATCTGGGAGTAGTCAAATATAGCAGATAACACGATAAGGCAATACGCCACAGGTGACAGACATGATGATTAGCGCAAAAACAAATAAGCACTTGTCCCGCCATATAATATATATATCACGATGATAGGATGGCTACCATTTGCCAACACCCAATGAACCCGTGCGTCCGATAAGATACGGTCAAAGTTCTTGACGCTCTCAGTGCTATGCATAATTACACGTCCAAGGCTTAACTACTGCACACATACAGAGAGAGATAGGTATACTCACAACGATAATACTCAATGCAAATTCTTATCTAAATTGGCGAGTACAATTGTCTCGAGCAGCTGCGATATTTGCATATATGTAGTATATACCAAAATAGAATCGGTTAAAAATGTACGAATGCAAATGCCATGTGAGAGCTGCGACTCTTGTTCTGGACCATTTGGGCATCGAAGGGCCTTTGCCATATGGTAATTAGTATTGTAATAGGTTTCTGGACTCAACAGATTTTCCCGGTAGTAATAAAATACCACACACCATAAATACATTCCAGGGCAGGAACCGTAATTAACGCTCTATTTGTTCAAGGTAATCAGTATTATTTATATGACGTGTTATTAACTTCCCGATCTAGGGAAGTTATTGTAACGACCCCGATTTTGAAGAGTGTCAGATCCTTGAAATTTTCACGTTTCTCGACGTTTCACATCCCCCTGACCCATTTTCAATGAGGGTTCTGTGTGTGTGTGTGTGTGTGTGTGTGTATGTGCGTATGTGCGTATGTTCGTATGTGAGATTTTTTTGTGTCAGCGGTTTCTCATAAACTACTGAACCGATTTGAACTTTTTTTTTTTTGAAAGATTCGTTTCACCGTCATCTAGGTCTGAAAGGAGTTTAAGAGGGTTATATGTTATAGTTTTTTAATAATTCGCCAAAAAGCACGATTTTTTGGGTATTTTTTGCTTTTTTCTCTACAAAAAAGGTAATATGATATTTTTCAAAATTCTCAACCCTTAACGAGATAATGGTGTTTTAAAAGTAGGAAAAAGTTGAAAAATCGCGACACGCTCGCTCACATCCCCCCCCCCCCCCCCCCAACAACACACACTCACACACGCGTAGACACACACACAGATATGTGTATTTGTGTGTGCAAATTATATTCTCTATAAAAAAAAGTTTCATAACATTTTTACTTATACCTACTGGTTGACGAGAAAATTTATGTTTGACACAAAGCTCAGAGAAAAAGCACATACATACATCTCATATCGGGAAGTTATAGATGTGACCCGAATGGGGGTCACACTTTGCCCGCTTCTTGTATATTTATATGACGCATTGGGTAACAATCAACTCGATGTGACATGCAAATGATGTCGGTTCGTTTGATTGGGAAATCATTGGCTGTAAATCCAGATTTCTGGAGATCTTTCTAAAAAATGAAGCCCTACATTTGAAAACTATATTTTTTATATACTAGACATCTGTCAATGTGAACTCTAAAGCAATCGGAAGTTTCATAGGAAACTTAATTACATTTTCAAAATTTGTAAAGACTGTTTTTATATTTAAATATATAGGGGTCTATATGTTTTATTTTATATATATTTATATATGGGAAACTAATGCAAGAAATTGGAAATATAGAAATCTTTCTAGGAACTTTCATTACTTTCAACATATTTACTTAACTCTTGATCTTGCCATGAAGAAAGCTTCATTACTTTTAATGTATTTGTGTAAAGTATCTATCGATCTGCAACTAGAACAGGAAATTGTCGTAGATAATTCAATATCAGTCAAAATAAATGGGTTTTCCAACTAAACAAATTATTTTCAATGTTTGGAAACTAAATTGGGGTTTTTTGCCTACTTGACAAATGAAATTGCAATTATTTTAACTACGAAATACAGACGACAACGTATGATTTTTCTATTATCTTTACGTTATATACATTTCCCCTTTCGATTTCACCCATAACTCTAGCCATATTTACCGGTCAATAGCGGCTGGACGACGCCGTTCTGATTCATCCGTCCGCGATCCATAAATTGCCCGCCCGAATTGCAGCTCATTTCACGGTCATTCATGATCACAGCGATTCGTTGTTCACTTCTATTTCGTCTTCTTCTGCTCGTATTGTTCTAAGTGTTTTTATTGACGTTGTTGCTGTTGTTGTTGTTGTTGTTGTTATTGAGGCCTTAATCGACACGTTTGTCGGTCGTTCACTCAGAGATCGTGCCAAGTGAATATATTATGAATAAGTGATTAAATTCTTGCAATTGGGATCCGACAAAACCGTTGAACTCTCCTCGGTTTAGGGTATCTTTAGCTGTACCAGTATCAGTATTAGTATCTGTATCTTTTGTTGTCTCTGTAAGATTTGTTGAGATTTGTCGAATTAGAACTGAGCAGCATGACGTAAGCGGCGTGTGGAATTAATTAGAGATTCGCGGCGCGATTGAGTGGCGGTATCAGAGTGTTGAAATCGTCGAGCGTTGTAATGCAATCCCAGCAAGCTGGGAATACACTACTACTTTGAAGTCCAACAAAACTGAACAAAAAATAATAAAAATGAAATAAGCAGAAAATAATAATAAAATAAACAAATTAAAAACAAGCGCCACAAACTCCGAATTTAATGAAAATCAAGCGCAATCGGAATTTTGCATACAGCCGGGAGTACTATCAGTTATTAGCGCGGTCTAAGGCGGCGCGGCACTGGGTCAGCGTGACCGATAAAGCCACAGCTACCGCTACCGCTACAGCTACAGCTACAGGGGAGCCTGCGGGTGCGCGGAACCAACTGTTTGCTATGCCAATCGAGCGCGCGATATTAAATCGATAAGCCCGCGCTGTGCGCTGTAGCGCGCTGCCACTGTAGTCGGGTATAGAGAGAGAATAGTAATAGTTTCAGCTGGTACTTTTAACTTTGTCGCTTCGCCTATTTTAGTATATTTTTTTGTATTTTCGGTTTTTATCTCGCAGCGCAGGCAAAACTTTTCCGCTGAGCGTTTCAAGCTCAACTGAAACGAGGCGAAAGCGTGCGCGGCCAGGCGAACTGCGGCGGCGAATTGCGCGCACAGAGCGAATTGAGAGCAGCGCAGCGCAGCGAGGCGAAGATGCGAAGACTGCGAAGAATTTGTTCGCTGGGAGAATTTGTTGATTGTTGTTACTTAGCAGCCGGGCGAGCGAGCGAGCGAAAGAGAGGGGTGTGCGAGCGAGAGAGCAGTTGAGTAGCTGCGCTGCAATTGGGTTTGTTTATTTCGGCTGCTGCCGCTGCGCTGCCACTGCCGCTGCCACTGCCACTGATTCTATTGATTACACACGTGTGTCGTCGTTGGCCCCAACATGTTGCACACAGGCAGCAGCAGCAGCAGCGGCGGCAACGATACCAACAGCAACGGCAGCAGCAGCGTCGGCAGCGCAGCATTAGGCGCTGCTGAAGGTTGCCTGAAGGTCGGCGGGGCGCGCTCGTGCGGGCAAGTCGCGAGGCGTGCTCAGAAAACGCACACACACACACACGCAGCGGAGGCGCGCATGGCGTGGGCGCTGCCTGCCGCCTTGCAGCAGCTGCTGCAGCACTCACTTTCACTTTTCGCACACGTTTCAATTCATAATTTGTGCAGCGTTTGCTTACAATAATTTTACGCGCACAATTCACAGCGGCAGCAGCAGCAGCAGCGGCAGCATCAGAGGGGCGAAGCAGCGGGCGTGATTATCGATCGCATTGCTCTGCAGCGGGCCGTGTTTATTTCGCAATTTATTGCCACACACGCACACACACACACACAATCGCGCGCGCACTCAGAGTTGTTGTTGCTGCTGCGGGCCAAAAGTTATTGAATTTACTTCAAAGTTTAAATAGCGCAACTAAACAAATCGCACTGTGCGAGTGCCAATGCGCTCTCAGCTGATAAGAGAGCGGCGCTGCCAACTTGCTTTGCTAGTAACGCAGCTTTTGCGCGCGCCACTGTCGCTCTCTGCGCATGACGTCACAGCTGTTCGCTAACAGTGCTGACAGCAGTGCTGCCCGCAGTTGGCTGTTAGAAAAAGCTAAGACGGATATTGTGATTCTTGGCAAGTGTAAATAATATTTAATTAAATTTGTAAAAACATAAGAAATAAGTAAACGTTTTTACATAATTTTGTTATTCAATTTGCATAAAAATTAAAAAAAATCAAGGTAAATTAGTTTCTTAATAAATTTAGAACGATAAATAACGATAAATTAAACTCTGATTTCCCGCTGCCTATTAAATTAACACTTACGAAGAAAGCTAGTTTTGACGATAAAAAAGCTGCCCAGAGCAGACCAGCGCTTAAAGCAAAGGAATTTATTCAATTAAAATTGATAAATTATATTTAGCAATATTAAACAATTAATTCATGTATTCAATATTTGAATTTAATTTAATTTCACATAGTTTCAATTATTAAAAATAAACTCATTCATTTAGTAACTTAATTCTTAAGTTTCTACAAACAAATTGTCAAATTGAGTTGTCAAAGCGCAAAGCACGACCTTCTCCACGTTACGCCATGACGCGCTGACAGTGCTGTACAACGTGTAAAAAGCTAAGTAACGATTTCTTCGGCAAGCTGCTGGACCTGCTGCTCCTGCTGCACCTGCTGCAGCTGCTGTTCCTCCTGCTCCTCCTCCTCCGCATTGTTTACATCCGCGGGCCAGTCCAAGTCGATGCCCACGACGTCCAGCGCCAGGATGTCGATGGGCTGCCCGATGATGGAGCACAGCGAGGGTGCAGTGCGCCCGAACTCGCCGTGCACGAGCTCCTTGATGTACGTGCCGGCCTGGCTGACGACGTCGATGACGAGCAGGCGGGGATTCTCGCGCTGCACGCGCGCCCGCACGCTGTAGATGGTGCGCGGTCGCGTGTGCAGCGGCCGGCGATGCAGCACGCGGATGGGCGTCTTCTGCTGTATGTCGAAGCTGTCGGGGATCTGCAGCTTGCGCAGCAGCTCCGCCGTGGCGGGCTGCTCGAGCAGGCAGAGCGCGCGGTAGTACTTGCGCTTCTGCTCCTCCCCCGTCTTGATGTGCGTCAGCTGCTCGCGCGGCACCACCTGCAGATTGTGTATGGACACGCTGCCGGAACGGTCGACCGCCTGCTCCATGGCGTGCGCCTGCTGCCGGCTCAGGCAGCTGCGCCGCGCGTTCGGAATCTCCAACACGAAGGGACGCCCCCGGCCCAGGCAGCGCACGTCGACGTCCTCGCGCCCGCTGGACATGAACGTGATCTTCTCGGGCGTCTCGCTGAAGTGCGGCCCCACGTGGCGCACGATGATCTCCTCGATGCTGTCCTCCATGATGCGCCGCCCGTTGAGCACCCACGGCGTGTGCGACAGCTCCCGGCTGAGCTTGCGGTAGCGCCCGGCGACGCAGACGTAGGGCCCCGCCAGCTCGATGGACTGCAGCCGCAGTGGCTGCTCCACCGGTGCCGGCGGTATGGGCAGGTAGCGCTCGTACAGCTCGGCCTTCAGCCGCGACGGCTGGTACTGCTTCTCGAGTAACCCGCGCGAGATTTCGACGCGCTTCTGCGTGGGAAACGCCGCGCGGTTGAGCTCGGCGAGCTGCGCCACGTCGGCGGCCTCCGTGTCGTGGCGCAGCTCGATGTTGATCGTCAGCCCGTTGGCGTCGTACTCCCGGCCCAGCTGGGCGCAGACGACGGGATGCAGGATCAGCTTGACGGCCTCCTTGACGGGCACATCGGGCGCGCTGTGATCGTCGACGGCGGCGCGGCCGAAGTGGCGCTGCAGCGCGTACCACATGGCGAGCTGGCGCAGCTGCAGCGTCATGGGCAGGCTGATGGCCAGCACGATGCCCTCGCTGTCGTAGTTGCCGAAGTCCGACTGCAGGATACCCTGTACCAGCTGCTGCTGGAACTGCTCCGAGAAGAGGCCCAGGCAGGTGGAGCAGTGGTTCAGGCGGGGCTTCTTCGGCGGCTGCTCGCCGTCTGCTGCTGTCTCAGGCGCAGCTGCGGGCACTTTGACCTCCAGCTGCAATTAAATTAAATTAAATTCCGCAATTCTTTCTTTTCTGTTTATTTGTTTTTGTTGTTGTTTTGCTCACGCGCTCGAAGGTCTGCTGCATGTTGCGGTATTCCGTGCCGCGTGCCTTTAAGTAGCGCAGCTGGCACACGCGGCAAACGCCGCATGACTCGAGGTAGTCGACGAGCTCTTGTTTTTTCATTTTATTTAATTAATTAATTCAACAAATTGAGACAAATGCAACGTTCGACAATGCGCTGCAAATGTAAACAAAACGTGCACGCAACAAGCCGTTGTGCAACACTGTGCAACAAGCGGTTATCGATAAGTAGCGAGATATCGATCTAGTATCGACAGCAGTAAATTGACAAATGTAAAAAGTCTTTAATTTGTAGTGCAATTCAAACAATTAATACAATAAAATGAAACAAATGCAGCGTCAAGCAATGTGCGATAATACAAATTTGCACCTAACATGCAACACTGTTTGAGTACTTAATATCGATAGCTGTAGCAAAATCGATGCTAGTGGGAGCAGTTTATCGGCCTGCAATTGTCGAATAGTTTTCTTTTTCAATTTGATTGGAATTTAAGGTACATTTCGGCTTTTTAACGAGTTTAAACGTGCAACACAAGCCTTAAGCTGCGTCGCAAAGTGCTACGCTGTGCCTCAACTGTTGCCAGCAGCTGAGGAAAAGCTTTGTTATTGTTACGTCACAGTGCGCCGCAGACTTCAATTGGAAGCAGCGACTTAATACTATATATTTATATATATATATATATTTAATCCAAATCTCAGCTGCAGTCAAAATGTCGCTGACGCCCTTCCTGCGCCTGCCCCTCACGGATCTGACCGGCTGCCTGATCAACCACCAGACCTACGACAAATGCGGCAAGTTCGAGATGAAAATGATGGACTGCCTGGAGGCCTACGGCCTGGAGCGCGGCAAGAAGCAGTGCGCCGATCTCATCGGCGACTTCCAGGAGTGCGTCAGCATGCAGAAGCAACTGCTGCGCTTCCACGTTAGTGTGCAGATCGCTTTCTACTGCTATTATAATCTCTGACTTTTGCCTTTTCCCCTTTTGCAGGCCATGCGAACGGAGCGCTACAAGCAGTGGCTGGCCGGACAGCGCAAGCGGGAGGAGCTGTTCGCCGAGCCACCACGTGTCGATGCTTATTGAGGTAGCCGCAGTCACTGGGCAGTAATTGCATATAAATTTAGCCAAGATGTCGTTTAAATAAACAAATTATGTACAATAATTACATTGTTTATTTATGTTTGTGGTATTTTGCAGGTGTTGGTATTTTGCACCAACTTTGCAGTTACTCAACACTGAATTGCAGGTCAGTTAGCAGCGCCAGCCACTGGATTTGTAAAATAAATGCATATAAAGTGCAGCTAAACAATAAAAATCTTTAAAAATCTAAAACATAAAATTAATGCTTAATAATTCGTTATACATTTAATTGTTTGTGCTATTTGCCTAATGTTGGTATTTTTGCTTAAGCAACAAAGTTACACAGCACTTAACTCTGCTACTTCGTCTCACATTGTTACTCAACACTAGCAAACGAGTTGGCAGCCCTGGCATTTTGTTTAAGCGGCTGAAAATCTGCTCGCTCGCGTTTTTTAATTAAATTTTATAACAAAATGGGCACAAAACGTCCCAATAACAATGTGGTGCTGGCGCAGGAGTCCAAGCGCAGCAAGCATGACATTGTGGCGTACACAAACCGCGACAAGGCGCTGCTGGAATCGGTGAGCGAGCGTCGTGCTGCAGCTGCGAGCGGAGCAAGAAGAAGAAGCAGCAGCAGCAGAGGCGCAGCATTGGGCAAAATGTAGAAACAAAAATTAATAATAATTCATCTGCGTGGTTTTTTAGGGCGTGCGACGCACCTCGAATCTGCAGGCGCCCATCATGCAGCTGGAGGGGCACGAGGGGGAGATATTCACCACAGAATTCCATCCGGAGGGCGAGATGCTGCTCTCCTCCGGCTTCGACCGGCAGCTCTGTGAGTAACTGGAGATTCGCTCGAGTCCTGGTCTAATCCCACGCTCTTTCAGACATCTGGCAGGTGTACGGCGACTGCGAGAACATCATGGCCATGTCCGGGCACACGGGCGCCGTCATGGAGGCGCACTTCACGCCCGACGGCTCGCACATCTTCACCTGCTCCACGGACAAGACGCTGGCCATTTGGGACATTGTGACGGGGCAGCGTGTGCGCCGGCTGAAGGGCCACACGAGCTTCGTGAACAGCGTGCAGGGCTCGCGGCGCGGCCAGCAGATGCTCTGCTCCGGCAGCGACGACCGCAGCATACGCATCTGGGACGCGCGCAAGAAGCAGGCGGCGCACGTGCTGGAGGCGCCGTACCAGGTGACGGCCGTGTGCTTCGGCGACACCAGCGAGCAGGTCATCAGCGGCGGCATCGACAACGAGCTCAAGATCTGGGACATACGCAAGCAGCAGGTGCTGCACCATCTGCGCGGGCACACGGACACCATCACGGCCGTGGCGCTGTCACCTGAGGGCGACTTCGTGCTGACCAACGCGATGGACAACACGCTGCGCGTGTGGGACGTGCGTCCGTATGCGCCCGGCGAGCGCTGCGTCAAGGTCTTCCAGGGGCACCAGCACAACTTCGAGAAGAATCTGCTGCGCTGTGCGTGGTCGCCCGGCGGCGACAAGATCAGCGCCGGCTCCGCGGACAGGCATGTCTACGTGTGGGACGTGAACACGCGCCGCATACTCTACAAGCTGCCCGGGCACAACGGCAGCGTCAACGACGTCGACTTCAGTCCGCGCGAGCCGCTCATACTGTCCGGCTCCAGCGACAAGACGCTCTACCTGGGCGAGATCGAGGACTGAGCACTGGAGGCAGCGTATCACAAATGAGTTTATTTCTGCACTCGCCTAACGGTTAATAAATAATTTGTATTTGTAAATGTGTACAGCAATGGTTGGAGTAGGAGTGGGAGTAGGAGCAGCAATAGGAGCCTGGGGCCTGGAGCAGTTCGCCTAGACGGGCAGCGCGGAGCTGGCGGAGCTGGAGACGCTGCTCTTGAAGAGTTGCCCGAAGAACTTGAGGCCCGTCGCGCCGCCGGGCACCATGCCCAGCAGCATGAAGAGCAGCGTGATGATCTGCGCGACGGCGAAGAGCACCGTCAGGGCGGTGCTCTTGTGGACGAGGGCGAAGTAGAGGGTCAGGGTGAGGCAGCCGCTGTACGCGGCGGAGGTGAGCAGGCGCGGGCGGGAGAACATCTGCTTGACGAACGCCTGGAAGCCGACGAGGAAGCAGAAGCTCAGTATGAAGAAGAGGCTGCCCAGCGTGAAGAGCAGCGCGAACTTCGGCTTGAACATCAGCACCGGAATGTAGAACGTGGAGAGCGTCATGCACAGGCAGCCCATGCCCAGGCAGGCGACGAAGCCGACGATGCGCTGCAGGCGGGACTGCAAGTGGAATGTAAGGGTATCTGCTATCAAGTTAGAGTATCTGCTAGTCGCCTCACCAGCTTGGGGCAGCACGAGTCCTGCGTGTCCTTGAGCCAACTGTTCGCCTCGGGCGCGTCGGCGCTGCGCGAGAAGATCTGCGAGAGGCCGGCGGGCACCTTCAGCTGCGGCAGCTTCACATTGAAGTTCTTCTTCTGGTCGCTCTGCAGCAGCAGGTACTCGTCCAGGTCCTGCTTCAGGTTGCTCATCGTGGGCGACGCACGAACGCACTGTTAATTTTAATAAACGTAATTGTTTTTTGTTTACTGCCAACCAGACACAGTGGGCTCAAGCGCTGCGAGCGAGTTGACAGCCCTGGCAGTGTTGCACAGCACAGTTATTTCAACTGCGTAAATATAAATACTATATAGTATATAATATAAGTATATATATACAATTAACCGTAACTTATGGCTTTTTATTAGTATTCACTTTAAATTAAATTAATTTTAAAATTCACAGCTAACATGTAACGCCACAGCTCAATACCATGCAGCTGTGACGTCACTAGCCTTGCACCTTGCACTACGCGTCACCCTGCTGGCGCTGCCAACTGCCTTCAACTGAGAAAAGTACATTTTCGCCTGCTGGCGTTGCCACCCCCGTGTGCCAGTGGTCGCGAGCACACGGCACGCATCTGGCAACCCGACGATTCTTTCAGTTTCAGTTGAATTTTTGTCGTGGTTGGTTCGTTGTCGCTGCGCGCGCGTCAAATATGTAATTAAACTGAAATAAATTACAAGTATAATTGATAATAGGAGGGAATACAAGACGCCGAACACACGCAAAAAGAAATCAAAATAATCATTTCAATATTTCATCCCCACAAATGCATAGTTAAGTTAAATAACGGAAACCACACACGCCCCCCAGTGTCCCCCCGCGTCAAGCAACAACACAGCACGCCGTGGCTCTGGCTCTTCTATTTATGCAAATTGAGTAAATGCATATGTAGTGTGCGTGCGTGTGTGTGTGTGTGCGCGCGGTGTCGAAGCGTACGCGCGCGTCTCTGTGTAAGTGCGGCGTATCTGTACGACGAGTGTGTGTGCGTGCGAGTGTGCGTGTGCGCGTCTCTGTGTGGGCGATTGTGTTTATGTGAAAACGCATTAATTACACCAATACAAATGCGAATGCGATTGCGAATGCAAATACAACAACAAATGTAAATACAAATAAAAATACAATCAAATGCAAGAAACAACAGCAACAACAACAATAAGTAAATGCAACAAAAGCAAATTGAAAAGCCAAAAAAGTATTTCAAATGCAATTTAATTCAAATTTAATTATAATACAAATTGAGAAGCAAATTTTTTATTGTTTTTTGCGCTAAATTTGAAATCGAAAAAAAAATAAAAAGCATAAAAAATAAAAATAATAATAATAGTAAATCCAATTAATTTGTGATGGTTTTTTGTTGTTGAATTAAATTCATGAATAAAATAAATGCAATTTTGCAGCAAAAGCAAAGCAAAGCAAAGAGAAAATCACAGTGAATTCAAAAAAATAATAAAAATAAAAATACAACAATTTTGACTGCGGATCTTGTCGGACTCTGCGAGGGATCCCCAGCCAAGCCTTGCTTTGGAGGTTCTTCGGAAATAATGCTGCATTTTCGAATACAGTCCAAACCGGGTTGGAATTAAGCGGAATTAAGCGACGATCGCCGCACTGGAAGCCTTTGCTTCAATGGTGTAAGTGTCTGGCAGGTTCGGGAGTCTTATAGGGCGGATCGAGGGACATTATCGAATAATACAAATATTTTTCAAAATAATAAAAAATATATATTTATTGAAAATTTCTAATATATATATATATTTAAATTTTTGAGCATTTCCTTGGATTTTAGTATTTTTTTTATTTAATAATAAATTTAAATATTTAATTTATTTGTTTTTTATTTTATTTTGTTTGTTTTTTCTTTTATTTAATTTTTATTTGCTTAATTCAATTTTTAAAACTATTTTTAAAGGTTTAAAATAATCAAGAATATTCATTCTGAAATTCAAAAATTTCTAAAAACAATTTAACAACTAAAAAAAAGGGTTTCCTTTTTAATAATAATTTTCACAGTATTTTAATTCGTTTTTTCTGCATTTAATTAAATTTTTCGAAATTTTCTCTCTACTTGCAGCTCTCAACGCAATTGGTAAGGAAACAAAACTCAACAATTGGAATGAAAATTTTAATAAATTGAAACAAAAAAAGTTAATATTGTGGCAATAACAAAATAGAAAGTGTTTGCAAGTGGAAATCGATAAAAACAAAATTGAAAAAAGTTATTTTAACTCATTTTAAAGGTGGCCAAAGCTTTTGCCAGTTTTCAACTTCGCGAGCAGCAAATTAAATAAAACAAAAAAAAAAACAAGTACATAACGGATATGTGTGAGGATATATGTGTGTGCGCGTGTTTGTGTGTGCGTGCCCAGGACTCGATTCGCTGATTTTAGAGGCGATCTACAAAGCTGCGCAGCACAAAGAAAAATGGCACAGCGACGCTTGAGACAGCGGCAGAGCGGCAGCAGCTCCAGTTGGGGGCTGGGGGCTCTGCCGCCGCTGCTGCTGCCTCTGCTGCTGTGCTGCTGCGAGTAGCAGCAATTAACTCGAAAGCAAAGAATTTCATCAGAAATTCAAAGCACATAAGGCGAGCGGATGACGTGCAACGGGCTGAAAATAACGAGCCAAGCAGCGGCGTCGGCAGCGACTGCGACGCCAGCAGCGACGTTGAAATTGTTGTAGCAAAAATCCAGGCTGACAGCTCCCCCTCAACGAGTTGGCAGCAAAAACAACAAAGAAAAGTAACATGGCGATTGCCTGTACTTGAGCATGTGTGAGTGAGCGATTGTGTGAATGTAATTGCGTTTGTATGTGTGCGCAGCAGCAGCAGCAGCAAACGAACAACGCAAATAAAGCAGCTAGTGCGCTCTAACCCGTATGCGAGAGCGAGATGGCGCTTGTGCATGGAGAGAAATTGTCGTGTCGCGTTTTGTTGTAGCGTCGTCGTCGTTGTCGCCGACGTCGACGTCGACGTTTGTCGCTCGTTGAAAAATCGATTCAGCTGCACGAAACGAGAACGCGCGAGTGCGAGCGAGAGCCCAAACACTGTGTACGTGCGTGCAAGCGAGCTGGCAGATGCGGTAAAAACTTTTTATTTAACCCGTTTCGTGTGCGTGCGCGTGCGCCTGCAACTGTGTGCGTGTGCGTTTGCGTCTGCCTGTGTGTGCGGCTAGAAACTACGTTGTACGACAAAAACTACAAAGTTTTCGCTGTTGTTGTCGCAGCGGCGCGGCGTGTGGTGGCATCCGCCAGCGCTCCCCGGCAGCCCCCTTCCCTCTACTCAAAGACTACATTGCAAATGCGGTCGTCGCACGACCATACGATTGTATGTGTGTGCTGTGTGCCTTTGTATTGGTGTGTGGTCACGTAGCAGCGCTACAAATATGACTGCATAGTTCGCTGACTACAAAGACCAAGACTAAGAGAAGAAGAAGAAGCAGAAGCAGAGAACGAGCACAAAACTGGTTTGGTTTGAGACTGCGACGGCGACCGCGACGTCGGCAGCGACTGCGACTGCGACAGCAGCAGCAGCTGCTAGCGCATATTAATGAATTCGAATTCTAGCCGCCTCTTTTAATGGGATTTTCGCAAAACGGCGTCTATAAATGGTCACAGCTTTTAGCCACAAATGTCGCAGTTGCTGTAATATTTAAGCCAAATACGTTTCCAAATGGCCAAAGCAAGATGGCGGCCCTCTCCATGTACAGAGCAGCAGCAGCAAACGAAGGACAGACAAGAGAGACGCACAAATCGAACAGAATATTAGACTCTTGCTCTTTTCATTAGCTTTTCTTTTCCTTTGCATGTTCTTTTAGTTTAGCATTTTGCTCGGGAGCTTATAGATTTTTGCACACGTCGACAGAGGCGAGAGAGAGGGCGAGAAAGAGCAAGAGAAAAAAAGAGCCCAGAAAGCAGCAAACAGAAATAATGAAGCAATTTGAACCGCACCCCACCAGGCATACAGAGCGACTGATGCGAAGCAGCGACGACGCCGTTTTAGTACAGGCAGCACAACGAAAACTTTCACGATCGATTCGCAGCAGCGACGGCGACGGCGACTGCGAGTAGCGCAGCGCACAGCAATGGCTGCCGAATAAAGCTCTCCCAACTGTGGGGGCCGCTCTGTGCGGGTGCGAGTGGTGGAGCTAGATTGGCATGCATATGCGTGCGAGCGAGCAAGAGACTGTCGGAGCGAGAGCTAGCGACTGCGCAGGCAGGCAGGCAGCAGCACACACACACATACTTATAAGCGTATGCGCGCATGTATTCTAGTATTTTTATGGGCTCCACTCTGCGTGTAGTTGTGATTTCCTGCTGCGCCCCATAACACACTCGAAAGGGCTCCAAAAAGAGAGAAAAAACAGCAACAACAATGGCAGCTACAAAACTACATTTTATGCATGGCCGTATCACAACGTCGTCATCGACGGCGACGGCAACGGTGACGGCGGCAGAGGCCGAGGCAGAAGCTGTCAAGGCGTCAGCAGGCAGCGAGGGGACGAAATGACTGAAAACGTGAAATAACAACGCGCGTTCCCAAAGCACCCCTCGCGACTCGTCATACACACACACATACATCGGTATATACACATGCACATGACTACATAACCATTTATAAATACACAACGGCAGCGACGACGTCGACAGCGGACAGACGGACGGACGGACGGACAACAACAATGACGAACGGCAAAAACAAACTCACAGCAGATACTCGTTTTTCCATGCCATGCCCCGGCAGAGGCAGCAGCGCCAGCAGCAGCACACAAAAAGTACCAGCTATAAATTCTTTATGTACATAAAAGTACATAACACACACACACACACACACAGAGTTGTATGTTTGAACGTGTATTTTAATGCTGTGTGTGCGCTGAAGCAGCAACAACGGGCCATTAAAACCTGTCGCTCTGTCTCGCTCGCACCACAGGCACCCCACTTTACTCGATGTGTTCGTGTCTCTGGTTGTGTGCTTGCCCGTGTTTCTATGCATGTGTGTGTGTGTGTGTGTGTGAGTAGCTATAACAACCACGTCAGACAGCGGCGGCGGCGGCAGCAGCAGCGACGCAGCAGTTCAGTGCAAACGTCAATTATAAGCAAACACACAGAGCGCAGAGCGAGCACTGTTGCCGCACTTCACTCACGCTACGCAGTGTGAACCAGACGGGGGTGAGAGCGAGACAGCAACGCCAGGCGCAAGCGAGTGCAAGCGAGCAGGCGAGAGCGCAGTAGCAACTGGCGCTGTTGCCGCACTTCACGCCATCAACAAAAGGCAGCAGCAGCAGCAGCGGCAGCGGCAGCGACCAGGCAGAAAGCATGAATGTTGTTCTTGTATTTCCATGTTTCTGCTTTTTGGAATTTTAACATGCGCCCCGCTTGGCTTGGCCTGGCCGGGCTGGTTTTCTTTTGTTGTTGTTGTTGCCGTTGTTGTTGTTCCTTCCTCTGGTTTCTGTTTTCTGTTTTTTTTCTTCTTTTTTTGGCCGGTTTGTGGATTGATGGCGATGTGGTTCTTGGACCCGGTCCCAGTCCCAGTCCCCTGCCTGCCTGCCTGCCTGGTTGCCTGCTTTGCCCCGCCGTAACGTTGACTGGATTATAATAACGTGCTGCTGCTGCTGCTGCCGACGTCGCTGCTCGCATTTCCACCTTCTGCAGAGGAAATGCGCTGGGCCCAGGTCCAGGCCCAGGCCCAGGCCCTGCTCTATATGCATGTGCTATATACTATATAGGGAGGAGTATACACGCGATATCAGGCAGTCCCTGCAGCGTCTTGCCTTTTAAATTGAGCGCAAAGATCTTGCGTATCTCATAGATATACACACGTACACGAACACACACACACGCACACATGCCTCGCCCCATTGAAATTTCAATTTCAATAAATTTAAATTGCTCTGCAGTTGAATTGAATTAAAACATTTTTAGTGTAGTATTTTTAGTGGTAAATTAACATAAATTGGCATAGGCTTTGTCCGCCTGCTCTCGACCAGAATGAGATTAATGCAATAAAAGCGAAAATATAAATAAATTACATGTGTGGCAAATTAAAGTTGAAAAGTGCAATGAAAAGTGTGCCCCCTCGCCCCTTTCCCTGTCTCTTGCTGATCCTCCCCCTGCCATGCCCCTGGTCTCTTCTGGCTACGTTCTTCTCTCAACGTTTTACCCCGAAATCTATTTGCAGCCGCCGCAGAGCGAAGCTAAGTAATTGAATCGATCCCATCGCATCGGATCGATCAAGCGATCAATCGATCAATCGATCGTGTGTTTTACGCCGTGAAGATGCTGTGAAAATGCAGCAATCGAATCAAGAAATCAAAGAGATCTAGTGCAGTAATTCGAAAATCCGAAAAAGTATCTCGAAAATGTGCGAGTGAGAATCGAATGCGAATGCGAAAAGTAATTTGAAAAGCGAGCGAAATCACAAAAAAAAAAAAAATAAATACATATATATAAATATATATATGTTTAATTGAAATAAAGTTAAGTAAAAAGCGCCGAGAAGAGTCGCACAACTCGACGACGGGATACTCATTCAATGGGAGGAGCGCGCCCATTTAAAATTATGCGCCTCCACAACGGCATACGGGAAATGCTCGATAGATCGTGAGTTGTCGAAACATGGTACGCGACAGCAGCCGTAACATTTGTTTTGGAAAATTAGCCGAAACTACGCAGCAGCAACAACAACAAATAGCCGTGGATAGTAGCAGCAGCAACAACAACAACAACAATAATAACAACAACAACAATAACCAGAAACTACGCGATACACTCAAAAGGTAAGTTCCCGCATACGAGAAGATACAAAGTAGTTGAGGGGTTGCCTGTAGCTTGAGATACTTTTAAGGATGCCAGTGGAAGAAGTGAAATAAGAGTTATGTGGGAAGATATTGCCAGAAGTATCTTAAGACACAAGTATATCGCATCTCATATGTATGTATCTTGTAGATACTTCTTAAATGTTCCAGTTGTGTAGCTTGAGATACACAGCAGTGGGTCGTATTAATTCTAGAACTATTGCAGCTACAGTTTGCTAAACTATTTAATAACTAAATATATTTAAAAAATAAACTAAATTACTGCTAGAAGATACTAGAAGAAGATACATGTTTCAGTTGGAATTTATGCTAGAAGAAAAGCAGAAGTTTTGTGTTGCTTGTCTATTGAGATACTTGCTAAGCCTTTGAGCTTCATATATTCTATAAAATATTAAATAACATAATTTTTTGACTAAAAGATACTTTTCAAGGGGGTAGATACTTATACAAGAATTGATATCCTTCATATTTGGAACTGTTACTACTATAAAACGTAATCCTTTTGCCTTAGAATCGTTATAAGTATCTAAGAGTTTTAAAGATACTTTCGAGCTCAGATACTGCTCAAATGTTCCATGGGATTTTTTGTTCAACTTCGCTAGGCTTTCCATCAATGCGGAAGCAATCGCTGCCATAAAAGCATCGAGCTATTTCCATTAAGATACACCCAGGTCCAGGCCAAGCGTAGCCCATTCCAAGTAGACACAAAGCAAGGTATCTGGCAGATACCTGGAAATTTCCATACTTGGAACAAGCAGAGAAGGCTGCTTAAGATGCAGCTAGTGCTAGTGCGTGCTGGGGCTGCTGCGTAGGCCCTTAATGCAGCTAACGGTTGACACAGACCACAAAAGTATCTCGCGTTGAGAGATGCGTGGGCCTGAGATGCATTTCGGGTGCGCTGCTGCTGCTGCCCACTGGGCCCGCTTATCGCGTCGTCAGCGATCTGTGACACGTCGAGAGTATTTTAAGTAGATGCAGATGCAGCTCAGCTCTGCTCGCTCGCTCGCCTGTCTGCCTGCCTGCCTGCATGTGTAGCTGTAGCTGTAGCTGTATCTGTGAGATACTTAACGCGTAACTTTTTACCTTGACTTGTCTTGTGTTCTGCTGCTGCTGCTGTTGCTGCTGCTGCCGCTACCTGTGTGTGTGCCAACTGGCTACGTGTACAGCAAAGAATCGGCCCGAGTGTACGGCCAGTTGGACGGACAGCGGTGCGGACAGACATGTGGCACTGTCGCCGCAGTCGACGTCTATTTTGCGTTATTACGTAATTTCGTACAATATATTTGTTGCTGTAGTTTTTTCTGTTTTTTTTTTTCTTCTATATCTTGCTGCTTGTTTTGGGCCCAAGCAGTGTGTGTGTGTGTGTGTGCGTGTGTTTTAGACGCCTCTGTCTGTCTGCCTTTCATTTGTGTTGCTGTTCTTCTCTTGGCCAAACAAGTTTTGTGCGCGATGTTGCCATCGAGTTGTTGTTGTTGTCTTTGTTGTTGTTGTTGTTCTTTCAGCATTTATTTATTTTGCTTAATGTTTTTTTTTGGCTCTTTTTGTTGAAGGGATCGCCGTCTAATTGCTTCATTAGCCGGCTCTCATGCCATCTCTCTCAGGCCCTCGCTTGGCCAACTACTTTGTAGCCAAAATGTTTGCTGGCCTGGCCAAGTCGTTAAAGCGGCCCAGCAGCACGCTCGAGGTGCATTAAACCCGCATCAATGTCAGCAAAACAACCGCAAACAAGCACAGCCGCAGCAACAACAACAACAACAACCACAACAACCACAACAACAACAACAACAACTAGTTGTCGGTTAATTACAAGACAATCGTCAAAGCGCTGCTCAAAAACAAACTACAAAAACTACGAAAAAACCAGTCGACAGCTTTTTGACATTGACAATGAACCGCAGCGAGAGACTCGACACCAACAGCAGCAGCAGCAACAACAACAACAACAACAGCGGCAGCAGCGAGCCCAAAATGTGCATAGATAAATTGTACGCACTTTCAGATACTTTGCCGTGTATCTGCGGGATACATTTCCAGCCAATTCAAACTAAAGCCAGCTGTGCGCACCGATGACGCATGAGGCAAACACACAGCCACACACACACGCACAGTTGTTTTATTAATTACAGTGGGAGAGCGTAGGAGGGGCTGGGGAGGGGGGGTGGCAGTTGGGGTTCCGTTTGTTTCTGCCACATTTTTTAGGCTGTCCCTGAATTAAATTTTGAACCCACACTATTTGCTCAGTTTATTGTATTGCGTGAAAGATCAATGACGTTTGGCCTAGAGCAGAAGTTCGCGTGCTCTAGGGAGGGTCACATAGACCTAACTAACGCAACTATCGGCTTACTATCGCAAAGGGAATCTTGCATTACGACATTTAAAACGAATTTGACATAGAAACAGTTTTGATGAGGACTGTGGAGCATGTAGGAGTGTAGGCTGCAGGCTTAAGAGCTTAAACAGTCTTAAATAAGGAAACTATCGGTTGACTATCGCAGAGAAAATTACTTACAATGAGCTCTACAAATATTGTACCATAATAACTGACTACTCTTACGACTAGTTCAGCTCTTTTAGTAGTAGAAAATCAACCGTAACTATCGTAGCTACTATCGTATCAAGCTGAAGCCTCTCACTGAAAGGTTTCTATTCCGAAATGCCTCAACTGCATTTCAAAAATAGAAATTACACTTAATACGCTTGTTTGTGTGCTGTCGCGATAGTAATATCGTAATACCGATAGTAGCATTACGACAACAGACAGCGTGTCTTTTATCTTTACTTCAGTCTTACATTGTCTAAACGATTTCCACATTTCCGAAAAAAATTCCATTCTTTCCAAAGTGTCAGATTAAATCTGCTGCGCTGCATAGTATTTTCCAGTATTTTTCATAGTATCGCTTTAGTATTTCAATTTGGAAAATTAGAAGAAAAGAAGAAAGAGAAAACTGCGAGCGAGCGTATCAGATTTTATTTTATTTTGCTTTGGCTTTTGTCGCTTTGTGTGTGCGTTTGACTTGTTTCAATGTCATGTTACATTTATTTTGTTTGTTATTGTTGCTGATAGTTTTTGCTGCTGCTGCTGCTGCTGTTGTTGTTGTTGTTGTTGTTGTTTTCACAATGTTCTTTTGGCATTGACAGCGTCGCGTTCTGTGGGGCAAGCCAAAAAAGTAGATTAGATAGAGCCGAACCGAACCGAACCGAACAGAATGAAATGAAACAGAGCTGAATGAAACGCAAGAGGAGATGTGGGGGGGGGGGGGGTGAGGCAGGGGTGAGGACGGGGTGTACGAGGGGCGGGGGTAATCGAGAGCAATGCGCCCCACAAATTGTAATTGCTCGCACGCAGATAGTTTCCATTTTTATTATGTTCTAGTATATGCTAGAGCTATAAGCTATATAGAGAGACCAGGCACAAGTGTGTGTGTGTGCCTGTATGTGTGTATCTGTGTGTGTGTGAGTCTGTCTGTCTGTGTGCCTTGCGCTATTGCAGCTATTTTTGAGTACAAACTGCCAGACAGGGAAGAAATAGAAATTAAAAACGTTTCTTCGTATCTTTCTATGTTTCTCGGTTTCTCCTCTTTTTTGTTTTCTTGCTGTCTAATTGTTGGTTATCTGCGCTCTACCTGCCTGCCTGCCCTTACTCAAGTTATGTAAAGCCCAAGCGGGCAGATAAGTAAATATGAAAGCAGGAGCAGGAAAACATATTTGCCAGCGATTCGACTTTGATATTTTGTTTATGGGAAAAAATTGTACAAAAATTTGGGGGGAAAAAGAAAAATGATAAAAGTAAATTTTGTATCTTGGGGGAATTATTTTGATGGGAATTTGGGAAGTTCAAATTTGTTTATTTGTCTATATACACAATAAATTTGGCATATATATAGGGAATACTTTACTGCTTTGAGCTAAAACTTTGCACAATGGTCTGCAGTGCAGTATTATAGATTTTCAGTATTCATTTTTGTTTTAAAAAAATATTTCCATTAGAATTTTCAAAGTTAAAAATTTGATAAAAATATATGCAGAAAGCTATGTTGATTTTGTGCAGTATATATAGCTTATATATTAAGGTTTTCAAACAATTTTAATGGAAAATAGAGTGTTATAGATTTTTTGTCAAAATTTTATATTTTTTTTATATTTTTTATTTTTATATTTTATATTTTTTGTACATTTGTGAAAATAAGATATATAGGATCTACAGCAATTTTAAAACATAAAATGAGAAAGTTTATGGTAGTATGTTTGATTTATTTTTTAAATATATTTTGAAATATATACGATAAATATATAAATATTTTTATAGAAGAATGAAGCCAAAAGCTACGTCATAGCCTTATAGATTTTCGCTGGAGAATTGTATCTTACTCTATTACGGCATTTGGCCGCTTATTCACGCCGAGACGAGCTGGAGGCCTGCGCTTACTCATAGCTCGCAATTTTTGGCCAAAACCAGCAGTAGCAAATATTTAAAGTGGTTGTTGTTGTTGCCGCTGATAAGAAATGTAGATGCGAAATTTACAGCGAAAATGCGCAAAAATATTTGCTACTTTGGAAATTGAGTGAGCAGCAGTTGCCTTTGTGCTGCGGAGCTGCCAAATGTATCTATGAGTACGCGCAGGAACGCCTCGCATAGCGGTTGTTGTTGTTGCTGCTGTTGTTGTTGTCGAGTACAGCTTTTTGTTTTGCAAGTCGTGCAATTATTTGATTATTATTTGCATTGTTTTTGTTGCTGTTTTACATTACATTTTGTGCCTTGCATTGCACATTTGCCGCCGCTGCCGCTGCTGCTGCTGCCATTGTTATTGTTGTTTCGTAATTCCATATGCCCCAGTGCTGGGCGTGGGGAGGTGTGGTGGATGTGGGTAAGGGCCAGCCGAAGGGGACGTGACAACGCGACGTTGTTGTTGTTGTTGTTGTCTCTCTGCATCTGTGCGATGCGATAACTCAATTTCTGCTCTGCTCCTCCCTGCGCTCCGCTAGGCTTTTGTATGGGAAATTAGAAAATTCCCAAATAATTTCACACTCGAGTTGAGCAAGCGAGCGCGGGAGGCTGACGAAAAATAAGGGGGAGGGGCTGCAGGGTTGCTTTGCCTGCCGCTGCTGCTGCTGTATTTTGTTTTGTTCGATTCGCGCTACGTTGCCGCACTTCACACGCACACACACACATACACATGCAGTAGAAACACGTTGACAAAAGGTGCTAAGAGAAGCGGAGAGACAAAAGATTATCACGAAGCGCAGCAACAACAACAACAATGGAGGCAACAACAAATCGATTATTGTAGTAGCCTTAGCTCTAGCTCTGCTCTGGCCTGGTCTGGTCTGGTCTGGCCTGGCCTGGCGTGTTGTTACCTGTTACCGATGAAACCAGTTGCCCCTCTCTGGGGGATTATGTCGCTCTGTGACGTTGCAGTCGCGGCGTAACCGGTTGTGTGGCTCGCACCTATCACTGGGCATCGATCAGGTGCAGCACACACAGATACACACACACACATACACGCTCGAGCAGCATAAATAAATTAGCCATGCGAGGACTTTTGTGTCCTGCAAATTAACGCACACAATGTACGGCTTCAAAGATACAAGCAGACAACAACAAGCCGAAAGATACAAGATACACGAGTACCAGACGCACACACACACACACGCATACGCGCTGCTGCTGCTGCTGCGACTGGCTGCAAAGCGACAGCGATAAATGCTATGTGTGAAGTTTGGCAACGCTGCAAACGTCGTCGCATCTAACCGCAGCAGAGGCACAGGCACAGGCACAGCCGCAGCGCCAGCTGTAGACGCTCGCTGCGACTGCGGCTGCTTGTTTTTCTTGTTTTTGCTGCCTTTTTTGCACAAACACACACACACACACATACACATTGCCGTCTTGCTTGTTTTCAATTAGAGGCGACTACAACCACAACGACAACAACAAAAAGTCGGCGCAGAAGAAGCAGAGTAAAAGCAGCGCGGCAGCTAAAGAAAAATACCAGCAGCGGCCGTTGTCGCCGTCGACGTCAGCGTCAGCGTCGACGTCGCCTTAGCTATTTGCAAGCAACTTGCGAATACGCGTCGCCGCGCGTTGTGTAAACATCAGCCGCTGCTGGCGTCGACGTCGCAGTCGCCGCTTGTCTGCGCCAATTTGAATTTGCAGTCACGCACACAAGCACATGCTGCTGCTGCTGCTCTTGCTCTCTCGCCTCACGCGCTCTCTTGCTCGCGCTCTGTCGCTGGCTTTGTGGTTGCTGTTGCGCTGCTGGCGTCGCAGCTGCTGCTGCTGCTGCTTTTGTAGGTTTTCTTCTTTTTTTTTTACTTTATTTTTATGCTGGCATTTTTGCGGCTCTTGAATTTTGCGCTTGTATGCGTGCGCTCTGCTGCCTGCCTGCCTGCCTGCCTGTCGTTTAATTGCAAATGAGTCATGCACACACACACACACAGACAGTCGCACACACAATGCAAAGTCCGCATGGCCTCAGCTTGGTCAGGCAATTTTCTGCCTCTGTCGCCGCTGCCGCCGCCGTCGCTGCTGGCGCTGCTGCTGCGCTGTTGTCGTCGTTGTTGCTGTTGTTACTTTAATCAATTGGACTTTTGCTTTATGAACCGAGTGTGTGTGTGTGTGGAACAAACTACCACCAGCGCCATCCACAGCGGGCACAATCAACATCGACACACACACACACACGCACACACTCGGATGTGCAGGAAGCGCCCGCTTAATGGCAGCTCCTCGTAATAAATAAATAAATAAATAAATAGCTGAACAAGTAAATCTCGTCAATGGCGGCTGCTGCTTTTAGCCAGATTAGCCCGAGCTCCATTGAGTTTTCGCCTGCTCTCTATGTGTGTGTGTGTGCGCTTGTGAAGCTTCTGCTTCCATCTTTTCCGTTTGAGTTTTTATTTTATTTTTATTTTTATTTATTTTTTTTTGGGGAAACAAAAGCGCGCTCTCAAGTGGAGAGATCAAAGCGCAGGCAGAATTTGTTTCGGGGCCAAGTATTCGCAAAATGTCAAGTTGTTCGACATAGATAACTCGAGTGCGAAGAGAGAAGAGAAAATACATATACGAGGCATGAGATACATAGATACGCAGGCACAGCAGTTGGAGCTCAAAGAATAAATGCAAAATAATAATAAAAAAATTAATTATAAAGTAAAAAAAAATATTATATATTAAAATCAAATAATAAATAATAAAAAAATAATAAATAGTAGAATATAACAGTAAATAATAAAATAAAATAATAATACATTGTCAGATAAAATGATAAATAATGAAATAAAATAATAAAAAGCTAAATAAAATAATGAATAGCAAAATAAAATAATAAATAAAAAAAATAAGTAATGAAAGAAATAATAAATAATAAAATAAAATAATGAAATAAATGTTTGATTACTTTTAAGAATTTCGATAAATTTTTTAAAAATGTTTTCTAATACTACCATATTTTCTAGCTTAATAGTTTTTAAGCAACAACTGATGTTTATTTTTTTTCAAAAATTGTAATATTTTATGGATACATATTTGAAAATTTTGAACTTTTCAAATCCGAAAATTCGAATGTCAAATCAATATAGTGACAAAATAATAATTAAAATGAAAATCGCAAGAGTTTTGACTAATTAAAAATTTAATATTAATAATTATAATAATCAAAATAAAAATTGAAAGAGTTTGAACCAGAATTTTCAGGCAGACAAAATGTTTTTTCCTACAGACTTATCATAGAGTTTACCCAAGGAGATGACTATACGATATTTATAACTGTATATATATCTTTTATCAGCTATTTGCAGAATAAGTCAGAGTTCTCTGGATTTGCACCTGTGTGTAGAGATCATGACTATACCATATTTGTGTATTATTATAGTATTTGTGCAGTATATTTGTACGATTCGTGGACTTTCATCCAAGTTGTTGTTTTAGTTTTGACTCATTCCGATATTTCCCATGTGCCAGGCGCATGTGCTTTTCTTCCCCACTCTTTCTCTCTCACTATCACTCTCGTTCTGCTTCTCTCTCTCTCTGCTTTATCATATTGCTGTGAAGTTTATTTCATTTCGTATTTCTCTTATCGTATTTCGTGATGCGTGCAACCAATTTGCATGTTTCATTGCATTTTGCTCGTTTTTCCTTTCCCCACTCGCAATTAGCGTTGCAATTAAAAACAATAATTAAAAATTAATCTCTCCCCTGCCCAAAGAGAGACAGGCTAAGCGTGGGAGAGACGGGGAGAGTGTCCAGAAACAGCTGACAAGTGCACATAACGGAGGCGAGAAGAACAATAAAAAAAGCGTAAAAATTGTTACGTAAAGCGCAATAAAACACACGCCCCTGCACCGGCCCGCCCCCTTTCGCGTCAGACATAAATATTATTATTATATTTTGTTCAATTTTGAGAGATGCGATGAGCAACGAAATTGCAACAATCAACGTTAATAATAAAGCAGTCGCTGGCTGCAGGACTCGCAAATACCCTGTAAAGGTAGCTGCAGCTAAAAGTTCCTGCAATAAGCAAAATATGAGAGTAGTAGACTGCAAAATATAAAAATATATTTAAAAATACTTTTTTTAATCATTTTTAGCGCTTATACAGTATTTAAAACTGCAAGATACCTTAGAAAATACCCTATAAATGCAGTTTAGGCTGGTTAAACAGTTTTAATACTAGTTTTTATCCCTAAAGATACAGATTTCCATTTAATCTGCAGTTTCATTGTTCAACTGTTCCCCTTCAGTACACTTGCACTGCGCGCGACCTTCCACATACCCTGTAATTGTCCGCACATATGAACACATCAGCGAAAATGACAGCAACAACGTAGACGCCCCCGCAGCTGCAATTGCAATAATTGACAATAATTCAAGTAATTATTGTTGGCAAATTACTTTGATTTTTTTTGAGCCTGACTTAAACCCCCATTGCCTCCTAACCCCCTCCCTGTGCGAACTTCCGTTGCGATTCAATTCGATATATAATCAAACGTGCAATTATTTATAGCTGCCTGCCCTCGCCCTCGCCCTCTGCCTCTCGCACTGCGCGCACTAAAAGTATAAATAAGAGAAGATTTGTAATATTAATAAATTGAAAAAATACCCACAATTATTGTATATAGACGTATGACAATTTCTCTCGCTCTGTCTCGCTCTCACTCACTCGCGCTCTCTCGCTCTCACTCGCTGAGCAATTGATAGGCCCATCACGTGCCCTTTGCAACTTTGTACGTGAACATTTGTCATCATCAATGCTACACACAAATATATATCTATATCTATATATATCTACATATGCCTCATGTATCTGTAGCTGTGCGTATCTGTGGCTGTGTGCCTTGTATCTGGCCTGGGCCAGCCTTAGAGTCCGGCTCTTGTAGTACTCTCATAGAGCGCTCTCTATTCGCGCCCTCTTGCTAATTGATTTTGATTAGTTGAGGGCGTTCGACTCGGCACGCCCACTCCCCCAGCGCCGCCAACTGCCCATATGTCTTTGCTTCTGCTTCTTCGAGCTGCGGCAACTTTTCATGCACTCACGCCGGCAGAGAGTTCAATGCACTCCACAGCGCTTTTTTGGGCACACACCCACACCACACACACACACACACACACACACACACATACACATGCACGTCAATCCACACACGGTTGAGCTGTCGTAACCCCTGCTCGCCCAGAAATTGTGCAAGCCTTCGAAATGCCAAATGTGGCAGGGGCAGCAGCTCGTGCAGCTCGTGTTCCAGCTGTATTGTTGTTGCATTTGCTCTTGTTGTTGTTGCTGCTGCTGCTGTTGGGCAATCGTTGCGGCCCGCTGGACACGATGCTCCTGACAGCCGCGAGCCAGCAGCAGCAGCACAGGATGCTCGGTCTGACGAGTTGCCGCCTGGCGTCAAATTGGCGATTATTACATTTTCAGCACATGTCGTGCTAGAGATGACAGCGTGAGTGCCACAGCACTCACGCGTGAGTCGTATGTGAGAGCCTCTAAAAATAAATAAAGAACTTACGCAAATAAAAAATTAATAATAACATTTTCTCTTTTATAAATATTATTATGCTCGTATATAAATATTATTTATATTAAAAAATTAACTGAACAAAATCCAAAAAAAAGGAATTTGATAAATAAAGAAATTATAAATAAATAAATCTGCTGTTTGCTGTATTTATATAACTAAATTTATTTTATTTATTTTTATTTATTTGTTATTATTATTTACTCTCTTTATTTTTATAAAATATCAACTGAAGGCATATATTTTCGAAATATTTCCAATATTATTGCAATTATTCCCACAAAAATGGCAGCTAAAATTCCTTTCAGTCATTACCATAACAACCCCAACTTTTCTCTTGGGTTACTTTTTTTCTGTCGAGTGCAAAGAATTCGCTTAAATTTATGCCAGATCATCGGGCAGATAAACTTGCTGCGAGTTCAGTTTCTTTCCCAACTTGAATAATTCTCGCAATTGTCTTGCCAAGATTTTCACACACACACACACATGCAACCTCTGCGCTGTCTTCCCTCCTTCTACGGCTTCCCCTTGCACCTCCTGCTGTTGCCATCTCTAATGTCAGGTGACTGCTGACTCAGCATTTGCTGCAACATTCAATTTGACTTTGTGTGCTGCTCGCGTCGTCGTTCATTTCCTGCACAGCCCTCGGTGGCCCCTCGCTTGATGGAGCGACAGATCTGTCTGCTGTCCATCTGGCTGCCTCCCTGCCTGTCCGCATGTCTGTCTCGCTCTCTGTCTCTCGGTTTGTCTGTCTGCCTTGTTGTTTATCTGTCTCTCTGTCTGGTTGCATCTTTTTCTGTCTGTTTGACTCTCTGTCTCCGTGTTTGTCGGTCTGTCTCTCCTTATGCCTACTTGTCTCGCCTTCTGTCTGTATGGTTTTTAGCTCTTTGTCTGTCTGTCTATATTTTGGTGTGCCTGTCTATTTTTTTAGTATGTTCCTAAGTCTGCCTGTCTGTCTGCCAGTCCATGTCTGTTGCTTTGTCTGCCCATCTGTGTCTGTCATTCTCTCTATCTATCTGACAGTTTCTCTGTATTTTTTTTTGCTTGCCTCTCTGTATCTTCTGCTGTCTGTCTGCCTCTCAGTTTGTCTCTCTGCCTTCTACTTGTTCTTACTACTACTACTGTATGTTCCACTACTTGTCTATCTGTCTCTCCTACTGTCTGTTTGTTTCTCCGCCTCTCTGTATCTCTGTGACTGCCTGCCTCCCTCTCTAAATATGTCTGCCTTATAATGGAATACTCTCCTCTGCCTGCCTGTCTCTCAGTATTTCAGTTTGTGTGTCTGTCTGTATGTTTGCTTCTCCAAATGCCTGTCGGTCTGTCTGTCTCTCTGCATATCTCTCTGTATCTGCCTGTCTCTCTGTATCTGCCTGTCTCTCTGTATTTGTCTGCCTGTCTGCTGCCTCTCTATTTGCCTGTCTGCTTGTTTTCTTTGCCTGTCTGTATTTTTCTCAACATCTCTGTATATCTCTCTGTCTATTTATGCTGCTTTTTTTTAAGCAGGCACTTGACTTGTATCTCCTGTCTGTCTACTGTGTCTGTTTGCTTCTCTACCATATTTGTCTGCCTGTCTGCGTGTTTTTTGTCTGTCTGCCTGCTTCTTTGTCTCTTCTATCTGTCCGTCTTTCTGTTTCTCATACTGACTTTTAGTATATCCATACTTCAGCTTATCTCTCCAAGTGCCTGCTTGTCTCTCCCTATGTCTGTCTGTCTCGCTGTCTGTGGCGAGTCCAGAGTTCAGCTTTATGCACTGCACGCCTTTCGCTTTCACAGTGAGAACAAAGCCGTGCGACTCACACACAAAGAAGCTGCTGATAATGAAGCTGTTACAGCCTGGCAAAAGATACAATATCTCGCATGACTCATCATAAGAAGCAGTAGAGGGATACAGAGGGGGAGGGGGGGGGGAGACAAGCAGACCAAATGACATTTTGGCGACAGCATCGTCGGTTTGTTGTGCGAACTTTAAGCTGTTTTGCTGCAGTTGTTGTGGTCGTTGCTGCTGCATCTTTAAGTCGAGCCTTGTGGCATGCCGCACACAAAACTTGACATTCAAATGCGGTTTTTCCTCATTTTGCTGCCTTCTTCTCTGTATCGCTCTCTCTCTGTCTGTCTCCCTCTCGCTGTTTATTTTGTCTGCAACATTTTTTACATGCCAAAGGAAATCCGCGAGGAGGAAAACATAGAAAACTCGCAGCTCGCTAAGCAGCAAAGTGCGGGGAGACAGAAGGATAAGGGAGGGGGGGGGGAAATGGGGTATGAGAATGGGAACAAGAACAACGTGGCCAGACTCTAGACAAGGCAGCACAGCAGCAGGCATATGTGTGCGTGTGCGAGTGTGTGTGTGAGTGTGTGTATGTGTGAGGGTTAGGGGTATCCTATGTACCATTTGCATATGTATATCGCACGTCTGTATTTCGTCTGCATTTGCATTCAATGAATGAAACGCTTTTTTCCGCCTTTTTTTTTTTTTTTTGCTTTCTTTCATAATTCCGGCTCGCGCAACCCTTTGCAATTGTTGATACATACGGAAGTGCTCCATACAGAGGCAGTTGCAGCTACAGATACATTTACAGCTACATGTAGTACTGTCGCTTGACTTCTGCAAATCAAGTTCAGTGCTTTCAGCTTGTTGACCCTGCGTCTAATTGCAGTCAAAAGTAAAGAACTTGATTTATCGGCAGAGTCGCTCTATATAGCTGAAACTCCGCTGTGGGCGGCAGCGGGCTGGCAGGCCCGACTCAGACGTCATTTACCGATTTAGACACCCGGAAATTGTCTACACGTCGCTGTCGAAATGTGTTCTCACACACAAATACAGAAATACACACACTTATCATGTATGTAGTCATGTATCGCTTATATGCTATATAGACACAGCCATAAACTCAATAAGCAAAATTTGTTTGCTTTTTTTTTTCATTGTTTCCCTGGCAAATTTGCCGTGCACATTGCTGACATTTCTGATGCGACATTATTATTATGGCCAACTGTCTAGACTCAAGACCCCAACCCCCCCAATATTTTGTATTTTTCCGATTTGCATGCACTTACTCGTTAGTCGATCGAAAAAAGAAAAACCTTTCATATTGATTAATTGCTCTGAATTGGCAGGAAAATTATGTGATAATTTGTGTTTGCTTTGGGAAAAATTTCTATGGATTTTTCATTGAAAATTATCAAGCTAATGTTAATGAATATATGAACAGTGAGATGTCGATAGGGTTTATAGTCTGGCGCATATGTTCAAATTGCTGCGAGGAATTGAAATATGCAACCATAGGTTTGACTTCACTTTTTTATAATAATGCTTTATATGAAGCGAATTTGATTAGCACAATGCTTTAACTCTCAGTTTAGCTATTTTTTATGTCGGAAATTTAGAGTTTATTAAATAAATAAATATAAAAATAATTTTTAAATAAAATTTACTGTATTTTTAAATATTTCTTTGAGTTTTTATTATATAAAGTACATTTATAAAATAAAGTTCAGAACTCTTTTATTATATAAACTATAAAATACAATTATAAAAAAAGTTCTTAATTCAATTATAATTATTTTCTGTATTTTACAATTATTTTTTTTAAGGTTTTAAAATATAAACTTTGCAATATAATTATAAAATAAAGTTCTTAATTCAGTGTTAATTATTTAAAATTATATTATACAGTTATTTATAATAACTGAAAGCAGGCGCTGCGAATTCTGCACCCATCGCCCAACTTTAACTTTTTCTGATCTATCTATGAGCAATTTGGAGCCGGAATACACTGCCATATCGAGTGTGTTTATATTCGTGTGAATGTAATTTAACTGTCAGCTGTTTGTCGCACACAGATCGAACTCTGCGTAAAAACACGTTGCAGCTGGGAAACCCAAATGGAAACTTGAGTTTGCTGTTGCACTTTGCGGGGAACTCTGCCTGCAGAAGTTCTTTGAAATCGATATTGCTGTTGATTCGCCTTTGTTTGCCGATCGTGTTACACGAGGGAGAGAGAGAGAGAGAGAGAGAAGTGAGACAAGAGAGACTCGCCTGCAATGGATTTCTGTTGAATTGTGCTCAAGTGCAGGCAAAGTCTTTACTCCATAGCGAAATATATATAAACAGACGCGTCTATGGTTATAGCTATATGAGGCAGTAATCGGGAAACGGCAATCGGAGCCCAAGGAGCGCGGGCAGTCAATCAATTTAATGAGCTTATGCGGGCACCAAAAGTATCTCTGACAGCAAAAGTATCTATCAGATAGTGTGCAGCTGCCGCAGCTTAAAGGCCGCTTTAGTGGCATTCTTTCTCACAGCTCTTGCACCCACACGAACACAGACAGACACACACACAAACACACACACACAAACACACACACACACACTCGCACACACAACAGACACCCACTGTTTGGTCTTGGGCAACGCCTTCTCAGGCCCCCAAACGCGTTGCATGCAACTAGCAAAACGAGTTGAGCTCTGCTTTTTTTTGCTGCAGTTGCAGTTGCAGTTGCATTTGCACCAGTTGCAACTAGTTTTCATTGTTGTTGTTTGGCCTGCAGCTGGCCAACGTATCGCATATCTCTTTGTATCTATGTATCTCTATCTGTATCTGTAGCTGTAGCTGTATCTGTTTGTGTGCCTGTTGCAGCAGCTCCAAGAATGAGTTCGTGAACTGTCAACGTTTTATTTTTCTCTTAGTTGTTGTTGTTGTTGTTGTTGTTATTGTTGCTCTTTAAGTGCAGCTGTCACTCAGCGCTGCTAAATGTCTCTCAGCGTGTTGTTGTTGCTGCTGCTGCTGCTCTGCAGCTTCTTCTGCTTGTGGTTGTTGTTGTTGTTGTCCGCAAATGAGGTCGCTTAATTGTTTGCCGAGCGCACACAACGTGGCGTATGCGCAACGCCTGCAACTTAACCCTCATGTGTGCGCCTCTGACTTTTCTGCGCCTCCTTTCGCTGCTGCTACCTCCCTCCCTCCGTCCTTTGTTATCATAAGCATTTATTAGTTCATCCTTTGCCTGCTGGGAAATTTGATACACGGGGGCAACCTTGTCCCTCGCGGTTTCGCCTTTGCCTCCATGCATGCTCGGCAACCGCAAACGAGACGCTTGAAAGGCTTGTCCAAAGTATACATATGTCGGCTATATGTACACCTATATATAACTACACACACACACACATATATATATATATAGAGTATATATAGATACAAAGAGGCAGAGACAATGCGCAGTCATTCAGCGGCCGCCAGCGGGCAGCGGGGAAAAGGGGTAGGCCAGGCTCTGCTAGGGCTAGGGGTAGAGGCTAAGGGTTGGGCAGCGGTTCCCAGGGAGCTGTTGTCAAATGTTGCGTGAAGATAAAGCGTTTCGGCGACGCGGTTCTCTTTGTGCAACGATTTGAGACAAGCAAAGTTCTTTGTTGTTATTGTTGTTGATTTTCGCAGTTTCGCGCAGAGAAGCGACGCTTCCCTAATGACCCTACGGAGCGTTGTATAATAAGCCGACTATATATAACTACTAAAACTGTGTGTGTGTGTGTGTGTGTGTGTGTGTGTTATGCAAATTTCGGTATATGATTTGTGTGTAAATATGACTAAGACTTACGTAAGGTTTCGCCTGAAAGTTCTCACTGAGCTGCGAGCTGTAGGAAAAACTATAACTCAATGATAGAATATAATATAAACTTTATGATCTTGTAAGCATTAGATTTACAGCTGTATATAAATCGTAATATTGCTGTACCTCACAGTGATCACTTTATTTGATTTTTATAATGATCTTAGAGCTGAGTTCTTGAATATAAATATCTTGATTTTAAACGAGCGATCGTTAATTTCATAATACTTAAAAATATATACGTATTAAACTTTATGAACTTGTCTGGATATTACATTCTGTAATATTTATATAAATATATTCATTTATCTCTTACTAATAATTACAGCACTGCCACTGATCTCTAAACTAAAATATAAAATAATGAACTTTATTGTCTTGTACGTCTTGAAATAAAAATATCTTAAAAAATCTTAAAAATATTATCTTATGGTTTTGTACTCGAACTAGTACGTAACATCCATAAATTCGACCGATCATTAACTGTCAGTTTCGATCTCTTTCTTCTCTTGCAGGTACGTTTCGTAATGCGGTCAAAGAAATAAAATCTATTCCATGCTGCGCGGGTAAATACTGTATATAAGAAACACATCGATGTGGCGTTTACATTATTTTGTATTTTGTTTTGCGTTTTCTTTCGTGTGCGTTTTGTAAATGAAAATGATCTGAAACCGAAAGCTGCGCCCCGCCCTGCCCTGCACTGCTCTGCTCTGCCCTGCCCGGTGCCGGCCATGTGTTGCCATTTTTCATGGCTCTTGCAATGGGCCAAACTAATTTTGCAATAATTTTCAATAATTTCGCTTGCCAAAAAGCAACATGAAAATATAAATTATTTGTGTGTGCCACGTTCTTCCCCTTCGCCTTGCCACATCCGTTGCATTCGTTTTGCATTTGCTGCTGCTGGCATAAAAATAAATCGCAAATGCGAAATTCGAAATGCATTTTAAGGACAAAAACAAGTTGCAAATGTTGCAATATTTTTCGGCTTGTCGAAATTTACGATGCGGTTTATATTGGCAAGCACCGAAGACACAGCAACCTAAACGAGTATGAAATCGGGGAAGGCCTTTTGGGCTGATGAAACGTTTACGATGAAACGCAGTAAAACGAAGCTGAAACCGCAGCAGTGTCCGTTTTCCACTCCACTTGAGAGCTAAGTTCCTGTTACATATTCCTAGTAATAAAAGGTATTATTTATGCCAGTGAAACGTTTACGAATGCAATAGAAAACGCAGTTAAACCAATTTGATACCTCAACTCCTTTAACATGATTTTCTTGTAGTAGGCGGAATTATTTTTAGCCAGTGAAACGTTTACGAATGCGAGGCAAGACTGGAATGTATCATAATACTACTGTGGGCAAAAAGTAAGGTGAATATTTTTGTAAAGTCAAAATTCTTTATTTATTCTCCTGAATCAATTTCATCCCCTTCAAAGTAATCTCTTCCCGATAAAATACACCTTACTTTTTGCTCACAGTAGTATATGCTGATTTCAGCATAAAGTCTTTTTCTTGGTCTAAACGAAATTAATAGGCCTTAACAAGTTGTTATTGACTTTCTTGTGTTTCTGTGCGAAATTGATTAAAGTTAATTGAATCATTGTTAAGCCGAGTTCACACAGATCATTGAGTGATTATGTCATGTCTTCGAGTTTTTCGAGTATTTTAATTGCTCTTCGCTGTCATTTTTATTTTTAAACTGCGCTGAAAAGGTTGAACTATCGCAAAAACTATCGTAGTAATTAAAGTAACGCTATATAGTATACAAAATATATTATGATCTATGATGAGAAAAATCTTTTCTTTTACTTGCAAAAAAATTAATATTTTCTAGAAGTCTGAAAGAAAGTAGCTACTTTCTAGACGATAGTCTCACCGATAGTTTTGGTATTGTTTACTAAAACTACAATACTGTCACGTCTTCTTATTTTTGGAGTACTTTACTATATTTAACTGCACCCAAGAAATGCTACTATCGCAAGAACTATCGTTATTTTTAGTTACGTTATTCCAAGTTATTAAGTATGGTCTTTTAGAAAGTTGCTACTACTGTAAATTATAAGAAAATTCCTACTTGCTGGTCAATAGTCGGCCAAAATGTCACTACTTTTTATACGATAGTCTTTGCGATAGTTTGGATTTTGCTCTCTCAGCTTTGCCTACTAACGATTAGGCAGCAATTGCGATAGGCCTTTGTCTGTCGAGAGCTTGTTTGCTAATTGTCCGAAATCGACAGTCATTCGTCTGAACCTCGTGTATACAAATATATATAAATATATATATATCTGGAGTGTTCTTTTGTGACGCGATAAGCAGAAGGTTCCTGCTGCAGGTGCTGCCTCCTCTGCGTGCTCGCCCCATATGAGGCCATTGAGGCCCATGTGAAATTGCCTCAATAATTCAAATGCTCATTAACCCAAATCGTTTGATTGTGTGCACAGAACAACACACTATATCGTCAGATTGTGTATATTCTGCCATATATATAGATATATATAAAACATATATATATATATATATATATATATATATATCTAAGCCCGCACGTTGCTGTTGTCTGCGCATCTCCGCGTTGTTTTTATTGATTTCGGGGCCTCTTTGTGCGCCTGCCTGCAGGGGGCCTCCCCGCACAGTGTGTGTGTGCGTGTGTGTGCGAGTGTGTGTTAGATTTTGCCATATATGCGTTAATTTTCATTTGCCATACTGCGCTTGTTGTTGTTGTTGCTGTTCTATTTGCCCAGATCTTTGACGTCAATTGGAAACGTTTTTTTTCTTTTTTTTTGCATATGGCCCAAACGAATCTGTTGAGGGTGGTTCGGTGGGTGGGTGAGTGGTTCGCTGATACTGGGCCTAATGACTACACCAGTCTGCAGTGACTTTCCATGTGGCGCTGCTTATCAGCGTGGTTGTTGTTGTTGTTGTTGTTGTGCCTGCGTATGTTATCTGTGCGCTGCGCTTTGTTGTTGTCTAATTGCGGACCCGGGCCTTCTGGCGGGCCTTACGTTCGGAATTCAGAGCCATAAATCGCTGTACACTCACGCACACACACGCACATGTTCGTATGTGTGCCATTTTGATAAAATTAAAAACAAAAACAAAATTAGAAAAAAAAAGAAAAACAATGCGCTGATAAGAATTCGTTGGCAGGAATCGGAATCAGAGTCGGAATTGTTATGACTAAGTGGATCGATTGCTAAGTGCGCTTGCTGCCATGATAATGGACTACGACTGGAAATTTGAAAAATGTGCGCTCCACTCAGATGCTCGTTTGTTTCAAGTATTTTTTTCTTATAGTATATTTTTTATATTTAATTGAACGAGAGGCTAATCAAATATTTCACTTCATTGTGGGATTCTCCACATCGTTGTGCATTTTCCCTTGTTGTATAAAATATAAATATATATAAAATATTAAAATATATAGAATATAAAAATATATAAAATATAAAAATATATAAAATATAAAAATATATAAAATATAAAAATAAATAAAATAGAAAAATAAATAAAATATAAAAATAAATAAAATATAAAAATAAATAAAATATAAAAATAAATTAAATATAAAAATAAATAAAATATAAAAATGTAAAAAATAAATATATGTAGTTTATTGCTATGTATCTCATGCTCTAACCTTTTTTGCTGCATATTCCCAAGTTGAGAATCTCACGAGTGTTTCTTATATTTTACAGTTAGGCATTCTTCTACTCGGTTTTTGTTCTAAGAATCTTCTACATTAGACTCTTCAGTTACACTATCTCAAATTTCACTGGGCAAACTGTCGAGTTATTTGAGTATTAGCCACCACATGCAGGGTATATCCTGTATCCGGCATTCTGCTCGAAAGGAATCGATTGTCTGCAGCGAAGTGCGGGTTGAGTTTCGCTGGCCTTATCTTATCGGGTCGGACGAGCACGTTCTAATCCAATACAATACGCCCGATTTTCCCTCCTCCTTCACGTATTTGATTTCCAAATGCGTTTTGTTGTGTGCCCGCGATTAGATAAGTGCCCCGACTTTATATACACTCTATATAGGTGGGGCGGGGGGTTCGGATGCGGATTCACTGCGGCATATGTTTGCATATCAGAAATCGTTGTCGTGCCCTGCCATGTATACTATATGTATATATATGTATATAGTTTTTACGCATTTCGTGTTGGGCGAATCAGAGAGAGAGAGAGAAAGAACTAAAGATCGAGATTACAATTTGTTGAATGTGGGACAAATTTTACGGCGCTTGAGATAAACTATCTTTGAGTTTGACTCACTGGGCTAGGCTAAGAATCTGTGCTCCGCAGTAGTTCAACTAAGAGGCAGCTAAATGTGGCATAGGGGCAGCACGACCCTTATAGGTTTTCGCTTACAATAGCAGTCTCAATTAGCCCCTATATATATAGTGGTATCAGGTTTATATTTAGAAATTTCTGAAGTTGGGAAAAACACCGGCAAGGCATACAGTTTTCTCAGCAGTAACTGGCGATCGGTCAAAGTCGTTATTAACTGCCCTTTCGATCGGTTCAAGTGAAAGCATCGCAAACTTCTGTTTGGGGTCTGCCTCAATTAATCTCGGGGTCTCTCAGCTCTTTCGTACAATCTATTTTCGCGTTTGGTACTTTTATTTTACGCTCGATTCTCCCAAAAAAAAAAAAAAATAAATAAATAAAACAAAAGCAAACACAGAGAACAGAAAACAGAAACTGGTAACTGCTCGTGCCTAGCACCGTTTAAATTCCATTTAAGAAATGGAAGATATATACTACTACTACTATAGTATGCTATGTGGTATATCTGCGGGTACTTGACTTTCATCTAATTGAGCCGAACGCTTGGTAATTAATCAAATCAAACAAATAATCGACTTTAATTAGCTAATGGCGGCATTGTCTCTAACCCATTGAAAGAGCAGCAGAGAAATGGGGAAAAAATACATTAAATTGACCCACGTTGACTCAGGCGATTCCAGCGAAGTCGTTTGAGATAACCCCCATGTGTTATACTATATATATTTCTGCAGCAAAATAGCAGCGAAATATTTTTATAAAATATTTCTAAATATTCGCAGAAAAGTTCGACACAAGAAATTAAACATTTTTTTTTTTTTCGTATTCTATGGAAGTTTATCGAAAACTCTCCCGGATAAAAAATTCTTCAGGGAATCGAGAACAGTTTTTTTTTTATTTTTTATTATGGCATTATATTTATATATATATTCATGTTTTTATTGTATTATAGGGCCTTGATAATGAAATATATAAAATAGCAATTTTAATTGAGTATGAAAATTGCAAAATATTAAATAACTAAAAAAAAATAAATTATAAGAATAATAATAATTTTGGGTGTATGAAATTGCAATTTTGATTTTAGATAAGGCCTAAGTACAGCATCCATAACAAATTGCCATTAATTGTGCTCATGTTGGCAGCTCGTTCAGTCCCCCCGCTCTTGCTCATTTACAGGGTATGCACAATGACAGCGTTGTGAGCTGCTCGCGCTCTCGTGTTGTTGTGCACACACAAAAGACACACAAATCAGCATAACAAACAAGCATTATGCGCATCATAACAGCCTTATATGCCAGGCCATATATCAGCCATATATGTGTGTGCTATATATACCTCCATATATACACACACACATATATGCGCTGCATATGGCTGAGAACAAACAGAGCTCGGAGCAGTGAAGACATGACAAAGCAAATTCTCAAATGTTGTTTGCCTGCCTGAGTTCTTGCTGCTGCTGCTGCTGCTGCTTGGCTTTCTACCAGCGCACGAAGAAGCAGGAGTTCTTGTCTTCACACAAAAGAACTCGCCAGAGATAGAGACAGAGCAAGAGCAAGAGCAAGAGAGAGGGAGAGAAACGAGCAGACGCAAACAAGAGGCGCGACAGGCAGCGACGCGGACGGACAAGAGGAACTCTCGTATAACAACAGCCCCCCGCACACACATGCAGACACACTCTATATGCATATCATGCTGTGTGTGTGCGAGTGTGTGAGTGTGTAGTAGACACCTACCTATGTATGGTTGTCTCTGGCGCAGAACAACAAATGTACCTGTTGTACGAAGAAGAAAATGTTATTCAAGTTGTCGAGTTGCCTGCTCAAAGAAACCGGTCTGCACACACGCACACGCACACACACACCAATACAACAACACACACACTCACACACATGCTGTCTGGGAGTCGAGGAGAACCAGTTCGCAGCTCTCTCAAGCGACATTTTAGTAGTTTTTTCTCATATCCAGCGGATCCCGCGTAGAGCACTCATTAAATCTGTACCAGGCGATCGCACACACACACACAAGCACACTAATACATACACACTGCAGTCAAGGAAGCGAATGCTCCCGCACAGATCCTACCGATTTCGTGGCAATATTTTTAACCTTGAAAATCATTTCAATTTGCTGCAGGAAGAGCAACAACAACAATAACAATTACTACAATAAACCACAACAACAACAACTACAACTACTTGCACACAAGTGGCGAGGGGAGCAGCAAGAGTTCGGCTGAGCTGGGAGGGGGGTAGGAGCAGCCAGCATAATTACTGCGGCCCTTTTCTCGAAATTTTCATTTTGATGTTAATCAAATTTAATTGTTGTTGATTGCAGTTGTTGTCTTTGTTGTTGTTGTTGCCGGCAGCATTTCCGCTTGCCAAAAATAAAGTTGCAGCGGCGGCAACGTGCTCGACATGCATGATATGCAACAATGTTGTTGACGGGTTTGTGCTGTGCGCACTTCTAATTTGCATAACCGGTTGGCAACTCATCAAGCGCCCCTCGCTGCCGGCCATTGGCCAGCTTACAATCGGTTGTAAGGCTGAATTGAACTGCCTGCCGCCACCTGCTGCAATGATTGCATTGTTCGACCGGTTCCACTGCGAATAGGAGCAGCTACAACAACAACAACAACAACAGCAACAACAACTGCAACAAGAGAATAACTTATGACTTATTCAATTTGCTGCTGGTCGTTTCTCTTGCCCAAAAAAGGTTCACCATCGCGCATTCAATGACAGCTCTTCCCATTCTCATTCCACATGCCACATGCCACATACCGCATACCACAATCCCCCCGGCTCCAGTTCGTTTCTCACATAAATCTTTGCCTCCTCAACATTATTTGCCATTTCTGTCGATGTTGCTGGCTTTTGATTGAATCACAAGTTGAACTATGCTCGCTCGAGCGCGCAGATGTTTCAGCTGTTTCCATTTCAATCGTAAATTCCTACAGCAAATTTGTTTGTTTATTTTAGTGAAATATTTTTTGTGGTTTTGCTTAAAATAGAAACGCTTTATAATTGAAAGCGTTAAAGTGCGTTCAATCTTTCGTTGCCTTTCATTTGTTTTATATGGTATTTTGCGCAAAATGCAGAGTTCACTTTGCACTCTGGAAACTGGAAACTAGTTCAATGCAGTTTTACTTTCAATTGTTCTGCTGCTTGAGCAGAGTGTGCCCGCCGCCGCTCCTTTCAATATTGAAACCTATTGAAAGCTATTGTTAAGCTTTTTAATATATATTTATACTTCCTGCCTTTCTAAATTCGACATGAATGGCACTTCAGATTGATGCTAAATTTATACAATTCCACTTCTAATTTGACTGTGTTCAACTGCATTGTTCAATGCTGTCATTCATTCAGCTTGATTGTTTGAGAGTTGTGCATACTTTTCAACTAATTTGAATTTATAAAATGTGTAGCAATAATTGGGGTAAATTGTTTTGATTGACAGCGAAACTTTCAATTTTTTTGATATTTGAAACCAGCATGTTTGTTTTAAGCAAACAACTGATCTTTCATATTTAGGTTCAATTTCAATAATTTGATTCAATTTACATCTGGATCATAAGAAAACTAATTAAATTACCAATTTTCATGTTTTCAGCTTTATTTATATCAACTGCTCTGTTTCCATTTCAATATTCATGTTCAATTTCAATGTGTTGTTTCAATTTCGATTTTAAAATGGCCAATTTCAACCTTAAACCTAAAAACTTGTTAAGGTCTTTATTTGCAACGAGTTTGCAATTTCGGCTTCAATATTGTTGTGCAATGCGCGTGTTCAATTTCAAAGTCAAGTTGTTGCTAATTTTGCTGTTTCCCGAGCGTGTTTCGCTGCGACAACTGCTGGTTGACCTATTCAACTGGCGTGAACTCGACTGCAGAACTTCCCACAATTGAACAAAGTCTAAGCTCGAGTCACGCTCCGCCGCCCTCTCCCTCTTCTACTCTCTCTTTCAATCTACTGTCGCCTTCAACAGCTGATCACAGTATTCAATATGCGCTTAAATTGCTGCTGTCAAGCGTTTAATTGCCGTCGACTCGAGTGTTTACTGTAGTTTTGTGATCGTTTTTGTCTTCTTCTGTTTTGTTTTTTTTTTTTTTTTGTATTTTATGGCGGTCGCTTTCACCCGTTGGGGAGCGCTTTCTTCTCCCCGCTGGCCTCTCCGCGTGCCTAGCCCGTTATCCCTCGCTAGACAAGCGTGCCACACACACACCAACACACATAGACACACACACACACACACTATGAGAGCAGAGTGCGTTGCACCCGCCTGTAAATGTTGCCGTTGTTGTTGTTGTTGTACGATAACAATAATAATAATTATGATTCGCAGTAAAAATGAATACAAAATAAAAGAAACAAACACAACAATAATAATAACCATCATCATCTGTCTGTGTGTGCGTGTGCGTGTGTGAGCTCGCGTTTATTTTGAAGCAAATTGTTATGACGACGACAGACGCCGCTGATGAGCATTGAACTAATTGTGCGCTCAAGAGCGAAGCCTCCACTGAGCAGCACCAGCACCAGCAGCAGCAGCAGCGGCCAGCGAAATCAGCCACCGGATTTGAAAACCGAAAAGTTAAAAAAAAAAAAAACTATACAAAATAGAGATGATATGCGATAAACAGCATAAGCGAAAGACTGAAACTTTGCTAGACTCGTGCAGAATAACAAAACAATAAAATATTTGTTATTTTAAATATATCGGAAAAACTAAAAAAAAAATTGTATTTTTAAGGGTAAAAGCTGTAAAATTTGTATGAGAAATATATATATTAGACTAGATAAATTAATATTTATATTTATTATGTGCTTATATTTTCTTGGTAAATATATCTATGATCTATGCAGGAGTACAAAATAGATTTTAAAATATTCGACATAAATAACTAAATTTTTCTTAATCAAAAAGAGCTTTAAAGGAATTTGAAAAATGCAATATTTGCGTATTTAAATATTTATTACAAGGCCTGACTTCTTTGAAATATAAAAAACAATTATATTAAATTCTAGGGAATTTTCTTTTTAATCAAAATACTAACTCTATAGAATAAATAAAAACCATACATTAAATACATATTTAAAACTGCATTAGACTGCAAACTCTGACTCAATGCTATATTCGACCTGACTTGACATCTTAAGTCTTTTTTTTTTTTTTTTTGATATTTCGACTGTGCTAAAAATACAAATCTGCTGCCAGAGCATTATACTGCATTAATAAGCATGAAGAATTGATAAGCAAATAGCCGAAAAGCGTAGAGCATAAAATGTTGAATGGAATATGGAAAAAAAGAGAGGAGGAGGCGGAGGCGGAGACAATTGAATGAGGCTGATAAAAATGCAATAAAGGTTCGGTTCGGTTCGGCTCGATTCGTTTTTATTTGGCAAGTAAACAACAACTTCAATTAGGGTATATAAAAGCGAAGTCACTCAACCAGTGCACCAGCCAATAAAGACAACAAAAACAATGGGGCAATAACAACAATTATATGCAAATAAAGAAGGCGTTGACCTGACCCTAGAGGCGCTCCAAGTGTCGCTTTGGGGGCCCACGCCAAGCGTCTTGGGGAATGTCGTGCGTCTGTTGTTGGGTCTGCCTTGCCGTACGTTTGTTTTGGTATTTATACCCATATCAAATGGTTCAAAATGGTGCATAGGCTTTGTGCAAGGCGTGCCAGACCCGACAAAGTGTCTGTATCTGCTTGATCAGCATCGATAAACGAGTCCATTTGGCTATCTATCTTCTATTATTTATTATTATTTTTTATTCGACTTTGACTTTGAAGTTAATTACTAAGCAAAGTTTAGCAGCAACAATATACTGCTTTGGCACATGTCCAGCTGCAATTAATGTTGATCTTCACTGCGAATTTTAACCCAATCGAGCAATGAATAGGGAAGTCACTGGAATTATTGTCTATAGAAAAGAAGAAATCGCAGCCAAAAAAACAGTGAAACAGAAGCTTTTAAGATTTAAATTGAATCTAAGTAGGGTGAACGGTATCTAACAGTCGAGTGCCGAGTATTTCTGTTCAATTTTAAGTCTCTTTGACAGCGAAACCGAATGGTATCACTTCGAACCGCACCGAACCCAACCCACCTGGTCTGCTGTTAATTATGCATGTCTGGGCATCTATTATATATCTATAAAGCCAATCTGTGCAGAGCATATTTATGTTAATGCCTTCGACTGACTGAACGTGGGCCCGAAATGCTTCAATGCTTTTCCTTGACGTTTCAAGTGGGCTGGCGAGACGGAAATGAAGGCAGCATGGATTGCTGTTGTTGTTGCTGCTGTTGTTGCTGCTGTTGTTGTTGTTGTTGTTGTCATTTGGGTACCCCAAAATTGGTTTATCAATCAATTAATGGAGAACAAAGAGAATGCTGGAAAAATAGAAAATTGGAAAACGTTTCTATTGTCAGCTGCTGTCGGTTGTTGTTGTTGTCGTTGCTGTTGCTGCTGCTGCTGCTGCTGTTTTTTTCAAGGGGGCGTTGTCAGCTGTTGTTGCTGCTATTGTTGTTAATGTAACGGTTAAGCGGATAGCGAAGAGAATCGTACGGAACCAGCACCAAACAGAACAAATCCAATGTGGAATGCATAATTAAACGTGATTGCATTTGCTTGGCAGTTGCTGCTGTTGCTGCTGCTGCTGCTGTTGTTGTTGCTGTGGCAGCAGCTGCGACAGCAATTGTTGCAACAAAACGCGAAACTGCTGCGGCAACAACACTGCGACTGCTGCCAGTGCCGGGGCCAATAAACCCAAACTAGAACGTGGGTGTTAAATTGAACACTAAACCCAATTTCACCTATAGCTTGCGTTTTACAAGGCAAGAATGTTGTTGTTGTTGTTGTTGTAGTTGTTGTTGTTGCTGTTGCAGTTTGTGTTTCTCTTGCTGCTGGCTGCACGCGACATGGCGCTGCATGTGCCCCACACACACACATACACACGCAAATTGCATAAGCAAAGTAAATATAAGTAAACTAAAACTACAGAAATTTGTATTGCTAATCAAACGAATTTTAAATGCTCTAACCTGAAGGTAAATTTAGTGAAGTTCTATAAAAAATTAAAAAACTAGAGCAATTTATATATATACATTTCTAAACTTTTTTTTAATAAAGAAATTATTAATTCATTTTTATTTTCCCCTTTTTTGGTTAAAAAACTCTCTTCAATAATTTTTTTATTATTTTTATTTTATAAAGAAATAAATCCGGTTCAAGTTATTGAGGAAAAGAAATTAAATTTTAGAGTGGTTCCAATAGAAAAGTGCTTCAAATAAGATATATAGTTTCTGCAGTTATTTATATAATTTATTCTAAAATAAATTATATATAAATTATTATAAATTTTTAATGCAAAAAAGGATTGAAATCTTGGAAAATTTCTCTAAAATATATTATATAATATTACAAAAATTAATAGAAACTTATTTATTTAAATTTCGAAATATTAAATTAAATTCTATTGATATTTTTAAATCCCTAACTAATTCAAACTCTCTTTGCATACCCTGTAAACCATATCAAACGTTAGGCCCAATTACGGAGTTTAGTCTTTTATGGCTGTTGCGCTTATTTCTTATTGTTATTACTATTATTGCTGGCATTGTTGTTGCTGTTGCTGTTGTGGTTGTTGTAGTTGCTGCTTTCTTCTTAACGCCAAAAACCAAAAGGCGGCAATTTTGTCAACAAAAAAAGAGAGCAACGACAACAACAACAACAACAACGACAGCGCAGCGGGCGAATGCCAATGCATGCAACTTGCCGCAAAATTCATTGAATAGCAACTTTGCAACGCAGCTGGAGGAGGAAGCGGGCCTGGGCGAGCGTGGGCGTGGCACAGTTGGCGAGCCAAAAAGTTCAATGAAACCAGCAGAAATGTGCGAATATTTAACAAGTTTTCCAGGGGGGCGGCGAGTCAAAAAAGTGGGCGTAGCTGCACTCAGAATTGTTATTGCTGTTGCCACTTTGCATGCAACTTGTGCAACAACAACTAACTGCGCGCAGTTGCCCCTGTCGGCCGACAGGTGCCGCTTCTCTAATTATACTAGCGCGTTCTTGCCACTAAACGGAAACTTCAACTTTTCCCCAAGTTGCGCGCTGGGTGCGAGCGAGAGCGAACGAACAAACGGAAAAATTTGCATCTTGTGGAAGTTTTTTATTTTTATTTGTTTTTTTTTTTCTTTGAAATTTAGTTTTGTTTCTTGTAGTTTTTTTTCGGTGTCAATGACTTTGTTTTTGGTCTCTTGCAAGTTTCTTTTTGGGCGGCCGCCGGCGGGCCGCTCTCTTTTTTCAATTTCTTGCTGACTAATGCGACGTCGACGTCGACAGCGGCATCGTCGCTGACCGCGAGACGTGCATTTAAATTGTTAATGTTTGTGTTTGGTTTTGCATACCCTGTAGAGTTGAGACAGGTCGGTAGGGCATCTAAAAGTGATAGAGCAATGATAGAAATATTTACCAGTAATTCGAGTTTTAAAAAAGTTTTTAATTTTAATGTTTTTTATTTATTTTATTATATTTATTTATTCTATAATTCTGTGTTCATTTTTTGCTTATAAAATTATAAAAGTTGCCGCTTTCTACGCTATAAATTTAATAAAAATCTTATAATAAACTAAAAAGTTATACAAAAAAAAAAAAAAAAAAAAAAAACAACGAGCATATATCAAAACCTGAAAAAAATGAAAGATATCTATGTGGAAGGTTTATATAGAATAATACGATAAATACGTATAAAGATAATTAATTCAGCCGTTTATTTTGATAGGCATAAACTTTTTCAAAGTGATTTAACAAGGCTAACTTTCTGCGATTTGGTGCTGATTTTTTGGTATTACGACTATCAAAATTATATCTTGCTGTGCTGCAAATTTCAATATAGTCGCTTGACAAACACTCGAGTTGCACCAGCAACTATATACCATATCTATATGGTCTCTGGCAGATCATTTTATGTGGCACATTTTTAGTCTGGCACTTGCTCGACTTGTTTTCTTGGTGTTTATTTGTTTCTCTTATGATTTCTCCTTTAACCCGAACTTCATTTGCATTTCTTGTCATTTGTCTGTTTGTTTTTGTTGTAGATTGTTGTCGCTGCTTCTAGAGGTTGTTCCTAAGGATGTCGCTTTGATTTGTAGGTCAAACGCGCCGAGAGCCCATTTTTTTTTTGCCGCCATTCACTAGCGGGAAAATTCCTCTTTTTCGATAGAATTTGTATACAATATTTTTTTCTTTTCTGTTGTATATTTTTAAATTTAAAAATTTTCTTTTTTTATGGACAACAACAGCTGTTGGCTTTGACGTTTATTTCTTTTGCTCGCTGTGCGCGCTGTCATAAATTTCGTGCGGTGCTTCAAGTTGTCTATTTATGATTTGTTCTTCTACCATATGCAATCTTTCACAGGCGCCACGCCCCCGCAGCCGCCCGCGTCGGCGATTGCGTGAAATTCTCGTTTTGTTGTTGTTGTTGATTTTTTTTTGGCATTGCCCTTGGAATGTCTGACATGATTTCTGGGATTGCTCGTAAATTGAACAAAGAAAATGCGAAAGTTGTCGATGTCGTGGGGGGAGGTGAGGGGAGTGGGCGTGGGGCAGACATTGTTGGTCGGTTCTATAGTGAAGCAAGTTGCTGCTGCTGCTGCTGCGCTAACACCGGGGCAGCACCGCGCCCCGCGCCCCTCGCTGCCCGCTGCAGTCGCCGTCAGAGCAGAGATCAATAAACTTTTGGCAAACAACAAGAAAATGGAATCGCAAAAGAAAACAAAGTAAAGCGCAGAAAAAGAAACAGATTACAGCTCGACAGCGAAGAGTGGAGAATGCGCGAAAGAGACGCAGCTAGAGAGAGAGAGAGGGGGAGAGGGAGAGAGTGTGTGCAGACTTTGTAGCGAATGCCGGGCGATTGTCATGGAAGTCAGCGTCGTCTGGTCATGGCAAACATATCGCAAGTCGCTGCTCTCTCTCTCTCCCCCTACCCCCCACTGCTCATTTTATATAATCACAGACAACACTCGCACACACACACACACACACTCAGCCAGCTGTTGAATTGTGTGTTGTTTCGGTTTTGTTTTATTTTTTTGGCACAGAAAAAATCTGCGTCATCATCATTAAAGTTGCCGGCTGAGCCGCAGTACCTGCTGCCCCTTCCCCCCTCGCCTGGCTTGAGCTCAGCTTGAAAAGCTTTCATTTGTCAATTTGCATTTGTTGTTGTTGTTGTTGTTGTTTTTGCTGTTGTCTTTACGCATTGCCGGCGATACGCCAAGCGCGCTATAATGACTTTTTCACGATGTTTGTGCCCAGGCATCGAGATAATATCGCGTCCCTTGAGCGTTCTCTGGTTGAAAATAAACAGATACCCTGTAGTCCGCAGGGAACTATGAAGTGTGCCGCAATTTGCTGTCAGGCCTAGTATATAAAAATATATATGCAGGCAGTTGAAGGCTAGAATTGAAACAAATGTGCAATAAAGTCGCACCAAAGTTGTTACTAAAGGGTATCGCGTCACATGGGTATGCTGTGATATGCGGCGTAAAAGCTTGAAAATAAACTAATACCCTACACCTCAAATGAAGTAGTGCATACTCTTAAAAATAAATATTGTAAATATATTATTATTATTATATGCTAAATTTTAAGAATGCCTTAGATAGAAATGTATCTAATAGATACTTATTGTTGGAACTCATAGCTAAAACTCTACAAAAATAATAGTAATAATAATAATAATAATAATAATATTTAATGCAAAACTGTAAGAACGCCTCAGGTAGGAATGTATCTTATAGATACTTATTGTTCGAACTCATAGCTAAAACTCTAAAAATATATTATTAATAATAATAATAACCATATAATTATATAAACAAAATGTCAGAACGCCTCAGATAGAAATGTATCTTATAGATACTTATTGTTCGAACTCATAGCTAAAACTCTAAAAATATATTATTAATAATAATAATAATCATATAATTATATAAACAAAATGTCAGAACGCCTCGGATAGAAATGTATCTTATAGATACTTATTGTTAGAACTTATAGCTGAAACTCTAGAAATATATAAAAATATAAATTTTAATAGAGTTGTAATTTACATTTATATATTTATCTCATACGCTCTCCCCCTGCAGAGCATCTGTGCGTCGTTCTGTGGCCCGTTCTATTCACGGCAGTCGCCTGACTTTGCTTCTCTTTTTGCCAAAAATAATAAACAAGCGAATATAATTTATTTTTATCTGTTTCGCTCGTCTTGGCGTCTCTGTTGTCTGCTGTCTGCCATTCTGCCGTTTCTTTCTCGATTTTTGCCATTTCTTGGCAACGTTTTTAACATTTTGAACTTTTGCACTTTGCAAATAGACAAAAGGTGTTGCTGCTGCCGCCGCCGGGTGGGGCTCCGTTACAGGTGCAGTACTGCCAAGGCAAGGGGCGGGCGGGGGTTGGGAAGCTGAATCTCTGTCTGTGGCTGTGAGTCGTTTTCATATGCAAATGCCAGCTCATTAAACACATTCGCTATAAATGTCAAATGTGAAAGCAAACTTATATTAAATTTCGCCCAACTTTTCTCTCTCGTTGCAGGTGCGTATGCCGAAGGTCCCCTCAGAGACCCCCACATAGATGCCTGCCTCAAGTCCTGGATTATTGAGGCAGTCGTACGATAGGCTAACTACCATAGACTATATACATAGCTATATTAATACTCTATTACTAATCTACACTTGTAAGCCAGTGTGTTACTAAAGTCCCGTCCCGCCCGCCGTGCCGCACAGTGCGTGAAATTAGTCAAGAGACGCGCTAATCAAGTTGACCTTTGCGACAAGTTTACAAGTTTCTACTCTCTGCTGACTTTTCGAATTAGACACAACAGAAACAACGCGCTGAGATCAACAAACAAATAAAGTCCAAATTGTACATATAACACAATAGAGATATATATACGCTATATGCGATATGCGCCAATGGGATGAATAAGCAGCGTCAGACACACACACACACAGAGAGACATATACACAGCGAGATAAAGTCCGCTAAGCACGATATGATCTGAATGCTAGAAGTGTCATTGGTCGACTTTTGAATCCCCTTTGCGGGCAGCAAGGTTGATGTATCTGAATTAAAATTAAAAGAGTACGGAAAAGATTTTTCTACTCCAGTAAAATTATATTTTTCTCATAGTAGAAACTCTGGAAAATTATAAATTGAAGTCAAATATATATAGGCTGTTTAAACAATTTTTTTTTATATTTTTATAAGGCCTGAAACATCAAAGAAGAACTTGAAGATATTTTATTATAAAATTCTATCTTTTTTCAAAAACTATTGAAATTCTTCAAAACAAATCAAATTTCAAAACAATTTTCTATTCATGTGTCGCTTTAAATAGGTCAGACTATATAAAAATATCTGATTTTTTCCACATAACTTACCCGAATTTCACACGAGCAACCTTAGAATATTTTGATAAATTGATTATGTTTTCTTAAGATACTTTTTTTTTAGCTTGGTCAAAAATAAACATCGCACTATTGTTCGTTCCTTAGTTTTTTCAATATTTCCGCAAGTCACGAGTGACAAATTGTTTTCGAGATTTTCAGAACATTTTTGAATTTTTGACACATATATTTCAACGTCAGATCAGCTCAGATATCAAAGGAATTGCGAGCGAAAAATAACAATAGATTTGATTGCTAGTTGCTGCAAGGTTAAGTTCAGATTGAGCACAGATTTGACAGGCAAATTGGGCAGGTATTGGCCCGCCAGAGAGGAGGACGAGGGTCGTTCGAAGGGTTTGCGTTGTGACAAACTCGTCAAGCAGCGCCAATAAAACCGAAACTGTGTTACGAGGCGGAAATTAAGCAGACTGATCGACGGATAAAGTCTTTGAAGTGTTTGCCACACCTGAAACCCGTTCGATTAACTGATTTAAATGCAAATTAGTTGATATTTTGGCATATAAAAAGCAAATTGAATCGGACGGAAACTTTGGACTAGTCGCAGTAGTCCAAAGCAGCTGGTGGAAGAGCACACTCTGTGGAGGGAACAACAACTACAGCAACAGAGACACTATTAATATACTTGAGTGCACTTTGTGTGCAACGCGGCGTATGCGCAATATCGCACAGATTTATCTCTGTCCTCCTCTCGCTCGCACTCGCACCCGCACACTTGCGCCTTCAATTGCGCTCAATTGAGCTCAATTCGTTGACGTTTATTGCACTTGCTGCGATCAGCTGTTGTTGCCGCTGCTCTACAGTGCGCGCCAAAATTATATGGCCAGTCGAGTTGATGCCGCTGACCCAGTTCGATCTGTCGATCCGTTTGGGATTCTTCAAACTGGTTATAATGAGGAAATCAAACAGTCGGCCAGAAGGACAGAAAAACAGACAGACCGACAGCCAGCCAGCCGAAGCACATAAACCGCGTGCAAACAGTCGCGCTGAGGTATCTGTATCTTTGGCGCTGCCTGTTGAAATGTATCTGTGATCGCTCAACTCTTTGTTTGCTCCGAATTAGCATAATTCAATAAATTAGTCGATGAGTTAGTTTGACTTGTTTTCGGTTTTCAAGGTGTCTGCGCCTCGCTCTCCACGATTTCTATGCTCTAGCAGAGGGTATATTATTTTTGGCATGAAGTATATACAATAAAACTTGGTACAGATACAGCAAGAGAGCGATAAATCCTATAGCTGTCATAGAACATAGTGGTTTTTTTCTGATATTTTTCAAGATATTCTAACTAAATTCGACACAACAGACTCTTACTGTAATCCCTACATTCAGTCAAAATTTTATCAACATCGGACTATTAACTGGACGCATTAACTGCATAAATATATATATTTTTTTACAAAGCAAAATAAAATAATATAATATGCAAGAGTATACACACTTCGGCATGTCGAATCAACAATTTTTTTGTCTAGCTTTTTGAATTTTGAAAAAGTTTTTGGGGATATTTTCTGCTTCTTTTTCTCGTGCTGCCTGCGGTTTTCTAGTCTCACAAACTGCCGTTTGCCGTGGGTCAATAGACTCTTGGCTCTTTGGCTGTTGCTGCTGCTGCTGCTATTGTTATAGTTTCTAACGGTATCGTGGTGACCCCAAAGCCCAAGCAGACAGTGCGGGGGGTCATCAACTGATCAACTGATCGCCTGCTTCTCCTCTCTCCCTCCCCCACTACAGTACGTTTCCTCCCGTCCCCCTGCTCTGCATTGTGCGTTTGACTCACAAGTCTTTTGTGTGTATCTTCTTGCAGGTGCATTAAATAAGATATAGAAAATACTGCTTGCTAAAATGGAGCAACAATTGCAGCCAAGCAGCAGCAGCAGCAACAAGAGCAGCAACAGCAACAGCAACAACAAGAGCCGCCACAAGCAACAGCGACAAGCGCAGCATACGAGAACAACAACAGCAGCAGCAACAGCAACAACAACAATGGGTGCCAGAGCTACAGCAGCAGCAGCAGCAACAGCAACAGCAATAACAAGAGCAACAGTTGCAATGCCAACTGCAACTGCAACTGCAACATTATCCGTGGCCGTGCATTAAGTTATTTTCGCTGTGCTATTGCTATTCTTCTCTGTCTCTGTCTATTTGCTTCTCTCTCTGCCTGCATTCAAATGAGAAAGCCGAAGAAAAAAACGTTTTACAAAGCAAAAAACCTAATTAAAAATATCATAACAAATCAAAGAAGCAAGAAAAACGTGGCAAGTGCTCGATAAACTTAGCAAAATCGAATAACAAAAAACAACAATAAAAAAGTGCAACAACAAATACGAAAATAATTGAATAAAACAAGGCATAAAGGCAGACGAAGGGAGACAGCAAAGAGAACAAGAAAACACATAATAAAAACTAAGAAAGTAAAAACCAAAACGAAACGGCAGAATTGAAAATTGAATTGAATTTTTGTGATGTAAGTTGAGAACGATATTGTTAAGTAATTGTTAGACTCTAAGGCGGTAGAAGACTTGAAAGAAGAACGAAGCAGAAGAGAGCAGAAAACACTGAAATTATTTCTAAACAGAGCTCGACTTGCACTGAACTTTCAGAATATAGCATATCTGAAAAAAAAACTAAAAAAAAAATAGGAAAAAACTGGAAATTGCCTTGCAGTTTGCTGGTGCGAGGTATACGACAGTTGTGTTGATTTTAGCCTTAACTTAAAAGACCAGTTTCCAGTTTATATTAATCAGAAAGCTTCGCTCTTGAGTTAATCAAATATTTGAAAAAATCTCTGCAATGTTATCTTTAGCTAGTTGCAGGTGCAGGGTATATAATCGTCAGTTTTCCTTGACAGTTGATCTGTTTGTTTAATGAAATTCATTGTAGAGTTCGAAAAGATATAGAGGTTTCCATTTTAGATTTATATTATGGCTAAGAAAAGTAGCATGGCCTTGCGCTGCCTGCAACAGCAGTTCTTCTGGCTGCATTAATCATACGCACCGTTGGTCAGTGTGTTGTGCTGCCATGTGCTGCCTCGCATCACCTGAGCAATCTCTGCTAGTGCATCCCTGAGGCATTCGTCAGGCCAATCAATGCAGTAGCTGCCACTCCTACTGCTCCCCCTTGGCTTATCCTGTGTGTGTGTGTGTGTGTTTGTTGTGGGTTGCGGTGCTCTAAGCCAATTTGCGTGACGGATTTTTCCAGTTTTTCTACTTGTTTCTCTCAGTTTTTTTTTTTTTTTTTGTGGTGTGCTGCTGCTTCTGCAATTGGCAACTAACGAAGCGCCTTGTGTGTGCCCTGGGTGGTCCACAGGCCCTGCCACGCCCAGCTTATTAGCGTGGGCGTTAGCCGGTTACGTGCTCTGGTCTCGCTGGGTAGACTCAATCGATGATCGAATCAGTGAGGGAAGCAGTGGCAGGGGGCAGCAGGGATGTCGTTAGTGCGCTGTGCATTTGCATTATGAAATTCTCGCTGTCACTTCGTTGACAACGTTGACATTTTGCCCCTTTTCGGTTGCTCAATTGATAATCATGCAGACACAGACACACACACACACACACAGGCACAGGCACAGTTGAAATCAAGCGAGCTACTGTAGCGGGCTCCCTGCCCCCTGGCCTCCTCCCGGCCATTGTTCGTTTAGAATTTCAATGTGCAGCGCCGCGTTGCATGATTAATATCGTCGCATTAATTAGACGCCAGTCGTCTGCCCCGCCCCCGCCTCTGCCCCCTGCCACATCTGTTGCACATTTGCTCATTAGTCTGGTGTAAAAGTTGACGCAAAAGTTTCAGCTGCAGCTGCAGCTCTTCGTGAAAAAAAAAGAAAAACAACAACAAAGCGAAATGACACCGAGACAGACAGGAGAATGAGCTCCTCCGGCGAACGGAGAAGCTGATGGATTGTGCGGCGTATAATGAATCAAGTAAATTAAGTAGCTCCCTAATGAGCGGGCGCCTAATTGCAACAGCAGCAATAGCAGCACCAGCCCCAACAGAAACCCGAAGCCAAAGCCAGACAAGAAGTTTCTTTGAGGACTCAAAATGCTCAAGGAATTGACAATTGGATTAAACTGTGGGCAACTGCAGCAAACTTTTTGCACTTGATGGAGAAGTTGAACAAACTCTTTTATATTTTGCCATTTATATTGTATGCGTATGCTTTAGCGTCATAACTCCGCCACCATGTCTCCATGCGGAAATTTGCAAGGCTTATATGCTTTTCGTAAAGCGTCATAGCTTCGCACAAACTATGGTAATTAAATATACTTTCATTATTTTATAGCGTCATAACTTCGCCGTCATGTCTCTAGTCAGTATATCTGCCAAGTTTAAACGTTTTTCTGCAGGCGGAGATATGTCGTTTTAAGGCGTCATAGCTCCGCACAATTTTATTATATACTTTCTTTATTCTATTCTCAATTCAGAACATTTGCTAAGTTGAAGCACACTTTTGCAGACGGAGATATGTCGTCATATGTCGTCATAGCTTCCCAGAAACTTATATGCTTTTTCATTCTATGGCGTCATAACTTCGCTGCCATGCCTCAATCCGGTATACCTCCAAAGTTGAAGCGCTTTTTTGCAGACGGAGATATGTCGTCATAAAGCGTCAATATTGTATTTATTTTTGAATGGCGGAACTATACTGCGCGGGCTTATGTCGCTTCATATACCAATCTTTTATTTGTATTATAAGAATACTTTAACCTGATTTCTTGCTGAAAAGATTTCAAAAGCAAAACTTCTGAAAGGTTTTTGCTGATGAGATTATAAACTATTTATAAATCTATCAATGCTGATATTAAACTCTTCAATCGCTTTGTTTGATTTATGCACAAAACAACGTTGAAACACAAATAAAGGCTGCATAAAAGTTTAGCTGAGTTCAGTGTCAAAACGTCGTCGTTGGCATTGTTGTTGTTGATGTTGATCTTAAAGTATTTTCAATCCCCCAATAATACGATTTGGTGGGCAAACAGCGAGCTATAGGCCCGGCCGTAGCTCGCGAGTTATAAACAATTTTTCGATATGCTAACAAAAGTTTGTCAATAGAAACGCGCTGTAATTCGATTGCGTTCCTCGAATTGCCTTGAAAGCCAAACTTGAGCTGCTTTGTGAGTATGCATGAGTGTGTGTGCGTGTATGTGTGTGTGTGTGTGCGTGTGTGGGTGTCTTGCAGCTAAAACCAAAACAAATTCAATGCTCAAAGTTAAACATAGACTCGACACGGCGCCCACAAAACTCTCGGAGATTTGTGGAGACTCGAAGCGGAGCTTGAAGTAAAGATTGAGTGGGGAGAGGGAAAAGGGAAAAATAGAGAATAGAGTAGACTAGAGATGGAGAATTGAATTGAGAGGGAACTGAGGCGGAGAATTAGACTGAGAGGCGAAGACTGAGACTCAGATGAAGAGTCAGGCTGAGCTGGAGAATTTAGATTGAGCAGGGACTGAGGTGAACTCTGAGATTCACTCGGAGATTGAAATGGAAAAGAGAATAAAACGTAAGAAAAAATAGAGACAGGGCTATAAAGACGAAGCGAGAAACTCAGTTGAATGGAGAAGACTGAGAGGGAGAGCTGCGACTCAGATGGAGACTGTGTGGAGACTCAAGCAGAGATTGAAACCGAAATGAAACGAGATTGAAGCTGAGATTAAGAGTCAGAGTAATGACTATGAGACTTGAAAAGAAGGCAGAATAGAGAAGAATCTGAGAAGCGATGGAGACTCAAGCTAAGTTTGTAACAGAGTTGAGGAGACTACAAGGGAGCTAAGACTCAGTGGAAGATACAACAGAACATTGAAGCTGAGCTTGAGACAGTGTTGGAAGGGGAGGTTTGCTGTGAGCAGACAATGAGATGGAGAGGGCACTGAGCTGCTCACTCTGATTGAGAAGAATCTGAAAGTCACATAAAATCTCAGCTAAAGACTCAAGTTTAGATTGATAGTGTGTTGTGTACAGAGCACTGAGAAGGGATTCCTATGACGGTTGAAGCGGAGAGGAGGATGAATGAGGATGATGAAGCGGAGTTGGAGCCGAGGTGTGAGTAGGTGCTGCGATAGGCATGCGACTGAGACGATCACTACGATTGAGAGTAGAAGGCTTCGACGCAGCTGGAGGAGATTCCAACTGAAGTTGCAGTTGTTTTCTATGTGTGTTCGATTCAAGTGGCCGATTTGATGTGTGGCAGCAGGTGTCGCTGCTGACTTTACGCAATGCGTATGCAAATTGCAGGCAACTACTACTAAACCCCCCACACCCCATTCCCCCTCTCGCTAACTGCTCAGCGGCGCTCTTTGCATATGAGGAAATCGCGCAGCCTACTGCATAAATGAATGAATGAATGAATGCAATCAAATAGCGAATGAATGTGAATAATTGACAAGCATTTGCCGAAAACTGCACAAATATTTCTCGCAATACGCGGGCGCCACAAGACAACAACAACAGCCGGGGCAAATCAACATTGTGTTGGCTGCAGACAGCGACGCGCGGGGGCGTTGACTGCGACGCTGTGATGTCTGGAGGTGCACAGAGAGCCGCCGTGTGGGTAGAGGAAGCAGGGAGGTAGAGGCAGGTAGGGAGGTAAGGCAGGCTGCCGGCAGGCAGTTCGAGCAAAAGTGGGTGGAGAATTATGTAATGCTGCTGACTGAACCTAATTAAAATGCCCAACAACAACAACAACAGCAATAACGCGAGTTGTGCATTAAAAATGCCACAACAACACGAGCAACAAATTGTGGCAGCATTTGAAAATTGCATTAACCTGAAAATGTCAAGTGTGCGCAGACACTGAGAGAAACGGGTGGGCAAAGCGGAAACATGTATAAATTATTTCATTAATAATATTTGAGGTATTTTATATTTATATATATATTTATATTATTTATTTATAAATATTTATATTATATTTATTACTCAAAATATTACTTTATATTTTATATTAAGTGTATAACTCAGCTAAATTATGCAGTTATGCAGTGCTTGCCAAGCGGGCCTACCCCTACTATGATTCAAAGTATCTTTTCCTGCTCACAGTGCATTTTGTAATGACAACTCGAAAATTGATTTGGCAAATAGTGGAAATGTGATTGGAAAATGCCGTCGCGTCGCGTCGCGTTTGAGCTCGCGCAAAATGTCAATTGATGTGATGCGCGGGGCTAATGGACATGTGAGCGGACAGCTGCCTGACAGTCGATAATTTCAGATATCGGGCTTATTTATGGCCAGATGACTACTGCTGCTGCTGCGAGTGTATGTCACACAGTTATTTATAGCTAATTTGTGTACTAATCGCCAGCAGCTACTGCCACTGCAGACCGTAGGGCCAACGCGGCGTATGCGTTATGTGTTTGTGCATATTGCGCATACGCCGCGTGGGCGTCGAAAAAAGTCTTTTTCAATTAAACGAGAAATGTGGCACATTCTATATTAACTACAAGCGACATGTTCGACACGTGCCACGCCCCAAAGCGAAATTTATGCAACAGCAGCAAGAACAACGAGATACATTATATGGTACATATATGGACATTCAGTGTGCAATTGCGCATACAATGGGTGGCAAAGTGGGGGTGGGGCTGGGGCTGGGAAAACATGCTGCTGGGAACAATTTGCATTGGGCCTGCGGCTGCTGCGGCCGGCCGGGAGCAAGGCGCACTTGCCATGTTTCTCTGGCGTTGTCGTAAAAATGCATTTTAAACTTTTATGACTGCTGCGGGGCATTGAGTAATGGCCATAAATACACGCTTGCGCTGGCCCCAAAAATACACGCAAAAATACCAAAAAAAAAAAAAAAACAAGCAATGTAAACTTTGTTCGAGCACACTCGACTATTAGATACCATTCACAGAGTTTGCCTGTTAAAAATTAAGTATAGATATTAAATACTTCTGTAACTTTTGTTTTTTTTTTAGGCAATTCCTCCTGCCCGATCAGCTTAAAATTCGCAACGAATGTTGAGAATATAAATAACTACTTGCCTTTTTATTAAGAATATTATCACTTCTAAACTTTGCTTTATATTCCACTTTGAAATTTAAAAATATTAAATTTAAAATACATTGAAATGCGTAACTTATCTTCATGTCAAATTTAATGCCTCCAGCCTCTTAGTCTAGCTGCTATCTGTGTGTTCACTTGATGTCTAAGCACTTGCACACAGCTGATATGCCATTTGTGCCCATTTGCAATGTGTGTGAACGGTATAAAAATGCTCAACAAATTCTTTATGCTTTTTTTTTGGCAGCCTGCATTGCTGCTGGGCAACTTTTGACATGCGAATGCCGCTCGATGGTCAATGAGCTCACCGCAGTTTTGTGGCTGTGTCCCTTTATGCACATGCTGTGTGCTCGAGGCCAGAGCGCGGCTCGAGGGGTGGAGCGGGGAAAAACTCTGCGCAATCTTGAGGTTTGCTCTGCAACTGCGTGTGAGCAATAGACTTGAATGGGCAATAGAAACTCTGGAGCTTTTCAAATGCAGACTGTGAGCTATGAGTATATTCATTGCTCTCGGTGAATAACTTTAGGGGAGAGTCACTCCTACTTGCAAGTACTTCTCTCGCTGGGGAGCTGAAACAAAGAATCACGAGTTTTGCTTCTAAGGGAAACATTGAAAAGATAAAAGAAAAATAAATATAAAGATATAAAGTTGGCAGAAATTGGAATTGCAGATAACTGAGAGCTTAGAAATCGGAGAAGAATAAAGTAGAAGACTGAAAAGGGCCAGTAAAATAAAGAAGAAAAATATATATATTTAAAAAAAATATATAGATAATATAAAATATATTTTAGAATATAAATATGGCATCTATATTTATGGTATATCTATATTTAAGAGTGAAGGTAGTTTGAATTGAATTTCAGAGCTGCCAATTTATACTTATATGAACTATAATACTTCTAGCTATTTTTTGGAAATTAATTAAATTATGTGAAATGCTTAAATTAAATATATTAATATATAATGCAATAAACTACAAGCTTGTCGAGCAAGTCCCCGCTGCATCTCTGCTATAATCAGAATCCGCTCAAAGTACTGAAAATTCAGCTCCGTTCCATTTGCTTCCACTACGCTCTATGCACATACATAAATTATTATTATTATTATTATTATCGATGCTTTTCAATTCCCATCGGGATGGCAGCACATAATGTGCCCCTGGGGGGGAGTGAGGGGAGGGGCACACAGCATCGAATTGCGAGTGCCATTCAATTCAATAATATGCTGTCTGCTCTGCAATCAGAGCCTGCACATAAATATATCTTGTGTGCTGCAGCATGTATCTAGTATCTTGTATCTTGTATCTGGTAGCTGGTATCTCACAGCGCGCAGCTCGCAGCTCGCATCTTATGGCTTTGTTTATCTTTGGCCATAAAGTGCATGCATATATCATGTTAATATTGTGCACATAAGGGAGGCGGCCATTACAGCAGCAGCTGTGGGCGTGGCATGTGGCATGTGTATCCTTTACTGTCGATGCATTGAAATAAATGGCAAAACGCATTAAAACTTGTGCCATAATCAATCTTCATGTGGCGAATGCCGGCAAGAGAGAGAGAGGGAGAGGGGGAGAGAGTGAGTGAGAGGGAGGGGGATAGAGTGTGTGAGGGAGACAGCAGAAACTTGCCATTCAAAATTTAGCTCATTAAATTTGAGCAGGCAGCAGCGAGAGGCGGCCGAGCGGGAGGCGCGGCTGAGGGAGTGGGCGTGGGCCTGGGCGTTGTTGTCATCATGCAATTAAATGAGACACGCACACACACACACACACACACACGCACTCGCCAGTGCTGTGTGCGCTCGTGTGTGTGATTATATAACAGCAGCAGCAGCAGGCTCTCCCCCCCGCCCCGCCCCTGCTCCGGCTCTCTTGAGTGTGTGTGAATTTCCCTGGAAAATATCGAACGGAAAATCAATTCTAATTAAATTGTCAACATTTTGCGCTGTGCCAAAGCTGATTATGCACCTGTGTGTGTGTGTGACAGAGAGTGTGTGTGTGTGCGTGTGCTGCTGTAATTGCATTGCCCGCCTGCCTGTCCGTCCGTCCGTCTGCCTGTCAGTTTTCACTTGATTTGCGCGATGTAATAAACCGCGTTACCAACCAACCAACCGCGTTGCCAACTGCACGCAAAATGCCAAATTGAATTCGCATTTGTAAATTGCGGTAAATCAAATTGAAAACCTGGACCCAAACGCGATAAATGCTCTAATGGATGACTGCGCTAAGTGTGTTAGTGTGTGCGTGTGTGTATGAGTGTGCGAGAGCGGATTAAAGTCCGCACAGTTTTGTCATTTAATTTTGCGCAAATTCCCACTTGGCATTTGCATTTGCTGCGCGCTGATGAGCTTCAGTTTGGCGGATTATTTTGCAGGATTTTGCCTTGCTGCTTGCTCTTACCAAGTGCAATTAGGAAGTACTAAGAGATATGCGCTATATATATATGTGTATACTGCTATCTGTTCCAATTAACCAGCCTGACAGCAGCCAATTAGATTGAGTGTTTCGCCTTTTTTTTGGCCATTTTAATGGCAGCTCGAAGTGCAGCTGAAGCTGAAGCTTGTGCCTAATTGTTGCTGCAAGTGACGGCAAATCGAACTGAAAGCTGAAGTAGGAAAAGTTGGAGGGAAATTATAAATATTCTATGGTAGCTCTTAGTGCTTTTAGCCGAGCTTCGCTTGATTGACGCGCGAAAGGTTGAGAAAACAAGGGAAAACTCTTGTCGAAGAGAAAATAGATACGAAAACTGAATATAAAGTTGACTGAGATATGTGCCAATTATTCTAGATTTTTTTAAGGCAATTTTAGTTTAGCTGGATTTTCTAAAGAATTCTTTACAATAGTAGGTACAAATTATTTGGAGTTGTTAGAGTAATGATTTAATTTTCAGGCATTATTTAACAATATATATCTCAAAAATTGTTCAATAAAATTTTTAAAATTTATGCTAGATTAATTTTTAAATTAATTTGGTACCCAATTAAAAACCAGTTTTTTTTTTTTTTTAATTTTCAATTTAATATTGACAAATTATATAATAATTTCTTTACGAGATTTTAAGTATTTTTTTTTACCAGTTCCAGATTTCAGAGTAAAATTCCCTTGTGATATTTAATAATTTATATACATTTTGCAACTTTTAAATTTAAAATCAGTCGCATAAAATTTCTGCTGTACTCTGTATATCGCTGTAAAATGAAAAAGTTCATAAATATTTATGAAAAGCGTGCATAAATATTTTATAGCTCTAAATTCGGTTGCAAAATGCTGCTTAGTCATGCTGTTTGCAGTTTTGGTAACTGTTTAGTTAATTATTTATGCCACATATGTACCTGTACGCTCGACTCTCATTTAACACTCGATGAAATGCCGAATTTAATTGCTTTCAATTAAATTCTTAATTGAGCTGGCAGCAATTCGGACTCCCCCACGGCATTAACAATTTACATCTGGCATATCTGTTGGTATTATAAGCATACAAATGTGCATATATATTTTACATATTATATATATATATATAAATATATATAATTTGTATATAGCGTTGTACATGTCGCAGCTGGGAGTGGCCTTTCTGCTGCTGCAGTTCAGCCTGCGCTCAAAAGTAGGCAATGAAAATTGCAAATTGCGAGCGGAGCCGAGATTCCTGCCTGCAGCTGCAGGCTGCAGCTCTGGCTGTGTGTCTGTCGCCGTAGCTTAATGCCACTCCCCGTAACAACAACAACAACAGTAACAACAATAACATGGCCTGACATTGTTATTGTTTCCAGCTCGTGTTCTGCCGCTGCCTTCATTAGTTTCTGCACATGAAAAACTGAAAACATTTGCGCGCTACGTGCAGTTCATTTTGCCGGCATTAGCTTGGCGAGAGGCAGAGGGGGCAGGGGGTGTGGCACTGCTGCTGCTACTGCTGCTGCTGCAGTGCGTCTCGAGCTGCTTTCATTTTCCATTTCCACGACCTCGTTTCAGCTAGGCAAGCGCAGGGGCCACAGCATGTCATTGTAGTGGTAGTTGCTCCCGCTGTTGTTGTTGTTGTTGTTGTTGCTTGTTCAAACTGCTGTTGTTATTCCTAGTGTTGTTGTTGTTGTTGCTGTTCTTGTTGCCTGCACAATTTTTAGTAATTCTGCTGTCTATTTTCGTCTGCGCTGCCTGCGCTGCAATTTATCTAGCGTCGCGCTTTGTTATTGTTGTCGCTGCCTGCCCTGCAGCAGTGGGTGGCTCACACATACACACACACAGAGACACATACGTAAACACACTCACATACATTATGTATATACCGGGCACAGTTATATGCCCCCCTCCCTCCCACTCCCACACACCACATGCCATAATACATAATAGCAAAAAATTTGGAGCGCGCATGCGCCTTGGCGCTGCCGCTGCCGCTGCCTCTGCCAACAGCGACGCTGGCAGCGCGCGTCACAACAACAGAAAATTGTTTCCTGTTCGAAGGGCCGTGTGGGCGGGCAACACGCCCAGCTGCCTCTCCCCTTGCCCTGGGGCAAGTAATTTCATTCAATAGCCCGCAGCCAGCCGGGCCCAGGATCAGGCTCGACTGCAGCGCCCCAGCTCAACGCCCATGGCTCGCACGCACACACACACACACACGCACACACACACACACTGAGAACGCCTCATCTGCTTCCGGTTGCGTCATTTTTTTTATATTTATTTTATGATTCTTCAACTTTTATTCAACTTTGCCCTCTGACTTTGCCAGCAGCTCCGCGCTCTCTCTCTCTCTCTCTCAGTCGCTCTCGCTCTCACTGCATATGCAGCATGGCCTGAGCTTTAATTGAGGTCGCCAGTTTAAGTTAATAAGCACAGCAGCGTGCGAGCGAGACAGCAAGACAGAGAGACAGTGGGAAAGAGAGAGAGAGATGCGAGCGAGCTCAGCAGGCTGCAGTTTTTCTGCTGCATTTTGCTGCTGCTGCTGCGCCCAGGGCTCGCTGCGCCACCCACAGCTCGGCAGCCTCAGAGCTTTATGTAATTTTTAAAGCCGCTGCCAACGTTGCCAGCCAGCGCGGCGACAGCGTCACCGGCAGCCGGCAGCGCAGTCGACGCAGCAGCTGCAGCGGCGCAAACTGCCGCAGAATTCGCATTGAATTGCAGCGCTTTAAGCGCGTGGCAAATGCAACGAAATGCATTTAAATGCGACTCATTTTCCAGGCAAATTTCGTAGCGAGAGAGCGAGAGAGAGAGAGAGAGAGAGTGGGAGAGAAAGAGAAAATGATAATCGAAATAATGTCTGAATAAAACTGAAATTTAGACCAGAAATGACACAGTTGAAAATTCCCCAAAAAATGCATTTCACTTGACTTTAATCATCGCAATTGCTGGATATATGGCATAACTAATGTTTTATATATTTTAATATATTTATATGCCTTAATTGTATAGAAGGAATGTCTGTTTTTTTATTAGCATTTTTTATTTATTTATAAAACTGTTTTTTGTATTTATTTAAGTTTTTTTATTTGGGATAAATAAAAAAATTGTATATTATATATCAAATATTTATATAGATATATATATATTACTTAATTTTTTTTTATCAATTTTTGGTCTATTTGAAGCAAAAGAAAATTAAAATATTTCCCAAATAAAATAATATATGAATTTTAAAGTAAATTATAAATACATGCTAAATTAAGAATTTCTAGAAAATTTTTTCCTGCTGATATCAAAGCTGCTTAAGGCAGCTTAAATAATTTTATTTCTTATTTCATTTATTTTATCAATTTATATTCCAATACATAAGGAGCACCTTAAAAGACAAGCTTGTAGGACCTAGCCCACCTCAATGTCTATAGTGCTATCAAAAAAAAATATATATTATTCTAACTATATATGCTATAAAGTGCATTAAATATGCCTTACATTAAACCAGAGTCAATAGCAAATTACCAGACTACAGAAGTAACTGATAAAACCTTGCACTATCTCAACTCTATATATGATCGATCGATTGTTTCGGCGGAGGTCTCTGAAGACTGATAATAAAGCAAATCATATGGGAAAACTGCAAACTATATATATATAAATGATAATAAGCTATAGATACTGCCAGAGCTATAGCTCTCGCTCTCTCTTTATCAGCCTTAGTTTCTGGCTTTCTTGCTGCGATAAAGCAATCATAAGTTTTTCGGGACTTAGTCCGAAATTCGCCATATCTGCCGCTCTTCAGTTCCGCCTCATAATCTGCAGACAAACTTCCGCTCATAACTTACAGCGTGTATGTGCGTGTGTGTGCGAATTTGATCGCCATTTGGTCTTATCATATGCGAATTGCTGCGTGTCCGTAGTCCTGTGCACTCCTGACGCTGGCGCGCTGTCATTCCCGTGTCCTTCAACTCCAGGCCTGAGCAGCCCCAGCAGCAGCAGCAGCTCTCAAATTACTTTGACTGCAGTCCAAAGCCCCCGCTCCGACCCCTGAAATGGGGCCGTTGCCCGTCGCGCCCCCCGACAATGATTGAATGAAAGGCTAAAAGGGATTTCAGGAATTTCAACTTGCAAAAAGTTGTGCCGGGGCAGAGGAAGGGGGTAAGGTGGGACTGTCAGTCAGTCAGTTACACTGTATATATATCGTATCTGCTATATATAAATGCTATATATTATATGCGCTGTACACAGAAATAACCTCAAACAAGGACGTTCGCGCCGAGAGCTGAGAGCCAGAGCCGAGAGCAGCAGCTCGTGCGCTCAGCCCAGTCCCAGGCCCAGGCTCAGGCCCAGACCCGGGCGCAGGCTGGCGCTATGTACAGGCTGCCACTATGTATTACATAAGCTGTCACACACACGCACACACACACAGAGACACACAGGCAGCACAGTAATGCAATTTACGGCTGCTGCTGCCCGGAACAGCTCGAGCAGCGACGTCAGCAGCAGCAGCAGCTTCAGCTCGGGGCATTACTTTGCTCTGCTGCTGCTGCTGTTGGCGCAACAAATGTTGCCATTGTTGGGGCGTCTCCCCCTCACCCCCTCCCCCGTGCGCACTTTTAGCTGAATTGATTTTTCGCGCGCCTCACTGCGCATGCCGGGCAAAGCGGCGCGCTCTTCAGATGCAATTGCTCATGTGGGATGCTGGGCATATACACACACACACACACACACACACACACCTATACATATATGCCACATAGCTTATATACCATAGCCATACTACGCCTGAGTCATCAGCAGCTCCCACACACACACACACACACACACACACGTGATTTTTCCAGCGTTTTTCTGGAAACTGCAGCTCGAGCTCGAGCTCAATGTACACAATAAATACAATGTGTATATAGACGAGTATATAGCCAGACAACTCGTGTGTGTACATGGCACTTATGTGCTATACATGGGCATATTTTAAGTGCTATGTGCAGCGCTCCGCCCGCCTCCCCTCCAGGCCTGCCTCTGCTTAAAGCGCTTAATGCGGCTTTAAAAACCTTTGGATAAATTGCCAGAGAATGGGGCTTCAATTCATCAATTTCAGCTGTGTGTGTGTGTGTACGAGTGTGTGTGTGTGTGTGGCATCCCAAAACTTTGAGCTAGCAAATTACATTCGCAAGCCCCGCATTTAAGCCAGATTTGCAGCATCAGCAGCAGATACAGATGCAGATACAGCTGCAGATACAGACGCGCGTATTTGCTTTAAGCGCGCAGGAAAATGTAAATGGAAAATGCAAATAGAATAGAATTTTCCCGTAATAAAGAGAAAACAAAAATCTTTAAAATGCCGGGAGAGCAGCAAGAGCTCGGAGCTATTTATTTAGATACGAAATATATGAAATTTTTATAATTTATTTGGATTTTCTGTATTTGGAAATTGAGTTTTTCCTTTAATTATTATTAGTTTTATAAAAAATATAATTTCTATAGCGAGAGCAGAGTTTCATGGTTATGAGAGTTATGAGGAATATTTATATTTGAAAAGCATCTGGAAAAATTTTAATTAATAATATCAAATATTATTGGGAAGACGAGAAAATTTATAGATTTATAAAATATATATATAAATAAATATTTTGATATATAAAACAATAATAATTTAAATAGGTATAATAATTTAAAATCTTTATATATACCTTAAAAACCCAATATATCTTTCGAACAGTTTCCTTTAAAAAATAATACAATCCAAATAATCGATATATACTCTAAAATACAAATTGATATATCTGAACAACTCAGCAAAGAAGCTATCTAAATACTTATAATAATATTTTATAATACTGCTCGAAGTTACAAGCTGAGCACTTTTGCAACCCTTAGACTTGGCTACTACGCCTTCACTATAAGCCACGACTATAGCACGATGTGCTGGACTTACCTAATGACCCATTTTAGGCATGCAAGCGCTTGTTGAGTTAATAGAACTACGAGTTAGTCGCCCTAATTACATCATACTGTGATTCACACTTAAATTTAGCTCTGCTTGTGAGTGTGTGTGTGTGTGTGTGTGTGTGACGATCGTATCCGCAGTAGCAGGAGGAGGAGGAGGCTGCCCTTGTCCTTGCAGCAGAATCTATCGAATCGATCGTTTAGGGCGTCAGAAATACCCTGAAAAAAATTTACATAAATACACAGATACATGTACGTTGTAGCTATTGGCAGTTGAGTGTATTGGGTATTTGTGTGAGTTATGCCAGTTCTCATAGCTCATAACGCTGTGCCCTTTGGCCCCGTTCATTTGTTTCGTTTTATTCCCCTGTCGAAGTCTCGAAACGTTTCCCGTTCATGGGAAACAATGGACAACTTTAGTTAAGGTCGCGCCTGTTTTCCCTTCTGTGCGTCTGTGTGTGCGAGTTTGTGCGCCTGTGTGTGTGAAAATAGGCCTGTCATTGCCAGTGAGCCTTCTGCCTTTTGCGACGCGCGTTAATTTATTGCGGGGTTGATTTTCATTCAGGTAGACGTTACCTCAAATTTCTACCTGGAAAATGCGTCGTTATTTTTTTTTTGTTTTTGGTTGTGCGTGCTTGTGTGTGTGTGAGCACGTAAACAGTTTGCTCGGGTCCACCCTAATAGTAACAGTGCGATAAGAGCGCACAGCACAACACACTGTTATTTAGCAGTGCGCTGTTGGCTGTCGCTCTCTGGCATGTCATTATTGTTTTGACTGTGTGTGAGTGAGCAGTGTGCGATAAGTGCGCACATGATACTAACATTAGAACTGTTATTTAGCAGCGTAGTGTGTTTGTGTTACTGGATATATATTGTTGTTATTGCTTATTGCTCGTTTAATGGGTTTTATGCATTGGCAAAACCTTTTTTTTTGTTTTTGCATTATCACGTTGTAGCGCTCTGCTGCTAACATCTGTCTACCGACTGTTAAGTAACATAACAGCGCACTGCAAACAGCTTGGCAGGTCTGCTCTCGCTCTCGCGCTCGCTGTTGCTCTCTCTGCGGCGATGTTTTCACGATCTGGCAGCATTTAACAGCGGCCGCTGCGCTCGTGTTTGGTTACGCGAATATCGGCGTGAAAGCAGACGAGCAAATAGCCAGAGAAGCGGCAAACGACCAATGAAAAAGTATAGCAAAGAGAAAAGCGCCAAAATAGCGAGAAAATAGCATAGTTTTACATGCAGAATATCGACGCATTCAGTGTGTAAATAGTAATTGCAACCGGTTTGTGCAGCAGCAGCGGCAGCGGCAGTGGCAGCTCCTCCAAGCCGGCAGCCGGCTCACATTTGCATTCGCGCGCGTGTGTATGTGTGCGTGCGCGCAGAAAAGAAGCAGAAGAAAATAAAAAAAAAAAAACGAAGAATAAAGAAAGAAAAAAAAAAAACTCGCCAAGTTCTGCCGCGTAAACAGACGACGACGACGTCGGCAGCAGTTCGTACAATTTGGCGCCGTTTATTTTTTTTTTTCCGCTCGCGCCGGTGAAATTTTTCGATCTCTTCGCAGTGCCAGTCGCCAGTCGCTGTGTGTGTGTGTGCCTGTGTGTGTGTGAGAAAATAAATATATTTTTTGAAACATAAATCCATGGGCTTGGAATTGCTACTGCTGCGTGGGCTGCGCTTCCACCCATGATAGGAAACAAGCGGCGCCCGCTTGGCGCACCACTTGCAACGATCCGCCGGATACGCGCCCGCAGTAGCTCCAGTTCCAGTTCCAGCCAGAGCCAGAGCCAGAGCGGGAGCAGCCTGCAATTGACAAGGTTTACTGTGTAGCAATTATTATGCGGAGGGACAGGGGCAGGTCGCTAGACAACAAAGAAACCTATATACAGAGTATTAAGTATTTAGTATTCAGTATTTAGTACATAGTTTATAATAATATTAGTCAAGCTGACAACTGTTCTTGGCGGCGTTATTAACTTGCACTCGCTTCTCGTATCTGCAGGTCTACAGAAGAACCACCGACAAACAGCTTCGAAAGGAACTACTACGATCGCAGTCGCATTGTCTACCAAGCCAGCAACGCAGCAGCAACAGCAGCAGCAACAACTGCTGGCAGTAATAACAGCAGCAACAACAACAGCAGCGATAGATCGCGCACCCGAGATCGCCTCTATAGGAATGGTTCAGCGGCAACAACAGCAGCAGCAGCAGCAGCAGTTGGTGCGTCAGCTACAAACAGCAGCAGCAACACGACGACAACGACAGCAGCAACAGCAACAGCAGCAGCAGCAGCAGCTGGTGCCGTTACGGGAGCAGCGGGAGCAGCAGTTGCAACTGGAGCGGGAACAGGCACAGGATTGGGTGCGGGCACGGCAACGGCAACGGCTACGATTACGGCGGGAGCAGTTGCAGCAGCCACAGCAGCGCCGCAGGCCTTGGGCGATCGCAGCAACAACAACAACATTAACCAAAACACACGCGTACCGCAGTCATGGTACGAAGCTGCTACTGCGACAGCTCAATTGAAAAGTCCTGGTGGCGCTGGCAATGCCGTCGTCTCAGCAGCGGGCGGCAGCATAATGAGCTCACCGATAAATCCGCATCCGCATCTACATCATCCGCATCCGCATCCACATCAGCATCCGCATCCACATCCACATCAGCATCATCAGCATCACTACAACACATCCGCCTCGTATACATCACCCGCCCACTCGCACACGATAGCAGCGGCGGCTGCAGCAGTTGCAGCTGCAGCAGCGTCGGCAGCATCGGCAGCGTCGGCAGTAGCAGCAACAGCAGCAACAACGACGACAACAGCAACATCCTGCAGCACAACAACCACCGCAATGCACCGCAGCGTGGCCTATGCGGGCAGTGCTGCGGATGAAGCGATGGCCACGGCGGCAGCAGCGGCGATACGTAAAATCCACCTGCAACACAACAACAGAGGCCCCGCCGGCGTCAGCAAGCTGAACAAGTTGCTCAAGACGGCGGCAACAGCAGCAGCAGCAGCGGCGGCGGCGCGCTGTGGCTCCGAGTCGCCGGGTGGGGCAGCAGCAGCAGGAGCAGCGCCGGCGACGACGACGACGACGACAAGTACAATCACAAACAATAGTTTTAGTAGTAATAGTTTAAATAATACAATAAACACGGCCACTCCAACGATGCCAATTGCAACAGCAGCAGCAGCAGCAGCTCCAGCTCCAGCTGCAGGTGGCAGCGGCGACATTCTAAATGTTGCCGCTGCTCTGGCCGCAGCCGTGGACAATGGCAACTCGACGCAGTTGGCTGCCGTCGGCGGGCAGCGGGCGCCGCGGCATCATCTGCATGGACGCAGCACGACGTCGTCGAGTCGCTCGCACTCGCGCTCGCCGAGCAGCTACAGCAGCTCGCACAGCTCCTCGTCGGCCTCGTCGCACTCATCATCGCATTCGCACGCGTCCAGCCCGATCTCGGGCAATTGTGCTGATGCTGTCGTTGCTCCAAGTGCAGCGCCGGGAGCTGTCGGCGGCAGTGGCAGCGGCAGCGGCGTCACCTCATCATCGTCGCGCAGTTCGCGTGTACAAGTTGGCAGTAAGTGTAGTAGTAGTAGTAGTGGTAGTGATGGCTTCCATCTAATGCTTTCTCCTTCCTATTCGTCGCAGGCAACTCTAGCAATCCCAGTGGCGGCAATGCCGGCTGCGGCTCGAGCAGTAGCAGCAGCAGCAGCTCGTCGAGCAGCAGCAGCTCGTGCCTGGCCGCCAATCCGGTGGTGCACTCCGAGGACAATCGGCCGCTGGCGATACGTGTACGCAATCTGCCCGCCCGCTCCTCGGACACATCGCTCAAGGATGGCCTCTTCCACGAGTACAAGAAGCACGGCAAGGTCACCTGGGTGAAGGTCGTGGGGCAGAACTCGGAGCGCTACGCGCTCGTCTGCTTTAAGAAAGCCGACGACGTGGAGAAGGCGCTCGAGGTCTCGCACGACAAGCATTTCTTTGGCTGTAAGATCGAGGTGGAGCCCTACCAGGGTTACGACGTCGAGGACAACGAGTTCCGGCCGTACGAGGCCGAGCTGGACGAGTATCATCCCAAGTCGACGCGCACCCTGTTCATTGGCAACCTGGAGAAGGACATCACGGCCAGCGAGCTGCGCGTGCACTTCGAGAGTTTCGGCGAGATCATCGAGATAGACATCAAGAAGCAGGGCCTGAACGCGTACGCCTTCTGTCAGTATTCGGACATCGTGTCCGTGGTGAAGGCCATGCGGAAGATGGACGGCGAGCACCTGGGCAGCAATCGCATCAAGCTCGGCTTTGGCAAGTCCATGCCCACCAACTGTGTGTGGATCGACGGCGTCGGCGAGAAGGTCTCCGAGTCGTTCCTGCAGTCGCAGTTCACGCGCTTCGGCACTGTCACCAAAGTGAGCATCGATCGGACGCGCCAGTTGGCGCTGGTGCTCTACGATCAGGTGCAGAATGCCCAGGCGGCGGTCAAGGACATGCGTGGCACTATCATGCGTGGACGCAAGCTGCAGGTGGACTTTGCCTCGCGCGAATGCCAGGATGCCTTCTACGACAAGCAGGAGAAGCAGCAACAGCAGCAGCAGCAACAGCAACAGTTGCAACAACAACAGCAGCAGCAGCAACAGACACAGCAGCAGCAGCCGGCGCAGCAGGCTGGTAAGTTGAGGCATCAGTGAACTATATACGATTCTATATATTAATTGCCTCTAATCTCTGGCAGGCTCCTCCTCCTCGTCCTCCTCGCGCTTCAACCGCTTCGAGTCGTCGCAGTCGCGCTCGCGCGCCTCCTCCTTCAGCAGGCATCAGAACTCCAACGATGGTTGCTCTCCCAGCGGCGGCAACACGCCTGGCAGCAGCAGCAGCAGCGGCGGCAATGCAGCTGCAACAGTCGCTGCTGCTGTCGGCGGCGGCGGCAGCAATGGCAGCAACTCGAGCTGCAGCAGCAGTAGCATCTCATCCAGCAATGCCATGCCGGCGCCCAGCATTGCCTCGGCAATTGTGAGCGGCAGCAGCAGCAGCAGCAACATGTGTGGCCCAACAAGCACGAGCACAGCGCTGCCCTCGGTGGTGGGTCAGAGCTCAATGCCCATGTCGCCGGCTGCCATGGTGCAGGCGCGGATGCGCATGGCGCGCAATGCACGGCACACCATCGACTTTGACTTCAACGATGTGGGCAACCGGCGCAACTTTCGCCACTTTGACGAGAGCAACATGAACAACAACAGCAGCAGCAGCAACAGCAACAGTCTGGCGCCGGACGAGGATGTGACGTTGCGCTCCGACTCGCCTGTCATTGCACGCCTCGGACCGGCGGTTAACTGCAGCAGTGCCACCGGTGGTGCCACCAACTCTGGTGAACCCGTCGAGCTGGCGTCGAACAGCAGCAACAGCAACAGTCGCCGGCGTTGTGGTAAGACATCAACAGTAGATTTGCGACATCATCAGGCGCAGAATCAACGTTTCCAATTGCCAGAACCGATCGACGAGTGCCCGTCCAGTGGTGATGAGGGCGTGGTCAGTCCGCGCAAGCGCATCAAAATGGATTACCATCATCATCATCATCATTCCAATGTTTCAAGTGGGGTAAGTGCAGCTGTAGACTGAAAGTGGCCCAATCAAACTGAAGCTAATCGACTTCCTTTTCCCCTCCTCCTCCTCTCAGCTGCTGGAGCAGAACAGCAGCGAGACGTCGGCGTCAGGCGGCAGCAAGCCAAATTCCGCACTCTCCAACTGTGATGTCATACACGATCCACTGAATCGCAAGAGTGAGATACGCCGCGTCTCGGAGGCGAGCGCCGGCGGCGGCGGCAAGTTCTCTGCCGTCGCACCACCACCGCCGCCGCCCTCGCAGCACCACAACATGATGCTCAGCTGTCGCCGGCCCTCGATCGATGTGGGTGCACTCTCCGCGCTGTCCAACTCGTCGGCCTTTCGCCACGGCCTGGTCGGAGCGAGCAGCATGGACCAGCAGCATCTGATGAACGCATCGCTGGCGGCGAAGCGGCGTCGCGTCACGGCGGCGGGCACACTGCAGCTGCAACAGCCGCAGCCGCTGCAGCAATCGTCGGGCAATTCCAGTGCCGCCGCCTCCACCTCTGCCACCTCCTCCTCCTCCACGTCCTGCTCAGCAGCGAACAGCAGCACGCTGACGCCCACGCCCAACGATGACTACCATCATCACGCGTCGCGGGGACGCGGCCATCAGCTACATTCCCATCACTCGCACGAGGCCAGCGGCGGCGAGAGCGCCGACGGCTCGCGTCCGGGCACGCCGCTCTGCGATGAGCGGCCGGAGGTGTTGCCCACGGAGCCGCGTCGCCTGCCACCGCCGCGGGAGCGGGCCAGGGAGCGTGTGCGCGAGATCATGTGGTTGCCGCTGCCCAAGTTCGGCGTGCTCTTCTTTCAGCAGCAGCAGCAGCGCAACAGCGCGGGCAGCGGCAACAACAGCGCCGCCTGCAACGCCGGCAGCAGTGCCTCCGGCAGTGGCGTGTCCAGCTATCTGCAACAGTTGTCGACGACGGCGGCGCTGCTTGCCAGCAACAGCAGCAGCAGCAATGGCGGCAACAGCAACAACAATAACAACTCTAGTCTTGGTGCAGGCGCTGCTGCGACTTCGTCGGCGTCTGCGTCCGGCTCGGCCTTTTTGCCGAGTCCCTCGTCGCGCTACTGGCGCTCCAATCACCATCATCATCATCACCATCAGCAGCAGCAGCAGCAACAACAGCAGCAGCAGCAGCAACAGTCGCAGCAATTGCAGCAGCAGTCGCTGCTCTCGTCCGGCCTGATGTCCAGTCCGGCGCGTCCGCGTTCGCTCAGCTCCAACTCGAGTGACTCGGACGTGCCCAGCGGGCACACGGGCGGCAGCCCATCGCTGGACGAGCGCCTGCGCAACTTCGAGGAGAACTACGAGCGTTGGTCTGGCGGCAGCACGACAGCAACATCGAATGCTGGCGGCGGGCACAGTCACAGTCACGGCCATGGTCACAGCCACAGTCACGGTCACGGTCACAGTAGCCACAGCCATGGGCATGGTCACAGTCACGGGCACAGCCATGGCTACGGCAGCAGCAGCAGCAGCCAGTCGAATGCGCCCTCGTGGCAGCTCTCGATGAACCACACGTCCAACCTGAGCGGCCTGAGCTCCGCCCACCAGACGGGCTCGGGCAATAGCAACAGCTCCAGCGGCACCGCCTGCAGCTCGACGAGCAACTCGCGGCACAAGTTCCTCGACATCGACGAGCTGCAGCCCTCGGAGATAGTCAAGTCCCTGCTGGCCAAGAAGTCCGTCTTCGACGACGACTTCCAGCGGCTCAAGAAGAATCAGTGGTACGAGCCGACGACAACGGACTTTGCCACCGGCTCAGGCAGCTCGGTGGGTGGTGGTGCGCGCCACAGCGGTCTGTGCAGCGGCAACACGTCGCCGGCGTTGCCCAATCTGGCGGCCACCAAGACGACGCCCATCATTGGCAACTGCAGCGGCAGCAGCAGCAACACTGCCACTGGCAGCAGCTGCAGCAAGACCAGCGGCCTGCTGCAGCGCCTGAGCAGCCTTTCGCCCATGAACTCGCCGCAGGCCTCGATGTCGCCCTACAACAGTCCGTCGCCGTCGCCCTCCGTGGTCAATGCTGTGGTTGCCAGCAGTCTCGGCCAGCTGAGCAAGTCCAGTGTGGTTGCACCCGCAACGGCAGCAGTTGCAACAAGCACTGCGGCGTCGGCGGCAACAGCAGCAGCGCTGGCAGCAGCAGCGGCCACAGCAGCTGGCAGCAACAGTAGCAACAGCAGCAGCTCAGCAGGCCCCAGCAAGGGGCTGCAGTATCCGTTTCCCAGTCACCCGCCATTGCCAAATACCGCAGCACCACCGCCAGCGATACAACCGGCACCACCGCCGCCGCCCGAGCTGTCCAAGACGAAGGCGTCGGCAGCAGCTGCCGGCAATCAGCAGGCGCTCAGCAAGAGTCTCAGCGTTCCGGCAGGCTGCAGCTCCACATTGGAGCCACATCGCACCACGCTGCAGAAGTCCGCCTCGGTGCCGGGCAGCACGAATGTGGGCACCACCGGCGGCGGCTCAAGCTCCTCCTCCAACGGTAACAGTTCCTCAGCAACAAGCACACACGTACAAAAGCAACCGCCAAACAACTCAGTGGACGCGGAGGCGGGTAGCAAGAGTTCCGCCTCCAATAGCAACAGCAACAACACCACCGCCAGCTCCTCCTCCGCCTCCTCATCGTCGAAGAAGAGCAGCAGCAGCAGCAAGCACAACAATCGCTCCGATGCGGACAAGAAGTCCAAGAAGTGCTCCAGCTCGAGCTCGAGCTCGTCGTCGGACAAGCGCAAGAACTCGGCCTCATCCCAATCCTCCAAGTCGGCCACACCCAAGGTGGAGGATGATTCCAGCGAGCAGGAGGAGGCCGCAGAGAAGCCGGACAAGGAGCAGCAGCGTCACGAGCGCCATGAGAAGGAGAAGGATAAGCTGCAGCACAAGGAGCGACAGGAGCGTGAGAAGCGCGAGAAGGAACTGCGCAAGCAGCAGGAGCGTGAGGAGAAGGAACGCAAGGCGCAGGAGGAGCGTGAGCGAGAAGAGCGCAAAGCCAAAGAGGAGAAGGAAAAGGAACGTGAACGTGAACGTGAACGAGAGCGTGAACGGGAACGGGAACGGGAACGTGAACGGGAGCGAGAGCGCAAGGCGCAAGAGGAACGCGAGGAGAAGGAGCAGCGTGAGCGGGAGAAGCGTGAGAAGGAGCTGCACGAGAAGGAGCAGCAGCGCGAGCAGGAGGCGCGACTGGCGCGCATGCGCGACATGTCCGCCTACCACAAGAACAAATCCGATGCGAGCTCCGAGGCGAGCAGCTTCTACGCCCACAATGCCGCGCCCAGCGGCGACAGCGAGCGGCAGCACAACAAGGAGAATGCCGCAGGCGATCTACCCGCAGCAGCAGCAGCAACAGTTGCTGCCAGCTCCGTCGAGAGCAGCAGCAGCAACAGCAACAACAAAGATCGTTCCCGCAAATCCTCGCGCAATTCGCCCGTTCCCTCGCTGGCGCGACAGCACAAGCGACGCCTCAGCTCGCAGGACAGCAACCACAGCGGTGGCGGCGGCGGAACTGGCAGTGCTCCTAACCACGAGGATTACGTCAAGCGCATTCGCATGGAGAACTCCAATACGAATCCGAGCCAGAGCAATCACTCGCACCATCGCCTCAACGATCGCCGCGACTCCAAGGAGCACAAGAGCGGCGGCAGCTGCAAGGAGGAGAAGACCAGCAACAGCTCGTCCAAGTCGCACGGTGGCAGCGGCGGCAGCAGCAGCAGCTCCAAGCATCATCGTCGCGACAAGCATCACAGCAAGTCTGCCAGCGAGATGAGCGTCTGCAATGAGCTCGAGACGGCAACAGCAACTGTTGCTAGTGTCAAGCAGCAGCTGCAGACGACAAACAGCGAGGAGGAGCAACAGCAACAGTTGCAGCAGTCGCAGTCGCAATCGCAGACGACGCAGCAGCAACAGTCGCAGTCGCAGCACAAGTCCTCCTCGTCGCATCACCATCACGGCAGCTCGTCATCCTCGTCGCGGCACAAGAGCAAACGCGATCATCATCATCATCGCGAGAAGAAGCGTCACTCCGTGGCGGAGTCCACCAACACGGACGAGGAGCCCACGCATAATCCGCATAGACGCATCTCGGCCGCCGGCAGCTCCGCTGGCGAACTGAGCTCCACGAATACCGCCACCAGTTCCACCAGCAAGTTGCATCATCATCACCAGCAGCAGCAGCAGCAACAGTCGCAACAACAGCAGCAGCAGCAACAGTCGCACCACCATCATCATCATCGACGCAGCGTGGAGCGCAAGTCATCGCGTGGCTCTGACGAGGGAGGCGCCTCCTCGAAGGCATCCTCCCAGCCGCGCAAGATGATGCTCAGCTCCGCGGACTCGGACGACACAGATGATGCCTCGAAGAAGCACTCGATCTTCGATATACCCGACGATTGCCCCAACGTCTCCATGTACGACAAGGTGAAGGCGCGCAGCTGCAAGAACATGCAGCGCCAGGCGGAGGAGAAGAAGATCAAGGCGAAGTTCTCGCAGCTCAAGCAGTCGCGTGCCAAGAAGAAGCGCTCCACCAGCTACGACGGCGACAGCGATACTGAGTTCGAGGATCGACTGCATCACCATCGGAACAGCGGCGGCAGCAGCAGCTTCCACGGACGCAGCAATCACATTGGACTGAGCAGCAGCGACGAGGGCAACGACGACGACGAGGGCTACCATCGCAAGTTGCCGCAGAGCCGCATCTTCTCCGACTCGGATGGCGACGTGGACACCGTCGCCGAGTCCGAGTCCGCCGTGACGCTCAGCCACATGAGCCGCATGCGCCAGCAGATGCAGCAGAAGCTGCGGCGACTCTGCGACGGCGACGACAGCTCCGAGGACGAGATCACGCGCACGATGCTCGGGCAGGCGGGCAAGCGCAACTGCCTGTCGACGCGCATCGCCTCCGACTCGGAGTCGCAGTCGCAGTCCGCCGCGCCGGAGCTGATCAAGCAGGAGCCGGAGATCAAGCAGGAGCAGGTCTCGGACAGCGACATGCAGAAGTACGCGGCGAAGTCGCGCCACAACTCACACTCGTCCAACGAGGAGCGCAAGCTCAAGACCGAGTTCAAGAAGGAGTACAACGAGTACTTCAACAACAGCAGCAGCTACGCAGACTACGCGGGCGACGGCACCGGAGGATCCGGCAAGCTCAAGGAGTACTCCCCGGAGTCGCGCAAGAAGCACAAGAAGAGCAAGCGACGCCTCAAGGCGTCCTCAGCGGATGCCGGCAGTGGTGTCGTGACCTCCGCCTCTGCTTCCGCTTCCGCCTCGACGGGCAGCATCTTCGATGTGGGCAGCAGCAGCGACATCAAGCCCAAGTTCGATCGCTTCAACGATCTCAAGACGGAGCAAGTGGTTTGTGCCGCCGTTGCTGTAACCGCTGCGACTCCAGCCAGCACCACCGCCTTGGACTCCCCAACGACGCCAGCAACGCCAGCGGCAACAGCTGCCAGCACTGCTGCAGCGCTGTCCAAGGCGGCGGTCAGCGAGCGACGCAAGCACAAGGAGCGCAAGGAGAAGAAGCGCGACAAGCTGCGCAACCTGAGCGAGACCACGGCCAGCGTCTCTGTGGATCAGCTCGGCGAGAAGCTCTCCAAGGAGGAGCGTCATCGCCTGAAGAAGTCCAAGAAATCCAAGAGCCTGGACACCTCGACGCGGCTGTACAACACGAATGCGGCCTCGAGTGTTGCCTCGCCGCCAACGCCAAGTGCTGCGCTGTCCACGAAACGCAGCGAGGACAAAATGGAGGACATCTTCGGCATCATCTCCGACGAGGAGGAGGAAGAGGAGGAGTCGCAGCTGACGGACGAGCAGCCGGAGACGGCAACCAAGCTGCAGCTGTCCACAACGGGGCCCATGGTCTCCGCCGCGCTGCAGACCTACAAGCAGCAGCAGCAACAGCAGGACAATTCCCACAGCAACAAGGAGACGCTGAGCCAGCAGCAACACCACCAACAGCAACAACAACAACACCAGCAGCAACAGCAGCAGCAGCAGGATGAGCTCGAGTTGGAGCGCAGCGAACGTGAGCGACATCGCAAGGAGAAGCGCGAGAAGAAGCGCCGCGAGAAGTCCGCACGCGAGCAACAGCAGCAGCAGCAACAGCAACAACAGCAGCAGCAGCAGCAACAACAGCAGCAGCAGCAGCAACAGGCTGCCAGCAAGCTCGACGACGACAACAGCGTGGACATGGATGAGGCTGGTCGTGCGCTGGAGGCGCAGCTCATGGATGACTTCGACGGCAACAAGCTGAACGAAGATGCCACGCCCTCAACGGCGACCACCTACCGCAGCGATATGACGGACGTGTTCCGCTTCTCCGACAACGAGGACAACAACTCCAGCGAGCAGCAGCAGCAGCAGCAGTCGCAGCAGCAACATCATCATCAGCAGCATGCGGCGCCGAGCAACGAGAAGGATGCGACGCCGACGTCAACGCACAAGAGCAAAGAGCGCAAGAAGAAAAAGAAGCGCTCCAAGGAGGAGAAGCAGGAGAAGCTCGACAAGCAGCAGTTGCAGCTGCGACGCGAGTCAACAGCAGCAGCTGCAGCAGCAGCAACTCCCAGCTCCTCCGCCGGCTCAGGTGCGACGATTACTTCGCTGACCATCAATGTGCAGGCCGCGGCCAAACACGCAGAGGAGCAGCTGGACAAGGAGTCGAAGCGCAGCTCGCCGCTCTGCAAACCTTCACCGAGTTTGCCCTGCCTCATTGGCGACGACGACGATGAGGAGCCCCTGCCCTGCGCCGTCTCCGTGCCGCTGCCACTGTCCGTGCCCGCCGTCAAGCCCTCGACAGGCAGCAACATCAACAACAGCAGCAACATCAGCATCGGCAGCATTGGCAGCAATCGCCTGGCTAATGATTCGCTCTCGCCGACCCGCGAGAAGTCGCGCATGATCAGTCCCATACCCAAGACGCCGACGATAGGCCAGAGCAACAGCTCCATGCTGTCCACACAGTCGGCGGAGACGCCTGTCAGCAGTGGCGGCGCCGCTGCCGGCAGTGCACTCGCGACCACGCCCACATCCTCGACAGCCGCTGCAGCAGCAGAGCCCAAGCCCACTACGGCGGACAGCAATGCGTCGCCGACAAGTTCACTGAACCCGAAGAAGAAGGAGATCTTCATACCCGGATTCGATGGCCAGCTGGACGACAAGATCAGCGAGTCAGCGGTGCAGTCGATCTCGGCGGAATTCAATAGCAACCTGCTTGACGCACTGGCGGATGAGCCCAAGATTCCGGTAGCCTCGCCGCCGGGCGCACTCAAGGCCATGGACAAGCTGGTGGAGGACAGCAAGTCGCGTGTGACCATCTCGCAGGAGGAGACCGAGAGCGCCGTCTCCGCGCTGCTGGGCGAGAGCTTTGGCACCACCTCGACGGACTACTCGCTGGACGGCATGGACGACATGACGGCGACGGTGAGCGAGGTGGTTGTCGCCGAGCCCGACGAGGAGGCGGCACTGGCTGCTAAGGCCATCGAGTCTGCCGTCGAGGAAGTTCCCAACGAGCCCGAACCCGAGCCAGAGCCTGAGCCTGAAGCTGAGCCCGAACCAGAACCCGAACCTGAGCCAGAGCCAGTGGTGGTGTCTGTGGGCGTCGTGCTCGATCCCGAGGAGCTCAACAAGGCCGTGCAGAGTCTGCGCAACGAGGACATGGACATCAAGGCGGACACGCCGCAATCGGAGCGCGATCTGCAGATCGACACGGACACCGAGGAGAACGCCGACGAGGCAGACAGCAGCGGGCCGAGCCTCAAGATCGACGAGACCGCGTCGCAGCAGCACAGCAGCAGCAGCTGCTCGGAGAAGTCCTCGCCGGTGGCCAGTGCCACTGCCAGCGAGTCCAAGCTGAAGCCGAGTGCTGCGACTGCGACAGCGGCACCTGCACCTGCACCTGCTGCTGCTCCAACGCAGCCGACGGTCATCACGAAGCTGCCAGCAGCAGCAGCAACAGTTGCTGCTGCTCCGTTGCCGCCGCTCAGCAGCGCGTCGACTCCGCTGAAGATCGAACCACCAACCATTAGCAAACTGCAACAGCCGCTGGTGCAGCCCGTGCAGACGGTGCTGCCGGCTCCTGCAGCGCCAGCAACAGTTGCAGTTGCTGCTGCAACAGCAGCTGCAGCTGCTCGGCCCAGCACGCCCGTCATCAATCTCGATCTGTCCAATGTCATGGCCAACTGCTCGACCACAACGAACAGCAGCTCCGCCTCGTTGTCCTTTGGCAGTCCCACGCCGGCCAAGACGACAATGCCACAGGCCTCGACGCCCAAGCAGACGCCAGCAACAGCGCAACCACTGCAGCAGCAGCAGCAACATCAACTGTTGCCGCAGCGCACGCAGTCGCTCATCATGCAGCCGCCTACCATTTCCATACCGGAGCAGGCGCCGCACTTTGCGGTGCCACACCTGATATTGTCGCCACACCAGCAGCAGCAGCAGCAACAACAACAGCAGCAGCAACAGGTGCCGCCTGGCGCTGCCTTCTTGGTGGGCATGCGTGCACCCTCGCCGCACAGTCCACTGCTGTCGCCGGGACGTGGCACGCCCAATCGCCAGCATAGTCCCGCAGCAGCAAGACCACAACAGCAGCAGCAACAGTTGCTCACTTCGCCCACGGGCAGCAGCAACATGAGCATGAGCCCATTGCCAAGCCCCACAGCGCGCGTAGTGACAACCACATCGCCCACAGCAGCAGCTGCTGTTAAAATGCCAGCAACACCCAACAGCTACTTGCCACGCCAGCAACAACAGCAGCAGCAACACCAGCAGCAGCAGCCGCAACAGGCCTCTCCAGGCATGCCCAAGTCGGTGATTGAGCTGCAGTCGAGTGCTGCGGCTGCACCACCAACAGGTCCACAGTTGTTGCCGCTGCCCATGCCGATGCCGCTGCAGAAGCTGCAGTCGTTGCAGGTGTCGCATCATCCGACAATCATCAGCAAAGTTGTCACCGTGCAGCCGCAGCAGGCGACACAATCGCAGGTGCAGGTTGCCGGCTCGCCGCTGCATAAGAATCTGCATGTGAACGCACAGCAGCAACATCCTCAGCAACAGCAACAACAACAGCAGCAGCAACACTCGCCGCAAATGCTGCCCAAGATGAGTGCGCATCAGCAACACCAGCACCAGCAGCAGATGCAGCATGTGCAGAAGTACATGCAACAGCAGCAGCAGCAGCAGCAGATACTGGAGCGAAAGCCGGCGCAGCGACAGCCACACATGCATCCCGCGCAACAACAGCAGCAACACCCACCGCAACAACACATGCAGCAGCAGCAGCCGCTGCAACATCCGCCGTTGTCGCCGGGACATCATCATGCTCAGCAGCAGCAGCAACAGCAGCACTTGCAACAACAGCAGCAGCAACATCAAGTGCGGCAACATGTGTATCAGCAGCAGCAACAGCAACACCAGCAGCAGCTGCAACAACAAGTGCAGCAACAACAGCTGCAGCATCTGCACATACAAAAAATACAGCAGCAGCAACAGCAACAACACTTGTCGCCGCCACCACCAATGTTCACACAACAGCAGCAGCAGCAACAACACCACCAACAGCAGCTGCCTCGCAACATGCAGCAGCAGTCGCAGCAGCAACTCAGCTCACCCGGCAGCAATCCGAGTGCACACAGTCCGCAGCAGCAGCATCCCTCGGCCATATTGGTGCATGCTCCACCGCAACAGCAACAACAACAACAGCAGCAGCAACAGCAACATCTGACGCAGCTGCAATCGCTGAATGTCATACAGAGCGCACCGCCGGCACAGAAGATCATTGTGCAACAGCAGATTGTGCCCGCGCCGCCAACATCATGCAGCAGCGGCAGCAGCAGCAACATGCACTATCCGCCGCCGCCACCAAAGGAGGCATCGCCGGTTGTGGAACCCGCGGTGTTGCCGCTGAAGACGTCGGAGTCGGTGTCGGTGATACGCACGCCCACGCCCACCATCAGCCTGGCCAGCTCGCCGCAGGCAACGAAGGCAGCAACTGTTGCTGCAGCCGGCGCCTCGTCGCTGCTCACCGAGGAGAACGTCATCAAGATCTCGCAGCCCAAGCAGGACGAGCTCATCGAGCAGGACTCGAAGGAGGTGGACAGCGACTATTGGTCCGCCAAGGAGGTGAACATTGACAGCGTCATCAAGAAGCTCGATCCGACGGCAGCAGCAGCTGTCAAGGAGGAGAAGCGCACGACAGCAGCAACGCAGCAGGTGCAACAACAGCAGCAACAACAGCAGCAGCGGCAACAGTCGCCAATTGAAGTGGCACCTATTGTGCAGGCAACGCCAGTTGTTGCCACGCCCACGGCAGCTGCCAATGAGCAGTTACCGGCAACAACCACAGCAACAGCAGCGGCAACAGCAGCAGCAACAGCAGCTGCAACGCTCGCCACGCTCAACTCCAGCTCCAACGATCACGACACCGAGGACGAGACCGAAACGCGCCAGCTGCCCATCAAGCCAGCCACGCCCACTGTGGGTCGTCCGCCCAGCACACGCGGCACTGGCGCCAAGCGCGGTCGTCAGCCGCGTGGTGCTAAGAAGCAGGCCGCCGGCCTGCCGCTGACCCCCACAGACGCGAGCCTGTTGCTCTCGCCCGGCGACAATGGCGTCCACACGCGCCTGCGCAAGCCCGCAACGGCGCCAGTGACGCGCGGACGCAAGGGCAGGCCGCCACGCAATCTGCTGCTGCAACAGCAGCAGATACAGGCGCAGCAACTGGCACAGCAGCAGCAGCAACAGCAGCAGCAGCAGCTCGCACAGCAGAAGGAGCACATTGCTCCGGCTGTCGCTGTGTTGCCTGTGGCCACCGCAGCCGAGAAGAAGGCGCGCAATCAGGCGCTGCAATCGCAGCAGGCGGCCAGTGGCTCCAGCCAGGACATCTACGAGTTCCACGACGACGCCAACGAGGCCGAGCCCAAGGCGAAGATCACGCCAGCAGCAGCAGCAACAGTTGCAGGCGCAGGCACGGCAGCTGCAGCGGCTGATGATGCGCGTCCGCGTCTCATACTGACCATCAACAAGCTGAAGAACAGCAGCGAACTGGAGGCGCAGGCCGAACAGCAGCAGCAGCAGCAACAACAACAACAGCAGCAGCAGCAACAGTTGCAACTGGAGGCCAACACCGACAGCTCGGAATCGTGCAACACGCGCAAGTCGCGCCGGCTACAGGAGAAGGAGGATCGCAGCACGGTGGATGACATTATTGAGGATGTGGTGCGTAATACGAATACTCAACAACAACAGCAGCTGCAACTACAACAACAATTGCAACAGCAGCAGCAACAGTTGCCGAAGGGCGCGCAGACGCCACCGCGGCGTTCCGGTCGCAATGCGCAGGCTAAGAAAGTGGATGCAGCGCAGCCGGCGAACTCCGTGGGCAGACCACGACGCTCCAAGGAACGCAAGACCATTTGTGAGCCACCGGTGAGTCTGCAGGAAGAACCAGCAGCAACACTGCTGCTGCCACCGCCAACGGCAGCGACTCCTGTGGCACCAACAGCAGCGCCAACGCCAGCACCAGTGGTGGAGACGCCCGAGGTCAAGGAGACCGCACCGGCACCACCAGCAGTGCAAGTTGCACCACCGGCACCACCCGCAGCAGCAGCAGCAGCAACTTCTACACCCATGCCAACTCCAGCACCAGTTCCTATTGCTGCAGAGCCACCAGCAGCAGCAGCACCGACACCGGCACCAGCACCAGCACCACCAGTGGTGTTGCCGCCCGCTGTCATGTCCAAGCCGACGCCACAGCATCCCAAGAAGAAGGCGATCGCCGCCGCCGAGATCGAGTCCTACCAGGCCATCAACTCCTCCATGCCGCCCATGCATCAGACAGCCGCTCCGGCGGCCACGCAGAAGATCACGGGTGGTGCGGCGGATGCGGTAAGCAAGGCCCTAATCGATCCGGTTACAGGTGTCATCACGGCGGGCATGCCGCAGGGCAAGGAGGGCAACCTGCCGGCGGCCAATGCTGCGGCGCCTGCCAACAGCAGCAACGATTTGCAGCTGCAGCAGCACCAGCAGCTCTCGCAGCAGCACTCGCAGCAGCAGCAGCAACTCGCGCAGCAGCAGCAGCAGCTGCAAATCAGCGCCACAGTCATTGCACCTGCCACGCCCATTACGTCGCTGAACAAGCCGGAGGCGGTGATAAATAAACCTGTCAGCGTCTTGGTCAAGAGCAATGTGCCACCACCACAGTCCACGCTAGTCATACAGCAGCAGCAACAGTTGCAGCAGCCACTGCAGCAACATGTGTTGGCCAACAAGCAGCCGCTGGTGCTGCAGCCGAATCCGCTGACGACTGTGTTGCAACATGCGCAGCACAGCAATGTGCGCGCGCCGCAGCCGCTAAAGGCGCATGTGCTCAACCGCGAGAAGAACCTGCAGCAGCAGCAGCAGCAGCAGCAGCTACAACAGCAACAGCAGCAGCAGCAACCACTGACGCCGAGCAAGCAGCAGGCGCATCCTGGCCACATGTTGCTCACAGATGCTGCCGGCAATCAGCAACTGCTGCAGCCGAACATCATCGCGCGTCACATGCTCGGACAGCCGCAGCAGCAGCAGCAACAACAGCAGCAGCAGCAACATCTGCTGGTCAACATTCCGCCGCCAACGGCGCATTCGCCACACTCGCCGCGCATTCCGCCCGCAGTGTCACTGCAGCAACAACAACAACAACAGCAGCAGCAGCAGACGCTTGTCATCAAGCAGGCAACATCGGTGGCTCCGACGACGCATCCGCAGATCCTGCACGTGGTCAGCTCGAAGGCATCGGTGCTGCCACCGCAACAGCAGCAGCAGCAGCAGCAGTTGGGCAAGCAGAGCTTTGGCTACCAGCAACCACCGCAGCAGCCACCACAGCAGGCACCACCAGCACCACAGCAGCTGTACAAGCAGCAGGTGGTGCAGCAGAAGAACGCCGCGCCGGTGCAACTGACCGCTCACGGTCTCATGTTGCCCACGCATCCGGCGCTGTTGCTGCAGCAGAAGGCGGCGCCGCCACATCTGCAGCCGCAGCAACATCAGTTGACGCCATCGCCACCGCCGACGCAGGCGATCAAACCCAATCCTGTGGTGCACAGTCTGCAGGCGGCGGGTCAGGTGTTGCCCGGCAGCATCGTTGCCAGTCCGCCGCCAATGAAACCAGGCCAGCAGCAGCAACAGCCGCAGCAACAGCAGCAGCAGCAACAACAGCAGCAGCAGCAACAACAGCAGCAGCAGCAGCAACTGCAGCAGCAACAAGTACAGCAGCAGCAGCAACAAGTGCAACAGCAGCAGCAGCAGCAACAACAACCGCCGGCTGCAGGTGAGTTGCCGCTTGACAACGATGAACTCTGCGCTAAGCCCGTCAATTTGTCCACAGTTCTGCGCACTTCCATACCGCAGGGACAGCCGCGCGTCTCGCCGCTGGTGATGCCGCCAGGCATGCCCGGCGTGTCGCCCTACGATCCCAATCTGGTAAGTTGCAGCCAAGAGGTTGCTCTTTCTTTATACTCTTTGCTTTTTCTTATTTAAATATTATTTTTTTTATATATTATTATAATTTTGTACAAACATATGACCATATAGAAGAACATTTATTATTTATCAAGCTTGTCCGTTTGTCCGTTTGTCGGTTAAAAGTCATACTAGTCGCTTAGTTTTACAGCTAACTGAATGAAACTTGGTACACATACTGCTCTACTCTGTACGCTGTACATAAGTTACAGCGAGTCAGATCGAAGCGATATATCGTATAGCTGTCATAATAGCTATCGGCTGAACTTTGTTATTTGTTAAGTTATTGTAAATAAAACTTGTCATAGATTTTTTTAATGGTGTGCCTAACATTCGCTACAAATTTAATGCAAATCGTTCTACTATAATATATAGTTACCATAGGAACAATCGGTTGATGATTATAAATCTTATATTATGCAAAATTGGCTCAATACATCTTATAGTTTCTATAGCAGCGAGCGAATAAAAATGTGATTTTTTTAATAGATTTTAAATTTATTATTTTTATTTATTTTTTATTTTATTATTATTTATTATTTTTATTTATTATTATTTATTTTTTTTATTTATTATTATTTATTATTAATTTATTAAATTGAAAATTGGATTCGTAATGGGAAAATATAAGTCTAAAAACCTTTTAATTAATTAATTAATATATAATTAAGTAATAAATAATTTATTAATTTTAGTCATTTAATTATTAAGTAATATGTATATTATAAAGGAAATAATAATAGCTTGAGGCATATGTAGGGTATGCAAGTTTCGGTGCGCCGAAGTTAAAGTTCTTTCTAGTTTTTTTTTTTTAATGTTTAATTATGCTTTAGTGTGTTGCTGTTGCCTAGTCTTAAGCTAATCGAAAGCGTCGTACTAACCTCTAATATCCCCGTTCCGCAATGGACGCAGCATGATTTGGGCGCCTATGTGAGTGGACGGCGCACGCAGAGTCCGCCGCCGGCGCATCAGCAGGCATCGCCCATAACACCGGTAATGCACAAGTTTTACATGCGGCAACTAGAAGTAGCGTAATCCAATTCGCGTCCAGCTCAGCACACACACACACACACACTCACACATACATATACACACACAGAGAGAGCACTTAGTAACTGTTTGCCTTGTCTTCCCTTGCAGAATGATCCCTCGTTCCGGGGCGTGGCCGCCATGCTGTTCCAGCACCATCAGATGATGCGCAACAACGCCGAGTACGACGACAAGATGATCAACAGCAACGCGGCCATCGAGCTGCGTCGTCCTGGCAGCGGACCACCACGCACCATTCCCGTGCCGCACAGTCTGCAGAGTCCGCAGGATCGCACCGCAGCGGGTGAGTTAGAGATGCTGCCACGCTATCACGATGCCATGCTAACAGCCTGTTATTCTCCCCTACCCCCCGCCGCAGACTCGCCGCAAATGGCCCAGGTGTATGTGCACAACGCGCGCATTCCGCACGCGCACTTCAGCGAGATGGCGCCACGTGGCGGCTACTACGAGAATCCTGCCATCCAGTTGGAGCCGCCGCCCGCTCACCGGCCGACAGCGTCGATCAGTGTGGTGGTGCCACCGCCACCGCCGCCCGGCGTTGTCGCCAGCGGCAGTCCGTACATCAGTGGCGGCGCTCCCTCCGTCTCGGTGTCCGTGCAGCCAGGGCCGCACAGCCTGCATCCCAGCCAGGCCAAGCTGCTGGAGCGCGAGCGGGAGCAGCGCGAGCGCGAGAACGAGCGGCTCTCCATGGCGGCAGCTGTTGGTGAGTATGCGCCGGCGAGACAACTCACTGCCACTGCCACTTGGACGTTCGCTGACCCTGATCCTTGCCCACCATTCACAGCCAAGCAGCAGCAGCAGCAGGAGCACATGTCGGCGAGTGTCATGCACGGCGGCATCGAGTTGCCCGTACAACAACAACAGCAACAACAGCAGCAGCAGCAACAACAGCCGCAAGAGCAAACATCGCCGCCAGGCATGCTGCCGGTTGATACGCTGGTGACGCTGCTGCAACGCTACCCGGTCATGTGGCAGGGCCTGCTGGCCCTGAAGACCGACCAGGCGGCGGTGCAGATGCACTTCGTGCACGGCAATCCGAATGTGGCACGCGCCGCACTGCCCGCACTGTCGGAGGCAACGACGCCGCTGCTGCGCATCGCGCAGCGCATGCGGCTGGAGCAGACGCAACTGGAGGGAGTTGCCAAGAAGATGCAGGTAGGTGTAGGAGCACCCTCAACTCAAGCTACAATTAACTAATCTCTCGCTCTTTGTCTTGGTTCCCTTCTCCAGGTCGATACGGAGCACTGCATGCTGCTGGCGCTGCCCTGCGGCCGCGATCATGCGGATGTGCTGCAGCACTCGCGCAACCTGCAGACCGGCTTCATCACGTACCTGCAGCAGAAGATGGCCGCGGGCATTGTGAACATACCCGTGCCGGGCAGCGAGCAGGCCGCGTACGTGGTGCACATATTCCCCGCCTGCGACTTCGCCAACGAGAATCTGGAGCGCGCCGCGCCCGATCTCAAGAATCGCGTGGCCGAACTGGCGCATCTGCTGATCGTCATCGCCACCGTCTAACCCGGAGGGGGAAGCGGCGGCTTCAACCAGCTCATCTACACGCCCGCAAACCTAGTGTTTCAGGCGCACACCACCACCACCAGCAAGTACCTGCGGCACAGCAGCAGCCACTACAACCACATGTAAAGTAAAAGCAACCACACCAGCAAGACAACACAACCACAACTGCGACTTCAACAACCAGCAACAGCAACAACAACAACATGAACTACAACAACAAACAAAAACAAGTTACGCTCTTCTAGTATTTTAAGTAATTTTAAATAGCGATTAAAAAGAAACAGAGAAAAGAGAGAGAGAGAGAAAGAAAGCAAAAACTAAAAACAAGAATAGAGAGAAAGAGGAAGAAGAAGAAGAGGCCAAGATCAAGTGATCAAATCTCGACGACAGAAATGTAAATCCGTAAATCCAAAATCGAAATTCACACACACACACACAGTCACACACACATACACACGTAAACAGATTAATAAGCAACAAAATTATGTAAAACGTAAACAATTAAAAGCAAAACTTGTCAAACATTTGTTTATTTGCTGTGCTATATGCAACAACAACAACAACAAGAACAACAACAATACAACAACAACAACAAATCATTAATTTATCCCGACTTTCAGAAAGCTTGCAAAGTATCGTTAAGTTTGATCTCAAGAAAGTTTTTAATTTTGCTTAATTTAAAATGCAACTGAAAGAAAACAAAACAAAAAACAAAAAGAAAACACAAAAAACCAAGAAAAGAAAAGAAAACAAAAGAAAGAAAGAAAAATCGAAGGAAAAACCTAACTGTTTACACTGTACTACATACTACTACCCATGCTACTGGGGGAATCCCCGCACGTTTAAGTTTTCGATTGGTGAAGACAGCTTCACACACACACACACATAGAACACACACACACACACAGCCTGCTTTACTGCTCGCATTGTACAAAGTTTCGACGCACTTTTATTAAGTTCTACAATTGATTTTAGAATCGAACCATGCTTGTTCCTCGGCTCCATGTGGCACGTGGCAGCAGCACGTGTTGCATGGACCCGAAGAACGCCAGGAGCGCCGCCTGTCGCCAACTGCTGCTGTAGCACAATTAGGTTTAAAGATGCGCCCAGAGGCTTTTTCCTACAATTACCACATACACATAGATACACCTACACACACACACACACACACACAAGAACTATTTAATTGTTAGCTACAAATATGTTAAGCCAAATATTTTAACGTTTAGAGACAAGTTTTAGTTTTGTTCTTTTCTGCTTTCTCGACTTCCTGCAGAGCGCAAGACGACAACAAGAAGGTCGCAGCTTTTTTGTTGTTGTCGTTGTGCGACTACTACAACAACAACAACACCACTGCCACAACAACAGCGACAACAACAACAACAACTGTAACAATTTTTTATTTAACGAGTTTAGTTTTTTTTTTCTTTTTTTTAATGTGCGCGAAACTTTGTAGGCTGCCAGGCAGTAGATCGAAATATATATATAGTATATATAATCACACACACACACACATACACATACACTTTTACATACGCATACACACATATAGTTTAAGCGCGCTGCTGACTATGCAAGCAGCCTACCCCCTTACACACCCAGACACACATACATACATACATTATATATAATATGCATATGAAGAAGTAAATAATGAAAAGCCCTACCCCCCCCTTCCCCCTGTACACTCCTTAAACTTAAACGTTTTCACGCCCACTTGTAAATTATGTGAGGAGAAGCAACTGCGAACTGTAAAATATTTAAATTATTAATTATTTAGCGTCTAAACGATAATTCACGTAATGTAAATACAGTTTAATTAGTGTTTAGCGCGTATTTAGTTGTATGTTTTAAAACTAAACTGTACATTATATAACACGATAAAGATACTGCAGATAATGCGAGCGAAAGAGAAAGATAGAGAAAGAGAGAGAGCGAACGAGAGTTCAGAGTAAAAACTAAAAAAAAAACAAAAGAAAATAAGAAAAAAAACCAAGTAAAAAGAAAGCAACATTTTGTCAGTAACACAACAACAACAACAACAACTACAACTACAACAAGAAGAACAGATGAAACGCTATTGTTTTAAGACATTTTTAGTTATTTTTAAGTTCTCGATGAAGAAACCGATTAAATTACACTTATTTCTAAGTGAATTAATAAACAAATTCAATAAACTTTTTCTGTTAAACGATTTGTTTCATTTCATTTTCTGTCACTTTCAATCCTCCCCCCACAACACACTCCCCCCTTGGTTCGCAATAGTTGTTGGTACTACGATAGACCGTTATGCAGACGAAATCCACGAAATCCATTAGCGAAATGCAACTTACATTCAATAAAATAAATATATATATATATATAAATAAAGCCACACGACACACATAAATATATATATATAAATATATATATATAGATGTTAATGTTATACCTGTAATTAAATAAATTCTATACCTATGCATTATGCGCGCCAGTTTTGTGCTTTAATTGTTGTGGATCGTAGTGGAACCTAACTGCCTTAACAGCGAGGCTAACACAGCGCTGTTATTTACAGCGACTATGCATTTAGCAGAGCTACTGTAGTGCACGCAGCTGCACACAGATGGCGCTGTGTTGTGCTTTTGAGTATAATATCGATTATGCTTGGTATTTTTGAAAACAAAAAAATTAAAGTGTGCATGTATGATAATTTATAAGCTATGCATAATGCGTGATAAAAATTATATAGCATTATGTATTGATTTGATCGTTATCGGCGCGCTGTTACATTGCTATCGTTATCGCGCCGATAGTCACACTGTTTCCAACCCTGCAGTTTTTCTCCGCCATTTTTGCGTTTACAGCGTTGCATATGCCGAGTGCTCGTCGCGTATTTGTGGTTCTTTTATTTTTTAGCAAGCGAATGGAAAATGCAAGCGCATTTCAAAGTGCACTGAGCGAGCCGAACTAACGAGAAACCAAACTGGAATTGCAGCCAGCCGTTTGCAATCAGTTACGCATGTGTTACGTACCGCCAGCGTCGTGTTATCATCAGAGCCAGCGCAGCCGCCATAAAATTGGAGCCGCCTCCAGAGAGAATTGCGAGTGTTCGCCGAATCAATAGGACAGCGGAAGAAGGAGCAGAGAGCAAGGGGGCGTGTTGGCCAGCCGTTCCGTTGAAACGTTCCAGCATGAGTTTTTCCAGCGACGAGGTCAACTATTTAGTTTTCCGATATCTACAGGAGTCAGGTGGGTGCGTGCTTGACCAATTGCCAGCAGAGACGACTAAGTGGTGCCCCTCCACCCTCCCCCCACTCCCCACTGTCCTTACCTTACCATTCGGCAGGTTTTCTACACTCCGCCTATGTGTTCGGCATCGAGTCGCACATCTCGCAGAGCAACATCAACGGCGCCCTGGTGCCGCCCGCAGCCCTGCTGACCATCCTGCAGAAGGGTCTGCTCTACACAGAGGTCGAGTGGAGCGTGGCCGAGGATGGCGAAGTGGCGCGTCCCATCGAGGGACTCAGTCTGATCGACGCCGTCATGCCCGAGGTGAAGCCGCCCAAGCCCACAGTCAAGACGGAGCCGGGCAAGCCCGGGGGCGTGGATGCGGCGGGCACGCCCGCCGGCGGCAATGCGAACAGCAATGCGAAACCCGAAATCAAGATTGAGCCGGGCACAGGCAATGCAGCCGGAGCTGGTGCCGCCGCCAAGGGATCCAGCACAAACACCGGCACCAGCACTCCCACCGGCAGCAGCGGTGGCGCCGACTCAAACGAGGTGGACTCCAGCGGCAATGCCTCGTCCAATGCCAACGCCACAGCCGGAAGCAACAATGGCAGCGCAGCTGCCGGAGCTGGCGTCAATCCGGTCACAGCGGCTGCAGGGGGCAGCGCGGACACAGTCGTGGGCGCGGCGGGCGCCAACAAAAAGGCCGGCGTCAACGATCCCGCGGGCAGTGGGAACGGCGCGGGAAATGCAAATGCAACCAGCACAGATGACGGTGCGTCGTCCACGTCGACGAACGGCAACAGCAACTCCAGCAGCTTAGAGCAGGCCACAGTCGGCGTGGCGCCCACTGTGGCTGGCGGCGCCAATGCGGACGCGGCTGCAGCAGCTGCCGGCAATGCGGCCGCAGGCGTCAAGGCAGGCGCAGGCGGACCTGGCGGCGTCGCAGCGAGCCGCGTGGGCGCACAAGGCAACACTGTACAGGCTCCCTGCCCGACAAGCGCTCAGAGCGCTGTGCCCAGCAGCACCACTTCCGGCAGCGGCGCCGGAGGAGCAGTCGGCGGCGGCGGTGGCGCCGGCACGCCCGGCGGCGCCGTCGTTGAGGCAATGGACATCGATCAGAGCATTGAGATACCTGAGTCAAAGGCGCGCGTGCTACGCGGCCACGAGAGCGAGGTGTTCATCTGCGCGTGGAATCCCAGTCGGGATCTGCTTGCCAGTGGCTCCGGCGACAGTACTGCGCGCATTTGGGACATGTCCGACGCGAACGCCAACTCCAATCAGCTGGTGCTGCGGCACTGCATCCAGAAGGGCGGCGCCGAGGTGCCCAGCAACAAGGATGTCACCTCGCTGGACTGGAACGTGAGTATCCCTGCGGGATCACTACTACTGCTATATCTGGTACATTGAGTCCTTCCCTTTCAGTGTGACGGCTCGCTGCTGGCAACTGGCAGCTACGATGGCTATGCGCGCATCTGGAAGACGGATGGGCACCTGGCTTCGACGCTGGGCCAGCACAAGGGTCCGATCTTTGCGCTGAAGTGGAACAAGTGCGGCAATTACATTCTGTCCGCCGGCGTGGATAAGACCACGATCATCTGGGACGCCTCGACGGGCCAGTGCACACAGCAGTTCGCGTTCCACAGTGCACCCGCTCTGGACGTGGATTGGCAGTCGAACACGTCGTTCGCGTCGTGCAGCACGGATCAGCGGATACACGTGTGTCGCCTGGGCATGAACGAACCCATCAAGACCTTCCGGGGCCACACCAACGAGGTGAACGCGATCAAGTGGTGTCCACAGGGCCAGCTACTGGCCTCGTGCTCCGATGACATGACCCTGAAAATCTGGAGCATGCAGCGCGACCGGTGCTGCCACGATCTGCAGGCGCACTCCAAGGAGATCTACACGATAAAGTGGTCGCCCACCGGACCCGGCACCAACAACCCCAACACGAATCTTATACTCGCCTCGGCCTCCTTCGACTCGACGGTACGCCTGTGGGACGTGGAGCGCGGCAGCTGCATACACACGCTCACCAAGCACACGGAGCCCGTCTACTCGGTGGCCTTCAGTCCGGATGGCAAGCATCTGGCCTCGGGCAGCTTCGACAAGTGCGTGCACATCTGGAGCACGCAGACCGGGCAGTTGGTGCACAGCTACAAGGGCACAGGCGGCATCTTCGAGGTCTGCTGGAACTCCAAGGGCACCAAGGTGGGCGCCAGTGCCTCCGACGGCAGTGTCTTCGTGCTCGACCTGAGGAAGTTCTGATCTGCAATGGAACCGACTGCAAACTCGCAGCTACTTTTAGGTTATGTCTATTAAACAACTTAATTCTCTGCTCCTGCTCCTCCCCCTCCTCCTTCATCCACTCCCCTAACTTACTGTGTTCCATTGCTTCTTGATGTTCTACTCGTGTGCAGTGTCTCCCTACCCCCTACCCCTTCCCTCCTCCTTCTTTGTCGCTGGTGGGCGTGGCAAACCGAGTTTAAAAGCGCCTCGCTGCGACCTCTGTCCGTTAAGCGCTTTCCACCTAGCCGTAAGCTCCATTTGTTTCTAAGTATTGCCCTTTTTTATACACAACTCGTTTAGTATAAACTGACTGCATTTCGTTCGAGCGCAGAGAACGGTTCGAGTTCGGCCCAGCCCGAGGTGCCCCCGTATTCCCGAGGTATTCCCAGCAAGCAAAATGCAGACATCCACGCAAATGGAACCGGGACAGAACCGATCCACGCATACATTCGTACAGTGTAACTGCAACCCCACGTAGTGTGTAACGGAACTAATTGTAAAGAATGGCGAAAACAACAACAAAATATAACAGCTACAATTAAACTTAAAGCTCAAGCAAGCACAAGGAGTTTCTATGGTACTTCGCGGCAGAGCGATCGCAACTCCGATGCAGATCCAGATGAACTGGGCCATTATCGGAGAGGCGGACGGGTCAGTTGTCTTCAGTTGCGGTTGCACAAGGCTGAAGCAAGCAATTTAAGCTGGCAAACCCCATGCATCAGTTATATATATGTAGATATAAGAAAAAAAAAAAAAAATGGAATTGACACATCGACCAGCAGGGAGACGCGGCGCCTAGACTCCTATGTGGTAGCTGACAGCTAAAACTTCGAAGTGGTCAAGGAGTTCACGTACCTTGGCACCGCCATTAACACCAATAATGACGTTAGCCTGGAGATCAAGCGAAGAATCACACTTGCCAATAGGTGCTACTTTGGTCTGAGTAGGCAAATGTGCAATAGACCCCTCTCGCCGAACAAAACTAACACTCTACAAGACACTCATCCTACCCGTGCTCTTATATGACGCAGAAGCATGGGTAATTTCACAGACGGATGCAGCGGCGCTTGAAGTGTTCGAGAGAAAAATTCTTCGCAAGATCTTTGGTCCCGGTCGGATTGGGGACGACTTTCGCATTCGGATGAACCACGAGCTGTACGACGACGTGGACGTGGTACGGCGCATCACGATACGAAGTCTGCGCTGGCTCGGCCACTTTGTGCGTATGAATGAAGAAACTCCAGCTCAGAAGGTATTCGAAGCAAGGGTCGACTACGGGCGACGACGAAGGGGACGACCAAAGCTCCGATGGAAGGACCAAGTAGAGAAGGACCTTACTCTACAATTGGAAATAAATTGGAGGAGGCGCGCGAAGAGCAGAGGCGCATGGAGGGAGACCCTGAGGTCGGCCAAAACCCGAAATGGGTTGTAGTGCCACCTAATCAAAAAAAAGTATATATATATAATATATAATTATACATGGATTGAAATCAGATCCGATCAAGTCTTAGCTGCGCTCTAGTCTGCTCTTTCTTTACCTATTACGCTATTATTAACGGTTTACTTGTAAGTCAACAGGCGCCTACCGTTACTCAGTGCACTTCCGGTTTGCTATTCTCGTGTCTGCGTGCTTTTGGGACACGTACGTACAGTGCGGGCGTATGTATGGATCGCCAACTCCAAACCATTGCGCCTTATCGCCTTTTGATTAGGTCGTTTAACCTGGCGAATGCCAATTCGCTTTGCCATTCACGGCTCTACGCAAACAAGTTTACTCATTGGGACAGTGAGTAATCAGAAAAAGAGTGAATATCCATGGAGAATATTGACGCGCGCGTATTGAGCGGCCACGAGAGCGAGGTGTTCATCTGCGCGTGGAATCCCAGTCGGGATCTGCTTGCCAGTGGCTCCGGCGACAGTACTGCGCGCATCTGGGACTTGTCCGATGCGAACGCCAACTCCAATCAGCTGGTGCTGCGGCACTGCATCCAGAAGGGCGGCGCCGAGGTGCCCAGCAACAAGGATGTCACCTCGCTGGACTGGAACGTGAGTATCCCTGCGGGATCACTACTACTGCTATATCTGGTACATTGAGTCCTTCCCTTTCAGTGTGACGGCTCGCTGCTGGCAACTGGCAGCTACGATGGCTATGCGCGCATCTGGAAGACGGACGGGCACCTGGCTTCTACGCTGGGCCAGCACAAGGGGCCGATCTTTGCGCTGAAGTGGAACAAGTGCGGAAACTACATTCTGTCCGCCGGCGTGGATAAGACCACAATCATCTGGGACGCCTCGACGGGCCAGTGCACACAGCAGTTCGCGTTCCACAGTGCACCCGCTCTGGACGTGGATTGGCAGTCGAACACGTCGTTCGCCTCGTGCAGCACGGATCAGCGGATACACGTGTGTCGCCTGGGCATGAACGATCCCATCAAGACCTTCCGGGGCCACACCAACGAGGTGAACGCGATCAAGTGGTGCCCGCAGGGCCAGCTGCTGGCCTCTGGCTCCGATGATATGACCGTGAAGATCTGGAGCATGGACCGGGAACGCTGTTGGCACGATCTACGAGGGCACCAAAGAGAAGTCTACACAATATGCTGGTCACCCACCGGGCCGGGCACCCAGAATCCCAATATGAAACGCATACTCGCATCTGCCTCCTTCGACTCGACGGTGCGTCTGTGGGACGTGGAGAGCGGCAGCTGTTTGCAGACCCTCAGTAACCACACGGGGCCCGTCTACTCGATGGCCTTCAGTCCGGATGGCAAGCATCTGGCGACGGGCAGCTGCGACAAGTTCGTGCACATCTGGAGTACCCAGACTTGGGAGTTGCAGCACAGCTACGAGGCCAAAGGCTCCATCTCCGAGGTCTGCTGGAACTCCAAGGGCACCAAGGTGGGCGCCAGTGCCTCCGACGGCAGTGTCATTGTGCTGCACCTGAGGAAGTCCTGAGCTGAAGTGGAATTCTCTTAATTCTCAAAGTACATAGTGTAAAAATACAATAAAATAAAATATAAATGTTTAATGATAAAAAAATAAAAAATAGTTTCCTTTATTGTGGGCACAGGCAGAGCCTAGAAGTCCGTGACGTTGTCCAAGTGGCACTGCCTGAAGAAGCGGCACTCCTCGCGCTTCAGCTCGCCCGTCTTGGTGGCGCCCTTGAAGAACTTGGTGAGCTTGGCGCCCGCGTACTTGGGCTTCTCGGAGTCGGGCTCGTCGAACTCCATGTCGTAGGCCTTGTCGGCGAGCGCGTTCTCCGCCGTGGACCAGCTGAAGCGCACCAGGCGCGGGAAGCCGTAGAGCAGGTCGATGTGCTCGGCGAGGAAGCGCTTGGTGACCGGATCGCCCGGGTAGCCGCTGCCGAAGGCGTTGTCCTTGATGGTCAATCCCTCGGGGAACTGCCAGACCTTGAGCGCGTGATCGCGCGTGACCTTGGCACAGATGCTGGCGGCCGAGACGATCGGGTAGGTGGAGTCAGCCTTCTTCGCGACGGTTATCTTGAAGCTGGGGAACCGCTTGAGCAGCTTCTCCTGGTATTTCTCGGGCGGACCCACGGTGTCCACGTACACCTCGGCGATGTTGACGCCCGCGTCGATCGCCCGCTGGATCAGGCCCATGGCCGAGTCCATGGACACCTCGTTCAGCGAGCACTTGGTGCGGCGGTACATGCTGCTGCTGATCACATTGGGCGAGATGATCTCGACGGCCCAGCCGATGCAGCTGCTCGCGTACTCCAGGGTGTTCAGCTCATTGAAGATGATGTCGCGCTTCTCCTCGGTCAGCTGCTTGGAGTCCGCACAGCCCAGATCCTCCAGCGCCTTTCTGCTCTCCAGCGGGCAGTAGGCGATGCCATACACCATGGGACCCAGCACCGGGCCACGGCCCGCCTCGTCGACGCCCAGCATGCAGGGCACTTGCTTGCAGATGTCGGGCACGTCGCTCAGGTAGACCGTGTTCTGGCTGTTCTCCTGCGCAGCGATGAACGGGCCCAGCGATTTCAGTGACGTTATTTTGCCATTGCACTCCTCGGTCGCCTCTTTCTTAATAATAGTTTCGTTTTCAGTCTTGATTTCTATATTCTCCATTTTACGCGCCGTTTCAATTGTTTGCTTGTTCGTGCCTATCGGTAATCGCCAACCGATAACAGCTTTGTTTACGTTTTTGACAGTGCTGCAAAACGACTGGTGTTTTGCCATTCACAGCGAGTCGTGTAAATTCACAGCGAGTTGCAGCCAACTTCGCTGGTTTCGTTCTTTCCGGTTTAGGATTTTGTCCAGTGTGCTTGTTCTCTTTCGAGCTAAGGCCGATTATTAGAAAACATTAATTTTTGGCGACTTGCACCAATAATTAATTAAGCAAACAGTTCCACCATGTCCACCAAAGCTGAGCTCGCTTGCGTCTACGCCTCCCTCATCCTGGTCGATGACGATGTCGCCGTCACCGTAAGTTGCAGCGCCAAAGTGCAGCAGAAATCTGCGAAAATAACTGCAATCGCAGGCATTCGCTGAATGATTTGCACTTGGGCACTTGCCCGCAGCCAGTGTGCAGGCCATGCTAATTGTATTTCTTATTTGCCAACGCGCCTGTTGTTGCAGGGTGAGAAAATCTCGACCATCCTGAAGGCCGCCAACGTTGATGTGGAGCCCTACTGGCCCGGTCTGTTCGCCAAGGCGCTGGAGGGCATCAATGTCAAGGACCTGATCACCAACATTGGCTCCGGTGTTGGCGCTGCCCCCGCCGGCGGTGCTGCTGCGCCTGCCGCCTCCGACGCGCCCGCCGCCGAGGCCAAGAAAGAGGAGAAGAAGAAGGAGGAGGAATCCGATGTCTCCGACGACGACATGGGCTTCGGTCTCTTCGACTAAGCAGCATCCGCTGCCACAACTACAGACATACCTAAACAAGATCATGCGCTGTGTATGTAAAGTGAAGTTTTCTCTTGTTTCCCACTTTTCGTACACGTTTTAATGTACAACTGCGAGGAAATACACGAAATGTTTACTTAAAGTGACTTGAGTTTATTGGGGGCGGCTGGGCTAGGCTAGAAGACGGCCTGCTGCAGCACCTGGGCTATGGCCCTCAGGTCGGCCGACTGTAGCTGCTTGAGGCCGAGGCCGATGAGCAGCTCCGTGGGGCATGTGTGGAGCGCTGTTTTGTTCACCAGGAACTGTATGCCGCCGCGCATCTCGTCTGTGTCGGCGCCCAGGCAGCAGCTGATGGTGACGGGCACGGAGACGTGCTGCTCCGGATTGTCGACGGGCCCGTGGAGCACGGGTATGATGCGGTTGTCGCGCTTCACGTCGAACGTCACGCTGTAGAGGGCCGGCATCTTGCCCAGCTGCGTGACCAGCAGCATCCACTTGTTGTCGAAGTTGTGGAACACGAACTCCGTGCTGGTGCCGTTTATGTCCACGGCGAATTGCTTCTTGAATCCAGTCTCACTCTTAACCATAAATCCGCTCATTTTGTAGCAACAAAAATTAATAATATTTTGCCTTGTTTACAATGCCTTTCGATATTTTTGCGGGTCACTGCTCCGGTGAACTGGTTCGCCAGTGGCTGCGGAACTGCTCAGCTATAGTTGAGTTGAGAACTTTAAAAATTAACTATGTATTATATTAATAATTAATTAATTAATAACAATGAAATTGTTGCGAGTGACAGTAATTTATTATGTTTTTGTTAATTAATAATAATTAAACTTCCGCTGCAAAACATTTCCTGTAGTCATTCCGTTGAGCGCGTTCACTGAGCACACAGCTGTTCGGCAACAGTTTAGCGTAAGCTTAGCGACGGCACTAGTTGCTTGTGCGAATAGATATTTCACGCAAAAAAAGTATCGTCTTATGCAACACTGGCGCTTAGTTGTTTTGTTTGCCGACAGGTGGCGTCGCAGCATTAACGGCTATTCAAATTGGTTGCCAAGGCGCAGAGTTTTGCTAAATCAATAAAAATAAATTGCACAACATTTGGGAATGTCGTGCATTTGTCTGGGCCCCAAGCGGGCTGGCAAGACGCACCTGCTCAAGGCGCTGCAGGAGCAGGATGCCATTGACGAGACGAGCTACTCGATGCCCACCATTGGCACGGGCATCTACCGTGTCTACTTCCCGGAGAAGTCTGCGCACGGCGACAAGCCCCGCCCGCCTCCGCCCACTGGGGACGCTGCTGCTGCTGCTGCGGCGGCGTCGGCGTCGCACGGCAAGCATCTGCCCAAGTTCATACAAATACTCGAGATCGGCGGCAGCATGGCGCCACTCTGGCGCCAGAGTCAGTACTTCGAGGACGTGAAGAAGCTCATTTACGTGGTGGACGCCTCCAATCTCTGCCAGATCTCAGCGGCGGGTGAGTGCAGCAGCAAGTCTGCAGTATCGATACCACTTCGATAAATAATGCTCGATTATGCTAACATGCCAAGCATACGATACTAATAATAAAGCCTGTAACTTAGCTATCGATATACATGCGATAGATTTGACACGATTATGCGAGCTGCTGTATCGATTATCGCTTCTTACGATAATAAACACTGTTGCTCAGCTATTGATACGCTTAATGCGTGCTGCTCTATCGAACGTCGTATCGATAATCGATCCCTACTTCCATACTGTTGCAGGTGTGCTCTTCTACTCGATTCTCACCGAGCCGCGCCTGCAGAAGGTAAAGATCCTGCTGGTGCTGACGAAGATGGACTACTCGTACCGCCAGATGCGCAACGAGGCGCTGCTCATGCTGCAGATGTCCAAGCTGCAGAAGCAGATACGCCAGCAGGTGACCATCGTGGAGGCCAGCGCCGTCACCAGAGTGGGCCTGGACCGCATCTACGACTGGCTGCAGCGACCCTGAGGAGATTGAGGATTTGCGAGTGAAACTGGAACTGCCACTGGGATTGCTTCGACTTTATTGCGAGAATAAAGAGCGCACGCCTAGAGCTTATAGTGCAGGTCCATGTATTGCAGGTTGGCCTGCACCTCGCCCGCCTCGGGCAGCACATCCCTGGCCGCGCTGAGGTACGACTTGGCGGCCATGATGTCGCCGCTGTGCGCTGCCAGCACCGCCAGGTTGTTCAGCGCGGCGCCATCGCGCGCATCCGAGGTGAGGCAGAGCTGCAGGCAGCGCTTGGCCAGCTTGAAGTCGCCAGAGGTCTAGGCGAGAGCGAGGGAGAGAAGGATAGAGAGAGAGAGGGGTATGCTGCACTGCGTCCACTCACCAGCGCCACGAAGCTCAGGTTGTACCAGACGTCGGCCCGCTGCTCCGGCTGCGTGGCCATGTGCAGCGCGCGCTGGAAGCACGGCAGCACCAGGTCAATCTGGCCGCCGTAGAGGCAGCACAGCGCAATGTTGCAGTACAGCTCCGGCGTGTGCACGCCCAGCGAGAGGATGCGCCTGTAGTACATGAGCGCCATTTCCGGGTTGTTGTCGTAGAAGTACCCCACGGCAATGCTGGCCAGCGCCTCCACGTTGATGGGCTGCAGCCTGGCCGCCAGGCGGTACAGCTGCAGTGCGTCCTCCTGCTGCGCCATACCCGCATGGATGCGCGCCTGCTCCAGCCGGTAGACCACATCGAACGGATGCCGCTCCACGGCCTGCCCGATGAGCAGCAGTGCACGCTCGCTCTGCCGCAGGCGCTGGTAGAGCCGCGAGAGCAGCATGTACGTGTCCGGATGGGGGAACGCGGCCAGCGACTGCTGCAGCCAGGGCTCCGCGCGGCGCGGATAGTGCAGCGCGAGCAGGCACCTGCCCAGCTGCTGCTGCCACCACCAATCCGTGTTGCTGCTACTGCTGCTGCGTGCGGCATCCGCACCGCCCGGACGCTGGCGCTGCACATCGACGACGGCCTGGCAGAGCGAGTGCGCCTTGGGCACGTCCGCCTCGTGGTAGTAGAGGAACTGGAACAGTGCCTTCACGATGGCCTCGCGCTCCGCGTAGATGGTGGGATTCAGGCGCGAGGCCTGGTACAGCGCGTTCGTCGTGTCGCCGACTTTGAAGGCGGCCGCCGAGGTGGCGCGCACGCGTGACGCAGTGCCGCAGCGCGAGGCCGGCCGTGTGCCCAGCGAGGAGCCCGGCCGACTGATGGCGGTGCCGGGACGCGTCATCGCAGAGGCGGGACGCGAACTGCTGAGCCGCCCGTCGCTGGAGTGGCTCGGCCCAGTGGCGCGTCTCTGGCTCGTGCTCGGGCGCGGCTGGAAGGCAGTCTTGATGCTGCTTCCAGGACGCGCTGCAGTCGCAATGCGCTCGAATTCCACCTCCTCGTTGACTTGAGTGGGTCGGTAGAAGGAACAAGAGAGAGAGAGAGAGAGAGAGAGATGCACAGCTAAGTATACAGCATCAATAACATATCGATTATTTGAATATGATTTATCGATAATTAACAGTTGCCTATCGATATGTTTTCGATAAATTAATCTCGATTGTGCCAGCTTCTCTATCGAACTAGCGATATAAACAACTTATTGAACATTAGCAAAGCATTTAAGTGCTATCGATAATAAATCGATGAATGTGGCTACATTTTGTTAACGAAGCGTGCGATATATAGTCGCAATACTCAGCAGCGCAATTGAATTAAATATTTAATGATTGATAAATGTCGATCGATAAGCATTGGGAGTGTCATTAGCACTGTGGATGTCTTATCGATACTTTATCGATGGATACAGCTCAATTAACATAAAAAAAAACTATTTCTTCACTCGATATCTTATCGCATACATCAGTAGCACTTAAGTTAATTTATCGATAGTCTAGGCGAATAAGGGGCAGCAAAGAGAACTTAACTTAACACAGCAATATCAAACTATCGATATATCTATATGATCAATACTTCATTATCTCAGAAGCATATGCTGTTTGTTATCAATCACAAGCGCTGCAAGTGCTGTTTAGCTCATCGATACAATAATATCGATATGTTCACTTAATCAATTATTAGCTATTTTTCTTAAGATATCGATACGCCTAATAAGTGAAGCTCACGCTGACTTCCCTACGAAGCATTCGATATTTGGTAGTATCTACCTACTTATTGTCCCTGTTTTTAGCTCATCGATAACAATATCGATATATCTAATAGCCAGCACTGCCATCTGCCGCGCACACCTGGCCAGTGGGCCACTCACTCACCTCCGTGTGCCTCGTCGTCCACCTCCAGGTCGTCCAGGTAGACGCGCTGCGTCAGGGCGCGCATCTTTAATTGCCACACGCCCTCCATCAGCCAAGTGGGCATTATGGACGCACTCGGCCCGTCCGCGTCGCGTCGCCTCCTCTGCCTGGGGCCAATGCGCTGCAAATTGCTACCGTGCTCCGCCGTCTGTCGCTCTCGCTCGCGCTCCTCCTCCTCCTGCTGCTGCTGATGCTGCTGCTGCTGCGGCTCAAACATTTGGACATTGTTTTCGTGTCCAGCTTGCAGCAGGGCGTTGCACACCTCGACGCAGCGCTCGTAGCTGCGCCGCCGGCAGAGCGAGACGGCGCGAAAGTACTGCAGCTCCAGTGTCGCCAGCGTCGACGTTGACGTCGACTGCGCTGCTGACTGCGCTGCCGCTGCCGCTGTTGCTGCCGGCATTGGGACGCCCAGCCAACGTCCTTCTGCAGCTGAAGCTGTTGTTAATTTCAAGTGTTTGAATTCCTCAGTCTCAGCCTGTTCTGGACAGCCTGCTCCCCGCCTCCGTCCGCCTTCTCTCTCTCTCTCTCTACTCTCTGCGTTCTCTGTTGGAATTTTAAAACCGGATGCGTGTCATTCCTCGCCCGCCGCGCCCTCGCGCCCCTTTCCCGCGGGCAAACGAATTTTTTGCTTCCTTCCTCTGTCTCTCTGCCCTCCTCCTGTCTCTCTCTCTCTTAGTTCGTTCTGTTGTCTTAGTTCTGTCTGCGTTTCTTCTAATTTTTCTAAGCCCCTAATTTGTACATACCTTTTTTGAGTTTTTTCTCGGTTTTCCTTTTGTTTTTGGGTTGCTTTCCAGAACCTTTTGAGGTTTAATTTGTGCAATCCTTTGCCCTGGTTATGGGTCTGGGTCTCGGCCTGGGTCTGGCTGTAGCTATGGCACCTTCCGGTTGCCATGGCGGCTAATGGGCCACAACAAGCGCGAACCTCGTACCTGTCGGCCAACCACTTGGCCCGCTGAGCTGACTCAACCCAGAACCGAGAATCGCTCGATCCCAGAATTTAATTAAGGAAACATCGCGTGGAATAGATGAGGTTTTGTCTTTGATCTATTTTTAATTTATGCCTCGTTATGTGGTTGGCGACTTCCCTATAATTCTCAGAAAATATGAGAGCTATCAAAAATTTTAGGCTGCGAAGAGTGTAAGATTATGATATATGGTAACTATTGTACGATAGTATTGAATATTGCATAAGCCTGGTATGCACACTCTAGGGAGGGTTCAATCTCTGTTAGTTTGGAGAAATATTTTCCATTTTTTGAATATTCTTAATTTTTTTCAGAATATTTTTTGAATTTTTTCAGAATATTTTTGAATTTTCTCAGAATATTTTTTGAATTTTCTCAGAATATTTTTTGAATATTCTCAGAATATTTTTTGAATATTCTCAGAATATTTTTTGAATTTTTTCAGAATATTTGTAGAATATTCTCAGTTTATTTTCCCACCGATGGGATTACGATTTTCAGTAAGGTCTACTATTGTAGCTGTAGACTTTTTCATGCAAAGCAAAATCCCTTTGGCTAGAGCAGACTGCGCTTCTTCGCTTCTATGTAGAACAGTCTTCCCCCTCCCTCTCTCCCTCCGCCCACTTGCAATTAGCAGCGACAGCAAAAGATTCAACGAGCTGCTGAGCAAACGTTATGCAAAATTTGACACAGAATCGAATAGAGTTGAGCTGGAAGAGTTTTGTGGATGGGGAGTTGAGCTGGAGTAAACTGTGCACGGGGGAGGGGGGGGATATGTGTAGAAAGAGGCCAGGTGTTGCGGACAAATCTGCTGCTGATCGAGCGGCTACCGGCGAATGGAAATAGAGGCGGAGGCGGAGGCGAGGCGGGCCCGGCTGCTGTGAGCCGAACAAATGATAAGCGCCAAATATTTGTTGTCAAATGTTTGGAAATTAAATGAGCGGCAACAACAACAACAACCACAACAACAAGAACAACGACACGAAGAAGCGACAACAACAACAACACGTTGACGTCCGAGTTGAACTCATCGCGCTGGCATGCAAAAGCCAAATATTTATCGGCCTATCGCAGGGTGCGCACACAACTATCCCACACATAGCTGTACGTATCTACACTATGCTATCTGCCAGTATCTGTATCTGTTGCTGTTGCTGTAGCTGTAGCTGTAGCTGTAGCTGTAGCTGTATCTCGGCCTCTGCGCCGGCTCCCACGGCTCCCACCCTGCTGCCGCCGCATATGCTAATTGAAATTTGAATAATCGCTCGAATCGTTTGAATCGCTTTCAATGGACTCGCGGACAGGCGGACAGGCGGACAGTTCAGAAGTTTAGCAGGTTTTCTCATTCGCATGATACACAAACTCCTCCTCGACTTAAACGCTGTGCATACAAATGCCGAGATTTGGCAAACTTATGGCTCATTATCTGCTGACAAGATACACATGTTGCCCCGTGTGTATCTTGTATCTCGCGGCCCGCTGCTCGCAGCTCGCAACTCGTAGCTTGCGTATCTCGTAGCTCGCAGCGCGTATCTCGTAGCGCGTATCTTTGGCAGTTCGCCCGCTCGGCTTTGCCAGTTTCCGTTTCAGACATCCCCTGCAAGTGCTATGGCATGTGGAGTATGCTGAACTAGCAGATACTACGTAGGGAGAAGCAGCTGACAGAACTAGAGAAGAAGCTAGCAAATCTATTCTAAAGGCCAAGGAATATGCTGAAAGGTAGGTAGTTCGAAGGAATACCGATAGTAAGTACGATAGTATTGTGTGCTAACATACTATGTAATAAATTATAGTATACAGAATCTGGCAAAGCTTGAAATACATTGAAAATTAATGCAATATTCTGGTTTGGAGCTATTAAGGTGCGATTAATGGCAGTGCGATAGTTTAGCGATACTATGAAAAATATAAGCTAAAGCTTATAAGTGTTATTAATAATATATGGCTATTATATATTAATAACAATGACAGTAATATATATCTAATGGCGGTATGCTAGTTTAGCGATACTATCGTTTGCCCATAAAAAAGCTTAAGCTAACAAATATTATTTATATTATACTTAATATTTATAGCGACACTATCATTTACTTTTTAAAGATTAAACCAAAGCTCGCTTCAATCACAACAAAATGTTGCATTACCACATCACTTAGGTTATCGCTTGCTTTGATAGTACCACAACCTGCTTAAATATGCTAGTTCCCAGCCAGCAAATTTCGTCTTACTGCCGCTCATAGTTCCAGAGATCTGAGCAAAAATAGCTACATCATTCCATATTTAAGACTCGAGTCTATATTTGACTTAGGCCAGTTGAACTATACCATGTTACGTTCAATTAATCATTTATGTATTTCATTTACCTGCTTACAACAACAAGTTATCGATAGCTTCGATAACCCAGTCGAGTACTCTGATTGCTTAGTTCCCACATACCAAGTTTAGTCGCTCGGTCTGTTATAGTGCCAGAGATCTGCAGGGAGATACGACTAATCGCTTTTTAATCGATCTACCCCTTGTCCGTACGCTTGTGTGGTCACAAGGTACTGCGGTTGAGTTGTGCATTTGCTTTGCTTATCAGGCCCGGCCAAAATGCGTCAGCAGCAGGGGCAACTTGGCCTTTATCACACACCGCCGCTGCTGACGCGTCCGACGTGGAGCCGTAGTGAAAATCGCTTGTTTTTGCGCTCATAACATGCGAGTATATTTGACATAGTGTTAATCATCTCGCCCCCCCCCCTCCCCTTCCTCCCGCTGCCCTGCTCTGCTCTGCCCCCTCGCATATTTGCGCTCGTAACCCGAGTCCCGTTTCCATCAGTTGGCCCAGCTGTCAGCTGTAGCTCTCGCGGGGTGCTGGGAGGGGGAACTGGCGCTGCGACTGCGACTGCGACTGGCGACTGGCGCTAGTCTGGCAGTAAAAACGAAGCGGCGAAATGCCGAAATTCCAATCCCGTAACAAATTCCATGACAAATATTTCGCACGCAAACATGTGCGCAGCGAGAACTTCCCCGGAGCGAGAGTTTATCGTAAACGTGTCCGCTTGTCCAGCTGCAGTAAACGGACAATATATATGCACATATATATAGAGTTATATAAAACGAGATATGCCGAAAAGTGTGTGTTCTTCAGTTAACAAGATAATTTGCGCCTTTACGATATTCGCAGTTTTACGATCTAAATGTTTTGAAGCTCTTTCGATTTTGTTTTAAGTATATGTATAAGGAATTGGCAGTCAAGCGCCACTCGTGGCACTCCTTACGATATTCGCAGTTTTACGATGAAAATATTTTAAAGCTCTGTCGATTCACTTTTCATTACATATATCAAGCTACTATATATAACTGCATACTAAGCTGCATTCAAGCCTTTGGCACTCCCTACGATATTCGATATTTTACGATTATCATATTAGGAGCTCTGTTGATTTTTTTTAGAATATTTTACTCAAGCCTCCATCTGGCAACCGCGCTCAACAGTTCTTACGATATTCGTTGCTTTACGATCAAAGTAAATTCGTGTCTCTTTCGATACTGTTTTAAGTATCTTTATTATTTTGAGCTTACTCATCATTTACGATATTCACAGTTTTACGATCAAATTATTTCGAACCCAAATCGAAATTATGCTGTCAATTTCCTGCGTTCGCTTTTATGCCCCGCACATATTTTCACACATTTCGTTGAGCTGGCCGCGACTTTGACCACTTTACGATCATCTCCGTCGTCATAACGAAGCTCGATTACGATCATGAGAATTATTTGCACAAGTGTTTGCGGTCTTCGGGCGATGCTCGGGATGGGAAATAATACGGATGGATTTATAGCTATGAATATGGGAAGCAATGCGTGAGCAGGCGGCAGCGAAAGCCGAGTTCAAACCGCAGCAGCATTGCAATTCGCATTGGATTCCAATACCAGGCATGTGGACTCTGTTGGACCCTGGTGGACCGTGTGGACTGTGGACTGTGGCCTGTGCAATATAAACGCTCATTAAAAGCATAAAAAAGCGGCAGCTACTGTACGGGAATTGGTTGATTTTGTCGATTTTTGCCACAGCCCACAGCGAGCGAGGGAGAGGGGGATGCGGGGGAGCAAGAAAATGCGCAAGAAAGCTGCAGCAACTGAGGTTTGCAGCCTGCAGCCTGCAAACAGGTAAGACGCAAACAACAGCAACAACAACACTGGCCAGACATCCGTTGAGACTGCGCACGCGCGACGCTGACGTCGCTGTCGCTGTCGCTGCCAACGCTCTTGGGCCTTTGGGGGCTGCGACTGAGACGCGAGTCCCGTGCCGTCGTCATCGTTGTTGTTGCTGTTGTTGTTGCTGTTGCTGCTGCCACTGCCGCAGTCGCTGCTGATGACGATGCTAAAGATTGCAATCGCGTTGCGCAGCGCGCAGAATTTGTACATCTGCGCCCCCATCCCGACTAGAGTTGAACGCGTGACACGACACGATACTTTATTCACATAGGTATATATACATATATAGATAGTAGATTCAGAGATTATATAAGTGAATTTTTATATTATATAATGATAGTGATACTGTACCTCCATTCCGGCTAGAGTTGAACGCGTGACACGGTACTTTAACCACAGATAATATCTATACTTGATTTATATATCATATAAGTAAATATATAAAAATATATTGATAGTGTTACCGCCCCGTCTAAAGCTCAGCACGTGAGCATGCGAGCAAGCTGCCACTTTATTTGCATATTTATATCGATTGTTAATTAAATTATAAATTATATTACTTAAATCGATAGTTTTACTGTGCCTCAATCCCAGCGAGAGTCGGGCGCGTGACACGAGCATTCCGCTAATTTATGCACTTATTAGTATATAATAATCGATAGTAAAGTCATATATTATACATATAGTAAATGCATATACTATATATATAAATGCCTATATCGATAGTTTTACTGTGCTTCTATCCCAGCGAGAGTCGGGCGCCTGACACGAGCATACCGTTGCTTTATTCACTTATATTTATATATATCGATAGTAAATTCATATATTATACATATAAATGTTTACATATCGATAGTTTCAGCGTGTGACACGAGCACGCCGCTACTTTATTCACATATAGTTATATATTATATTAAAAATATAGATTCAAATATATCTATAGTTCCACGATACTCCCCGATAGTCCCTATAATCAGGATCGTCACATCCTTTCACTCAGCTTGATTTAAAGTTCCTTTTATATCGTTAGTTCCGCCGCCCGTGACACGCTACTAAATTCGCACATACCGATAGTAGCGCTTGGGCGCACGCGCGCATCGCTAAGCGCAACTTCGATTCTTTCATTTCATTGGAATTTATTTAGAACACATTTCAGAGGCAGCTCCTTGCCCCATTGCTGCTGCTGCTGCTGCTGTTGTTGTTGTTGCTGTTGTTATGGGCTTAGCAGCAGCAGCAACAACAACAACAAAAACAAGCACAACAGACACGCTGCATTCCAATGCCGAAAAAGGCAAATCCCCACACACACACACAGACACACACCGTGGCTGCAGTCGAAATTTCATTGCAGTTTAGCCAACAGTCACCCCTTCCCCCCTCTCTCTCTTTCACTCTCTCGCTCTTCCCCCTCCTCTGCCACCCACTGTTGCGTATAACTACCACGGCGCCAGTTTGCAGCTCCATTGAAGCAGCGCTCGCTGCGCTGTTGTTGTTGTGGTTGCTGCTGCTGCTGCTGGTGGTGCTGGTGGTGCTACTGGCATGCGACTAGAGAAAAGTTCGGCTCGAATAAATTGAATTGAGCGAGATGCCGATGCCGATGACTGGAATTGGAGTGAAAGTAGGGTAGGCAGATTAGACGGCGACGCCGACACCGACTGACTCTCTGGCGACTTCGTCAGTGGACACATACACACACACACACACGCACACATAACACATTCCAGTGGCGAAATTCAAGAATGCGTTTCGAAACTCCACTGGAATACTATATCTATTTTCCATGTTTCCTATTCCATTGAACACTGCATTCCAATTTTCGTTGGAATTTCAATTTGCCAAAAATTCCATTCACACACTTCAGCGATTGCTCTTAACTTCCACTGGAATATCTATTTGCCATATAATTCGATTGCTTCCAACTTCAACTGGAATATCTTTCTACAATATTTACAATTCTCGTTTACACACTTCAGCGTTCACTGGAATATATTTGTCTTCTAACTTCCACTGTAATATCAATTTGCCATATTTCCTATTCCAGTCAACGTTTCATGCAAATTCCCATTGGAAGATCAATTTGCCATATTCACAATTCTCATTTATACACTTCATCGTTTGCTTCTAACTTCCACTGGAATATTTATTTGCCATATGATTCGATTGTTTCTAACTTCCACTTTATTGAGAGTTTTTTTAACATTACCTACACATTTTATCGATTCCTTCTAACATACACTGGAATATAATGATGTCATATTCCCATTCCATTGAACACTTCATGGATTGCTTCTTATCACGTTAATTTTTAATATTCCATTGCAATTAAATCAATTGTTCCCAGCTTCGACTGGAACATAATTATGCATTATTCCAGTGCCCGTATAATCGAAGGCTTTTACTTCCACTGGAATATAAAATTCTGTAAGCATTAAATCGCGTTGACAGGCCAGTTCCTTTCAATTGTCATATTCTCTTTTGCAGTGTTAGTATGTTAACTTGCAGTATTCCAGTGCACGTTCAATTGATTTCTACTACTTCCACTGGAATAGCATTTTGCCATGTTTCCTATTACATTACACATTACATCTATTGCCAAATTCCCTATACTATTACACACTTCATTGATTGCTGCCAGCTTCCATTGGAATATCAATCGCCACATTCCATATTCCAACGACTGCTTCCAGGCGCCCAGAGCTTCGCTCGCTCAAGCAAAGAATGCGGAGCTTTATGCTGTGTTAGGGGGAAGGGGGAGGTGCGCAGCCGCGGCGATCTCTTATTTACATTCAATTCGCTGTCCGACTGGAAAATAAAAGAACAGCAAGAGCAACAACAACAACAAAAGCGCTGAACGCCGTCGTCAACGTCGAATAGGAAGTAAGTTAGTGTAACAAAAGTAATATAAAAAAATCGAGAGAGCGCGAGAGCGAAAGGGCGAGGGAGAGGAGAGGAGAGGAGTGTCCATGTCCATTAACATTATCGTTGTGGTCGGCAGGGGGAAGGGGAGGCATGACTGGTCAACAATATTCGGTCATAATAAAAACAAAATATGCGACAGCGACGACGACGTCGACGTCGACGCCAATGAAGCGTAACGAAAACGGAGCAGCATACGCACACACACACACACACACACAAGCGCGCGAGTAGAGCGCAACAGACACACACACACGCGCGCATGTCGAATCACATTCCAGGCGAAAATAACGAAAGCTCGCAGAGGTGGCAAAAGCTACGCCTCAGCCCAAGGACTTCGCTTCCCCTGGAATGCTGGAAAGTGTGCGAATTTATGAAAGTTCTTAGCGCTGGAATTTCCAATAAAAGTTCAGGCCGGCAGCTGCAAGGGCTGCCAGAGTTGGAGCTCAAGCTTGGTGCCTGTCAAATTGCGCGCCAATTCTGCCAGAGATTCGGCCAAGATCCGCAAAAAACCACAAAAAGGGCAGAAAAACCAACAGCAACAACAACAACATCAGCAGCAACAACAACAACGACTACAACGAAAAATCGCCTTCAAGGAATTGCATAAAATATTTTTGTTTTGAAGACGCGGCCTCGACAGGCTCGGCTCCAGCATCCACACACACACACACACACAAGCATACATACGCACACACGCACAACATGCTGGCCAAGAACGTAGCAGCAGCAACAACAACAACAACCGGTCTTAGAAGCACAGCTACAACAACAACAACGACAGCAATGCGCATAGCAAATACACTGAAAGAAATCGAAGAGCGCGCGCCAGCTTCCAGCAGGTTCCCACCACACTCTGCCCCTGCGCTCCCCTGCAGCCCACAAGCTACGGCCATGGCGACCCCCGACCCGTCAAGAACACGACTCCAGCTTCGTGCCTGCCTGTGTGTGTGTGTCTGTGTGTGTGTGTGTGTATGTGTGTATGTGTGTGTGCCGCATATTTGAGAAAACTTTGGGAGAAAGAAAAAACGGCAACAAAATAATTTCGAGTGTGCGTGCGTGCGAGCGAGACGGCCAGCGGGAGCGCGAGTTCGTCGTGGGGAGGAGGAGAGGGGGGTGGAAGGGGGCACAAGAGCAAAAAGAATCCAGCAAATCAAGCTCACATTATGCTGAGGAATGCGCCCAAGTGACGATATCGTAGCAGCAGCGCACGGACAGCGACGGCGCGCAGGCCGGCTCTTACAATGGCCAGCGGGCAGCAGCAGCGGCAGCGGCAGAGACAGCGGCAGCGCCGCAGCTCTCTTGCTTCCTACTCCCCACTGTCAGAGTAACCATGGCTTGCCTACTCTCTGCGTGCGTGTGTGTGTGTGTGTGTAAGCACGTATGCATGTGTGCTGGTATTTCTTTTGCGCGTTCTGCGCTGTCGCAGCCTCTGCCTGTTGTCTCTGCCGCGGCCTTGCGTCGCGCTTTTCTCCTTTGCTTCGCTGCTCGCTTGTAAGCTGAGCATATCAGCTACACCACACGCCATGCGCGAAGGTCAGCCCAAGGCGCGTGGTGAAATCTACGCGAGGCTCTTGCCATGCTGCAGCCTGTCTGTAGCGCATCTGGCAGTCGCTATGCCTGGCACACGCCTGCATGTTCTTATTCGTTCTTTTCGTGCTGGGCTCCAAATAGTTGTTTTTGTTGCCGCCGCTGCTGCTGCTGCTGCTGCCGAGATAAAACATTGGAATTTCACTTACACACTGACATTTCAGTTAGCTACTGGGATTCTCCTTTGAAGTTTTTATTTATTTTGCCCAGTATTTACCTTTCTCGTGTTATTATTGTTCTTGTTCTTGCTGTTGTTGCTTTGCTCTTGGCTTCTTTTTGTTGTTTGTGTTTTGGTGTCGAGATTTGCAAATGCTTTGGATGGCAGCAGACGCAGAGAGCAAAGGCTGCAGCGAAAAATGGGGGAGCGTCAGGCAAAGGTGCTGCAGTGTGCGAGTGTGCGTCTGTGTGTGTGTGTGTGTGCTCTATTCTTTTCTGCTTATAAGCCCAACCAGCATACCAGCGTCACCGTCGACGTCGCCAGCGTCGCCGCAGCCAAATTCTTTGCCAGCAATTTCAACCTGGCCGCTGAGCCGCCGCTGCCGCTGCCGCTGCCACTGCCGCTGCTTAACTACAACCACAACGACAGCTACAAAATACAAAACGATCGGCCGCTCTCGCTCTCTCGGTGGCTCGCTCGCTCGCTCGCTCTCTCTTTTGGCACACGCACACACACACACACACGCGTACAAAACCAGAGTGCTATCACGAACACGGCGCATTCCAATCTTTAAATCTCAGTGGGAGATACTCACACTCGTACACGCGCACACACACACACACACGTACACGTCTGAGCGAGCGCATGCACACACACACAGAGAGAGAAATACAGTTGCTCTCCGACTGAAACTCTCTCGACTCGGACTTTAGTTTGATTTTTGTAGCTGGACGAAGCAGTTGAACTGGCAGCAGGTTGCGCGTCGTGTACACACACACACACACACGCGCACAAGCATACATTTCGCTCGCAAAAGGCACACATACACACACACACCGATACACATTCGCAGTGCCAGCTCAGAGGCAAGCGGCGTCGCGATCGCAGCAGCAGCAGAAACGACAGCGACGTCGGCCCCATTGGAGCTCTGGAGATTGTCGTCGTCGCAGTCGCAGTCACAGTCACAGTCGGAGTCGCAGTCGCAGTGTGCGCGTTTCGTTAAGCGTTTGCTTCGCTCTCGTTCCGTTGCGTTTCGTTTAGTTTCGATTTGGATTTTGGATTCAGTTTCGGATTCGGAATCGGAATCGGAATCAGTTTCAGATTCAAAGTGTGGAATTACAAGTACAAGCACAAGTGTCTCCGCTTCCATTGTGTTTTTTCTGTGTCTGTGTCTGTGTGTGAGTGTGTTTGTGTGCATTTCATTCGGAAACCGAATTCTGCAGCAGTGCGACTCCAACAAGTTGCTGTTGGTCAAAACAAATAGCCCCACAGAAAGTTGCGACCCAGCAACAGCAACAGCAACAACACCAGCAGCAGCAGCAGTAGATACAACAACAACTACAACAGCAACAACAACAACTACAACCAAGCAAACGGCATTCTTTCGCGCAACAACAAAAAGCAGTTGCCAAAGAGAGCAGCGCGCACCAATACAAGCATAAACACCAGCATAAACGACAGCTCTCTCTCTTCCGCTCACTCGCTCGCTCTCTCACTCGCTCGCTTGTTCGTTTACTCGTTTGCTTACGCTCTCGCTGGGCTGTGCATGTGTGTGCGTGCATGTGCGGAGCTGCAGCGACCCACAACAGCAACAACAACAACAACTACAACAATTTTGATTAAATCGTATTTGTGCCGCGCTCGCGCAGTCCCCCGACTCCCCGTCCGCTCTCTCTCTCTCTCCCTCTCTCGTAACATCGCCTGAGCGCCCACACAATCGCCAGTGAGAGCCGTGAGCCGCGCGAGCCGTTCGCTGGAATGCGGCCCGACGTCGCCGTCGACTGCGCAGTCGCAGCGTGTTGTTAGTGTTTGACGAAGAGGTCAGCCGCAGCAATAGCTTTCTGGCCGCCGTCGCCGTCGCAGCGACAAATACAAAAGCAACGAAAAAGCAAATAAATAAATAAAAAAAAAACAATACAATTTACAGTTATTTAGACGACGCGCGTAATCGATTGTCAGTGCTGAAAAAAGAGAGAGAAGAAGAAAGAAAATACAAACAAAAACAAAGAAAGTTCGCGACTTCAACGAAATTTCGGATTACGCGCCTGTTACGCCTTGCCCCACTGTACCAGCAGCTGCAGCCCACCACTAAGAACAGCAACAACAACAACAACAATCACGATTAAAATGCCGACAACTGCAGCGGCCTTCGTGGGCAGAGCCTAAGGTAAGCGGGAGTGAAAGAGACAGGGAGAAATGGGAAATGCTTGAGAATATGAGAGTATTTTTCGTTGTTGTTGGAATCGCGGGAATTTCTTTGGAATTTTAATTGCTTCCAGTCGGCATGCCGGAGGCCGGCACTCGTAAAATACCAACAACCATAATGCAAAATGTCTTATCTGAACTCAAGAAGCGGCCATAAAACTCGGCGATGGCTCGCGAAGTCCACCACACCACACCACACTCATTGTGCAATTAATCACCACGGCAATTGGTCGGGCGAGGGGCGGGACAGGGCGGCACACACTGGGCAAATAGCAGGTGTCGTAAATAACTTCACGCACACAAGCATATGCATGTACGCTGTGTGTGTGAGTGTGTGTGTGTTTGTGTGCATACATGCAAACATTTGTATGCTACTTCGCCGGGAACACCGAAAACAACAACAACAACAATATGAAGCGCACTTGCTGCAGCAGGAGAGCGGGAGAGAGGACAGCAAAGATGGCGACCACTGGAAGCGAGCAGCTGATTTTGCGAGCACAACAATTAAATGGAAACGGGAGCTGGAGCAAACAAGGCGACTAATTGAGCGTGCCCATGGGTGTGTGAGTGTGTGTAGGTGGGGTGGGAGCATAAAGCATGGAGCAAGTGATACTCGTGCGGTGTTGTGTTGCAGCGGCAGCAGCACAAGTTGAAAAATGATAAACAAATGAGCAGAAACACACGTTAAACGCTAAAAACGGTAAACGTTAAACGATTGCCACCGCAGAGATGCGATATCGATATCGATACACACACATAGTTGTGTATCGGCTTATCTGTCTGTCTGATCCGGCGTGTACGTTCGTGTTTTGTTGTTGCTACGTGCTCGTGTCGTTGTTTTATTTCTGTGTTTGTGTGGATGTTGTTGTTGTTGTATGTGTGTTTGTTGCTGCGTTGATTTTGCGGTTGCGCGACAATTGACAGCCGCCCACTGCCAGGCCATGCCCAGCTCACCACACTTGACCTTAGCCAACAGCAGAAGCAACAACAAGAAGACAAAATAAAACAAAATACAAAATTCCTGCACGCCTAAACATTGAAATTGAAATATGCTTGCAGCAATTAAATTTTGAATGACAAACGCTGACAGCGTAGCAGAGGCAGCAGCAGCGAGAGAAGAGGCGGGGGCAACAGCTTGGCAGAGGCAGCAGGAGATATGAACAATTCACCCTGAAGCTTCAACTATTTGTCAGGCAGTGCTGCCGGCAGATGCAGAGGCGTAGGCAAAAGGAGACATAATCAATTCACCCTGAAGCTTTGACTATTTGGCAGGCAGCGCTGCCCGCGCAGCATAATTTATGCCTGCCTTTGCCTCTGCCTCTGCGCGCATAACGAAAACAAAACGCAAGTCGGAAAAAAAATTGTTTCGCACGCCTTTTAGTTTAGCATGCGGCACACGTTGCGATTGACGCAGACGTGGACGTCGACGACGACGTCGCCGTCTGACGCCGGCAGCGAGTTTGCTCTCATTACGGCCTCGCCTAGGTGTGTGTTGCGCCTGCGCCGCTTCTCTCCTGCTGCTACTGTTGTTACGCTTGCTCCTTTGGCTGCCGCATTCGCTCTCTCTCTCTCTCTCTCTCTCTCTCTCTCTCTCTCTCTCTGTCTCCTTTGGAATGAAGCCTCTCTTGTTATGCTCTCTAAGCATATGCAATTAGTTTGCGTGTATTTGGGGTTGGGGTGGTGCAGTGTACTTTATTTACTCTGTGCACCTTAAGCCGTATGCTGCGTCTGCAGTTGTTTAATCTCTTATCAATTATCATGCCTTGTGTTGGCCCCCAACTACACTGCAACTTTTTGTTTAACAATGTTTGTGCTTGCTTACGCACGTACTTTGATAAGTTTTTGCATTTTTGGGAAATTATTTACTTAATTAATTTTTAAAATTGGAAGTAAATTTACTTTCTTTAATTGCCATTAGCCTATTTTATTTATTATTATTGTATTGAATATTTAAAAAATATTTTGCTATATTCTTATGCCAGTTATAGATTTTCAACAGTGAATTATAGGGTGTACAGCTGTTTCTCTTCGTTTCGACTACGTGTTAAGGTCCAAATCAAGTTGGGTGTGCCGCGATCAAAGTTTTGGGGCTATAGAAATACGTGATTGTGGTTTATTTCTATGCTGCTTTTGCTTTTTTCTCCTCTGCTGCTGCTGCTTTTTGGACAGGGACATTTCGCGCATGCGCATTTCTCAAAGACATTAAAATTGTTTGGCATAACTGGCACAGCAACAACAAAAGCGACGACAACAGCATGAAGCACAAGAAGAAGAAGGGGCCATCAATTTGCCGCTTCGTTTTGTTTTGTTTGGTTTTCTCCACATATTTCTGTCGATTCGTATTTGCCAACAAAACGCCAAGTTATTTATTTGACTGGCGACAACGACAACAACAACAGTAACAACAGCAACAACTACAACAAGAAGCGACTTCATAATCGGCATAATAATTTCAGAAAAATTGTGCCTCGCCTCGGGCTGCTTGCATGGGCGATGGTCAGCTCGAACGGTTTGATTCGGTTTCGCATTCAAATACATACCGCGTGCCACGCCCCGCCCGCAGCGTAGTGTGACGCGCATCCGCCGAGTAAATTGGAAAACAGACCTACTATATCGTATTTATATATAGTATGCATTTAGATGTATGTGGCTGTAAGTGGAAACAACTGTTCCGTGGGAGCGTGTGAAAATGCCATCGCTTTCAACTATTTCCCCTCCATTGACGGTCGTCGATCCAATGCCAATTTGCCGTTTGCCGTTTGTCGTAATTAAAAAACCCAGACGGAGACACACGTAGAACCTGCGTCAAGCACCAGAACCCGCGCGGCCAGCTCATGAGCTAAAAATTCCACGTCAAACGTCGTCATTCATTAGCTCCAGCTCCAGCCTCAGTCGCAGAGCTGCGTTGAGAGCGGGGGCAACACTTTCAATAGAACTCGAATCCAGTTTATAGCAGGCATCAGAGTCGCACCACTCTTAGAATAACTCTAGCTTCGTTGTGTGCGTGTGTGTGTCTATGTGAATAAGAGATTTAGGTGCTCTTGTGTGCGGCTTTGATACGCTTACCAATCGCTAGGGTTGCTCAACTATGCGTACGAACAGGCAAAAGTAGAGTACACTGGGAAATCATGTATTATATACGCTAATTATTGTTGCTCTAAAGTATCTGCAAACTTAACAATCTATCTTTCATTTAGTAGCTTTTCCTTGTATCTGCACTATAATTTATTTTGTTATTTTGCAAACTTCTTACATTTTCTACTTATTTAATTATTAATAATTAACTCTGTTTACCTAACCAAGAATTTGCGCTATAAAAATACTCAAAGATAACTAAAGTTCTCTGCTAGGCGAAGGCTTATTACCGACAATATTACTAAAGTATTTCTTTATAATTCTTTCTTTATTTAGTCGCTTAACCTAATTTCCTTTTAATTCCTTGTTCCAATTCTTATTTAACCAATACATTGGCTTTCTAAGCCTTTCATAATCGTGATAATCGATAATTCTCTATTAAATGTACGTCTTGAACTGTTCTCTAAAGTATTTCTAAGAGTATTCCCTTCCCCCATAGAGTCTATCGGCTTCGTTGTAAACCGCATCGTTAGCACATTTTCCGCTTTTGTATTTATGATATTTCTAATGTTTATTGATCGAGCGCTCGCACTCGCGCATTCCAATTCCGATTCCAATTTGAAATCCATCCACAGATATTTCTAATTCTGTTTTCTGATTCGTTCGAGCGCTCAATAAACGTTTTGCACATGCGGTTAAGGCATTTATCACAGTTCTCCGCCACCCTCTCCGCTGCTGCCTGACCCCCTCCTGCCTCGACAAAGTCGCGAACTCGGTTGACAAACACACACACACATACACACACTTGCACACACGCCCCGAATGAGCTCACTGCAATGGCATGCAGTTGACATAGAGCCAGAGAGTTGAGAGCAGGCGGCTGGTGGCAGGCGGCAGGAGGTGGTCGGGGTGCAGGCGGAAGGGGGCTAAGGAACTGCTGGCGCTGCACAACGTGGCGTATGCGCAACATTTCGCCTCGTTTCGTTTCGCTTTGCCTCTCTTTATACCAATCACGCATTGCAAATGAGTAATAATGGTATATTAGCTTTGTGGGAATGTATATATATTGTATTGTAGGAGATAGACAACTCAAATTTGGCATGACTATTCCTATATAGCATAAAAATACGTAATTAATTTCAAACTTTAAGTACCACGCCCAAAGGATCTGAAAATTATTATTATTGGTTTTAAGTATTACATTTTTTTTTGGAAATTGTAATAGTCAATGTAGATGAACGGTATTTAGCAGTTGAGTGCGCTCGACTAGCATTCTTTACTTGTTTCGATTCGTTCTGTTCGCTCGCTTGACTTTTCCGCTTAGACAGCAGAAATTGGCCGCTGGCGCTTGCGCCATTTAATTGGCCAAAAAGCACAGAGAGAGAGGAGAGAGCCCGTGGGACTTTATTGAGCCCGTTATTTGCCTGCCTGCCTCCGTCTGTTCGCCTCCTTTCTCTCAAGCTACATAAACAAAATATTTATGGCCATTTGTTAATTGCTGATTAGCGTGTTTCTCGCTCTCTGTCGCCTTCTCGCTCTCCCCCACTCTCTCGCAGTATGTGCACATTTAATTGCCCTGCCACGCCTGCTCGCCAACTGTCCCGCCCACATGCTCCGAGTTGCACTCTTCGCTGTTGACTTTCGCAATTAGCGCTCGCCTGCTCTCATTAGGCATCGGAATGTGGATAATTTGCTATGATTGAAATCGTTAAATGCTTTTCATTTGTTTGCATTTCAAATTAAACAAATTATAAAAACATTCTAGTTATCTCTCCCCTTCCCCTCTCTACCTCTCTCTCTCTCTCTGTGTGCTGTTCTGAATCATCTTTTCAGCCCCAACCTGATCGCCTACTGCCTTACTTAATGCCGACAATGATAATTGCCGATGGGCAATTATATAATGCCCAGTTATACCGGGCGGTGAACTGACCTCGTCGGGCAGAACATTAAAACGTTTGGGTATACAACTCGATTCAAGCTAACTTATAGATTAGAAACAAGATAAAGAGACTTATAGCGAGTATGCTAACATTTTGGGGAAATTCTATCGGAATTACTTTGTTTTAAAGTTCTTAGTACTATTTACCATTCGATCATAGATACCGCAGTAGTTATTTTTAATTAATACGATTAAAGCATAGTTGCTTTGGGATATATTTAACAGTTATGTGATATATATCAAGCTTACTAAATAATCGTTCAAACAGCAGGCAATTAAGTTTAATACGAATATTACTAGAGCAACAATGTATTAAAGCTAGCACAAATGATATAGTTTTTATAGTATATATGATATATACATCTGAATCTGAAGACATAGTATCATTAGAGTATCTCTATTCTCTATATTTTATATAAGAATTTCGTCATAATCTTACTATATCGCATTACTGTAGACACTTATTCTAGTTGATATAACTGCTTTTTGAGATATATGATATCATATATATCATATCATATATATCATATCCCTATAGCACACAGATTTATAACAGGAGTTTTATCATATTATTACTATATCGGATTACAAAAGATAAATATATATTTATACGTATATGTATAGGTAGGCCTATTAAATTCCTATTAGTTCCATCCAAATTATCAGCTGTTGCTCCATTTGCGATTCCGTTTATTACAGCGTCAGACTCTTGGCATCTGAATGGGCAAAGAACAAATCAAGTATCAATAATATCTGTTTACCCAGGCCGGAGCTCTCACGGCTGCAAGTCCGGTCTGTAGAATGTAATTAACTGTTCTTCGAACTACTCCGGACAGATCTTGTTTCAGTAAAGTGCTTTCCTAATGGGGATATATCGAATCGTTTTCCTTCGCTCTGGCCCAAGCTAAAGCGAATCTAATGCATGTAATCAATTTCCTATAAATTCCACATTTAAATATCATCTGGAGTTCCATTTGCTGCTCTCCACGTAAATCACTCCAGCTTTCTGTTTCTGTCGCCCAGTCTGAGCCTCAGTCTCTTTCGGTTTCTGTTTCAGTTTCTGCTGCTGTTGTCTCTGGTCCGGTTTGGTCTCCGTTTCTGTTACTGTTTCTGTTTCTGTTTCGGTTTCGGTATTTGTATCTATTTCTATTTCTGTATCAGTTTCGGCGCATGAAAATCGGCTTAGATACAATTGGGTTCCAAAAGCATTTTAATCGTTGGGGCAGGGGGAATATATCGTATGCGCGGAGTGGAGTGTGGACTGGAGAGTGGAGTGTAGAGTGTGTGCAGACTCGACTCATATACATATTCTTGGTTTCTAATTTATGTCAAATGCGCGCTTTGATTGATGATCAGCGGCCGAGTCCATTTCGAAATGAAGCGACGAGGGGCGGGATGGGGTGGGGCGGCACGGCACGCTCTGAGGCGGTGAGGGGCGGTGCGATCATATTAATAAGTCAGGGCGGTTCCGCATGAATTGTGGCCAGTGGCAGCAGCTACAGCAGCAGCTCGAGCAAGCGTCTGGGCCTGGAGTCGCGTTCGGAGTCCACAGATAGATAAAGACTCTCGACTCGCGACTCTCTCAACTTGACTCTGAATAAATTTATTGGACGTTGAAATTTATTAGACGGCTGCGGCGCACAGAAATGCGCCAATATTGAAATTTATGCGGCCGCAAAGTTAAACTCAGACTCAGACTCGGGCTCAAACTCGAAGCTGAAGTCGGAGTCGGAGTTAAAGTCGAACCCGAACCCGAACCCGAAGTCCAACTCGATGTCCATCGAGATGGAGATGGAGGGAGGCGACGCCATCGAGTCCCCCCCTGTGCATATTTCTGGGGCTAGTCCATGAGGCCATGAGTTGATTTGATTCGATTTGATTTTAATTTATGCATAAAATGCTTTTCTTTCATCACGAGGCGAGTTTCGGTCTGTCTATCTATCTGTCTGTCTGTCCATCTATGCGACTGTCCGTGTGTGTGTGTGTGTGCGTGTGTGTGAGTGTGTGTATGGAACTTTCTTTAACTGAATTTTAATAATTTTATGCGCAACGCACGCACGGACGCTCGGGCGCCTAATCAAGTTTGTCGCCTAAGTCTTTCGTTATTGATTGGTGAAATTGTTTGCGGCCAAGAGCCAAACCAAAAAAAGCCCCCAAAAACTCTATGTTCGAAAAGGGGCAGTTCCACTGACTGCATTTTTGTGTAATTTGCTGCAAAAGAATGGAATTCCCGATTAGCTGAAGTTTAAGCCCAGAGAAAGAAGTAGAGAACGATAAAACGTATGCTAAGTTTGAATTTCATATGTTTAGAGATGCGTGGTATGTTTTTTTTTTCTGTTTTTGACTATATTCTTTAGTAGGCAGTTATTTTCTATAATAATCTCTAATTTGTATAATTTTATTTCCACAATCAATTTCAAATCTGATAAACCAGTCAAATTTCTGTTTATTGACATACAAAAAATGGAATCTCCTTGTATTTGACATTATCATTATTATTCTTCGGTATCTGAATCTTGTATTCGTTCTACGATTGAAATCTATTTAAAGTTTGAATCTCATGAATTTGTAGATTTTTTTGATTAGTTCTCTCTGACTTAAGCTGTACAACTTTATTTGCATATTACTGGGTAGGTTGTAATTTGGAGAAATCCCAGGCTCTAGTTTCGCATAATTTGTTAAGACTGCATATCCATAATTAGTAATGAATTTGAAAACTTAATCAAACTTTTATTTCTTTCTTCATTCCCCGTCCAGCAGCAACGTATTTCGAACGCGCGCGCTGTCTACGGAAAATGATGCAGCATGCGAGCATTCTGCACCGTCAGCGCGCCCCTGGAAGTATGCGCGTCCTCAGCCGAGCAACTGTCACCCGGCTCCCGATTTCTGGCACTGAGGTGAGTACATACTGATTCTGATTCTGATCGGAAGGCTATAGAATGTCTGGCTAAAACTCTCGCCTTCGCTTGCAGACTTCTGGGCCAACAGCAGAAAACCCTGTACTTCCTAGTCGATGCAAAGAGTCGAGTCCGAGAGGTTTACACGCAGACATGTCTGCACTTTGCCACGCAGGGCATGCAGGATACCGAGCTGTTCGGTCTGGCCGTGCTCATAGGTGAGTCGCAGATCGGTTAAGGTAGTGCTATACATATATATATATATACATATATGTTATATCTGTATATATATCGCTGTCCAACAGATGGGCAGCCGGACAGTGGACAGTGGGACTGTCGGACTGCCGGACAGCTGTAAAGCTGCAAAATACAAGCAATAAACATAAACCAGTCTTCGCAAAGGCTGCTCATCATCATCAGTAGCATGCTGCACCCTTTCCCCTGTCCTCTTGCCCCTTCGTGCTGCAATTCTCTTTTTGTTACTATGCCAAAACACATAAAAATACAGCCGTGCTTCACATGCCGAACGCCAGATGCTCTAGAGCGGCAAAGTGTGTGTTGTAAGATATGCCAATTGTAGTGGAGATTAGTAGATATAATACATAGTATAATAGTAGTATATAGTACAGTATAGTATCTCAAGTTGCCTGCATTGCCAGCAATCTACTTATCGGAGCAACACAACAAGTTGGTAGCCAGCTGCAGGGGACCCTCCTCTATTAGTGTATCAAAATGGCACTTAAAACGAACAAAAAAGCAATAACAGCAACAAAAAATGCACTAAGAATGCGCTAGCCGGCAGTGCTGCGACTAGCAGATACCCTGTAGCTCAAAATGGGAGAACCTAGAGAATCGCTTTAGAGATGCATTCTGCTTTGTATCTTCATTTAGATGCGCGCATGCTATACCCAATCAGTCTGGTTATGCCTACAGGGTATGCTAAAACAACAACATCAACAGCATCAGCGAGTGGAAGGCAGGCAGGCAGGAACGCGTCGCCTCGACGGCGAACAAACAATTTCAGGCAACGTGCAACGTGCAACGGCCAACAGACACAAGACACAAGACGCGTGTTCAGTAATTCAGGTAGCCGTCGCGCGTTGCATTAACACAAACGAATCGACGACGACGACGACGACGACGACGACGACGACGAAGACGATGATGCGGCCCCAGCGGAGCCAACTCACAGCACACAACATACAGCACAACAGGCAGCAAGGGGCAGCAACAGGAACGAGCAATGGGCAACATTCAGGCCTCTGTTGGTAGGCGACTTGCTACGAGGCTCCAGCAGCGACGTCTTTGGCATTGGCCTTATACATATAGACAGACAGACACACACACACACACGCATACAAACATACATACATACATGCACGCGTCCTCCATAAACACACACACACAAACAAGGAAATTTGTCTGAGGCAAAGTAAACTTTTGAATACTCTAAGAACTACACTGAAGCAAGCGATAGATGAATGCACTTTTACGATATTCGAGTCTTACGATATGCAACTGTAAGAAGCTATATATAAACCATATAAGTGTTTTTAAAATATTTAAAGTTCTTACGATATTCAGTTTTCTTACGATATTCGTTATAAACTTGACAAGTGGAGCCGTACAAGGTCTTACGATATTCAAGTTTATTTGACGATATTCGTAGGCATAATTTGAAAAGTTCTAGTCATATGATCTTCACTCCCTTGTGCGGCACTTGCCACGGATAAGTCGCATATGCCCAGTCTTGCAGGGTATACGATAAAGCCAGGGAAGAGCACACAACACGTAAATTTCGAATCTGGTCGCCAGGCAGTTTGGCATCAATTTCGCGAGGGACCCGCAGACGGTGCAGAGCAAGGGCGCAGCAAGAGAGAGAGAGAGAGAGAGAGAAAGAGAGAGGGAGAGAGGGGGCCAGAGTGAATGAGCGAGCGAGAGGCGCGGAAGTTGCCACAACATCTTGAGCTCGCGAAAGAAGAATTTGGTATGCAGTTGGGGCATGCCAACGTCCTCTGACTGAAAGACTGAAAGACTGCCAGACGGGAAGACTGACTCCGCTGCCGCGCCGGAGCTGCAGCCGCAGCTGAAGCCGGAGAGACGAGCTTGAGGATTCTTCAGTTTCAGCTTCAGCTTCAGCTGCGGCTTCAGGTTGAGCTATGAAATTGGCAGTTTGCATAAGGATTTTTGCCAATGTCAGTCAGGCATGTGTATGTGTGTGTGTGTGTAGTCTGTGTGTGCCTGGCTGGCATGCAGCAAGAGTTGTTGTTGCTGTTGTTGTTGTTTTTGTGTGCTGCGCATACTTTCGCGCATTTCACGCCGCGCTCTTTCACTGCACCAAAAATTGCCTTTAATGGCAGTTGCTGCTGCTGCTGCTGTTGTTGTTTATAGATAGCGTTGCCAGTTTCAGCTTGCGCTGCACACACACACACATACTCACATACACTCAGGCAAAAGTTCAAACACCGCGTAGTCGGAGCTCAAGTTCGTCGCCTGAGTCTTTCGTTTTTTCCTTTTTGCTTTTCGAACGGATGCTGCCTCGCCTCCTTCTGCTGCTGCTGCTGCTGTCCCTTTTTGGCCACTCGCTGGACAGCACTGTCTGTCCGTCTGTCTGTCCGCCTTTGTGTCGCAAATGAATTTCAATTTTATGGCCACGCAACGTCAATAAATTTCATCTTTATGCAAATTTCTGCTGTTCCTGCTGCTCCTCCTACTCCGCTCTTTGCTGCTGCTGCCTCCTGGCAATTTGGCAACATTGTCACAGCCAGGATGCTGATCATTGGCCACACAATGGGCGTCGCTTTTTTGGATGCTCTTCTGCTGCTGCTGCTGCACCTTCTCCTCCTCCTGTTGCTCCTCTTCCTGCAACTGCTGCTGCTGCTGCAGCTCGAACTGGTGTTATTTTTAGCTGTCGCATTGCTTGGATTCCTGTGCCGCATTCCTTTTGTTGTTGTCGCTGGGATGTTGCTGCGGGATGTTGCTGCTGCTGCCGCCAGTTGCTGCTGCTGGTGTAATCTGTAGACCAGCATTTTCTTTTCCATTTAATGTTAATGGCTCATAATCATTATTATATGGCGTTGACTTGTTCATCTTCGTCTTCTCGGGGCGCGCCCCTCTCCTCCTACCCCTGCCCCTGTCCCACGATCGGCCTTGCAGCCACATGCTGCTGCCTCTGCTGCTGCTGCTGCCACTGCTGCGTGCATCTGATAACATCGGAAATTAAAATTCTTTTGGTTTTATGTTGTTTCGTTCTCTTTTCGTTTGCTTCTTCTTCGTTTTCCTTCAGCCAGTTTCGACACACACACGCACACACACTTGCACACACCGCAGGCTGTCCATTCCTTGCTGTTCTTGCTGTTTGTTTTGGGTTATTTTGTTGCTGTGTTGGGTTATTATAGCGCTGGCCCGGACTGTGGCGTGCCTACTCAAAACCTTTGAAAAATAAATCTGAAGAATGCCATGGCGACGGCCCCGACTCGAACTCGGACTCGGACTTGGACAGCGGTTCTGGCTCTTGCAGCTGTCTGCTCTGAGCTAGAGCTGAGTGCGTGTGCCTCCTTCAGAGTAAAAATCAGAGAAAATACTTGAACTTAATTAACTTCGTATTGGTATTCTAACTGTTAGAAATAGGTTCGAAAACTTAGAGAAATATCGAACTTCTACAACTTAATAATTACAATCGATAATTGCTATAAATAAGCAAGCTGAATATCGATATTTATATGTGTATCTTACTATTTTAGTTACTATTCATAGTTACGACTTTTGCTTATTCATTTTACAATAGAGCCTTACTATTGTTAGCTTATAGTTATGTGAAATATCGATAGTTTAATTAGCCAATTATTTTCTACAGTACTCACAATATTTGCAAGGCTTAAAGAAGCTAGTTAAAATTAATATCTACTTAAAGCCGAAATATTACCAATACGTTTATTGATTTAATTAAATCCACTATCAATAGTTTAATCGCTGTTATACTAGCGCGCTATCAGACTCTACCATCGATAAAAAGAAGCCTTAAAAATCTCAGTATCTGAATAAATTTTAATAATAATATTGAATAAATTATATAAATTAAATATAAAATCATATAATAATATATATAACAAATTAATAAAATAAATAATATTATACTCTTATTGCCAAGTAATTATACTTTGGTCTAGAGTCGAACTCACGCGCTCATCTCTAGGCAAGAGGCGCTGCCCCTGCGCAACTCTACGAACTGCCCTGTACATTCTTCTTCTCCAGGCTTTAGTTGGTATTGTTGTTCTTATTTCTGTGGTGGTTGTTGTTGTTGTTGAATTCCTCTCTGGGCCACTTGATGAGCCTGCCTGCTGTTGTTGTTGCCTCTTGCTGCCTGCTGCCGGAATCCCAACGCATTCGAGGCTGTAATTTGTGTTGCATGTGTTTCAAATTGAAGATTTATTTACCCCGCTTCCCATCCCTGCTCTGCCTGTCTCTCGCTATGTGTGTGTGTGTGTGTGAGCGTGCGTGCGTGTTAATTGTAAGCGCTGAGGAATGCGTTGGAAAATATGTTAATTATTAGGTTTTTGCCGCTGGCCCAAAATGCATGCTGTCTGGTTGCACGTTGCACGTTGCCTGCTTGCACGTTGCGTGCTGCACAGGATGCCCAATGCTGGCTCACACCTGCTGCTGGTTGCACGTTGCACGCTTAGATCCATCCATCAGGCAGAAGGAACTGCAACTGTTTAGTGAAATTTAAATGCGTTTCGGGCTCGAAAAGAAATCGCCCAAGTCTTTGACTCGGCGTGTAGCTGTATCGCTCTCTCCCTCTCTCTCTCTCTCTCTCTCTTTGTCTTGCCACTGCTGCGTTTCTACCTGTTTTTTTTTTTTCGACTGCCAGTTGGAGCTCCGTTTGGGGCCGTCGTCGTCGTCGTCATTGATAGGCACTTATTCGGACGCTGATGATTATTATGATATTGTTGCTGCCGTTTCTTCTTTCTCTTCGCGCTACTCCTCCGTCGCCCCTCGCTGCTGTTGCCCACATACATTCCATTCCAGCTTGTGTCTTCTGTCTGCTGTCTTCTGTGTGTTGTTGCCCCTCTCATAATTATTATTTTTCATCTTCTGCTCCGGCTGCTGTGGCTGCTGCTGCCGTTCGGCTGCTTCATTTCGTATGCAGGAATTCCAATTTTTCGTTCGATGATGAAGTGTGTGTTGATTTTGTTTTTCAAGCACGACAACAACAGCAGCAGCAGCAACAACAACAACAATGAGTAACAGCAACAACAACTCGAGCACGCGGCATGCCCTTGGGCAGAGACTCAACTTGAGTTGAGTCGCCGATTTGGGACTGGGACTTGGGACTTGGGACTGCGACTGGGACTCTGCGTCGATCTTCAACTGGAAGACAACCTGACATGGACGTGTCGTCATCTGCCTGACAAAAAAAAAACTGACAGCGGTCCGGTGTTTTCGGGGGCTTTAGGTTTTTTTTCGCAGCTTGGGATTGGAGCTGGAAGCACTACACGATCGCTGCTCGATCTGAACGGCAATAGCCGAAAGTTCATTTAAAATTGTGATTAGTGCGACCTTGAAAAGCAGCAGAAGATGTCCAAGGAAATGGGGAATAGAAAGATGTGTCTAACGAGTTCATTTGCATTAGGGCAGGAAATAGTTGAGATTAGGCCTGATTCGATTTGAAAGTGTTTTGTTTGCACCTAAAATGTGACTATCCTGACTGATCATACTGTTAAGCTTAAGCCTAACACAAGTAATCTCCAACTCTCTTTCTCTCTCTCCCCCTCAGATGGCGAGTACATGTTTGCAGATCCCGAGAGCAAGCTCTCCAAATACGGCCCGAAGAGCTGGCGTTCATCGCACACACATGTAAGTTACCTTCCCCTCCCTGAGTGTGAGCTGCTCTCACTGGTTCCCCTCTTCCCCCCGACAGGGCCTGGACGCAAATGGACGACCTCTGCTGGAACTACACTTCCGCGTGCAGTTCTACATCGAGAGCTCGTCCATGCTGAAAGATGAGACGTCCAGGCACAACTACTACCTGCAGCTGCGCCACAATGTGCTGCAGCGCGAGTTGGCGCGCGATCAGGCGGATCAGGCGCTCGTACTGCTGGCAGGTCTGGCGCTGCAGGCGGACCTGGGCGATGCGCCAACAACAGCAACAACATCAGCAGCAGCAACAACAACAACAACACAAGCAACAACAACAGGTACAGCTGCATCGGCATCCATTCACAATCAACCAAAGGCGGAGCAGGCGCAGGCGGAGGAGCGCGTGCGTGGCAGTGGAGGAGGAGGCGGAGGCGGAGGCTCGACGATGACTACGACTCTGCCGAAGATCCGCAAGCGTCTGAGCAGCTACAACGAGCGCATGCTGCGCCTCTCAAGCTACGTCAGTCCCAGTTCCTGCTCCGGCTCCAAGCGCGAGCAGCAGCTGCATCAGCAGCAGCAGCCCGCTGCATCCAGTGCACCGAGCTGTTCTGGCTCGCCGCCTTCGGCAGACTACTTCCGCCAGGAGGACTATCTGCCGCCGGCGCTGCACACGGCGCGAGCGAAGCGCGCCCTGCGCGCCTGCCACCGCGAGCACCAGGGCCTGACGCCGGCCGAGGCGGAGCTGCTGTACATTCAGCAGGCGTGCAGCCTGCACGAGACCATCAACGCGCACACGTTCCGCATGCGTCTGGCCAAGAACGAGACTGGCCCCGGCAGCGCCTGGTTCGTCATCTACGCCAAGGGCATCAAAATACTTGGCGGGGGCGGGGGCGGAGGCGCAGGCAGCAGTGCTAGCAATGGCACCGCCTCTAGCTCTGGTAGTGCAAACCATACGGAGCCGGCGACCTTCCTCTGGCCGAACATAACGAAGCTCTCGTTCGAGCGCAAGAAGTTCGAGATTCGCTCGGGCGAAAATCGCATCACCCTGTACGCGGCGTCCGACGAGAAGAACAAGCTGCTGCTGACGCTCTGCAAGGACACGCACCAGTGGAGCATGAAGCTGGCGGCGCGCCTCAAGGAGCAGGTGAGCAAGCGCCAGGAGGAGGCCGAAGAGGAGGCGGAGTCGCACTGCCTGCACGCGAGCTACGCCTGCTCGCGCAGCCTGCTGCTGCCGTACAAGTCGAAGAACGAGCAGCGCATCTCGGTCATCTCTAGCACGAGCTCCAATACGACGTCGGGCATCGTCAGCGATCGCGTGCACTCCGAGGACGAGCTGGAGATCATGATCAACACGCCGCCGGCTCCGCTCGCCGCCCCCTCGACGGAGAGCCTGGCGCTGGCCCATCTGCTGGACAGGCCCAGCGTCAGCAGGCAAACCTCGTCGGTGGGTCAGATGTCGCTCAAGGATCTGGAGGAGCAGCTCGCCGCGCTGAGCGTGAGTGTGCGGCCGGGCAATGAGATGACATCCGCTGCTGCTGCTGCTGCGGCTGGTGTTGGCAACACAATTCTGTCGGGCGGCACCACCACCACCACCAGCACCACCAATGATTCCTCCACGGCCACGGATTCGCCCAGTTCGCAGCACAATATTGGATCACAGTGCTCCTCGACGTGCAGCACGGTGGTGGTGACCACACCACCGGCGCCAGCACCACTTGCACCCGCGTCCGTCACGGCTGTAGTGCACTCCACCTCGTCCAGCCTGGAGCTGGGCTTCAGTCACACCGCGCAGAACTCCACGCTAAGCGAGTCGCATCCGGAGGACGACGACGACGACTTCCTGCCCTCCGGCAGCGGCGGCGTCTACACGCTGGCCCCGCCCACCGAGACCTCGGGCGTCTACACGATGCACAGCAGCGAGCTGACCGGCCAGTCCTCGGAGCTGGCCGAGTCTGAAAAGAGCTCGCACTACGGCATCTTCCAGCCGGCGAAGAGTGATGCGCCCAACGATGCCGTCGACGGTGGTGCAGGTGGTACGGGCGTCAACTGCGTGGTCAAGCCGAGCGAGTTCCGTCTGCGCTCCGACTCGAACATTAGCACGAGCAGCTCGTTCCGCGGCGATGGCAGCGACCCAACGGACAACAAGCACACGCTGCTCTCCGCCGAGGAGCTGACCAATCTGATTGTGGGTCGCGGTAGCTACCCTAGCAGGCAGACGGTCTCATCCACGCTGCACTCGGACTGCGACTATGTGACGCTGTCCCCGCTGGATGGCGGCGTGGGTGTGGGTGTGGTGCCGCCGAATGAGGCACCGCCAGCACCACCGGCACCACCGCCGTACAGTGCGCGGCATGAGAAAACCGGGCTGTGTGGTCCACCGCTGTCTAAGCAGGAAGTGGTCGTGGTTGCACCACCACCACCACCGCCGCCGGTGGTGCAGGTGCCAGTGCCGCCAGTGCCGGCCACGGCACCACCACCACTACGTCGCCGTGATCCACCGCCCTATCCGACAGCCCTGAAGCCGCGACCCACCTCGCTCATCTGTGGCTCGCAGTCGGAGGAGATCACGGCGCGCTTCATAACCACCAGACCGCAGATCAGCATTCTGAAGGCCCACACCAGCCTGCTGCCCGATGGTGCCAAGCCGAGCTACGCGGCGCCCACCCACTACTCCGCCTCGAACTCGAACTATGCGGGCGGCTCGCAGCTGTCGCTGCACCACGCACCACCACCACAGCCCATGCAGCACCACGCGCAGCATCACTCGCAGCACCACTCGCAGCACCACTATCACCGGCACAGCGGCTCGGCAGCCATTGGCATACCGTTAGTTCCTTATGGCCTGCACCACAAGAGCAGCGCCTCGATGGCCCCGCCCCCTCCCACTGGCGGACAGCAGGCGTGCGTGCTGCTGCCGGTGATCAAGCCGCGCCAGTTCCTGCCCCCGCCGCCACCCAGTCTGCCCCGGCAGCCACCACCACCGCCGCCGCCGGGCCTATACGGCGGGCAGCTGGCGCGCAACCAGCTGGAGCTCTACCAGCAGCAGCTGTACAGCGACGTCGACTACGTCATCTACCCCATCCAGGACCCGGCCGTCAGCCAGCAGGAGTACCTGGACGCCAAGCAGAGCGCGCTGCTGGCACACCTCGCCTACCCCGCCGGCTGGGACACGTGCAAGGGGCACGCGATCTACCGCAGCACGCCGTATCTGCCGCTCGCGCTCTCGACGCACTCGCGCTACGCGTCCACGCAGAATCTGTCGGACACGTACGTGCAGCTGCCCGGCGCCGGCTACTCCCCGCTGTACTCGCCCTCGCTGGCCTCGCTCTGCAGCCAGTCGTACGAGCCGCCGCCACCGCCACCACTGCATCCGGCACGATCGCGATCAGATGATAATCTTTTGAATTCGTTCGACTCGCTGCCCATGCCGAAGGTGTCGAAGCGCCTGCCACCGCCGCCGCCGCCGCCGTACGTCAATAGGCGCAAGAAGCCGCCCATGCCGGCGCCCAGCGAGCAGCCGCCACCCAGTGAGTAACGCCCGAATCCTCTAGAGAAATTGTGGATTAATTTAATATTCCCGCCTCTGCTTACAGTTCCCTCGAAACCCTTGCCACACGCCGGCCTGAGCCTGCTGCCGCCGAAGAAGCCACTAACACTTAATCCGCACGGCGCCAACAGTCCGCTGCTGAAGACCTCCAGTGGCGCCCAGTGGGCGGGCGAGCGACCCAAGCCGGATCTGGGCCTGGGCCTCAACCGCAACAACAACAGCAACAGCATTCTGGCCCAGCTGCAGGCCTCTGTGGCCGCCGCCGCTGCTGCAGCAAGTCAGGCCTCGGCACAGGCGCAGGCCCAGTCGCAGGCGCAGGCACAGGCACAGCCGAATCCACTGGACATTGCGCTGCTGCGCGAGAAGAGCAAACGTCTGGACCTGCCGCTCATCTCGGCGCTGTGCAACGACCGTTCGCTGCTCAAGCAGACGAAGGTTACGGTGCCAGCAGCCGGAGGAGCAGCAGCCGGAGTAGCCACTGGAGTAGGAGCAGTAGGACCAGCAGCAGCTGTCGGAGCTGGAGCTGGAGCAGGCGCAGGCGGAGCAACTGGCAGTGCAGTCAATCCTAGTGCAAGTGGCACGCTCAGCAAGGCGCGCAAGGGTTCGGCGGGCGTCAGTCATCGGCATCCGCAGGACAAGCTGCCGCCGCTGCCCGTCTGCCAGCTGGCCGAGGCCAACAACTACGTCATGGATCCGGCGCTAATCCTCAAGCACCACAAGAGCTACAACTCGCAGTCGCAGAGCTAAGGCGTCGTCAAGGCAGAGCAGAGCAGAGCAAACACTCTTGGGTCTTTAGTTGGCCACGTGGACGGTGTCTTTGTGGATGGTGTTGCTGTGGATGGTGTTGCTGTGGATGGTGTTGCTGTGGATGGTGTTTGGCAGGCAGTTTGAGAATTTGCATAGTGTCGCATCGATCACAGTGTGTTTCGCGGCAGGATTGTAGCATTGTTATGCGCCAGGCACGCTTCCGAAACCAGAACGCCAGAACGGACAACAGAACTATCGGCAAGACTATCGCATTGCATTGAGAGTGCAAGCGATAGTCTGACAAATGACAAGTACTATCGGCAATGCTATCGTAACAAGAGGCGTTTAATTGGCATTGCCTTTTTCGTTTCGATAGTTTAAGAACTATCGCCGCAAAAAAGTCTTAGCAATACGGTTAGTTGCGATAGTCTTGCCGATAGTTTCAACGAAAGACAAAATGAACCTCAATACACACACACACACACACACAGAGAGAAAACCCAGTCTAGTCAATTTAGGAATGGGGAAACGACAAAAACAAGAGATACAAGAAACAGGAAACGGAAACGGGAAACAGGAAACAGGAAACCGAATAAAAGACAGGACAAAGAAAACGTAGACGCAACGAATTGAAAGGGAAGCAACAATACTCAAGTATGAAATACAAATACAAACTACTTAATTACTAACTAACTGCAGAGAACTTAACATACCACTTAGACTAGTTATACAGGCATAGCGGTAGCTCTCGGTATCTGAGAGTTCGCCAGGCCAGAGAATACAAGAACTAACTACTTCCGCCCAACAAAAAACAACAAAACAACTGTGATTGATTTTTACTTTATTTAAAGCACTAATACTTATTTTTTAAACGCGCTAACTAAGCAGAATAGTCAAACGAGCAGCAGAACTATGCAAATTTCTAGTATAAGCCAGGTAGGGAGAGAGAGAGAGACAGCCAGAAAGATAGAGAGAGAAAGAGAGAGCGCCACCCGCACAACCCACAACCACACACTCACACACACACATACGCATACGTTCCACTCGAGAGATCCCTCTCGCCATACGAACTAAAGAATCTTCTGAAGAGTGCGCGCCCTCGGAATGCCATTTATATATAGTATATATATCTAGTATATAGTATATGTAAAATTGCCTAGGCCTTGCCCCACCGTGTTTGCAACGTGTCGACATCATTTCCGATTTGGGCTCAACTTCAACTCGATTCCCGATTTGATCTTGACCCTGACTTGGAGCGAGTGAGCGTTGACGCTTCTGTTTTGCTTTTATGATTTCGATTTGGATTATGATTTTGAGTTCTATACTTTCGATTTATCATATACCATATATATATTCATATTCCACATGTTATGTTTATATTAACCCAAGGTGCGCGTGCTGCGGCTCCTTGTTGTGTCTGGCGTTGTGGTCACAAATATTTGCGTAGGTTTTTCTCGGTTTAAAAGCCTATGGCTAAATGCGATTGTGCACCACATACGCACACACACAGAGCGGGAGACACATGCACGCACACTCGTACACGCACACACCTATTGCAGCTATATGTTATCAAAATCGGCCATATAGTAGTAGAGCTATAGCAAACGCCTAGGCCCCCTCGCGGGGTCTGGCGACATCCTGGCAACTGACTGTACAATCAGTTCCACATAGAATATATGACTACTATACGTGTATGTACTATATATGAAATGAGTAATAAAACAACATGATTAATAAGTTCTGGTTTACGATTTACATTTATTATATTATTATATAAACATGAGTCTTCGTCCAGTCCACTCGGCAGACTGAGGGAATGTTCGAAGAAGGTACCTCAAGACAATCATATGTATAAGTTCCTGTACAGTCGAGCGATGCTTTGTATGTAATACTGGAGAGGGAAACAAGTGTGGTGGAAATCATGTTCTAAAGAAGAATCTATTAAACCGTCTGGGTAATTGATATGGATTATAAACCTTTTTAGAACTGATTATATGGAGTATAGATCGCATAAATCAGTCTGCCTGATCGGAAGCAAAATCCCTGGGATTTCTTATAGATAATGTTTTTATTTCAAGATTTGCATGGTACACATAATACGGATCGCTCTCTGGCAGAGCGCAGGGCTATGATATAGATACAAAGATGGAGAAGGTCTCTCGCTATAGATCGACTCGACTGTATGTGTGTGTGTGTGTGTTTGCGTGTATTGCACTTAGAATATAACAATGAATGTGTGTATCACAAATGCAGGATATGCTGCATCCTGCCCGAGGGGCCAGAGCTTAGTGGTAATCGATGTGATCGTGGTTAATGTCAGTTACGAGATGGCAACCGCCTGATAACAAGCAACAACAGAAACAACAATAAACAAATGAACTAGCGCGGGTTACGTAACTTGTCCTGGCACTTTGGCTAAAGTCAACTAGTTAGTTACTTAGTTAGCTTAATTGGTTAGAATGTCCTCGTCCTCGTCTGGGCGACGCGTCCATTTCTTGGTGATTGTGAGGGCGATGCCTACGACCAGGAAGCTGCCGCCAAACACGATGCAGGCGATGCCAAAGTAGACGCCGTAATCCCCCAAGTTGATGGCCAGCTGAGAGGGGAAGGTAAGAATTAGATGAAATGTTCAGCTCGCATGGCTACTGCTGGCAGACTCACCTTCGCCGTGGACGCCAGCTCGGGACTGAGCTCGGCCACCTGATCGAACCAGAACATGGGCATCAGCACCTTCTGCACGCCCCGATAGATGCTGCAAGATATCGGAATATGGAAATGGAACTTGAGTAAAAGCGCAGGAAGGGCAACGCGGCGGCGACTTACTCGTAGTCATCGTCGGGCTCCAGCATCATGTTGATCTGAATGCGTCCGTGCACCTGCAGCGGCACACCCAGCGTCGGCTCTACGGCCATGACGAACTCGTGCTTTGCCTTCTCGGGCTCAAGGCCGCTGACCGCATCCAGATACGACTTGTCCGCTAGATAGAAGTGCGGGAAGGAGGAGTAGATGGGCGCCTTGTCGCGGCACGCCTTGCACTCGACGACGCCCGTCTTGGGGCACTCCTCCAGGCGCGGATCACAGAAGCACGCCTGGTTGGGGTAGTTCTCGCCCGAGTCAAGGGTCTCCTCGGTGCCTACCCAACGTGTGCCCGTCAAGCCGTGCACCGACAGCTCGCCCTGCGGCCGCAGATTCATGTAACGACACGCGTCCGTCGCAAAGATCGTGATCTCGCCGTGGACGTCCATCTTGGGCGGAAAGAGATCTCCCGTCGTGCCGTTGACCACGCCGCAGGGCGTCGGGTAGAAGCCCGTCTCGTTCTTTTTGTTCCAGTGCGTCAGCCGGCCAATGTTCGAGACGTCGTCCGTGCCCGTGTGGATGGTGAAGAGTCCGTCGTACTCCAGCGAACCGTTGCGGTCCGCCAGCCAGCCGAAGCGCTTGTAGGGTATATCGATCTTGGACGTGTTGAAGAGGTTCAGGAAGTCCGTCAGATCGTCCTGGTAGCCATCGAAGATCCACTCGTGCAGCGGCTTCGTGGTGTACAGCTTGCCGCCCTCGTGGTTCATCATGAAGTTGATGATCTTCTTCACGAACTTCGGCATTTTGCGCATCTCGTCCGCCACTGTCGCGGTGATCGCATGCGCCGCCGTGATCATGTCGTGCAGCGTGCCATTGGACTGCTCCGCGTCGAAGAACCAAGTGCGTCGCTCGTAGTACGACACCGTCGCGTTGTCGTAGAACGTGTAGTTCTCCTTCTTGTGCTTCTCGAGGAAGACGTAGGGGCCGACCTCGTCGAAGTGCGGCTTGATGTCCGGATTGCGTATGTCCTCCGGGTTCGTCCAGTTGAACATGTAGAACTTCAGGTAAATGGGAATCGGCGCCTCCAGCCAGCTGTCGTAGGTGTCGGTGCCGGGCTTCAGCTTCAGGCCCTGCGCAAACAAAGGGATTAACAATTTGCAGAGGGATTATCACAGGGATTTACTCACATTCTCCACTAGCTTATCCGCCCAGGTGGGCCACAGCACGACCAGCACAATGCCCAGGGCAGTGAACAGGGAACCGATGCCAAAGACCCAGACCTTGCGTTGGGTTTCGCCGCAGCACTTGCAACACATGTTGATGGGAAGGAACGCAGGATCTGCTCTGGACTAGACAGAATGGCGCATCTGCAGGAGGAGTTTCGGCAAAATGTACCAATGGAAATTTGAATTGAATTGCATAATAAATAATCCACGGGGCTATAAACCTAATCGGCAATCGATTGCCGCGATTATCACGGAATTTTAACACACTTATTTGTGCGGGAATAGCCCCCTGCAGGTGCCACCTTATCGGCTGTACTTAAGTTTACGATTGGCATCGCGGAGCGCATTTGAATGCGAATAGGACTATCGGGAGCGGGAGTTATCATATCTTGGGATGGACATATCCGTCAGCCAAGCCCGATTAGCCGGGCCAAGTTTCACGACTCGCGAATCTCGAGTGCCCTCGCACCTGCTGCGCACCACAGCAAAACCACTTGGGGGGCTTCTCTATCGCGTGCTGAACTTATCAAGCGATTCTCGGTTTCGGCTATTCACACTTACGCAGTGCGGAATCTTTCTCCCTCTGCCGGACGGGTGCAGGCTTCCGCAGGCGAGCGACTACTGTGCGTGCACAGGCCCGTGCTGGCTGCTTTATGGATTAATGTTCCATTTCTGTGGCTAATCAGCAGCTACGCCTAATCTCGAGTGCACAGCAAAGCCGCATGCAGTTGATATGAATATTGAACGGGCTATTTGGAGCACTTCAGGCTCGATTTCCTCAAGATATTGGCAAGATTTTATCTCTATAAAAATACTTTATCTCTCTCTCTTTCTCTATATTTTGCTTTATTTTAAGCTATTTATTTAAAACTCTTTTCTAGATTTCCTCGTGCTGTTTGTCTTGGATTAGACTAATTCTTTACCCAAATTCCTCTATGTATCCTCCTCTCTCTCTTTATATCTATAGGAAGCTGACTATATTTATATTTAATTTATTGTAACTTATAGCTAAATCATGTATAGCCCAATTTATAATAGATATTCGTCTTTAATCTGGTTAATAGCTTAATTCTAAAAAAAAAATTCTAAATAGGAAACTGTCCCAATAAGAGCTTAGAAGAAGATCTTATCTCTTTATAATTTTTATCTTTATTTTTCTTTAGGTCTAGTAAACAGTTTCAGTTAAGAATCTACTATAAGACCTTATCTCCATATAATTTCTATCTCTTTCTCTCTGTAGGAAACTGTCGCTATATAAAGCTTCTCTTCTCTCAGCTATTCGGCATACATTTAAGAAGCTAAAGTTCCATTATTAAGATCTAAAATATTTAAATTAAAAAGAGCTCGAAATTATTTATGATTTCCAGCTTATAAGTTAGTATTTACTTTTAATATATTATTATGATTATTAATACATGGGTATTATATCTTTATTCGACTATGCCTATTTAGGTTAGCTTCGAGCTGATTATAGCAATTATGGTTCGGTTTTTAGGCCAACTTAGTAGAGTATCGCTTATATCCTATAACTTCTCTATCGTCCCTCTGTTACATTCTATTTCTACTATTTATTATTTATTTTACGGTTATAGCACGTTTTATTTAGTTTTCGGTTTGAGATATTTTAACTGGGCAAAGCTCCAAGTTATTTTTAGATATGACTTCAAGCTTAGAATTTAGTAGAATACAATGGAGAGATTGTGACTCTCGGTAGACTATGACCGGACTCGGTTTTGGTTAGTATAGCTTTATCTCTGAGCTGCTTATAGCACATAAATATATTATATACTTATATGTAGTTCGGTTTGTTCTTATTTGTCTATTGAATTCTTAGAGCTCTACTTTGAGAACTTAATATCTCTTTATGGCTGTCTCTGTCTCTCTCTCTGAGTTTGAGACTCTAGCAGAGAATGCCTTATCTCTAAGCTTCTATTTACTATAAATAATGGCTCTAGCTATAGATTTTGGTATTGATACTCTCTCGGGCTCTTACTCTCGCTCTCCCTCTCTCTCGTTCTCACTCTGGCTCTATCTATCATACTCTGAGTGCAAGACTGGGTCAACAGATAGCACATAGAGCATTATCTATATAACTCTTTTGTATGATTTTGTGAAATATGCAGGTCAGCGGATACTTCTGCGATTTGTGGCTTAGCAGCGCTGAGGTCAATGCTGCGAGGTCGCTGGAGCACTCCAAGGGTTTTTCATATTTTTAATATGCTTCTATTTATATTTTGGGCCTGCGATTAGATATGCCTCTACGACAAGAGCAATTACCGATTGGCAAATGCGCTGACACATATGTGCGTGTGTATGCGTGTGTGTGTGTGTGTATGATAGTTACCTACCGTAATGCGAGATAAGCACTTTATTGATACTTAAAGCGAACTGCTGCAATAACTAAAGTCCGAGCTCGAGCCGAGACTGCGAATCCTTTGTTCGCTAGTTTCAGCGCTGATAAGAATTGCACTACATATATATATTTATATAAATATATATATATATATATATATACTTCAGTTGAGACTTCAGTCAGTGCACCCCGAGGCCGTGCTTGACCAATGAATCATTATTATTTGCATGTATCTAAGCTTTTTGTTTGGCTCGCTAATGAAACGAGTAATTATCTGCACGTATTGCTCACCTCTTTTGGCACACAGACGCACAGACACAGTCGTCGCTCCTTCTCCCTTGCTCCCTGGCGACACTACGCACTGCTGCTAATTGTTGTTGTTGTTGTTGTTGTTGCTTTAATGCCTTCAATTGCAGCAGGTTGTTGTTGTAGCTGTGGCAGTTTATCGCACGATAAACTTGCACTGTGGCAAGCGAATGTTATATTTCTAGATACTTTAAGGCACTTTATGGATATTTTAGAATGCCAAAGAATTGCTCCGCAGTTGCAGCGGCTGCAGCGACGCGCGATTGAGGAATGCCTGCAATTCACTTGCAGCTTTCAATTAGCACAAACACTGCGAGTCTAGAGATGTGCGCGTGTTGACACTGAAACGGCAGCTGCCTATCGATATATTTAGCAACTGCATAATTAAATTAAAATTAAACTATAAATCAAAACTAAAATAAATAGCAATGCATTTTTATATTATTAAAGAATTAAATAAACAGCGATGCATTTATATTATGAAATAATTGCTTGCTTTATATTTAAAATGATTGCCAACAGCAAGCGCACTTGTCTATCGATATTCAAAAGAACTGCTTAAACAAATCAAAAGCAGCTCAATTTAATAGTAATAATATTCAGCTATTAGCCAAAATTGAAGCAGTATATTTAAATATATTAAATATTAATGAAAATAATTACCATTTATTTTTAAATTGGTGTCACATATTTATAAAACGCGACTTATCTCTCATCGATTTTTTGCCAGTGTGACCCGCCGTGCAATCAGGCTAGCAAAAATACTAGAAATACAAACAGCTGGAGCACAGCGTCGGGTGGCAACACCGCCACGCCGGCTTTGACCAATCAACAGCAACCACGACGCACACACACAAGCATCACAGGCATAGATAGTTTTTTGACGACTTCTGCCAGCGGTGTTTATTTGACGTGCTCAATTCGCCGATAAGGATCAGCAAATAATGCCCAATTGAATCGAGCGGACAGCGAGAAGAGTCACAACACATAGAAAATGCAGCTAATCAAGTGCTTGCTGATCGTGCAGCTGGCGGCGCTGCTGCTGCTCGACGAGGTGCTGGCGGGGCGAGACTTCTACAAGATTCTGAACGTGAAGCGCAACGCGAACACGAACGAAATTAAGAAGGCGTACCGCCGCCTGGCCAAGGAGCTGCATCCGGACAAGAACAAGGACGACCCTGATGCGTCGACCAAGTTCCAGGACCTGGGCGCCGCCTACGAGGTGCTGTCGAATGCGGACAAGCGCAAGACCTACGACCGCTGCGGCGAGGAGTGCCTCAAGAAGGAGGGCATGATGGACCATGGTGGCGATCCGTTCTCCAGCTTCTTCGGCGACTTCGGCTTCCACTTCGGCAACGGCGATCCCCACCAGCACGACACGCCGCGTGGCGCCGACATCGTGATGAACATGTACGTCTCCCTCGAGGAGCTCTACTCGGGCAACTTCGTGGAGATCGTGCGCAACAAGCCCGTGATGAAGCCCGCCTCGGGCACGCGCAAGTGCAACTGCCGCCAGGAGATGGTCACCCGCAATCTGGGGCCGGGGCGCTTCCAGATGATACAGCAGACCGTGTGCGACGAGTGCCCCAACGTGAAGCTGGTCAACGAGGAGCGCACGCTGGAGATCGAGGTGGAGCAGGGCATGGTCGACGGCCAGGAGACGCGCTTCGTTGCCGAGGGCGAGCCGCACATCGACGGCGAGCCTGGCGATCTGATTGTGCGCGTGCAGCAGATGCCGCATCCGCGCTTCCTGCGCAAGGACGACGACCTGTACACGAACGTGACGATCAGCCTGCAGGACGCACTCATCGGCTTCAGCATGGAGATCAAGCATCTGGACGGACACAGCGTGCCCGTGACGCGCGAGAAGATCACCTGGCCGGGCGCACGCATCCGCAAGAAGGGCGAGGGCATGCCCAACTTCGAGAACAACAATCTGACGGGCAACCTGTACATCACCTTCGACGTGGAGTTCCCCAAGAAGGACCTCACGGAGGAGGACAAGGAAGGTGCGACATGCCACTCCAAGCAATACCCTTACATTTTTCTAATCATTTCGTATTTTTTGTACTTCCTGCAGCGCTCAAGAAAATACTCGAACAGTCGTCCATCAATCGCGTCTACAACGGGCTGTGAGTCGTCGGATCTCTGCGTCTGGGCCGTACTTTAAGTAGTATTTATTGATAGGTGCGAGAAGACTTTGCTGCATTGGCATGTGCGCAAAATTTAACTATAGTCTAGAAACTGTAAAAAATATATATCAATTCGGAGCCGCGCCACGGCGACAACAACATGAACAGAAAACAAAAAACACAAAAAATGAACAGGCTAAAAATAAAAATAAATGAATTTAAACGGAGTAAAACGAATCCAACTGTAATGCAGGGTATGTGGCAGCCTGCACTGCAATGCGAGCTTCATTTCAGACCAGCTGGCAACGCTGCCAACAGCTGTCAAACGCGGCGCAGGACAATGCAGCGAGAGAGGGAAAGAGAGAGCGAGAGCGAGCTTGGCAGGCAACGCAGGCGAATTAAAGAGCGCACAAATTTTCATCCGTGCGGACGTAAAGCCTGAGGCGACGGGGCTGCAGCTTTTATTTATAACAAAACGCAAACGAAACAGATAAAAATACAAGTTTTAATTGCTTTTCAACATTTGCTAAGCACTTAATACTCAAACACTTGACGCCCCCAAAAAATTAACCGTTACAAATACCAGCGTACATAACCTAAAAGCAAGGCTCAGCATTCGCATTAAAAATTCAGCAGCAGCAGCAGCAAAAAAAAAGACTGCTAATAGATAATGAGTGCCGCCTGATTAAACATTGAAGCGAGGTGAGTACGAGAACTTAGCGAATGCGTGTGCAATCGCAATTGCTCAATTCGCTGTGGGGCGCAGCGCAGGCAGCGGGCAACGGGTAACGGTTAACCGTAAGCTCCTGGCAACCCTCCTACCCTACCTACCCCTCCCCCACCACTCTGCAGCGCACTCTCTTATCGATTTTCTCGCAGCGCTGACCCAAAAAGTCGCAAACAACGCACACGCACGCACGCACGCACACACACACACGCACATGCAAACACACACAGACACAGCCTAGCGTGCTGCAGGGTTAATTAATTGGCCAGTCAGTCGGTCAGTAGGGCCCGCCTTGCTAGGGTATTCGCAAGTGCTAATGTTTTCGCTTCTCTTCTTCTTGCTCCTGCCGACGATGCAGACTGCACTTCTGCTTGATGACATCCAAGCAGTTTCTACTCTTCATTCTGCTGCTGCTGCCATGGCCCCCGTCCAGCGTCGTCAGGATCCTCTGCTCGCGAGATAACAGTCGCCTGGTGCGCAAGATCGTGCGCTCCAAGTGGACGCCCATTCTGGACAAGCATCAGGTAAGCATCAGAGCACAAGGCAGCTTTAAATTTGTAAACTCTTGCTAAGGGTATACTCATTTTGGGCTGGTGTTTGCGATGCACAGAAGTTAACTACGACCCCATAACTATACTATATATAATATACTATTGATCAGCATCAAAAGACATGCCTCTCTGTATGTTCATCGGTTTTTCCGTGTGTCCGTTTGTCCGTCTGTCCGTTGCAACACAAATTAGGCTCTCAGTTGCTCAGTTTTGAAGCTAACTTCTTGAAACTTGGTAGACATACTGTTTTCTTCTATACGCTTTAAATAGAAACAAGCCAGATCGTACCGATATATCGCATAGCTGTCATAGCAGTTATCGTCCGATTTTTGTTATTACTTATGCGATTGTAGCCAAATTTGCCTCGTGGTCTTTACATAATGCTTCTAGCATTTTTAAGAAATTTCCAAAAAAATCGGAATGTTATAACATATAGCTGCCATAGGAACAATCGACACAAATATGCGTTTTTTGTAGAAAAAATAAATATGATATATATATATTATTGTAATATATATTTGTATAAATTATTTTACTATAAACAATTACGCTATAACTTGGTCAAATTCCATACAGAAGAATTACTATAAGCTATAGAACAGATCAAACGGAAATCAAGATTTGCTAAAGAATTTCTATATTATATTGAAAATTGTGTACGAGTTAAGGATATACAATTACATAAAGTAGATACACATATCTATGTAAAAATATATATAAATACGGATATATAGAAATATGAAATAAATATAATTTTAGATATATAAAAATATCAAATATATATAGTAACGACAGGAAGAATCGTATGAAATATATGCAAGCATCTGCAAGGGTATGCAACCTTCGGTGCGTCGCAGCAAACGTTTCTTTCTGGCATAAAATTAAATATAATAATATAATTTATAATAGTATAATTATAATAGTATTATTTATTTTTGCTTGTGACCAGGTGAAGCTGCCCTTGGAGTGTCCGCTGCATCCGCTGCGCGATGTGTTCGCTCCTCGGCAGGACGAGAAGCAGCGGGATAGACCCACGCAGTGGACCTGCCGGCGTTGCGGCAAGAGTTTCTACCAGGAAAAGTATCTGGATCTGCACTTTGACACGCGCCACAAGTCCATCATCAATGAGGTGAGTCCGTGCGTAAGCCTCTCCAGCTACACCTGTAATTCTTCTTCTTCTACTTCTTGTCTGCTCTGCAGGCGGAGGACGCGGTCTGCCTGGCGGACTTCTGCGACATAATGCGCTGCGAGGTGTTCCAGACGGAGGACGCGTCGAGCCTCAAGTTCGGGGATCAGCACATTGTCACGGACATCGAAGTGTGGGGCGACTCCCTGGGTCAGAACTCCGCACTGGCCAAAGCGAATGCCGCATACTTGAGTTTAATACCTAGGTAAGTGCAGCCAGAGGCGACTGTGGAGCCACACTAACCCCCAATCCCCGGCAGAACTTCCACACTGAGTGCCACGCGTGCCGCCAAAGTACAAAATCGTCAATTACTCCAAGAGAAGCCAAGCCAAAGTAAGGAGCAGTCGCCGCAGCCGGCGGCAGACGGCGCAGAGGATGGTTCGGCGCTCAGGCCGGTGGCCAAGTCCGCCGGCGAGAAGCTGCTGATGAAGCTGAAGGAGCTCGGGCAGGCGCACCTCACGCGCACGGATGCAGCGCAGGCCGAGGCCGAGGCCGATGCCGAGGCGAAGCACAGGCAGAACGAGACGGAGGCGGGCGAGCACAGCGGCGATGCGGAGGGCAGCGGGCAGCGCGAGGCGGCAGGCTCCAGGACGCCCGATCAGGACCAGGACCAGGGTCAGGCCAAGGTGCGGGCCAACTGCAAGCCCGAGGAGCTCAGTCGCCTGAAGACGCGCTGCGAGCAGCTGCTCAGGGGCTGCATCGGCGGCCTGCTGCTCGCGATGTCCGACCAGTCCTTCAGAGAGATGGAGGAGGAGATGAACAAGGCGGTCTGCTGGTACCTCACCTGTGATCGGTACTGGGAGGATGGGCCGCTCGAACCACGTGCCTTTCCCTGGGGTCTCATCGTCATCCTGATCTTCGTGCTCTCCACGGGCATCTGCTTCTGCTACTACATCATCTGGATACTGTTCGAGTAAGTGTCTCTGTGTGTGTGCGTGTGAGTGTGTGCCCGGAGATTGGGATTGAGCAAACCCAAGTCATCTGTTTCAGCTCCGAAGAGACGACAATCAATGCCAACCACTATGTGGGCGCCGGAGCCGCCGGCAGCATCTACATGCCTGCCCCGCACCACTACCATGTCGACTATGCCCAGCACCACGAGCTGCAGCTGGACGGCGCCGCGATACCTGGTCGGACTGTCGACCAGCAGCTTCAGCAGCAGCAGCAGCAGGTCTACTACCAGCAGCAGCAGCAACTGCAGGCGGCAGCGGCGGCGGCGGCGTCTGGACGGGATTTGTACCCCGAACCAGTGCAATATCATCGGCACAGTCCGCGTCACTACATCGCCGATCAGCGTCCAGCGGCGGGGGCGTTGGGCACGCCCACGCACCCGCCGGTCTCGGGCGTCGTCCGGCAAGTGGGAGCGTCCTCCTCCAACGCCAACACGCCGCTGCACCGCCACTCGACGAGCCTGGTCTACCCACAGGACATTTTAGACCGACGCGACTATACAAGTAGCTCCGCCAGGCCCATCGCCACCAGCGTGGTCAGCAATGTAAGCAGCGGCTCCGGCGGCATTGGTGTTGGCGTTGGTGCTGGAGTGGGCGATCCGCCGCGCCACTACAACACGCACCCGCGGCCGCTGGAGACGCGACATCGGCATGTGGGCGCCTCGCAGCAGTCGCTGCGCACCTCCAGCTCCACGCACGAGATCGTGCAGAGCGAGGTGCCCGGCGGGCAGAACGAGCACTACATTTACGTCACGTATCCGCCGGATCTGAAGAAGCGCTACTTCGACAAGTACGAGTAGAGTGCGCCCCCAGAAAGAGAGAGGGAGAGAGACCAAGCGAGAGCGAGAGCGGGAGAGTGCGAGCGGGAGCGAGAGCAGCCTCTCTGCAACGATACCAAAAAAAGAAAAACTAAACTAAAGCTAACCCCAGTTGGTTTTTTACTTTAGCCTGCAAATTCTAGATTTGTGAACTGTGCTGTTTTTTGAATTCTACAAAATCGAATAAAATGCAATACATATTTCTGTATATAAGCCGAAACGAGACGCGACGTTAATTTTAATTTTAAATTCACTTTTAGGCGCCAATGCTGTTGCTGCGTGCGTTTGCCAACACTGCAGGTCGTTAGCGCGTTGCCACCTGGTTGACAGGCGCGAGCCTGTATGACGTCACAAATGCTATAGCCGTTGCAGGAAACTTAACGAAGAGCAGGCGCTGCAATTCAAGCTTAAGAGCGCAAGCGGAGCTTAGTGCATTATTGAGAGGCTGAGAGAGCGCACGTGCAGCGCGTTGCAGTGGCAATAAATTAACAGTGCTCTCAGCTGAGCAGGCAGAAACAAGTGCACGCTATGTAAGTCATGATTAGTATTCTAAAAATATATATATATATATTAATAGTTCATGCATTTTTAATTATAAACTGCATAATTATGTCTAATACGATTTTATGCTGTAAAGCTGCAGAACAAATTGCAGCGCGAGGTTATGTTATCGCTGTAAGTGTGTGTGTGTGTGTTCGTTCAGCTGCAGTTCCGCAAACGGAGTTAGTTATCGTTGTGTGTGCATGTGTGTCGAGCTAGTTATCGATGAGAGCACGGGAACTATCGTGTCATACCACTTGCTTAGCTAAGCGACGAGCGGCACGCGCATACCCTTTACTGTGACGTCAGAGCTGCATTTAAAAGCAAACGAAGATTTTAAAAAAGAGACTCGAATAGTTTTGAGTTTGCAATAACATTTACATAAAACATTTATTTCAATCAATTATTCAGTATATGGTGTTGACTTCCAACTATTTAAATATTTTTCAAAGACACTCACATTTATATGTATACATATATATATTCACAATCTGGACAGATCGTACAGTACTTAGGGGCTAAAAGTACAAAGAAATGTACACCGCATATAAATAGAAATAGTTAGGATAAAATGTGTCTGTGTGTGTGTGTGAACATTTAGACTTCATAGGGTATGTACATACATAGATATAGCATATAGGGTATCTGGTAGTCATAATAAATATATTGTTACATTTAGTGGGCTAGCAGTTTGCATTTGATTTTGCTTTTGTACTAAAATTAAGCGTATTACATTATTCTACTTGATTTGCTTCGAAAAAATTGCACAAAATTAGTTTGAAAAATATGTATATATATGAATATATATATTTTTATATATCCGGTATAGTAGTTCGTCGGAAAGATCTCTAATATACAGGCGATTAGTACTATACATCTATAAATAACATCTTGATAGTGTTCAGTTTGGTCCTTTGGAATGTGTTGCAAGAGAAATGACGTCTAGATGTCGCACTTAACTAGGCATTAGGTATACATATAGTATTTGCGATTTAGCTATAGGTGGTCTCACTTCATTAGTCTAGAGGGTAAACCTGACCTCGCCAGCGACTCCGCTGCTCCGCTCCGGTTCATTATGTAAGCCATGGCATTTCCGATCTTTCCAGCTTTCGATATGGTGGCCTAACGTAAAGTTCGCTTCCTCTTGCTCTCCCTTTCTCTCTCTCTATATCTCTCTCTCTCGCTTTTCGTTTATGTAAAACGCTGCTGAGCGCGGCAAGGCCAGTGGGAAACGTCTTAAGAACTAGGTAAGGCCTAACACACGTGCACTTACGCATCTACGTTGTAATCGATAAATTTGCTACGATAACCGATAACGATGACCCCGCTTAACGTAAATTGCACTAGAAACAAACAAGTCTTCTACTAAGCTAACAGTAGCATCTCCCTCTCTCTTATTTTTGGTCTAGGCTGCATTTTGGTGGCTCCTCAGTGTATCGAAGGCAGTTGCAAAACTTAAAAAAAAGAACAGAAACCGAAAATAAACCCCTAAACACCTTAACTAGGTTTACATTTAAATTTTGCATTTCAAAACAAAAACATTTCTCCCCTCCCCATGGCCATCGACGCGATAGAAGGACCGACGACTGCCGATTACACGCGTGTGTGCCTGTATCTGTATCTGTATGTGTATCTTTATGTGTATCGGTATCAGCAACTCGCATTCGTATCTCTCTATGTATCTTTATCTCTAGCTGTATGTGTATCTGTATCTGTAATTGTATCTGTATCTGCTTCGACATTGTCAACTATCGCCGGTGTGCTGTGTGTGACCTCAGATGAGGCGTGCTTTCAAATTGCCCCACCAAAAAAAGGCAGATACACTTGCTGATAAATCAGAACAGCAACCCGTCAAGGGTATGCACGACTAGCAGATACTCTGTAGTTAGGCGAGGAATACATGAAGAGTTGATAGATTGTTGCAGTAACTTCTAGGCAAGTCTTGGGGGTATGCTCGACTAGCAGATACCCTGTACTTTGATATAACATATCAGAAGAGCTTATAGAATGCGAAACGTACAAACGTACTAAAAAATTGCAATGTTCTGCAAGGGTATGCGCAACTAGCAGCTACCCTGTAGCTGTATAAATTAAATTATTAATGAGTTTACAGTAATTAAAGTGCGCTGCAGACAGGCAACAAGTTTCAAGTGTGCTCGACTTGCAAGTACCCTGCACCAAATAAGAGTTTGTAGATCAGTTTCTATGTAAACGACTACAAGATACGCTGTGAATTAGCTTGGCTAATATATGCGGGAATTAGAATGAAAGAAAGATCAAGTTGGCGCTGCTACAGGGTATACTATGGCTGAGCTGAGAGTAGTTTTTTTATGTGATATACAAATACGCATATAGTATACACATGTGGTATATATATACCATATATAGATAGATGTAAACTTTGGCTGGCATGACATATGCGCTCGCTTTAAAAGCTAATTGCACGCGAGCGGAGCTGACACACACACACACACAGATACGCAGACAGGCCGACAGGTAGCCGTAGCGTAATGGCATGGTAATGGGGCAGATCGCGTATACGCCGTGTCGACGCCCTTCCACCACACAGCACTTAAATATCTAAATGCCGAGATTCGAAATGGAATTTACAAAACCAAAAAAAAACAAAAAAAAAAAAAACGAAAACGTAAAAGCGAAAAAAAAACACGCTGAACTTCAACACGAAATTCGCATGTGGTTAACTATTGCACTGATACCTCGCTATACACGACGACATTTGGACTACATAGTATATGGTATATGGTATGTGGTATATAGCATGCCTGGTCTACTATATGCAGCTATATCCTTGATGCTAAGACTAATGCACGCTAATTACAATTTGATATATATCGTATATATCGTATATATATGTATATAAAAATGCCAAAAAATTTGAATTACATAAACAAGTCTTTTGAGATTCTCGAAATGATTGTGTGTGTGTGTGTGTGTGTGTGTGTGTGTGTGTGTGTGTGTGGATAATTTGAGTTCAAATTCAAAATCCATTAGGCACGCTTCACATAGCAAAGGGGTGAAGTGGAATGGTTGTGAGGGTGTGTGTGTGTGTGGGGGGGGGGGGAGGGCGGTGTGGCATTAGACTAACTTAACACTCGACTGCCTGGCAGCGTGGACTCTGAGCGGGATCTGGCGCGGCGCCTGCCGCCGCCGCTTGTACTTCTTGAGCACGCGCTGGGCGTGGTAGTGGCGACTGATGTGGCACTGTACGTGCTTCGCATGCAGTTGCTTGAGCAACTGCCGCCGGCTGCTGCTGCTGCTGCTGCTGCTCTTGGCGCTGTGCTCGCCTCGCACCACTTCCTCGTGGTGTATGTAGGAACTGGCGGGCTGCTCCTCGGCGTCTGCGAGCAGTTCGATCAGCTGCAGCTCGGAATGCGCCTGCGCGGCGGCCTCGTGCGCCTCACGCTCCTCGCTGTCGGCCACCACGCCCAGGATGTTCTCGTTCATGTCGCACTGCACCACATACAGATCGCTGCTGTTGTTGTCGAAGATCTCCGCCAGATTGATCAGCAGCACATCCTGGCCAGCGGCGGCCGGACTCGCCAGCGCCTCCTCCTCGGCCTGGCGATCCTCGCAGTCGTCGCCGATCTGCTGGTACATCTCGGCCAGCGCCTCCTCCACGCTGAGCTCGCGCGGCGCCTCCTGCTGCACTCTTATGCTACACTCTAAGGAACTATTTAAGGCAATTTTACTAAGGTCACTTAGCTTGGGTACGGGCTGCTGCTGCTCCTCCTTCTCATCCTTCTCCTGCAGCAGCTGCTGCTGCTTATTCTCCTTCTCCTCCTGCTCGTCGCCATCGCTCTCGAGTATCTGCTTGAGCTTGGCTATGTCGCAGTCCAGCGATGGCATGGCAGCGGGCAACTCAGCGACGACGGGCTTGGACAGCGTTTCCGGCTGCTGCGACAGCTCCTTCTGCAATGCGGCGAGCTCGTTGGAGTCGCTCTCGGATTGGCTGCACGAACTGCTGCTGCTGCTGTTGCTATTGTGCTGCTGCTGCTGCTCCGCCTGCTCCTGCTCCTGCTCCGGCTCCTGCTCCTGCTCCTCTTCATCACTTGAGCTTGAGCTCGACGAGCAGCTGGAGGAGGAGGAGGAGCCTGACGAGGAGCTGGAAGAGGATGATGACGAGGATGACAGGCAGATGACGGCGCTACTGTCTGCAGCTGGCGGCACAGGCACAGGCAGCTCCTCCTCCGGCTGGTCCTCCTTGAGGCTGTGGTGCAGCCAACGCTGTATGGCCAGCTGCTTCGATTGCTTCACCTGCTCTTCACTCTCCTCGCGCAACTTCGCCTTGGGCGACAGATGCGTGTTCTCCACGTCGTCGAAGCCCTTGAAGCTGCCCAGCAGCTCCACGGACTGCAGCGTGTGATTCGAGTCGCCGCCGCTCTGCTGCAGCTCCAGCAGCGAGTCGCTGCGCACCTCCTGCACCTCCTCGCGCAGCGCATGTACGCTCTTGATGACAGTCTCGCGGGGATTCTGCTGCAGTTGCTCCAACGGAGGCGCCGGCAGCGGTGGCGGCGTCGACAGCAGCTGCTGGTGCTGTGGCTGTTCTTTCTCCTCGCCGCGGTGCTCATATTGCTTGGCGGACTGCCGCTTGATGAGTGGCAGACGCCGCTCCTTGCGCAGCGCCAGCTGCCGGCGCAGACGCTGCAGTCGCTGCTGGCGCAGCTGCGTCTGGGCGCAGCGTCGGCGCAGCAGCTTCAGCGCGCGGAAGTAGAAGCGGTGCTTGCTCTTGGGGCTCTCGAACTCGAGGATCTTCAGCATTTTGATGCGGTTGCGGCGGCGACGCGCGAGCAGCAGGCGACTGGCGCGCGCCGACGCTTTCGGCGAGAGGGCGGGCGTGGGAGTGGGAGTGGGAGTGGGCGAGGCAGCAGCAGCAGTGGGAGTAGGCATGGGCGTAGAAGTGGGCGTGTTAGCTGCCGGTATCTCTACGCTCTCCTTGCTCTCTGTGTTCTTGCGCTTGCGCTTGTAGAACTTGAAGCGCTTCGCGTGCTCGCTGTACTCGCCCGCGTCCTCGCACCTGCCCTCGGCGTCCTCCTCCTCGGCATCGCTGTCGCTGCCGCCGATCTTGTGTATGAACGTCTCGTACTCCTTCTCGAACGTGGACTCGTTGGAGTTGTCCGCGCTCTGATCGAACTCAATCGAAGTCGCGCGCGTCGCGGGCTGCGCAGCTTCCGCCTCGAGCAGCGCCAGCGGCGAGGGCAGCGCCGCCAGCGTTGCCAGCGGCTGCTCTTCGGGCGGCTCTCGCAGTATTTCCGCCAGCGTCTCAGGCTCGACGACGGGCTGCGGCTCCACGTGCGACTTCTTCAGGCGCAGCTCGTCCAGCTCCTTCTCCACATCGAAGCTGCCAAACGAATCCTCCACATTCGCAGTGCCCACTGCCCCGCCCACCTTCTCGTGGTGATCGATTATGATGTCCGGCAGATTGAGCTCGCCCACCTGCGCGTCCAGCACGGCGGTGGCCACTGGCCCCGCCGGCGGCAGCGTCTCGTACATGAAGCTGGAGCTCGCCAGCGGCGGCTGCACCTGCGAGGGGGCAACCACCGCCAGCGGCTGCTCGTCCTCGTCGTCGTTCCAGCTGGTGAGGAAGTCGCGTATGTTCGAGCTGTGCGCGCTGGCAGCTGCCGGCTGTGCCGCAGCCTTGTGCACGCCTTGCGCCGCGGCGTGCAGCTCGTAGCCCACGTAGTTGTCCAGCAGCGCCTCCATCGGCGTCGCCTGCGGCGGCAGGTAGCAACTGTTGCTGCTGCTCATGTTGCTGCTGCTGTTGTGGCCGCTGTGACCGCTGTGACTGCTGTGGTTGCTGTGGTTGTGCGCCGGCGCAGCGATGGCCGCGGGCAGCGCACGCTTGCGGTAGGCGTAGTCCAGGGAGGCGGCAGGCGTCTGGTACGCCGGCACGGCCGCCCCCCGCTGCAGGTGCTGCTGCGGCCAGGGCTGGTCGAGGCCCACGCCGAGATCGTTGTAGTAGGCGCTGCTGACGCTCGCCTCCATGGCGCCGTAGCCGCCGGAGACGTAGCGCTGGCTGTGCGGCTGCGCATTGGCGCTGGGCGTGGCCAGCGGCTCGTACGAGCCGTAGAGATCAGTCGGATTGAGCTTGAGCTTGGCCTGCACGCCGGGATACTGCGGCGGAGGCGCCTGCTGCATGGCCACAGGCGGCGGCGGGGGCGCCGCCCGCGTCGGGTAGTAGCAGCTCTGCTGGCCGTAGGGCTGCGTGCAGCAGCTCTGACGCGCCGCGGATGCCTGCAGATTCTCGCCGGGATTGGCCGCCGGCCACATGCCGCGTGCGCCGTACGCTTGCGTCATGTTCGCCTGGTAGGGATTCGCGCCGTACTTGTAGTACATCTCCCCGCCCCCGCTGCCGCCGCCCGTTGGCAGCGCTGTTGACTGATGGTAGCCCGTGGCGCTGGCGTTGGGCCAGGCGTTGGCGCTGCCGGTCTTGCGGTATCCGGCGTCCGCCAGCTCGGGCGGACTGTAGAGCGGGGGAGCGGGTGCACCGAAGCTAAGGCCGCCATTGGGCGGATACAGCGACATGGCATACTTGTCGTAGTAGCCGGCGGGTGCACTGCCTCCGCCTGCTGCCGCACCACCACCGGCTGCCACACCTCCTACGCCCGCTGCTGCTGCTGCTCCGCCTGCGCTGCCGTAGACACCGGGCGCCATGTTCTGGTAGCGACTGCTCGGCTTGATGGCAGCATAGCTCGGCTCCAGCGGCGGCAACTGTTGCTGCTGTGGCGGCAGATGTTGCTGTGGTGGCAGATGTTGCTGGTGTGTCGCCTGCAGTTGCTGATGCGTGGGCTGCTGTTGCTGATGCTGATGCTGCTGCTGCAGTGGCTTCTGGCTCATGCCCACGCCCATGCTCATGCCCATGCCCACGCCCATGCCTACGCCCACGCCCATGCCGAGATTGTGATATTGCTGCTGCTGCTGTTGCTGCTGCTGCTGCTGATGCTGCTGCGGGGCGGGCACGGGCTTGTAGGCCGCCTTGTACGCCTCGTACGGATTGCTGTTGCCCATGTACATCGGCATGGACATGGACATGGACATGCTCTGCGGCTGGGCGTAGAAGGGCGTGGCAGCTGCCTGTGGCTTGCTGCTGTTCACGCTGTTGCTGCTGCCGCTGCTGATGTTGCTGCCGGCGCCGTAGCTGTTGCTGCTGTTGATGTTGCTGCTGCTGCTGCTGCCGACGTAGCTGCTGTTGCTGCAGCTGCTGTTGCCGTTGCTGTTGTACTTGATGCTCGACAACTTCTCGTAGCGTCCGCCAGGTGGCGCATTGTAGTTGTAGGCACTGTAGTTGTAGGCGTCGCCGCCGTAGTTGTAGCTCTGCTGGTAGAACTGCTGCGACTGTTGCTGCTGCTGCTGCTGCTGCATATGTTGATGCTGCTGCTGGACCTGTTGCTGCTGCTGCTGCTGCTGGCGATGCTGGGCGTCCAAGCTGGTCAGCGCCTCGCTGTAGAACGGCGCCACTGTGGCAATTGTCGCCGACGTCTCGTAGTGCCCGCCGAGGGGCGTTGTAGGCGTGGTCGTTGCACTGCCGTAGCCGCTGCTGGCGCTGCTGCTGCTCGCGCTGCTGCTGCCCGGGCCGGAGCTGCCACCACCCACCGCAATGGCCATGGCGGCCGCGTCCATGTTTCGCGCTGCACACAGAAGCAGAGGGAAGAGAAGAGAAGAGACAGAAGCAGGCAGAAGGCAATTAGAGACAGTGATAAACGCCAGACAAAGTCGTAAAACACAAAACAGGCAAACGCCGGGCAAAGGTCAGGGAAAAGTCGCATGGAAAGTCGCGCGAGGTACGCGGGGAAAACCAAAACAATATACTTTGGGTTTTTCTTTATCGCCGGCGGAAAATCTATTGACTGCGTTTTTCAATTACCCAAAAAATATTGGGCGGTTCTTAGAAAACTCTTGGGAAACATTATCGGGACAAGAACTGAGGCTCGCACTTTTGATAACACACACACACACACACGCAGAGAGAATATGCTAAAGATAAACTATATTCAGAATTTACCCTGCAGACAATGATATATTGAGCAGGCCCTAAAGTGGGTATAGATATAAGGCATAAGGTACATTTTTAATATTTTAGAAATCTTAGAAAATAAATATGCAAAATTTCAGTTCCAATTTGAATTTTTTTTTTCAATATTTTCGAAAATGTTAGAACATTTTAAAGACATTTTGTGTGAGTAACATTTAAAATCCCATCTATATTTTTAGTTGTTATTTGAAATTTAAAAAAAATATATATAAAAAATCTTAGATTTGATCGACAAATTAAATTTTAAAACATTTTATGGAAGTTAATTTTAAAATTACAACTACATATATATTTTTTTAGTTGTTATTTGAAATTTTCAAACATTTTCAAAACTATATAGAAAATCTTTGAATTTATGTACAAATTCGAGTAAAATGTAAATTTTCTGAAATCTTGAAATGCTGACATCGAATGAGTAAGACGAAACCATTAACAAATTGATATTCCATGTCACAGCTACTACCCCTAGATACTGCTAGCGATATGCCCACATACGAAAGTGAGAGTAAGAACGTAAGAACGACTCAAGCTATATATATAGATATATACTTATATCTATATATGCCTTAAGTGAAATACCCAAACCTGCGCCTCATTCAAACTAATAAAAACTAATCACTTGTGCTGACAATTATCGGGTAGGAATATCAAAGAGAATGTCAGCAATTATGGAGAATATTTCAATCAACTTAAACCGAAATAGTCGGTATAAGTACCGTAAGTATGCCTACTTACTACGCGGCGTCTATGAATAGTTAATGCACGATTTAAGCGCTTTTGCCTTATTTTCCACGCTACGTTTTCACTTCTTTTGGGCAATGGAAGGGGTTCTTTGAAAATGCTCTTTAAAAAGCACAAAACTTGATGATATGTGGAATTTTTGTTCATTGTTTACAAAACGGACCCTCCCTCCTCACACTACCATTTCTCCCTCTCAATGACACACACACACAGGCACACACACATGCGCAGTTGGTGGACTCGCATGCGCTGCACTACAGGAAAAAGCAATTATTCCATGGCATTTAAATGAAAAATGGAAAACCCGCAACCCTCAACCCTCAACAGTTGTTGTTGTGGCTGCTATTGCTGTAGGTGAATTGCTGTGTGCTGGCGGCGACTTTAATGGTCATAAATGTCGCAGCACGCGCAGGTGCTCGGCGCTCGGCGCTCGGCACTCGGCGTTCGCTGCTCGCTCCTCGAGCTACCATCAAGTGTGTCAGTGGGCCTGTTGTCTAACTGCTGCTGCTGCTGCTGCTCCGGAAAAGTCTGCTGCCCGCCTCGAAGCCTGACCCCTTCTCTGCTGCTTCTCCGACTTCCAACCCGTTCGAAATGAAAACGCGTCGCGCGTCAACTTAGTGAAATGCGATTGTACATTAAATATTAACGATTGCCGCCCACTTGGTGTGCTCATTCCCTCTTTGACCTGCCACCGCTCCTCTACCCCTGCAGGACAATAGACAGCGGACGACCAAGCGTCTGCTCTACATGCTTGGGCGTGACGCCGCTTGCCACATGCCGCATGCCGCACGCCGTCGAACGACGCTCAATGTCAACGCCCAGCGGCAGCAACACAGAAGCAGCACTGAAGTAAAGAAGCTACAGTTGAGCATGCTCGACTCTAAGATACCATTCACACATTTTGACGTTTACAACTTCATTCTAAAATTCTAAATAATTAATATTTATTTAGGAGTTTCATACTGTGTTTACAATTTGTAAACAAATGCCCATTTTTTAGGGTTTTAGGCGTGGCACTTAAGGTTGCAAATAATCTCGATTAACCTATGCTTTAAAGGAATCTGCATGCCAAATTTGATGTCTGTAGTACCTGAAATAACTGCGGTCTGTACATATAAGCAAACAAACGGACAAACTAGCGGACATGATCAAGAATATATATACTTCATATGCTACATACACTTGCACAAAGCTGATATACCATTTTCAGCCAAAAACAGCAAGTAAAAAGACAACAGAAGCCACAAAAGCCACAAAGTGGGACACGCACACACACACACACACACGCCCCCTAACACATACACACACTCACATACGTCGCGTAGACTGAAAAATAATTGTGTAGATAATTGCGACTGGCTACTTGTGTTCAATGTATTTCTTCCTGCTGCCTTGTCCCCTGCTCTTTCCCCCTTCCAGCATTGTCCCTACACAGTGAGCTAAAGTCAAGCTACATTTGAGTTCAACAGAACTTGACATAGAAACTAACTGGAGCGCAGGACTCGATATGCCATAGAGTATATTGGGGTCTCAAGTGTTAAATGTTAAGCAATCAAAAGTCAATTGAAAGTGTTGCAAATGAGTATGCAAATCCGCTGGAAAAATACCTTTTAGATATAGCTGGAAATTAATCATTCGACCTTGCGAAGGGCTTTAGTGAATACTATTGTATATTGTATACTTGCCTGTTATATACTCAACTGCTATACATTTAACTGCTACATACAGTAATATTTGGCCTAAATTTGCTGTCCGTAGCTCTGAACGGACAGACGAATAGGAACAAATCGATCAATTTATCACGAATTAATATACCTAGCCGCTTCCTATTGTTTATATATAAACTTATGCTTTATAAATTCGACTGCTATATATTCACGCAGCTAGCGTTTGGCTTAGTTTGATGTCCGTAGCTCTGAACGGACAGACGAGTTAACCCAAATCGACTGGGTTCCATAGACTCATCACGATTTAATATACCTAATCACCTTCTTCCCCTATAGTTAACACTTACACAGACTGAGTTGAGCTGTTTTGGAACACATTTCACAGGCTGCAGGGTATCAAATATAAGAATAATGAGCAAAAATCAATCAGAAATAGGGGTCTCTAGCGAAATGCAAATGGAACATCTGTCAAAACTAACCCGAACTGCAACAATCAATTTAGTTTAGTGCGCCCCTATTTGACAATTCGAAGAGTTTAATAACGTTCCCACACTGCGCGTGAGCCGGAAGTTCCAATATTTTTCTCGCTGTGTCTCTCATTGCGGCACTTGCCCCACTTCCTCTGCTGCCGCATACACAATGAGCTGCGATGGGTTTTCCACTGACAAAATTGACCACAACAACACGATTACACTGACAACAACAACAACAGTAACAACAACAACACTGAGAACAACACCGAGTACAACACGACAATGGCGACCACCTGTGACCAGCAGACGCAGCCAGCAGCGGTCAGCGAAAGCGCAAGTTGCAGCCGAATGCGCGGCCTGCCCCGAGCGCCCTTTGCGCTCTCGTCTGCGCGACGACGACGGCGACGGCGACAGGCAGCAATTGGCAGGGTATGCACACGTCACAGGCACAGGCACAGGCACAGACGGAGCAGGAGGCGGCAGACAGGCGTAGAGTGGCAGCAGCGTGGAGCTGCCACGCAGCGAGTTCATTATGTTAATTCACTTTCGTTGGCCGCGCGCGACTTCGCGACTTCTCATGACAGCGCCATGGTAGCTTCCTCTTGACTGAACGAACTGAACTCCGAGCTCCATCTGCTGCTTGGACTGCTGCAGTGCACAGTGGCAGGCGCTCATCATGCGGACACCTGCCAGTAATCACCCACTAATCGCGGCAAATCGCTCAAATCACCCAATATCACTACCAAATCGACTAATGAGCAACTACGCAGCTAAACTCGATGGCTTTTAGGCTAATTGAGCGTGTCCAGCTGAAGGCACAGCGCGTCGGATGATCGGACACAGCAGCATCAAGATCGAAAGGGAAAGCAAACATGGAAAATGAAAACAATAAGAGCAGATTTAGTCTCATAGATGTGCGTGAAATATATTCAAGGCAGCATCGATTTCAGCTGTTGTGAAATGAGAATATCATGAACTTCACCACATAAACGTAGTATGAGAAGAAGCAACAGTCTTCAGTATGAGCAGGCGCAGCAGAGTGATTTCTATAACTGATTGATGCTTGTGTAAACTTTGTATGGGAAATACAGTTCAAATTCTTTATTTTAATATAGGTAAAGTCGAAAAAACTACTTTACAAAAGTAAAGATTTCACAATAATTATTAGTTTATATGCGGAAAACTGCAAAAAACGCGAATTTCGCAAACTGAAGTGCAAAATTTTAAGGGATTAGAAAAAGTTTTAAATTTTTTACACTTTTAGATTTTGTAAACACGCAAAACCAAGCAAATATAAAAGAAAAAACAACATTTGGAATGGAATCCCAAAGAACTTAGCTATTAAGCCATCATTTCTGTCAAATTTCATGAAAACTCAGATATTCAGATAACTTCATTGCATAAACGACAAAAAAAAAACGTAGAGAAGTATTCGGATTTGGAGATACTAATCTCGAAGGGGTTAGGAAAATCGTTTGTTTTGGTGTCACACCGAAATTTCATTAGAATATGGTAATACCCCCCAGGGGCCAGGGTATCTACGCGGTGTGGCATACATATGCGAGTTTATGGAAATCCGCAAAGCGAACGCGAACGCAAATGAAAACGAAATCGAAGACGCTTCGCTTCGGGTGTCAGATGTCTGGGTGTTGGCATACGCACACACACACACGCACACACACACACACAAACACATACATGCGTATGCAAAAGCAACTGAGACGGAAAGCGGGCCAGATGTTGCCGTTGATATTGCGATATTCCGATATTGCGTATACGTCGCGTTGAATAAAACAATTTTTAGCCCGACTTCGACTTGGGGCGAGACTTGAGAATTGTCGCGAATTGTCGCGAATTATGCTGCCATATGTTCCGACTCGAGCGAAAAACGCGCGCAATACATGCACAGCAGCACACACACACACATACACTCAAAGACACACACAGCCACAGCGAGTCTGAGGCAGCTGGGGAACATACCGTACACCGTGCTCGATAGTGTAGTCTAGTTACAGGCTGCCGCGGGCGACGCCGACGTTTTTAATTAAAAATTCACAATCTGCGTGGAAGTTGCTCGTGCGATGCGTGCGACTTGCAGCTAAAACTTTTTCATCTGTTGCCGACGCAAAGGCATGCGAATGCGAATGTGAATGAATGCCGACGTCGCCGCCGGCGTCGGCGTCGACGCAACTGCTGGCGTTGGCGCCGACGTCGACGGCGAAGGCGAATCGCAAGCAGAGCGGCAAGTCCTGCTTGTAAGGCGCAAAAGGGTGGCTGGCAGAGGCAGAGAGAGAGAGAGAGAGTGTGATTGTGCCTGTGTGTGTCTGAGACTGCTGTCTGTCTGTGTGTGTGTGTGTGTGTGTGTGTGTGTGTGCGTGTTGTTGTTGTGCTTGGGAAAACAAGTGGTTGCCGTGGTGAGAACACAAGGCGCACACAACTCAAGCGCCGGCAGACTAAGCGACAGAAAGAGAGAGAGAGAGAAGGAGAGTGTGCGGGGGGAGGGGAGTGGGAGGGGGGTTCTGAGCGACAGGCGACTCTAGCGAACTGCAGTCTGCACATTTGACAGCTGCAGCGCTGCATGCGGAAATGAAGGTGTGCATGTGTGCGCGCGTGTGTGTGTGTGTGTGTGGCAGTAGCTCATAAGCGAACATGACAGCTGAAGCCCCTGCCCCCCTACTGCACGCTCCCATTAACGGCCGGTGACGTTTGCTAACGGTTCGATGGCGAAGCGTGACAAACAAGCGACAGGCAAAAGCTGCAAAAAAAAAGAAAGAAAAACAAACGAAAACAAAAACAAACGCGCGCGAGATTGAGAAATTGAGAAATTTGCAACGTTGCAGGCGTCGCTGCAGGTGAAAAAGGGAAACAGGAACAAAAACAACAACAACAACAATAACAAAGCGAATTAAGCGAAATTGAATTGGACGCAGCAGCGGCAATTTGCGGTTGCGTTGCGAAAAGGGAATTAGCAAAAGCAAAAACAAAAACAAAAGCAGGCGACAAAAAAATAACAAAAAGCGAAATAGAAAAAGGAAAACAAGCATAAAAGCAGCGCGCAATCAAATGATAATAAAAAAGCCGCGATTACGCTGACAGCCGCAGCAATAACAACAACAACAACAACAACAAGAGCAGCAGCAGCGCACACACACAGACACACGCACACATTTGCATACCGTTGTTGATTATGCATGCGTGAGTGAATCTCGCGTCGCGTCGCGTCGCGCGGCCCAAAGGTGAAACGAGAATGGCAGCACGAAGAGAAGCGGCAGCAAAAGTCAGCGCTGGCGTCGGCGTCGGCGTCGCTGTCGGCGGCGAAGCCGCAAAAGAAGCAATAGCAATTCAAATGCAAAACACAACGAGAATTTCGAAAAATCGAACACGAAGATAGCAAAAAAGACTAAAGACCAAAGCGAAAGACACAATTGGAAACCACGCCCCCGCCCCCGCCTCCTCCCTCCCTGGGCCAAGTCAGCGCCAGCGCCACGCTTTGTCCCCGATAAATATTGATTGAAAATCGATAGCTTGCGCCTCGCTCTGTCTCTCTCTCCCGCACTCTCTCTCGCTCTCGCTCTTTCTCCTCTGTCCATCAATCGCGCCGTTCGTCTTGATGTCATTCACAGCGTGTATGGAAGCCCTACGCGCAGTGTTCCAGTCCAAGTTCCAGCCCCCAACACACTTGCATATGTAAATATATCTGTACGCATGCATGTATACAGCTGTACACACACACACAGACACACACACACTTGCATGGCTGCGTGCGTGTTGCTTGCGTTGACAAGCTCGGCTTGATAATTTAAACACGTACACTACCCCTGCCAGGTACACGCACGCATACACTCACACACACACACATGCCTGCATACATATAGAGCAAAACAGACGGGAAAACACGAAAAAAAAATGTCAACACACTTTTGCTGCTGCTGCTGCTGTTGCTATTATTATTGTTGTTTTCATTGTTCTGCTTGTGCCGTGTTGTCTGTGTCGCTGCGTGTGTGTGTGTATGTGTGCCTTTTTCGGGCTGTCGGCTGTAATCAACGTTGTCGCCGTCGCTATTGGGTCGCAAAAAATGCCAAAAGCACAGAATAAGTAGAGCAGCCCAAGACTGCGTCGACTGCGACTGCGACGCTGGCAGCATAAGCCACACTCACACAGCAAGCAGAGGAGAGAGAGAGAGAGCGCGGGAGAGCGGGAGAGCGGGAGGAGAGCGCAGTGTAAGTCAGTGAGCGCATATGTAAGAGAGCGGGTGGTGGCGGGGGCGGGGGTAGGGACAGCGTATGCACTGAAGCAGCAAATAAACCACGTATTCACACACACAGACACACATACACTCACATGCAGGCAGAGGAAAGCTCTCGGCATTCATAAGGCACACACAACGTTAACATTACATGCAAGCACACACACAGACATACGAACCTCAACAGTTTTTCGACATTTTGTTGCTATTTTCGCTGTCGCTGTCGCTGTAGCTGCGCTGCCGCCGTCGCCGTCGCTGTCGCTGTCGCTGCTCACTTAAATGTTCTGCCTGCGCTTGTTGTTATTGTTGTGTGTGTTTGTTTTGTATCTGCTGTTTCGCTTGATTATTTTGCTGTTGTTGTTGCTGCTGCTGCTGCTGTTATTGTTGTTGTTGTTGTGAGTGCTTTGTGCAGTGTTACTTGTGATATAATTTGATAAAATTCTTGTTGTTTTCGTTTTGTGTTGCTGTTGTGGCTCTTTGGGCCATTTATTTATTGCATTCAATTATCATTTAGTACGCACACACACACACACGCACACGCGCGCACACACGCACGGGCAAACAAGCTGACGGCGTCGCTGCCGCTGCCGCTACTGCTGCTGCTGCCCCAAGGTAATGTCGCTGATAATAAAGTGCTCTGCACTCTATTTTTTTTATTTTTTTGTTTTTTTTTTTTCTGTTGTATTCACTTAATTTGGGTGTATTTTTTGTGTGTTTGTAAAGAGATACCTTTATGGAGCAATTTCTTGTAATTTGCGCGAATTCACAGCGACAGACAGACAGACAGACAGAGATACACGTACACAAAACGCGACTCTGAGTGCAGCCGGCATTGACAGCGCCTCGAATTATTATTGTTTTTGTTGCTGTTGTTTGGTTGCAGGCCGCGGCGGAGTGGAGAGGGGCGGGGGGTGGTAGCGCTGTACAGGTGGCAGTAGCGTGGCGAATCGAAATAGCCGCGCGTAAATCGTAGAGAACAAAACGTATAAATATGTGTGTAGAAACGTAGACGTAGACGTAGCCGTAGCCGTAGTAAATATAAAAGTTAATAACAACGCAAAGAAATAAACACACACACGCACACAGAGCGCGCTCACACACACACGGAGCAGAGCGGAGCGGACGTGCGCTCCAACTGAAAGCCGAGATACGAATGAACACAACGGTAAACGGTAAAAAACGGTGAGGCGCAGCGACGGCGAAACGGCGAAACGGCGAGCACGCGCCAAAACGAAAGCTAGTAAAAGTTCGGAGCGCCATATGTAAATCTCTGAGCGGCGACTGAGTGCAAATGCCTGTGTGTGTGTGTGTGTGTGAGTGAGACACTGAGAGAGTTTTCATACAGGTGGCTTAAGTCCACAGTCGGTGGCAACGGTAAGCACAGCAAGGCAAGGCACACACACACAGCATGGTGCTAATTGAACGCGACATTCGTAACGTTCTGTATTTACAGTTAGCTCAACAGCAGCAATAACAACAATGCGCTGCTTTAGCGGCGCCGCTAACTAATTAGCAGCATTTTTGTTTATTTTTCGTAGCTGAAACTACGCGCCAGATTTGAGCGACGTTTGCAACACTGTACACAGGCGCTGCCAGACTGTGCGGAAGAAGTGCTTGCTAGCGCGCGCGTACCTGCCAAGCGTTGCCAGCTAGTTGCAAATGCGCAGTCGTGCTGTAAATGCACTGTGCATAACAGTGTTATTAAGCAAATAGTAAATTTGTTGCTGTATTTTATTATTATGTATTTGTTACATGCTATGATATTATTAGTTTGGATCGAAAACTTAAAAATTGTATACCTGCTGTACGTACCTGCTGTACCTGCTGTACCTAAGCTGCAGCCTTGCCAGGTAGCTAAAACCAGGGCTGGCGTAATCCACATAAATCAGCTGTGCTGCCAGCAGTGCCTCATTTATCGATATCACATCAAACCGAGCAGAAGCAAAGAAGTGAAAAGACGCGAAGTGAATTTCCCTGTAGAAAATTTGTGAAAAGTGCAGAAAAAAAGCGATTTCAACATGACCGAGGAGTGGCAGACCCAGACTTTTCGCCAGAATGTCATTTCCAGGATGTGAGTATTGCATTTAGTGTGTGTAACCGGCAATTGCGCTCTATCTAAACGAGTGACTCCTCCTCCCTCCCCCTCGCCCTCCTTTTACCCGTACTCTTCATGGTGGCAGCAACGAGATGTTGCCGCAGCAGGGACTCGAGCCGAACAAGAATGCCAGCGTGATGGAGAATCACATCTTCCGCAAGTCGCGCACCAAGGAGGAGTACATGGGGCTGGTGGCCAAGCTGTACATGCACTACAAGGAAATCTCGCAGCGCAAGTCCCAGCAGCAGCAGCAGCAGCAACAACAACAACAGCAGCAGCAGCAGCAACAACAACAACAGCTGCAGCAGCAGCAGCCGCCGCCGCCGAACGCGGAAATGGGCCAGCAGAACCTGATGCAGGATCCGCTGAATGCGCTGCAGAATCTCGCCAGCCAGGGCAATCGCAATCCGCAGCTGATGCCCATGGGCGGCGCTCCAGGCGCTGGCGGGCCTAACCAGATGGGCGGGGGCGGACCTGTTGGCCCGGGCACTGCCTCGAACCTGCTGCAGACGCTGAACCAGCAGCGACCTGGCCAGCAGCAGCAGCAGCAGATGCAGCCCATGCCCAACATACGCGGTCAGCTGCCCATGGTGCAGGTGCAGCAAATGGGCGGCGGCGTTGGCAATGGGCCCGTCGGTGCCGGAGGCATGCAGCTGAATGCCATGGGACCCGCCGGGGCGCAGGTACCCAATCAAATGGTCGGTCCGGGCCCAAACAGCGGACCAGCAGGCGGTGCAGCCGGCGGCATGCCCAACCAAATGACGCCCATGGTGGTAAGTGTGGAGAGTGTGTGAGAGAGACTGTACCAACTAATCCTAATCCAAATCCTTTGTGCACTCTGCAGCTCGGCATGAATCCCATGCTGCGGCTCAACCAGGGCATGCAGGGGATGCCCTCAAACATGCAGCAGCAGCAGCAGCAGCAGCACAACGTGGTGGGCGGTGCTGCAGGACAGCAACAGGTGGGCGGACCTGCGGGCCTGCCCGTGCCCAATGCTGTGCAGCAGGGCGGCGCCATGAATCCCATGGGCGGCATGAATGTCAACATGCCACCGAATATGCAGCAGAAGCCCAACATGGCCATGGGGCAGGCGGGGCAAATGTTTGCCGGCAATCGCGCTGGCGTCGGGGGCGTGGTCGGTGGGCCACAGCAGCAGCAGCAGCAGCCCTTTATGCGCTCGAGTCCCTCGCCGGCGGATGCGCAGCAGCTGCAACAGCAACAGCAGCTGCAGCAGCAGATGCAACAACAGCAGCAGCAGCAGCAACAACAGCAGCAACAACAACAACAGCAGCAGCAGCAACAACAGCAACAGCAGCAGCAGCAACTTGTGGGCAATCAGACGCCCACGCAGCAGCTGCCCACGCCGCAGATGCCCACGCCACAGATGATACCCAGCCCCGCGCTGGTGCCGCAGTCGAGTCCGCAGATGCAGCAGATGATGCAGAACTCGCAGCGCAGCATACGGCAGCAGTCGCCGAGCGGATCGATCAACACGCCCGGCCAGGTGACCGGCAACAGTCCGTTCAATCCGCAGGAGGAGGCGCTCTACCGCGAGAAGTACAAGCAGCTGACCAAGTACATTGAGCCGCTGAAGCGCATGCTGGGCAAGATCAGCAACGACGGCACCAGTGAGTGACCATTCTCTAATCTTCAAGTAATCCCAACTAACGCGCTCTCTCTCTCTCTCTCTCTCCCTCTCTGCAGACGTGGAGAAGATGACCAAGATGACGAAGCTGCTGGAGATACTCTGCAATCCCACGCAGCGCGTGCAGCTGGACACGCTGCTCAAGTGCGAGAAGGCGCTGGAGAAGATGGACCTGTTCTCCTACTCGGGCCAGCAGTTTGGCGTAAGTGCATCATGCCTCCCCCCAAGCTTTCCTTGCGCTAATCTTGTTGCATCGCTTGCATTGTACCGTAGAAATCCTCGAATCCGCTGCTGGAGGTCATCAACACGACGCTGCAGAGTCCGCTGGCCAATCATACGCTGCACCGCACCTTCCGGCCCAGCCTGGAGCTGCTCTTCGGCACGGACATCTGTGCGCCGGTGCCGGCCAAGCGGCCACGGCTCGAGGAGCGCAAGTGCTCGCCCTTCGACCAGGATGTGCCCCATGTGCTGCAGGGCGAGATCGCGCGCCTCGACAGCAAGTTCAAGGTGAAGCTCGACACGACGGCGCAGAACAACAACAAGGCCATCAGGCTGATCTGCTGCCTGGACGACAAGCGTCTGCCCAGTGTGCCGCCGGTGAGCGTCAGCGTGCCGGAGGAGTATCCCTGGCAGTCGCCCGACTGCTCCCTCACCGAGCAGGAGTACGCGACGACGCCGTTCTTGCAGACCGTGCAGCAGGCGCTGATCGCGCGCATGGCCAAGCTGCCCAAGAACTACTCGCTGTCGCATCTGCTGGACACCTGGGAGATGGCCGTGCGCCAGGCCTGCTCGCCCCAGTCCAAGCCCAGGGCCATCTGTGAGCTCAGCACGCTGCTGGGCGTCTGAGCGTGCGATAGGCTTAAGCATTACTTGATAAGCTCTAGATATAAGCATGGAAAGGTAGGCCAACTTCCCCTCCCCCTTCCCTCCCCCCGCTGTTCCATTTTTTATAAGCTATATAGGGCGTAGCGACATAAGTCCGCCGGGAACGACATAACTCCGCCGCAAGTAAAACTACGTAATTCCTTCGTCGGCTTCTGAGCGTCATAAGCTCGCGCGGAGCTATGTCGCCGGGCATCCATAGCTTGCGAACTTATGTCGCTCGGTGAACTTATGTCGCTTCCTGTCCCAAGCAAGTTCCAAGCGACCTAACTTGGCGGAGGAGTTATGACGCTATGCCGCTATATATATATATAGTACCTACATATAAACGAATTCGAATTGAAAGTCTCGATTTTCAATGCATATACGGAAAATATATATTTTCGCATTTGTTGTTGTATCTTAATTCTTTTGAGATTTCGCACTTGGCATGTTTTCCAGGCTCCTCCACAATTAGCAATAAATACAATTTGTTTAGGAAAGCATTACGTTAGAAAATAGTTAAGAAAACTTAAATATCACAGATGTTGTATATATACAATATATAGATAGATAGACAGATCGATAGATCGATAGATCGATAGACCGATAGTTGGATCTAGCAAGTTGGAGAATTATTGAATATGAGCTTGATATATGCTCCTCAGCATTGGTTTAAGTTGAAGTTGAAGTTGAAGCTTACAGAATGACAAGAACTATAGCTTAGGGCTAAACCTAGGACTGCTTAAGACTAACGCCAGCCCGGCGGGGATCGGGTTAGGGTACGGGTTGGGAATCTGCTCCGGGACAACTGCTGCGGATTTGTGACTTGGCTGTGGGCTGGCGATACTGTCGAGTTGAGATTGGGCTGCGCGTGGAGCTGCTGCTGGCGCCTATCGCTGGCCGCCAAAGCTGCCCACGAAGCTCGTCTGCAGGCGCAGCAGATCCTGCGCGCTGTAGAACTGCAGGCTGGCGCAGCTGTTGCTGTTGCTGCCGCTGCTACTGCTGGAACTGGAGCTGGAACTGGAGGCGGAGGAGGAGCAGGCTTGCATTTGTACTGTTGGACTGGCGGCCGGGGCAATCGCGCGCAGCTGCAGCGCCGGCTCCGCGCAGAGGGAGGCGGCTACGGCGGCGGCATTGGCCACGTTCGCCACATTGCGATTGACACCGTTGGCCTTGTCCTTGTTGTGGCGCTTGACGTGCTTGGACAGGTGATCGCTGCGCATGAACTTCTTCTGGCAGACGCCGCACTGGAACTTCTTCTCGCCGGTGTGGGTGCGCTTGTGCCGCGAGAGCTCGTCGGAGCGTGAGAAGCGCTTGTCACAGTTCTCCCACTTACAGATGAAGGGTCGCTCGCCGGTGTGGACGCGCTGGTGCGCCTTCAGGTGGCTGCTCTTGAAGTAGTTCTTGCCGCACTCGGGGAAGCTGCACTCGTAGATGCGACTGCGCGTGGCGGCCGCCTGCGCGGCTGTGATGCGTTTGCCTGGCGACGCCGGCGACGGCGAGGATGACGACTGCAGCTGCTGGAATGGCGAGGGGCATGTGGTGGCTAGCGACGACTGCGACTGCGACTGCAACTGTGGCTGTGGCTCCGCCTGAGCGGCCACTGTGCTCAGCAGCAGCAGCTGTGGCGCCATGTAGAGGTTGCTGCTGGGCACGAACTGCTTTTCCGCCGGCTCAGGCTCAGGCTTAGGCTCAGCTGTGGCTGAAGCTACTGCTGCTGGTGGCAGTGCCACCTCGGCGGCGCGCTTGCGATTCATTTTGTACTTGAGATTGCGCCAGACATTCTCCTCGGGGTAGTCGTCCGAGATGGGCGTGCTGTAGCTGGCGACTGTGGCACTGCAGCTCGAGCTGCTGCTGGCGGGCTCCTGGTTGGAGTTGGAGCTGGAGCTGGAGGAGTTGGAGTTGGAGCTGCAGACGGTGCCGACGCTGTTGACGCGCATGATGACGCTCACACGACGCGCCAGCGCATCCGAGTCCTGTTCCTGCTGCTCCTGCTGCTGTGCTGTGCTGGGCTTGTTCTCCGGCGGCGGCGTCAATGTGGCCGCGGGCTGCTCCAGACGCGCCTTCTTGCTGGGCGGCGCCACGTCGACGGCCTCGTCCTCGGTGTCCGAGGGATTGGGCGTGATGATGCCGCCATTCTTGTGGCTCTTCTGCGTTGCCTCCAGCTTGAGCTTGGCCTTCAGCAGGTTCTCGTTGACCTGTTGCTTGTCCTTGGCGGCCTGCAGCGAGACAGAGAGAGAGAGAGAGAGGGTAAGCATGAGTACAGGTTCGAGAGGCTGCTGCAGTTCGTCGGCCCGGAGCAGTTGACCCACAATAACTTTAGCGGGAATTAAAAATGCGCTAATTTGGGCTGTGCGCGGGCGTCGTCGCACAGGGCCGTTCACACTTAACCTTAACCTTAACCGAGCGCCCGGCGCGGGTTCAATGCACGGCGGCGCGACGTTTCGATTTTCGGCGTTTTTCACAATTTCGACCAGGTTTTTTGAACTTTTGAAAATGGCTTGAACTGCGCTGCGCTGCGCTTTTTCGCGCTCAGCCTGAAAGCAGGCAATGGAAATTGCGGCGCAGTGTTTTATGGCTGCGGCACGTGTGTGCGTGCATGTGACTGTGTGTGTGTGTGTGCGCGTCAGATAAGCGCAGAAATGTGACATATTTTTTATGAGGCTGCCGGGGCTTGGCGCTGTTTGTTTTTGCCGTCTCTAATTGGCAACTCACCTTCACGCACACGCACACACAGGCACACGCACGCACGCCGCTGCTCTCAAACAAACTACGTCAACATGGCGCAAAGAGCGCGCTCTCTGCTGCGTGCGCTCTCTCTCAGGCGCGCTCTCTTGCTAGCAACAACAAACAAGGCGGGCAAACGCTACGCTAACTACGACAGCTCCACACTGCTGTGGAGTCCAATGTTCGCCCAGTCGGCGCATGTATGTGTGCGTCGGTGTGCCTGCTTGTGTGCCTGTTTGTGTGTGTGTTTGTATCACTCGCTGTGCATGCGGTGTTCACGTGAAAGCATGCCCGCTGCGTGATCACATAGCCATAGGCGAGTGCGAGCGAGATGCCTGACTTTTGTTTTTAGAAACGCGGCAAGTGCAAGCGAGAGCGGCGGCACTACACTTAATGGCTTGCCTTGTGGTTTTTTTTCTTCTGTTTCTGTTTCTCTTCTTGTTGCGTGATTTGTCAAAAGCGAAGGCGTCTCCGCTCTCCTCTCGCCTACACGAAAAATGCGGGAATTTACGTGCAGCAGCAGGGCTGCATTTTTCGCATTTAATTTTAATTAGACACACACACACAGGCACACAGGCACGCAGGCAGGCACTCGCACACTGTCACACACTCGCTGAAATGCACTCATTTACACTCATTACTGGCAAGCACTTTGTAGGTCAATCTCTTCGGGCTCTGTGAGTCATTCTGGGTTCTGTACTCTCTGGACTTACGTTCTCGACTTTATCATCCCGCAGCGGGGGCGTTGCCGGCGGCGAGGGCAGCAGCAACGTATCCATATCCATGTCCATATCCATTGTGTGTTTTGTGTTTGCTTTCCGATTTGATTTCGTGCGCACTTTGCACTTTTGTACCACTGTCAATGCAGCAGCGCTTGAGTCTGTTTGTGTTTTCTTTGCTCTGCTGCTGCTTCTATCACTCTTATCACTTCGCACTCTGTGAGTCTTATTAACTCTTTGATTTACACAAGTTTGGGATTTTTTGAGTTTCTTCTTTTTATTTTTCACTTGATGCGGCTGCTTGGAGAGGAGCCCGAGTAAGCGAACCGAAGCGTTCAGAATTCAACAGACGAATGAACAACGTTCAGGCAGTGAGCTTCCACCAGACCATCGCAGTCGCCGTCGCAGTCGCAGTCGCAGCGCACACACACACACAGAGACTCACGCTTACGCTCTGCTTGGTGTGTGAGTGCGAGAGTGAGTGGAGCGCATGCTGCCGACGTAATCAGTTGTAAGTGGGCAGAGAGCATGCTGAGTATAGGAGGGGGTGGGGGAAGGAGTACGCTACGGAGACTGCTAGGGGGACAAAATCGTCATCGTCATCGACGTCGACGGCGACGTCGACGCAACCAGTGCAACGAAACCGAACGCAGAGCGAGCGCCGACAGAGGACAAGATTCTGGTCGTGTTTCGGCATCAGGCGTTGGCAACGTGGGCTGCTCGCCCCCGCAGCATGGGGCCTTTGGCGGCAAAAGGTCAGGTCTGTGCCCACGCACAGGCCCTATAAGAAGAGGGCAGAGAGAAAGACACGCACACATACGCACACATTGACATTTACTTACACTCACTCAAGCGCTCTTAGACACACTCCCACACACACACACACACACACACACAGACAGGGAGCGAGCACGTAACGAACGCATGGACGTCATCAGCTGTTTACCTCGCCGTGGTGGATGTCGGCGGGGTGTGGTGGGAAGCACAAAATTCCATTGGGGCTATCTATTCATAGCCGCTGTTCATGCACATGGAGCGTGCACAGCACTGGCAACAACAACACACACACACACATGCACACTTACTGACGTATGGCTGAAGTAGAGAGAGAGAGAGAGGCACACACAGACACACCCCGCAGCCATGGCTGAGCTGAGGCTGAGACTGAGGCTGACGCATTTGTTGCTACGGAAGTACGTGAATAAGCGCTTTTTCGAGTCGAAAAAAAACAGGCTCGTACCCAGGCTTCGGGCAGCAGACACTTGGAACGGCATTTAGATCGGCCTCACTGCATATATTTGCATAAGTATTAGCTAGATCGTCTGCCAACCGGCCAAACAAAAGTCCAGACGCAGACGAATTTTATTAATGGGCGAAACTCGCTCCGCAGTCAACAGTTGCGGGCACGGCGTTGCCAGCTGGCAAACAGATCGCAGGGAGGCAGAGGTACAGTGGGCCAGTGACAGGCACTTGACGGGATGAATTAATGCGCCTGCTTAGTATTTTGCACTCACAATTAGTCGAGTGTGAGGTGGGTTTTTTTCGCATCTGGCAACGCCGGCCAAGCCCGTAACAGTTTCTACAGTAAAAAGGGGCTCGTGCCACTCAAAGCCAATCGGCAGAGAGTGGGAGCGCGCAAATGACAGTGTGTGAGAGAGAGCGAGAGCGAGAGCGCCTCCGTCGAACAGCTGTGACTATTACAGTGTGGCGCTCTTGCGCAACAACAACAACAGCAGAGCGAGAGAGCGAAACCGAAACTAGCACGCCATACAAAACACGCGCGACTTGTGTGAGAGTATGCGAGCGCGCCTGTGTGTGTGTGTGTGTATGAGTGTGTCTGTGAATTATCATACTGTGTATCACGCGTTGACCTCATGATGTTCACGTGAACATTTGTTGATACTCGCCCAGCCAAACGGGCAAACGGGCAAGGCGGAAAAGAGAAGGCAATAGCTGGCGGCGTGCCTGTTTCGCTATGCTTGTGCATGGCTGTGTGTGAATGAGTGACTGTGAGTGTGTGTGAGTGTGAGTGTTTGTTGCTGCGTGTTTTGTTTGTTATTGAAAACGGAATTGAAATTCGTGTACGAATTTGTGCGGAACTCAAGTGCAGCAGTAGATTTGTGTGTGTGTGTGTGTGTGTGAGTGGGCGTGAAAACTGAACGATAACGTGTAGCGTAGTGTACGCCGCCTGCAGTTGCAGTGGATGTTGTTGTTGTTGTTGGTGTTTGTATGCAAAGTGCGCAACGCAATTGGAGCCTACCCCACCCCATCGCAAGAGGTGCGCCTCAGACACGCAGACACACACACACACACACAAACACACACGTACATGCAAATAAAGCAATACAAATGAATATTTACTGGCTGTCGCTGTGTTGGTCTGTTGTTTATTGCCTTGGGCTATGTGCGCTTCAATTTAATCAGCGTTGCGAGGGGGCATCTAAAATTAGCAAGAATTCCGGTTCCAGTTCCAGGCGGCAGTTCAAGTTCACAGCGGGACTTGTACGCCATTTGCCTTGACACGCATTTGGAGGCCACCTACGCAGCAGAATGCGGCCCGGCTCAGGCAGCCGCAACCCACAGCCCACAACATTCAGCCCACAGCCCAGAATTCAGCACCCACAGCCCACGTGCCCACGCACCTTCTCGAGTGCACGTAGGCCGCCAGCGGGCGCACATGCACAGGGTTGCCAGACAAGTGGGGAGAGAGCGAGAGAGTGTGCTGAGAGCGCACTTTCGAGAACAACAACAGAGAGCGAGTGGGGGAGAGCGAGAGAGAGTTGGAGTGCTGGCATTGACGTAACCTGGTGTTATGGTTACGTCGCAGGCTCACTTCGCTTGTCGCCTCATGTGCGCGTGACGTCACAGACGCCGCCTCTCCTGTTGCGCCAAAAGGTCAACCGAAGCAGCGGCAGAGGCAGCGGCAGAGGCAGCGGCAGAGGCAGCGGCAGAGACAGTGGTAACCGCTGGCAATGACGTAGCAGGGCCAACGCGTCTGGGTTCACGGCCTTTGCCAAATGCTTTATTAATGAGCTCGCTCGAGCAGCTCCGGCTGGGACCACTCGCATTTGGCCCCAAGCAGCCTTCTGCTTCTGCTCTTTCCGTGAATCGCGGCTTCTTCTCCACTGCCGCGACAGACGGACGTCAATCACAGGTGCGCGTGACGTCAGCGGGCGCGCGATCTCTGCGTGGCAAACAGCGCAAACTTGTCTATAATTCGCCCCGGCAACACACAGTCCGACGGGCCCGACAGTTTTCCATTTTCGATTTCCCTCAAGTCATTCACATTTCGCTTTCCTTGCGCGATTTTTGTTTTCGTTTGTTTCATGTGCGAAATTTGTGATTTTCTTGGCAAGGGAATGGGAATCGCAATGGGTAAAACCCCCGAACTTGTCTTTGCCTCGGGTCTCGCGGTCTCGAGTCTTTCACACGCGCCGGCCGCAAAGTATCTCGAAATTTGCCTCCATGACGTCATCGCCGGCAACTCGTGACAATGCAGCTACTACTTCAAATCATATGCCCCTCCCTCCAGTGTTGCCAACTTTCAGCAAGCTGTTTTTTCACTAAAAGAGCCAGAAAAAGGTTGTTTTTATGAAAAATCTATAGATATAAATCCATATGTTCTAAAAGAATAATTTTTTTTTCAAATTTGCAGATTAAAAAAAAAGGTTTTTTTTTTTTTTATTGCTCTGACTGTACATTTAGGGTGCTATGAGTATTTATTTTTTTTTTATAAATATAATATAACTGAGGTTAAATTAAAAAAACACGTTAATTTATTAAGAATTATAATAAAAACCTTAAAAAAGGTAATAACAAATATGAGGAAAATGTAAGTAATAATAAAAACCTTAAATCAAAACAATAATACATACGAAAAAAGTTATAAATAATATTTTCGTTATACAATGGAATATTTAAGAAAATTGAAAAAACGCCAAATTTCCCGCTAAATTGTACTTAAATATAGACTATAAACAAAGCTAAAGCTGAGCTGGCAACACTGCTGCCGGCATCCCCTGCCCCACGAGTCTGGCCACAGGCTTTAGGCCCGGCCGAGATGTTTGTTGATACCTGAGTTAGCCGATCGACTCAATAAACGAAATTCGAAATTCGTTTAGCGAAATTATAAATTAAATACACGCTGCAAATCAACTTGGCGCGCGCGAGCGGGCAAAAGATAGCTCCAAGCAAAGTAAACAAGTGCCCGGCCCTGGCCCCACCCAGCCCCGACACGCCCTGCCCGCAGACAGTTGGACCTTGGCGGATATAGAGTTTCCTCAACATATCTGCCCGCCATGCGCTAAGTATACGCTTTGTTTGGCGGGTTTATCTATCGATATCAGATGTCTGTATTTATACTATGTAGATTATTTTTACTCATACCTTTACTTCTACTCATACTCGTACTCATACTATCTGCCACATGGCACTGCAGGCTGAACTCTCCGTATCTCCCGCGGGCAGGTACAGTTGCGGCCCAGCAGATTTCAGACAGCGAGAGCGAAAGAGAGAGAGAGAGAGAGAGAGAGTGGGAAAGTTATCTACTGCAGTTGTTTGCAGTTTCTCGAGATTCCCGAACATATCTGTGCTATATATTCGCTATAAAGGATGGCTTATCTCTGAGGAATATATAGTACGAATGGTATGTGCCTAGTATTATTATATAGTATGTGTTTGTGGGCCTGTACCCGGTGATATGCAAATTTGTATATACTTTTTAATGGCTTATCTGTCGAATTACTTGTGCCTGGGCATGAATATATAACTTTATCTTAGCTGAATGCGGTATAAGGGAATAAAACTTATACAAATTGTAATGCATATTATATTATATATATTATGCATTTTATTCAGATACTATATATTTTTTGAGGCTAAGCACAACTTTCTTTTCAAGCAGACATAGCTGTACTCTATATAATTTCTTCTAGATACTATATAGACAATTTTTAATAGTTTTTTCGCCAAAGCATTGTTGCTATACAAGAACATATAGCTTTGCACTGCCTAAACTTTACCATGCATATACATTATCAACTTCATAATCATTTATCAGTTTAATTACTTGTGTCTTTGCACTTATATATAACTTTATATATATTTTATCTTTGTCGAATTTAAAGTAAATTAATATATGTTATACTTATATATTTTATATTATATTTTATATATTTTATTCAAATATTTATTCATTATTATAAATCTCAATTGTTTTTTAGCTGAACTACAGTAACACATATATATGGCAGCTTTGCTCTGTCTGATTCAGATACACATATCCATTATCAAGTTCTCAATCATTTATCAGTTCAATTACTTGTTCCTTCACACGAACATATATCTTCTCTCCCCTGTTTCTACTCGATCCACAAGCCATTCGAAAGCGCACGCCGCACCTTGAATTCAAATTCGATTCGATTCTTTATCGAATGCCAAAAAAGTTTCCATTGCGTTGTAATGTGTTTTTTTTTCGTGTGTCTCTTACAGCCCATTACGACCCACTGCCGTCTGCCCCTGACCTGTCCCCCTCCCCAAACTCACTCGTACACTCCCCCACCGATTGCCCCGCTAATCCCACATCTGCGCAACGATGCGTTTGGGGGGCTTTCCGGCCTACGTGCCGGTCGACGCGTTCCGCTGCGTTCCGTCCGAGCTGCTGGCTATCTGCGAGGTGGGACGAGCAGGGCGTTGGGAAGGCAGAGTTCTGCCTCACTTTCGGATCGGATTAGATCGACAACTATATAACATATAGTCGCATGCTGCAGGAGCGCGACCTTCGGCGGAGTTCCCAGTGGACGAGTCAAGGTTTTCCCCCGACATCGTCGTGATCATGATGATGATGAGCATTATAATGGTCTTTAGTGGAATCGCCTGAGTCGCCTTGGCGCGTGTTGTTCCCCTTCTACCTGGCAGGCGCGTTCTGGCTGACGCCCGACCTTGGCCCAGTTGCTGCCCTTGCCAAAAGTTTCGCATGAACTTGAAAGTTGTTGTCCGTGGGGCGCAGGACGCAGTGGACGCTGTCGACGCTGTTGACTGGCCCTGAACCGGTTCGCGGGGAACGTCGTCGACTTTATTAGGGCAATGGCAGTTGCCTAGGCCGGCGACTGCGACAGTGACGGCAGCTTAGTATAAAGAGAAGGCTATAAAAAACGCATAGAGATGCACCAGAGCGAAGTGTGAATACCCTAAGATAAGTTGAAAATTTAATACACTGATAAGCTTGTCATAGATTCTAGGTATAACTGATTTTTCAATGGACATCTTTAATCAAAAAAGGCTTGTCACTCGGCATTGACAAGCGATATTAATATGAAATTGATTATGCAGACTTTAATGTGTACTAAAAAAGTTGAACTTTAGTAATATTTTAAATAATTCTTTGCAGTCTTGTAAAAAACTCCAAAAACAAAATTATAATTGTCTATTTATACACATATATATAAATCTTGGAATATATTAGAAAATTGGAGCTTGAAAAAAATATCGATTCAAATATTGAAAAAGTTTACTTATCAAATGCAAATATATTCAAAAATTTTCAGAACTCAGCGTTGGTAAGTGTTATATTAAGGAAATTTGTTATACAAACTACAGAATACACTAAAATGTTAAAACTTGCGTAAAATTTTAGTAATTCCTCTGAAATATTTTAAAAATCATAAAACAATTGCAGCTGCAATGATCTCTAAACGTATTTACTGAGTATTATTCCTTAATAATGTTGTTATTTTATATACTCGTATATTGAAAGTATACCTAGTGCTTTAGCAAGTTGCGCGACCCCCTCGATACCCTCTCTAATACAATAAAAAGTTCATCTTCGTCATCTTTGTCGGCGTCGTCGGCGTCGAGAATCGTGAGTCGCGGCGATTGTTGTTGATGCTTGAGCAAACAACAGTGGGAAGAAGAAGCAGCCAGAGGCAGAACATCATCATCAATAGGACAAAACAGAAATAAATCTATGTGGGGCGAGAAGGTGGGGCTGGGAATGGGACCGACCATCCGACGTCGACGAGGTCGCCTCGGAAGCGCCTGATTGGCACGTGAACCCAACGTGAACAGCCCCAGAGAGCGCTGAGTGTCGCGGAGAGGCACAGAGAGTGTACGCAAATAGATTAACAGAGAGAAAGAGAGTGAAAGAGGGAGAGCGAGAGAGAGCGGACTATCTAATTGCGTTATTCACAATATTTTTGCATGACGTTAGCAGTCTGTTCGGGTGGTCGCTGTGTCCGTCCCCGGCAATCGCGGACAACCCTACGGCGATAAGCGGACGTCCAGCTGGCCAGCGCATGGTCAGGCCAGAGGCGTGGTCGTGTGACCCCCTCTGTCCGTTCGTCCGTCCATCCGTCCGTCCGTCCGTTATCGCGGGCCGGAACGTGAACGTTTTCGTGCCCGTCTTCTCGCTCGTCTTCTCCTGCTCGCTGACGCGCTCTCCATCACACTCTCTCCGCCGTCTTATCGCCCAAACATCATGGGGCGAACGTTCTAATAGATTGTACGGCCGATAGACCCGTGCACGGCTCAATGGGTTAATCAATGAGCACATGAATGGGCAGAGGGGGCTGAACGGGGTGGGGTTATTCAGTGGCTTTCAGTACAGTGCAGTTTTCACTTGTGGGCGTGAACTCTGCGTGACATTCGCACGAGTGCGCGTACGACTCGTGAGTGTTTGCTGAATGGACTCTATCTGGGATTGTGTGAGGGTGACTGGGAACACGCTTGGCGATGATTAGGCATCTTCTCGCGCGTGTGAGGCTTGTGGAATCTGATCTTTTCGGGCTGAAAGTGAGGAGTTTTCATGCTGAAAGTCCGAAATTTACAGATAGCAGAGAGAAGGTTTCCTTTGAAGTTAACTCGATAAGCAGAGCAAGAAGGTCGTTTATAGGGTTTTGCAATACAAAAGTGCATGATAAGAAGTCGCGATACATTTGAGGTGAAAGAAGGTCGTACGAGTATGTGACTGAGGAATTTACGCCGAATCATCGTGTACTTTAATTAAAATGAAAAGCTTTCATGCAAAAATTAGGAATTGAAAATAATTATTCCCCTGGAATCTCCATAAAACCAACTTTTCTAAAACATTTTAAACGAGTGTTCCTTGGGGTTTTCATTGAAATATTGTATTTTTTTATTCGAGTTGGGGAGTTTTGCTATGTTAACAAGAAAATTAAATATACCAAAAAATGAAGTCTTGTAATTTATCGATTTTTTATTTATTTGAGGTGAATAAATGTTATCTACTGTAATACCAAATGTGCTTGAGGGATCAATCAGCTTGCCATATCAAAGTTTCCCAAGCTGAAATTCCCCCATAAAAATAAGTAAATGTGCAATTTCTGGGAAATTCAAATATATAAATCGTTATCTGCCACAGTGCCAAAGAATTACTATATGTAAGACCAGCTAATCGATTAGTTACAGTAATCATTTCATTTATGCAACCGCAGCAAGTGGCACTTTTAGTCGCTATACGCGAATCTGGCGAGTGGAATGAATAAATATGAATATTTAGTGGCGAAATCATGCGCATGATTCATGCGACAACTGAAGAATCGAGCTATGGCAAATGCCCGAACAATGAGCGTCGAGAGAATGCGGATGTGAGTCGCAGAAGAATTCAAGTAGATTTTGAAAAGTCGAAATATCGAAAAGTCTCAGTCTATCGATTTGGTTGCCAATCGCTCTATAGTTCACTATATTATCGGGTGCGCTTTATGGCCTGCTATGGTACACATGACGTACGCGCAATGTGAATGACAGTTTTGGGGCCTGGGGCTTGGGTCGATAACTGCCCCTGGGGCTTGTACGCTGCGTTGTTGTTGTTGTTTTTATTGTTGTTGTTGCCCCTCTGGAGGCTCGTTGTGCGCAAACAATGGAAACAACCCAAGTGCGCAGTGCTGTTTACCCTAAGCGAACTCGCTGCCCTCCCCACTCCCCACGGGCAATACACACCCCAAGCACCTATTGAGTTCTGCTGCTTCTTCTTCTTCGTAGTATTGTTGTTGTTGCTGGCATTGTGTTCGCCCAAGTGGCCGACTTTAGTCGGCACTTCAATTGTCTGTGACGAATTCGTCGCATGACGATCGTGTGTGTGGGTGTCTGCGAGAGATCGCGCGTGTGTGTGCGGGAGTGTGCGTGCGTGTGTATGTGTGTGCGTTATCGCTGGCGACAGCTTGAAGTGATTACACGTATCCACGCATCGATTGAGTGGGCAGGCGCTGCGATGATTGAGCCTCTCGCTGGCCGCTAGAGATGACAGCGTGACACGGTGACTATAGCCATAAGGACTGGATATATTCTATATTATATAGTACTATATTTTATAAATACTTTGTAGTATATAGTACTTTGCAAACAGTTAATCTGAATTTATTGAAGGCTTACGCGCAGTTCGCAGAAAAAATAATATTAATAAGAAATGATATTTGCGGTTTTAATATATGTAAATACAAGACGATCTATAGGAAAGCTATACAAAAAAAGCTTCGGTAGCACGAACAACTGCGCTGAATGATTAGAGATCAAAATAATATAGGAGTATGCTCTTTTTTCAAAAAATATATTAATCTATAACTTATATAACCTAAAATCCGCTATGAACTCGCAAATTCTGGCAACTACTTCCATCACTAGAGTCTACACGTTCTTTAAGAACCTTAAGTAATGCAAATATTGGAAATGCTTCAGTTAAACCTATAAAAATAAGGATTTTTTTTAAGAAAGTCAGGCAAATTTAACAATAAGTTATTTTTCTTATTTTCTGTACTTTTAAAAAACTACTTCAACTTTCAAATTTCGGCAACTGCTGCCATCTCTAGGGACTTCACGTACTTTAAGAATCTGTCGCCGTGCAATCCGTAAAGCGCGGATCACAAAGGTTGCCCGCCCGCAACGTCCGTGAATGACCATCATGAAAGTCACGGAATCCGAGTCAGAGTCACAATCAGAATCGGATCGCAGCGGATCGCAACGGCGGCATCGCAATTGTTGACCGAAATATTTGCATTTATTTATAGCTGCGGCTAAAATAAAAGTAAAAGACGAACAAAAGATTGGAAGTAAGTACAAAGTCGTTGTTGCAGATTAAATTCAATTCAATTGAGGCCTCGATCGACTAATCAGACGTGTCTCCGCGTCTCTGCCCCTGTCCGAGGCGCAACCCGCTGCGCGATGGATGTGCATGGACGCTTGGCGTGCACAGATCTCAGGAGATCCGAGCAGAGCGGCAATTTAGCACATTTTGGTATTGTCTTTGATACCGCTTGGGTACAAGGCGGCTCAAAGGGGCTTTAGGTTAAGCAAAAATGATACATAATTCTCTAATAGCTAAGTGAACTCAGCTTTAGTAAGAGTTAGGGTAATGAAATTTGGTATGAAGGCTCTATAATACTATAGTAAAAGAAACATTAAGAAAGTTCTCGAATATCTCCAAGCAGTCATTGAAAAATCTTAAAACAACATTTTACAACTACCACTGTAATGATTTGCAACTCTTGCTGCGAGGTATCTCTCACGTCGACTCGCTCAACCCTTCGGCTCTAATGTTGTTATTGCCGATCGCAGCACGAGCTGTGAAATTAGCTCGCCTATGCGTTTATTTTTAGCTGCTGGCGACGCGTTTCCATAAACAAATAAAAATAAAATGAAGATATGCGATTTCTGCTGTTCGATTTGATTCGGGACTTCATTATAATATTCGACGATCTTCTGCATGCGAATATTTTACGAGCATTTGAAGCGAGCGAGATCTATTGGCTTTATAACTTGGGCCCGCCAAGTGGAAAAAACTTGAGAAAACAGCGCACAAATTAACATATTTTCGCAAATTATGCACCGTGTGTTGGGTTTGTTTTTCTTCTTCACCTCGTTTTTTTTTTTATTTTGGCCATAAATTGATCGTTCGATTGGAGCGATCGGATGATCTGCCGTAGCTTGCGAGTGCCTGCACTTGAAGGGCAGCGTTACGCATACGCCCAGTTGTTCCGTTCTCTCGCCCTCTGGCGCGCTGATTATCATTCCGCACGAGGCGTTGGCACTGCGCAAGGACAAAACAACGCGTCGAGGAGGAAGCAACAATGAGACAATCACAAAAGGCAGCGACAAGTCAAACAAGCAGCAACAGCAACAACAACGCTGAAAATTGCGACAAAAGGTCAACGCGCAAATTCACGAAGCGTTGAACCGGCCGCAGACCCTGAGGCTACCCCCTGTGCTGCTGCCCCTCTACTGCTGCAGGGGCGATGCGAGTGCGAATGTAAAGCAGGCCGTTCACAATCTCGACAACAACAACAACAACAGCAACAACAACAACAACTTGAGCAACAACACCGCAACTCGAAGTGAACTTTGGAATGATGTCATGTCTGGGCAATTGATCGGAAATAGTCGCATATAGCATACAGATCGCATCGCAGATAAGCCGCAGTCGCGTGTGGGCGTGCTAGCTGCGGGGCGTGGCAGTGCTGTGCTGGGCCAGCGCATGTGTGTGGCGTGTGATTCAGGCTAAGACATAGTTGGCCAGCAGGTGAAGGTGAAGGTGATCGGCGAACGGGAAAGTCGAGCGCGAGGCGCCGGAAGTGCGACGGCGATAAGCGGCCGAAGCAACCCTGCTGCAGACACTTCACCCACAGCACAGCGGGGAATACCCGAACGGCGGGGCGTGTGTGGAAAAGTATTTCATAACAGTCTGTAATTAAGGCTCTTGCTTAATGCGTGCAGGCTATGGAAGCAGTAGAGAGTATTGAGTATATTGAAGTGAATATATATAATATATTTATATGGTATATACTGCCGAATAGTTATAGGTTTCAGTAGCTTACATAACTTTATTAAAAATATTGCCTACTTTATTTAACAAATTTGCATTCAGGATTTAATAATTTAATTTTTACCTTTACAAAAATTTTAACAATTAATAACTTCATTTACTTTTCACTTTTAAATCTATTAATATTCATGATTTTATAGCTTTGGCACAAAAAATGGTTTAAAAACATAACAAATATTTTTTTGATAATTTATTGATAATTTCTTTATTTGTATTTAGTATTCAAAATAATGCAATATCTGAATATATAACGTATATATGCCCGCCTAGCGCAGTCTCGAGCCTCGTTTTATCTCAACTTGTGACATTAGTCTCGCATTTTCACAGCTTATTACGTAAAACATTTAAATCAACGTTTAGTTAGTCACTTGCTCAGGGTCAAGGCAGCTGCGTAATGCCTGCGAAAATAATATAAAAATAAATAAGAACAGTAACTCCAAGTATTTCACACTTAGCAACGCTCTAAATAATAAAAGATCCTAAAATGGAATAAAACTGATAATTAGTAATAATAATAAAATTCAATAAATATATAACATAATAATAAATTTATGAATCGATTAAAACTCTAATATTTCAGTAAAAATATTTGCTTAGCAAGTAAGAAATTTGTAAATTTCTATATAAATAAATTATATGTTTTAAATGTTAATTTGCATTGTTTTCTGTGTTTATAAAAAAATTTAATTAATGAAAATAATAAATAAATATTATAGTAAAGCAAATATATTTCTTAAATTTAATAAAATTTATTAAAATTTGATATATATACTTTTTCAAATTTTATATAAATAAATTATCTAAAATACTTTGCAAATTTATAAATAAAATTCTTGAAATATCTAAATAAATAACTTGTATTTAATCTTGTTTTTTTTCGTTGCCATAAAATTGAAATTCTTTGCCAAAATTTGTGCATTTAATCAGCTACGCAACGTGCCGCGCTGCGTCAAACGCTCCGCGTTGACCTTGATTAAACAAAATGCCAGCAAACAAGAGAAACAGCAGCAGCAACAACAACAACAACAACAACAACAGGCCGCTGCTATCGGGGAGCTGTCAAAAAGCCAAAACCAGTTGAGTTCGCGGCAAATCTTAGCGAGCCTTTCGTTCCATTTCATCATGTTGCGTTCGAGGGGGCTATAAATAGTCCGGGGGAGGAGGGGAGGGGGGGGGTGGCGTGAGGCAGACAGCATAGCGCGAGCGATTGATGTGTGTGATAAGCGATAAGCCCTGGGGTCAGCCGGGGCGTATGCGTGATATGCGCATGCTTCGATCCGTTGATCACACGCAGCGTGCGCCGAAAACGAACCTACCGCAAGCCAATTAGCAGCTGCCGGCAGAGAGCGAGAGTGAGCGAGAGAGCGAGCGAGAGCGAGAGCGGGCGAGCAGTTTCTATTGCACTGCCAATTGCCGCTATATATACGCACGATGCGATCTATATAGACGGCTAAATATAGCGCAGGGCGCCAGGCCAAACGGACTTTGGAGCGGAGGCTTTTGTGGGCGTTGCATGGCCGTATAACGGCACATCCACAGCAACAGCAACAGCAACAACAAAGCAGACACAACAACAACAAAAGCAACAACAACAACAACACGAAAGCGTGTAAAAATAAATGCATAATTTGGCTTGGCAAACAGACTTTTTATGCACTTCTGGCGCGCTGCGCTTATGCGGCGAGTCTGGCGAATTTCATCAGCGCTTTTAATTTATGCAAGTAGCGTGTAGAAGAGCGAGGGGGGGGGAGCGCAGCGAGAGCAGAGTGGAGAGAGGATAACGACGATCAGGCTGATCATCGTGATGATGACGCTTACATGTAGGCGTGCGCTGTGCAGTGAGAGTGCTCCAAATTCGCAGAGAGAGCGACAGCCAGAGCGAGAGCGGGTGAGTGGCAGCAGGAGAGAGCGCAAGCACAGCAGCAGCAGCATGGCTGAGCCTACAACTCAGCTCAGCATGAAAGAGCGAGACGGCTAAGCTGAATGAGCGCAGGCGAGCGCGTGCAGGAGTGTGTGGGAGTGCGAGCGCAGAGTAGCTGAAGTAGAGGAGAGCGGCAAACGAGTGAAAACGAGCGAAGAAGAGCCTTATTAATATGAGCGAGTGCAGCAGTGTGTGGGAGTGCGTATTTGTGAGATTAAATGACAGGCAGTGAGTGAAGAGGATTACAGTGAGTATTTACGCTCAAAGCAAGTGTAAGAGCGAGAGGAGATGACAGCCTGTAAGTGCTAAAGATTGCAGTAGGTATTCACGCTCAAAGCAGATGACAGGCAGTGAGTGCAACAGATTGAGTGAGTGTTTCCTGCACTGCAAAGGACAGGTGCACAGGTGCAGGAGAGAGCGAGTGTAGGAGAGTGTAGTATTGAGCAGGTGAAGAAGAGTAAGACAAGCAGCAGGAGCAGTAGATTGAGTAAAGATGAGTGGAAAAAAGCCTAGTAAATATGAGTGTAAGCACAAGAGCGTGGGAGCTGCACTGCAAGACAGTTCAAAGAGAAGACTGGAGAGAGCGAGTGCAGGAGAGTGTGGTATTGAGCAGGTTGGAGAGTGAGTCAGGCAGCAGGAGCAGGAGAACAGAAAAAAGGCCTAGCAAGAGGCTGCAAATATGAGTGGCTTGCAGTTCAATTGAAATGAGTGAAGTCAGGCCCAGGAGAGAGCGCGTGCAGGAGAGTGCGGCAGGCAAAGGAGTGCAAAAACAGTAAAAGCTTCAGAGCTGCTTTTGAGTGTGGAGAGCGCAACCGAAGGCGAGCGTGAGTGAAATGTAACTGAGAGCGGCGCAAGGAGAGCGCGCAAATGAGAGCGAGCGAAGGAAAGTCCTAATTGAAAATTGAAGAAATGAGAGCGCAGCCAAAGGAGAGCAAAGAGCAGGCAAATGCAAGAGCGAGCAAATGAGTGAGCATTTGAGTGAGACACTGAGGCAAATGTGAGAGCGATCGAGCGCAGCGTGGGAGAGCGCGAAACAAGGTTAACGGCAACGGCAGCGGCGAGGGCTGTCACAGCAGATCAATGCACTTGGCCACTGTGCGGGCCGAAAAAGCAGAGACTGACAGGAGCAGTGCGTCCCGCTCGCACTCAGTGCGGCTCTTGCGCAAGGTAACTGCACCCTTGGGTCAACGATATTCGCCGCATAAAACAAGCAGCAGCGCAAGCAGACAAACAGAGTGCGAGCGAGCGAGAGAGAGAGAGAGAGGGAGACAGCAACAACAATCGGATCTTGGGACTGGCCTCGCAGGCGGCAGTTGCTTGACCTGGAAGTGGAGAGTGGAATGCACTATATGATTACCGATATTACAGGCAGGGGAGGGGTAGGGGGGAGTGAGGGGGGGTGTATTTATAGGTTTCGCAGCCTGCCTGCAATGGCCTACAGTTTAACGAACGCAACGAGGGCCAAAGGCGCGCAGCTTTCATTAGCCGAAATGACCACAAAAGGAAGATGCTAAAGCAAGTGAGGAAGAGAGGAGAGAGCAGAGTGGGGGGGGGGGGGGTAACCATTGGCTAATCAGCTGCGCCATATGTTAGCGCGGATTATTATTACATTTGCTGTCTCTTGCCATATTTATTGCCAATGCATAAGCCGCTGTGCTGAACCCCCCCCCCTCCCCTTGCTCCCCTGCTGCGGCGTACTAACGGTAACTGCGCGTTTGGGTCCTTGCAGCGGAAGCTTTTCATTTCCGCTGCTGTCGGCGTTTTTCAAATTTAAAAGCGGCAAAAATTTCCATTAAAATGCAATAGGTGCAAATTAGAAGACAAAAAGGCAGAAAAGCCGAAAAGCCAGAAAAATGCGCAAAAAGAAAATGCGTGCCAGCTGCAGGCACTTGGCCGCACTGCAGATGCCCTAGAAAAGCGCCAGCTCGGTGCTGGCTCTGCAAACCGGTTGCTGGTTTGGTTTCTTTGCTTTTCTTTTTGCGAAAATATTTGAGTTTGCAATTAGCTATTAATTAGTTAATTGATTAGTGTAGGAAAGTTACTGCAACTTAAAAAAGAATTCAAAACAAAAGTCGATTTAACAAAAGCGCCTGAAAGTATGCTACGCTGGCGGCACGCGTTGCCAACCAGCGCGAAACAGCGTTGCCAATCAACGATAGCTTATCGATAGTTACGGCGAATTCACGCGCATGTGCTGAGGCTGCGGTGCAGCAAACAGCTGCTGGCGAATTGGCTGCGACGCCGGCTTAGCGCAATTGGAAATTGCAGCAGAAAAGTGTTAAGTAAACAACAATAAATAAATAAATTAATTAAATTCGTTTATAAACAATGCGCAGCAGTTGCAAGCAGTGCGACAAGCGCAAGCAGTGCAAATAGCAGCGTGTACTTTGTGTGTTTGCGGCAACAACGTGCGCGTCGCTGCTTTGTTTCGGCTTTTTGTTTTGATTCTTATCATACCGGAACAGACGGCGAAGCGAAGAAGAAGGAAGCAGCAGAGAAGCAGAAAAACAAACTAACAAAAGCTGCGAGAGTGCGCGCGCAAGCCCCACCGGTTTATGCTGCCAGCGCTGTCGCTGTCGCTGCCGCTGCCGACGTCGCTCTCGCTGTCGCTGCCGCCGCCATACGAGCTTTCGGCAGTGGAGCAGCGCAGCGCAGCGGCAGCGCGTTCAGTTGTGAGCAAGATTTTGCGCTGTGCGGACGTTGCTCGCCCACGCTCGTCAGAGACTCGACTTCGACTTCGCTTCGACTTCGCTGCGACTTCGCTTCGACTTCGCCTTCGCCGACGCTTTCTCAGCAACACGCGACAACAGCAACAGCAACAACAACAACAACTGAAACAAAAGCAGAGTGCGACGTGCAGCAATTGCAGTTGTCAAGTAAACTGATCGGATTGAAAAAAAAATCGAATAAAAATAATGCAAATAATATATACGAATATTAAGCAATAAATACAATCAGATCGATCGCGAGATCGTCGTGCGCCTCGTTAAAAATTAATTACAATCAAAAAATCGTCGCAAAGGTCACAGCACCAAAAAGCAAAAAAATAAAAAATAAACGCAATTGAAATTGAATCGAAATCGCATTGAAATTGAAATCGAAATTGAAAATTGATATTGATATTTTTGATACTGCATTCGAATTGTGCTGCGCGCGTGTTTGTGTTCTGTGCGCGCGTGTGCTTGTGTGCGTGTGTGTGTGTGGATCGTGAGTGTGCCTTGTGGATCGCATCGCATCGGAGTGTCCGCCGGCAAATGTCAGCTGCGCCCAGCCCTGGCCAATGCAAGCGGATTTGATGTAGACGCCAGCCCTGGCACCAGACTCCAGCTCTACAGTGGGGCCCATTCGCACTGGCAGCAAACGATGTCACGACGCAAACAGTCGAACCCCAAGCCGTTGAATAAAGGTGAGTACACGCTCAATACCCTAACCCGCGCCGTAGCACCCCCATGACTTACGCCCGTCCAGAAAGCGCACTGTCAGCTCGTAGTGCTGCTCGCCTTTTCGGGGTTTTCCACAGCGTATCGTATGTAGAGCCATGTGAACGAACTGTGTTCCGTGTTCTTGCGCTTGTAGAAAGCGCGCGGAGTGCTGCGGGCAGCACCTGCATAGCCAAAAAAATACAAAAAAAAAAAAATACAAAAAAAATACAAAACATCTACAAAAACAACAATGCGATTGTCAATTCGACTTTAAGCACCCAGCGGGACTTGCCAGATATGCGCTTACACTGGAGCTGAATTCTAATTGCCTACGTACAATTAATATTATTTTGGTAAAGGGAAACTATATAATTGGGCAATTTCTAAGAATATTCCCTTAAAAACTTCCTTTTTTCTTACTTTATTTAGTGGCCATCTCAGTTTTATCTATAGACCTTCAAGCGTTAGTTTTAGTGCTTGTAGATTTTGGCTTGATTTTTTGAAAACTTTGAGAACTCTGAGAAATGCGATGACTTAGTAAAATTTACATTTTTTCATCAGATAATTATATATTTTTACAATTTCACATTAAATAATTCCCACAACTAACGTAATATTTTAAAATTTTCTTTTGCAATAATACTATATCAGGCTGTATACTCTTACACATGATATTATCTGTAAAAAAAACTTGCTCAGGTGGATATCTTATAGTGAAATTTCCTTATCCGTCTGAGTAATTACCCCAGCATTAGCTTCAAACCTTTATTATTTATTATAGTTCGATTTCTGAAAATTTTATTTTAAAATAACTCGATATAGAACAAATTTAATTGAAAAAGTGCAGTGGTTCCTCGATTATAAACTTAGACTACTTCGACTTTAACTGCAATCGATTTCATCGTAAGAGATAAAACATCTCGATCACTGAGAAAGTCAAGTGTGATTTTCCCGCTGGGACCTGCTCTGGGGCCCTGGCTTGAGTTAAATGAAATTTGTTTGTTGATTTGTTCGATTGCACCGCCAGGGGGCGCTCGGGGCCGTGCGAGTTGGGGATTTATCGAGGCTGGACACACCTTATTATGGGTATTAACTAATTACATTTCGTTGTTGTTTGCCATTTGCCGTTTGATATACGAGCCCGAGCCCGTCCGTTCCGTGCGCCAATCGCTATTGAAACGAATGCATTTTGGAATCGATAATACGTGCCCCGGGGGAGCTTAAGTTCGCGGGCACTCCAAGTCTTGGAACTCTCCTCCTTATCGAGCACGTTTCGGTTCAGGTCGAGTTGGATTTGGATTTAGTTTTATTATTATTATTATTATTGTTGTTGTTGTTGTTGCTGTAAAGATATCGACGTCATGCGAATAAAATTCAGTGTGTACACACTGGCCACAAGACTATCTTCGTGTGAGTGTATGTGTGTGAGTGTGTGTGCACACCAGTTCGGCTCCAGTTTCGATAAATTAGCGCCCTTATCTATGCAGCTGTTGCTGCTGCTGCTGCTGCTGCTGCTTCTGCTGCTGTTGTTGTTGTTGTTGCACCTGCGCCGTTGCTTTCTTCTAGCACGCTATCAGCGGCTATTCCTTTCTCCCTCTGCCCCCCGTCTCTTTCTGCCTTTTCTCTCTCTCTCTCTCTCTTGCCTTCTGAGCCGCTTTGCATATTTATCTTTTGCACACTTGCTGGCAGTTCTTATTGTTGTTGCCTTTAAATTTCTATAGCTTAAAAGCGCGTAGTCGATAAACTTTTATCACAACTGCAGCAACAACAACAACACAAACAGCAACAACAATAACGAAAATGAAACGAAAACTGTGCAACGTATTGCGCACAGTGGCACAAATTGCAGAGTTTCTTGAAGCTTGACAATAAGTTTATTGTCCTTATGCATTCTTAAAGATTTCCTTAGCTTTATATATATTTATATAGGAGAGAATATATTTTTTGATTAGAGCAAAGATTACAGAATTTCAAGAGTTTCTAAAAAAAAAAACTGTTTATTTTTAAGAGAATTGATTGAAGAAACTATTGTAATATTGAAGTGCGTTTGTGATGAGAATCTCAGCTAGAATTAAGCTAAAGAACGTTTGTAGTATATATTATATATGGTATATATTGAAAACTGAAATAAATGAATGAGAAGTTGTTTGTGTTTTTTTTTTTCGAATTCATTTTATGTTTATAGAGCCATTGAAGCGAGTAAAAAATACTTGAAATATGAATTTTAAAATTTAAATAAACTATTTAATACAAATAATAAATAAAATAAATATTATATAAGTTCTTAAACTTAATTTTTCATGGAATACATAACTAATTTTATGCTACTATTAGTATACTCCCATATCTTTAACAAGGCTTTAACTTGAAGCAAGCATTTAGTTGAATCGTAACAAATTAAAATTCTATTAAAGCAGATGAAATTTCATTCAAATATTGTAAATAATGTAAGTTTTCGGTCTAATGAGTTAAATAAAGCTTCAGGTGTATTAATTTAAAATTTTGCAAAATTAGGGGGAATTCTGTCAGTGCTAATATTCCAAGCTTGGACAAAATACTAGGATTATGAGTTATTTAATGGCAAAGGTATTACGATCTTCAGTTAAAAATTTAGTTCAATTAAGCCGAATTTTTGAAAAGCTGCTCAAAGCTTAATTTTCGATTGCTGAACCCTTTCGAACTCTTTACTCATAATTTTTGTCCCTGGTTTTGCTCATTTCTCCCACTGTAGCTGCAGCTTTACATAAGCTTCTCAGCGATACGGCAACGCCAGAGTCTCGTTGTTGTCAGCGTCGTGTTGAGTCGTGACTTGGAGCAGCGCACTGCTGTCCCTCTGGAAATAGATAAACACTTTGCTGCGCTCATTTTCATTTTGTCATTTTGGTTTTTCGTTATTTCTCTACTTTTTTTTTATAAATTTTAATTACGCCTTATCACTAATTTTATGTTAATTGCCAGCTGTTGTTCTGCTCGGCGTTCGCTCTTGCCATTATCTGCTGCGACAAAAGACACGACCAGCACAACTTGGTCGACAGGTCGTCAGCCCATCAGCCCCGTCAGTCCGTCTGTCCGTTCCGCTGTCCGTCTGCGCGTCATGCGGGTGACAATCGGCAAGCCAAGTGCTCCGGGCTGAGCTCCAGCTGCAGCTCCAGCTCCGAATTCCATGCGACTTCGTACTTGGCCGGGGCAATCGGCGGGTACGTGTCAAGCGGGCCGAAGATAGCGCAAAGCCCTAACTACTTGTACAAGTGCTGTGTATCGCATGTGTATCGTGTGTGTATCGCATGTGTATCGTGTGTGTGTATTACGTTTGCCCGCTGCAGCAACTGCAACGCGCTGCTGATAAGCCCAAGCTCAGGTTGCACCAAGGCCACCCTGTGCTCGGGCTGACGCTTAGCCGCATTAGAGCTGGTGCGAGCGAGACAGCTGCAAGCGGGAGAGACAGAGAGAGCTGCAGATAAGCCCAGCTCGATACGAGCTTGGGCCATTTTGACATTGTGTTTAATAAGTGCGATAAGCTTTGTCGTTTGTTCTTGTTACTGTTGCTGTTGTTGTTGCTGTTTCTGGCGCTGCTTAATGTTATTTTTCGCATGGAAATCGTACCAGGAAATATCAGCAGATAAACAACAATAACAACAGCAACAAAGGCAACAACAACGGCAACGGCAACGGCAACGGCAACTTGCATTACAAATTACAAAATGTTGTTTTCGTTACGCTTTTGTTGTTGTTGCCTTTGTTTTTGGACAGCGCATTTGCATATCAGCTCTGATAGCGTGCAGGGGAAGGGGGCAAGGGAGGCGCAGGGGGGAACGCTTGAATCTTGAGTCACAGCGCGAGTAAACACAATTGCGATATTGAGTCGCAGTCGCTTATCGAAATGGAACTAACAAAAAGCAGTCGCAGTCGCAGTCGGAGTCGCATTTATAATATGATATTTAGAATAATGGAACAGGAAAATATATACATATATAGCTGTATGTATAGCTGTATGTGTGTGTGTCTAAGCAAACTGCGTGTCGTCAGCAGGCCGAGGCGTGTATACTCTGCCCCCGTCGCCGCGACTGATTGATGATTGATGAGCGCGATAAGCCCGGCAGATTGTCCGGATTGATTGTGGCAGATTATGAAGAAATCGCCGTCGTCGTCATCGTCGCACTTCAAATTGTCAGACGTGCCCGATAAAGCCGGAATGCTTGGGAATTACAGAAGAAAAAAAAAAAAACATTGCTGAAGTTTCTTTTATTTTTTTGAATTTTTATCAATCTTCATTGACGATTAGATGCTATCGCAGTGTAATGTCTCTATTGAACCTGCGGAAAGTTTTAATATGCATAAGTTTCTCGGGTTTCTCTATAGATCTCAAGGCAGATAAGCCCCCAAGCTGAATGCCACATGCTGAACACAATGACTTCATACTGAGCCGTAGATATACATACATCATAAGAGCGAGTTATATATCGGGTTATATCGATGCTTTGTTCGTGGCAGAGTATCGAGAGATTGTCGTCAGATAACAGAGGCATTTATACTGCTCGATTCTATCTGCCGGATCTGAGGGGAAAATATATCAAGCGCGCTTTGGTGACGCTTGCGATCGGAATTCGCAGAGAGATCCGTGCGGATTGTTGGATTGCGATCGGATTTCGGGCTCGATTGACTGCTGACTAATCGGCAGAGTGGGACAGGGTAGGGAGAAGGGAGGGGGGTGGGAAGGGCTGGCTATTGTGCGACTGGTTGTTCTAATCGGCGAATGCAATCGAAATAAACTTGAAATTCGATGCGCGCGCTGCGATAATGTTTTGTAGTCATTTCGAGAGACAACCAAAAAAAGCTGAAACCAGCAATTACAACAACAACAGCAACAACAACAAGAGCAACGAGAACTGTGACTGAAACAGCTGTCCGCTTGCTGCAGTTGTTGTTGCTGTTGTTGCTGTTGTTGTTGTATGATTTGTACAGCTCGCGCTTATCAGCTGATCTGATGGCAAGATTGTCGCGCTTTGCTTCAAAATGAGAATGAACTGAAAACAACGACAGAAATTGTAGCAACAACGACAACTAAAACTGAAAAATACATAAAACAATTTTTGTTGTTGTTGCTGTTGCTCTTGTTGTGCCTGTTGTTGTTGTTGTTGCAGCTCGTCGTCTGGCTGTTTTATAACAATTTCGAGAGATTTTCAGCAAAAGATAAAAATGTCAATGTGATTTGGCTTGTCGGATTGTAGCTGCGCTCACTACGTACATGTGAGTGTGCGAGTGTGTGTGTGCAGGTATGTGTGTGTGCGTGCTACTACGATACAAAACTACTACCATATGTATTAAGCGTACTGTACCAAGCACGTGCACTGCCAGAAAAAAACTGCGTTTCGATTTCATTCAAAATCAAAATCTGATTTCCATATAAGTTGAGCTGCTCTTCTGATGCTTCAGTTATAATTGCATTAAGTGATGGAGATATCTAGCAATTTAAACAACTCTACAGAATCTTTCAATTAATTTTTCTATTACTATTTTTAGTACATGCATATTTTTACTCTACTTATTTTTTATTCTCTTACAAGTTTGCATACTTTTCCTAGTAATACTTTTTCTCACATCTTTTCCAATTACTTTTACTACTTAATTTTTCTACTATTTATATAAGTAATTTTTCTATTTGCGCAGCATTTTAGTAAGTTTTTTTTTTTCATACCAAAACAAAAACTAAATTTTTTCTTCATTTATAAAAGATGTATTTTTTTGCTACTATTATTTCCATTATACTAAAACCTATTTCATCCAACTACTAGGTACTTGTTTGCTATATTGATTAAACCACTACTAGTTCTGCCACTTTTTCTACTACTTATACTACTATTTTCATTGCATTTTCTGTTGCTAGGATTAGGTGTGATGTTACCAATTTTCTTTTATTCTATTACTCCTTTTAATAGTTTTTCAAATACTATTTTTCTTGACCTTTCTACTAATATAAATACAATTATTTTTGTTATATGTTTTTATTAGTATTATTATAGTTTTGTTACCAATTTTTGTTTATCTAGTGCTACTTTTACTACTTTTTTTTTGTCTTTCCTATTACTATAGTTACTTTTATATCTACTTATTGTGCTCTTACTAATTTCTCTGCCTTTCGTACTAAAATTTCTGTCATTTCAAGCACTAAGTGGACTGTTTCGCTGAGTGTATTTACACTTACATGTTCATGTGCGAGTGCGATGAGTATTTATGCGATTATATTGTTTGTTGTGACTCGCTATCGCTCGGCGATCAGACGCGCTCACCTCGTACTGATGATGGTTTTGGCAACTGTCGGCCGGGCCGGGAGGGAGCAGCGGGAGAGGGTGCGAGCGAGAGCGGCGACTGGAGAGAGGGCGGCGATATCGCTGCGCACGCCTAATTAATTTTCGTTCCCGCTCGCTGCGATGGCATCAGATATCAGTTCCATTGCCGCCCCAAAGCTCCAATCTAAATCAGCAATCATCGCCACAAGCAGCAGCGGCAGCGGCAGCGGTAGAGGCAGCGACGCAGGCCGCGACTGAGGCAGAGGCGGTAGCAGAGTCCGGGGGAAATGGGTCGCCGCGTCTTTGATTTCGAATAAGAATCGCTGTCGCCGGGCAACTGATAAGGTGTCGCTTCCCATAAATCTTTGTCAGGCCGTCGTCGTCGTCGTCGTCGTCGTCGCCGTTGCCGTCGCCATCGCAGTCTGTCGCGGCCTCTAATCACTATCGCGATAACTATCGGCTAACTGTACTGTACGCTAGTGTGGCGTAGTGTGCTGTGCGTGTGTGTGCACTGTGATTTGGCGGCCTTTATCAGGAGGTCGCTTCCGGGGGCCCCTCGCCTGCCTGCGTATAAGTTCGAATTCTGCATATCGCACCGAAAGATCTATTCGAACTCGCATTCGATTTCGATTTCGAGCTCTTTCGTATTTGGACACTTTATCTGCGGCAGGGCATCGGGTTTTTTCCGCCGACTCGAGTCGATTCGAGTGGACGCCCGCTTGACTTTCTAGCTGTTTGCAATCGTTATCGCTATCGTTATCGTTGGTCGCTGACGCCGAGCCGAAGATTCATTCGCCCTGCGATCCACTTTCGAGTTCGTGCTGCGTGCAACATCCCCCCCGAGAGATAATGATCAGCTTTATGCTTCTCTCTGTTCTTTTTTCTTTTTTTGCTCTGCTTCGCATTCTTCTGCTGCTTCTCCACCCACTTAATTAAGTTGATTCCCAATGTCAGGCTCTGCTCAATTTCGCTCTCTTTATCAATCTCTTTTCGCTCGCTTATCTGCGGCTGCGGTTCGTTCGAGCTACCATTATCTATTCCCGGCGATCAGCAGTCGCCGTCGTTTAATTGACCAGTCCCAGCGCGGCTCAATCTTTCCCGCGCTGCACCCCCCCTGCCAGTCGCCGTCCCTGTGCTGCGACTTGCTAATCCGCTGGTGGTCGCAGCGCTGGAAGTGCAAGCTGTGCTGCTCGAGTTTGCGTTGCCATCAATCAATTATTAATTACAAACTGCTTCGGTTTCCTCCTGCCTTATTCAGGGGTGTAGTTCAGGGGGGGGAGCAATTAAACTCCTTCAACTTTTCCCTCTGCAGTTCAAAGTGAAAACTCGCGAAACGCAGTCAAGTCTAGGAGCTCACCCCCACTGCCATGTTTGCTGCCTACGCCACTGTGTGATAAATTGATTGAATTTATACTTGCATGTTTGCCAGGCTAACTACCAGTCTGCTGTCCCCTTCCCTCTACAACTCTATCTCGACTGCTCTTCAATTCCAATTGCAGTGTAGAGCAGAGTCGGGGAGGAAGGGGGGTATACAGGGACATAGGCACATTTCAAATGAACATTTAAGTGCTGCGATTAATTTGGCTTATCAGCAGCAGCAGCAGCAGGCGCAGGGGGCGGGGCAGGCAAAGCCCCCAGCCGAAACCGAAGCCGAAACAAGTGCAATTAAAAGATTTTTAAGCAAACATTTGTCATTAGAGATAAGGCGCGAGCAAGTCGAGGGGGAGTAGAGTGCGGGGAGAGAGCGGAGTGCGGAGAGACAAGCGAGGGCTTTATCTGCCCACGCATAAACCGAAAATTGGGATGTCTCAATTGAAAGTGGGCGTTTACCTGGTAAAAAGAAGCAAACTAATTACACGATAAACGACACACTTGACGTTTGTCTGCAGCTACAGTTGCAGCTCCCCCTTTGGCCCTTTGGTACGCCTCTGCCCGGCACTATTTACTCGGCAAACAAAACGAATCGCCGACCGCGACGCCGACGCCGACGTGTCTCGCAAGCGGCGGCAATCGATTAAAAATCCATAAAAATATATTTCTAGATTTTATGTGCTGATCAAACAGGCAGAGTCTCCCCCAGCCCCACACATCCCCCCGCCGACTGCTCTGTTTCCTCAGTGAGTGCATGTGCCTGTGTGTGTAATTAAGTCTGTCGAGTTGTGGGCTAGGGGCAGGGGAAGGGTCTAAATCTATTTATGCCATTAGCTTTGCGCCGATCACACACTGTGATAGCGCAGCCACAGCGGCCATTTTGTTTATCTGTCTGTCTCACACACACACACATACACACACACAGACACACGCACAGCCCACAGAGGCCACAAGGCGCGCAGTACACAGAAATTAAATCAAAGATTAAAAACGAATCACTCATGTTCCCCACCAAAAAACGAAAAGCGAACCAGTTCCACGGGGGAGTAGCAGGGGGGAGGGCGAGGGTTGCCTATTTCAAGTGATTCTTATCGCGACATTTTGCCAAAAAAGACATGTCTAGAGAGAGAGAGAGAGAGAGAGAGAGAGAGAGACGGCAAATCGCGTCATCAGCACAAAAATCTCATTAGCTCAATTTCGAATTATGTCTGTCTGATACTGGCCCGATCTTGAGATCCCGATAAGCACCGCGTGCCCAATTTTGACAAACTCAATCATGTGATTCCGATTTCGTCTCGTTCGCTCGCGTATCTCCGGCTCGATTTCGGTTTCTCAATTTCTGCTTCGGTTTCTGTTTCTCTCGATTTCCGGAGAGGCTTCCATCCAAAGACTCGAGCACTTTAAGCGTAATCACTTGAATGGCCAGCTTGGCATTCGAGCAGGACTTCAGCGAGCTGTGTGTGTATGTGTGCTGGTGTGTGTGTGTGCTGGTGTGTGTGTTGCAAGTTGTAGATGGGCTGCCGCCGCCAGTGCTTATCTAAATGCCAGCCTCACAGTCTCGTCTTCCATTATGATACACAGATATGCACAGCACACGTGGACAGCGCTCAGCGCAGCACAGAATATATGCATATATATATATATATACGCATATATAGTATATCTATCTGGCCGGCAATCGAATGCGTCGCCAATGCGTCGCCGTGTGCTGGAGCCAGCGAAACACAGCCAGGTCCACCAAGTGGCACCAGCGGCAAAATAAGATGACAAGCATCGCAGCGGCTTATCGCTCAACCGAAGTGCAGATGCTCTTACGAAAGTAGCAAGGGTAAAGCCGGGTTAGGTACTAGCTTAAACATATCCACATTTGAAACATCATAGTGACTGCAGATAAGTCTCAAAATAATAATAAATTTTCTCTACTAAAGTAACTTCCTACAAGTCTAATTCCAATTAAGCACGAGCTACAAATGCTCTTCCTGAGCTTAGAAGGGAAATGAGTTGAGAGTAGGTAAACAGGAAACTTGGAGCTGGTTAAGTTCTTAGATTTATGATTATAAACTTACGTTAGTAAACAGTAGAAACCCCGTAAAAGTGCTTACTCTTCCGATCCATAAATGTTTATTCACAATATAATTATATAGTACTTGAACCAGGCTGTAGGAAGCACCATCATAACTGTAAAGTCTTGTTGATCAACTAAAGATACCTCGTTAAATTTTATATTTATGAAATAATTGTAAATAATTTTACCATGTGCAGAGCTTATATGACTTCTACTTGGACTTTTAGAGGCTTAAAGAGTAAGGTATAGGTTTAAAAGTGGTATTATTCAACTGAAGATACCCCTTAATAGTCGCATGCACTGCAAATCCCTTTCACATCCCTGTTATCAGCTCACTTCGCCCAGTATCTGTCGTGACACAATTGCTGTCACACAGTCAACATGCCCTGCTCGCTTATCAGCCGTGTGCAGGGTATGCTGCGAAGTGTTGAGGAAGCATAATTTACATGGCAACAGGCGCCATTAAGCGCTGCTCGAGCCTGCGATGAGCGCCGCGTCGTTGCCAAATCGCATGCGAGAAACGCGCGAGAAATGCGCGAGAAACGAAACGAGTTTCCGACGTTGCCACGCAGCGTGGCAAAGACCTGTTGCAAGCAGCAGGCAGCAGGCAGGCAGGCAGCGAGCTCGGGCTGCACTGATGGATGCGTGTTTGTTTACAGCCTCGCTGTTTGTTCAGTTTAGCGTAATTGCCGCCGCCGTCCGCAGTCGGCGACGCTGCGCGCTGCTTGTGACGCGCGCGTCGCTGCAGGGCGCAAAATTAATGTTAACAACGTGTTCGAGCCTCCAGAGGTTCGGCCAGAAGTCCGTGAAGACCATGAAGTCCAGTTCGTTTGGGTCTTCGGGCATGCAATTTGAATGCCACTCGAGTCGCCGCTCTGCTGCTCTGCTCCTCGACTCTGCTTCTACTTCTCTCGCTCTCCTCGGCGCTGCGCTGCCCTTTTTGGCATTAAAACATTTTAATTATGGCCCACAAATGTGCGCAACTGTCTTGTTGAAAGGTGTTTCAAGCTCGCCGCCTGCTGCCTGCCACCTGCCTCTCTTTCCCCTTCACCTCTCTCTGCAGTTGCCACTTGCTGCATGAGTGGGCAGCGCGGCTTTGGGCCTTAAATGGCATTTAGATAATGCCGGGCCTCTCTTCAGGAATTCGAAATGGACATCGATTTATGATGTCGTCGATTGCAGCCAGAAGTTATCGCATTCAATTGCGGCTCATCCAATCGGACTGTTCCTTCGCCTCTGCCTCTCTTCTGGCTTATTGGAAAACTGATAAGGGCAGGCGAATGGACGCGCGAAATATGAATTTCATTTGAAATCAAATTGAGCAAATGACAAAAATAAATAAAGACATTTTGTCGCCAGTCACTCTCTCTCTCTTCTCTCTCTCTCTCTCGCTGCTGTCTGACTCTGGACTTTGCCGGCATCCATTCAATTTCAAGCTAATTGCTTTTATTGCCATACCCTGCGGGTGCTTTGAAGGGAATCTTGAGATTGAAGAGAAAGTTTTGCCGAGCTTTGAGATAGCGAGAGATTCGTATTTGTTTAAATTAGATATATCTATAGACTTGATACAGTTAATGTTATAGATAAAAGCTAGAAAGCGAAAATTATGGCAGCATAAAGTTACAGATAAAATTGAGAATATTAATAAAGAAAGATAAACATGAAGAATTTGTATATGAAACAGATAATTCTTAAGCTAGAGCTGGAGCTTGATTTATATAATAGTAGCAGGTAAAGATACTATAAGATATGATGATGTAGACTCCGGATGAAAACAGATAAAGATACTATAAGTTATGTTGATGAAGAGTCCGAATAGGAACAGAGCTACAGATAGATATAAATACAAATATAAGTATAGATAAATTGTTAGCTTAAATATTAGAGCTAAATAGATATAGATAAACAGATACAGGCATATGGGTAAAGATATAGTTGTAGTTACTACTATTGCAGTAACATAAATAGAAAGGGCGTTAATAAAATACATAGATAAAACATTGTTTATATAGATACTTCTGCAATAAGAAATATAAATGATTAAATAGTTGAGCTTAGATAATTCTCAGTTATGTTTTTAGCCACTTCCGGCAAATTTTAATTTTAAAAGTTCTTTTTTTAAATATGCCATTTATAGATTTTAAATAAATTCAATATTTTTTTTGATAAATATTATATTTTGTTAATATATTTATTTATTTATATTTATTAGTATATTTTAAATATTTTCAAATTTAAATATGGAAAGAATATGATACAATTAGCGTTAGAGTTGAAGAGAAGAAGAGGAAGAAGTTGAGAGCCCGAAAAGAATAAAGCACTGATAAGATTAAGGAAGCTGCATGCCAAGACTATTATAGGAGTATAGATAAAGATGACATAGGGAATACGCTCTAGGCATATCATTCGAACCTCGTACGCTTCCATTAGTATCATCTAATTATAAGAGTTTGTGTTTCAATTTGCCAGGGTATCTGCTTGGGTATGCTTTCTCGCCCGCTCTTCCTGCCTCTCTCTCTCCCTCACTCTGGCTTATTCTACTCGCGCGCTGATATCAGCAGCAGACAGGAGGAGCCTGCACAGTCGCCCAGCTTGGGCTCCCCTCCCGCCCGCGCTTATCGTCGCCTATCGCCGGCATCTAGACAAGCTAATAGTACTCTGACTTGGGCTGCCTGCCTGCTGCCTGGCCTCGTGCTGATATGGCTGCCATTAGGCGGGCAGGGGCTGGGGGTGTGGCCGGGCCATCCATCTATCGTTTGGTCGGTCGTCATTTGGTTTCAGCTTCAGCTTCGTTGTCAGCCTCTGCTGCTGCTCTTGCTGCTGCTGCTGCTGCTGTCTCTTTGCGCTTAATTATGTTTGTTATTGTTGTTGCTGTTGTTGTCGATGTCATGTTGTTGCTGTTGCTGCTGCTGCTGCTGCTTGTGGAGCATCCGTTTGTCGATCTCTTGGACTGATAGCATTTATGATTTACGTGGTACACACTGAGCATGGCATTTGTTTTGTGCTTTACATTCATTTTCATTGCCCGTCATTATTTCGTTTGCTTTCGATTTTGATTTCAGTTTCGGCATCGGTTTTTGGTTTTTTTTTTTCGCTTGTATGTGTACGTGTGTGTGTGTGTGTGTTTAATGTCTCTCTGTCTGTGCAGATCGAGGTCAGCGATAAGCGCGTCAAAGTTAAAGGCATTTTTCGATTACAGCGCGAAAAGCGAAATAAAGAATTCCGAAACTCTCCCGCTATCAGAAGAGACGAAAGAAAGAGAGGAGACCACAAATAATATATATATCTCAATGATATAGAAAGAGATTCAAGTATAGATTTATTTTAATATTTTTATTATATTTAAATTTATTTATATAGTAATAGAAACTCTACAAAACTCTTCCGCTATCTCAAGAGACACAAGAAAAAAGAGTCAGAGAGAGAGAAACGCACAAATAATATATATTTTAATAGTATAGAAATATAGGTATAGGTATGGGCATATTTATGGCTATCGCTATAGCCGAATTCCGAGAGAGAGAGAGAGAGAGACATTGGAAAGGAAAGTCCACAAATAATATTGTATATATGATATAAATTTATATATATATATGTATAGCTATAAGAATTCCAAACTTTTCGTATCACAGTCCCACTATCACCAGAGACATGCGCGGGAGTGGGAGAGCAGAACTCGGGCCCCCCACAAGGGCCCGCATCTGCCGGGCTCTTCACTCCTTCCTCCGTGCTGCTTCCACTTCGCATATCTCAAAAACGCTCTCGAAATGGCCACAGCGATAACTTAGCGCCGTCGCAGCCTCCGACAGGTGAGACAGCAAGAAGAGAGAGAGGGGAAAGCAGTACGATAGAGAGAGAAAGAGGGAGAGACAGGGAGAGGGCTTATTCCGCTGCTGCTTATAATTATTTTATAAGTGCAGCAAGTCGGCCTTATCCGTGAACCGGCATGCCGCGCCGCATGATTCACTTGGCGACGCTAATTTTCAATGTCTCGACAGTCATAGTGTGTGTGTACGTGTGTGGGGAAGTGGAGAGCAGCTGTGTGTGTGTATGTGTGTGTGGCGATAATTCCATGTAGATTAGCGCTGAGTGCAGCAGTAAGAAGAAGGCGATAAGCGCGCGTTCCAGGCGAGGCTCAAACTCAAGCCGAAACTCAACTCGAACTCAACGCAGACCTGGGCGGCCCAGGCCCAGCAACAACAGCAACAGCAGCAACAACAACAGCAGCAACAACAACATCCGTGTCGTCCACGTCGTCGTCATCATAATGTAAGACCAGAGCGAGAGGGCAAGACGGCTGCGACGGTCAGGGCAGAGCAGAGGGGGAAGCAGGCCAAGAGCTTTGGCATTGGCTGAGTGAGTGGATATCTTGAGTTTGTTATCCAAAATGTTGGCCTCGTCTGTGCGGCGTGTCCAGGCAGAGTCCGGCTTCAAGAGCAGGCGCTGCAGCTGCACTGCAAGAAATTTTTTAGTAACATTTAAGAAATATAGAAATGTACTTAAAATTCTTTAAGTAGAAATATTTCTTTAAATTTAAATAATCACTTTTTAATGTATACGCAGATTATCACATCAATATATTAATAAAAAATCTCTAGATTTTACGATTCTTTCCCCTAATCATTAACAGGCTTCATTAAAAGTTCATAGATTGTGCGGGGATTATCGCTATGACTTGGAAAAAAGCATCTGACTATTAAACTAATAAGCAAAAGGAATATAGCCTATTTTTACATGCTTAATTAAAAATCTAGATGTATATATTGTGTTTTAAAGTATAATATCTATCATTAAAAATAAGATCTATCATAAGATCTATCATTAAACATTTAACTTTAGACTTCACGATTTTGTCATTAAAAGTTCATAGATTAAAAAGTTGCGATTATCGCTACGTATAAAAACTTTTGCTTACTTTTAAAATTTCAACTGATTTAAGATCGAAAAAATTATTAAAAATATTTAAGATTATAAAATCTGGGAAATTTTATATTGCACGAAGAATTTTTGGGAAAATTCTATGAGTTTTAAAATATTCTTATGAGCATAAATATTGTATATAGTAATGAGGGAAACTTCTCTTTCTCTCAGTGTAAAGAACTGCATGCAAGATGAGTGGCAGCAGGAGGGTAGGGGCGAGGGCAACTGAACGGGCCACTCGTTGGCAACTGTCGCCTTGGTTTTTAGCTGATTTTGTGGCGCTGATTTTGTTTCGGACTTCAATTTCTGTTCGCTTTCCACGCCGTTATCTGTCATGCATATCCATATGTGTGTGCAGCTTCAGCCCGGATCTGTTCAGCTCCGGCCTTAGCTTCAGCTTCAGCTTCAGCTCGAACGCTTGCAAAACAAAATTCGTTCTTATCGCGCGTTTCGGGGGCCACGTAATTCTCAGTATTTGTTTGCTTCTGATGGCAGTTTGAACAACTTTTCGCTCTTCTCTTCCTCTTCTCCAACTCGAGATGTTGCTGCTGTTGTTGTTGCTGTTGTTGTTGTCGTTGTGTTGTGGCTGCTTTTCGCAGATTTCCGATTTGTTTATTAGGCAATTTATCGCTCTATGCAGGTCTGAACTCTAGATCGGGCGGGTTCCTGGCCCTGGCACAAGACCCTCCCCAAGTGCGCCCTGGGCCCACGCGCAGTTCGATTGTTGCCCGAAAAAGGCAAAAAGGAAAAATGGCTGGAAAAGGGAGAAAAGCAATCTTGAAAATTGATAAACTGTGAATTTTCTCACTCTCGATTTTCTTATGCCTGTTGCGCTCGAGTCCCGAGTCCCGAGACGGGAGACCTGAGACCTGAGACCGCTCGCAATTGGCATTGGTGTGGGATTGGGTCGAGAGAGATGGCCATCATCATTTCGTACATCGTTTGGCTAGTTGGCTGACCCCTCTTCCACAACCCCTCTCCTGCCTCTCTCTCTCCTCCTGCTGTGTGGGGGCGTTCGTGTGAAACTAATATCGTTCCCCTCCCGCCGCTCGTTGTCCATTCAATGGTCGCATTTAGGCAGCAAACAAGCCAACAACAACAGCAGCAACAACAAGGATGACAATGACAATGCAGCAGCAAGCAGCGACTGTCTGTCCGTCTGCCTGTCTGTCTGTCCGTCTGCTCGATACGCCTGGTAGATCGTGTTGAACGCAGCTTGTTTAGCATGCCAATTAGGCAGACGGCGCAGCAGGCAGACTGCAGATCGCCGTTCTCAGCGCTGCCCCTGACCTCGCGGCTGCCCCCTGATCTGAAATGCAAAATCAGCTCGCTCGTGCAGCTGCGGGGGAGGGCGGGAGTCAGCAGCCGAAAAGGTGTTAATTTTGTTGGCCCATCGCTTGCCAAATAGTTCGGGCCACGTTGTTATTGCCAAAAGGAAAGAGCGCGAATCGACGAGCGTGCTGGTTCAGACCGGGTCAGACTCGGTCTCGGTCTCCGTCTCCGCATCCAACACACAATTTGTAGATGGATTTTCAAATCGTTGCCGGCACGAATCGAGCACCCACTGGGAGCGCTCGGACAGTCCTCGCACCTCACAGACTTGGGAGCTGGGAGCTGTGTTTGTCTTCGGATTGGCTGCGGCTTTGATTGCGCCTTTCGCCCTGCACTCGCTGCAATGAGAGCAAGCGAGAAAAGCCGCTGTCGAGCATACTTGACGGCTAGATACCATTCACGTGTTATGCTTTAAACTCCTTGGTAACTGTGCAATACTTTACTGCATTGAAATTCGAAATATACATCTAAGAGGTTGCTGTCTCTGACTCATAGTGCTTGGGCGATTTGGTTATTTTTGCTGATCAAGATTATATACAAAAACTTTCTTTCAGCCCATTGTCTATGTGTATTTATTTACACAAACTTAACATACCATTTTTAGCCATTTTTAATGGTATACAAATGCTAGGAAAATGTTTCCATTTTTTAACAAACTTAATACGAATATTTAGTTTTATATAATCTTAATGAAATATTAAAATTTCAGAAAAATGCCAAGATCAAGTTTTAAAAATGCATAAAATCTCATTTATAAAACTGAAATTGTTCAAAATATATTTGAGCATTATTCCAAGTAATTGTTAAGTTTTTATTCACTTAATGTTTTCCTTTATATAATATTTTCCTACTGCAATTTCCCTGCAAATAATTAATTATAAAAATTTTAAATTTTAGTTTAATGCAATTTATTTTACATATATTTTATTTCGAGTTGCAAATTTGGCTTATCTTTGGGCGCGGGTGCCAGGCATGCGGGGTGCCTGCATCGGGGCCGACTGCATATGGGCGGGGCCTACTTAGCGATTGTGATTATGATATCAGAGCTGCAACGAGTCGCGTTGGGTCGCGTCGCTTCGGTTCAGTTCGGTACGGCCCCGTCGGGTCGGGTTCGTCTGGGTTCGGTTGGGTTCTGTTGGGATGGCCTGTCGGAGCGTACGCTCTCCCATTATAACACTTTCACGGCTCGTTGACCGCCTCAATGCGGCAGCATCAGCGGCGCATCATCTGGCGAGATCATCGCCGACTTATAAGCACGAGCACAGACTGCAGCTCCAGCTCCAGCTCCAGGTTCAGCTCCAGTTCCAGTTGCAGAGCAAAGCCTGTACTCTCCTGCTCTGCCTGCTGCAATGGCAGCCAGGGGCGTTGCACACTCGCCAAGGTTTGCATGCCATCGTGATTGGTGTGTGAGTGTGTGTGTGTGTGTGTGTGTGTGTGTGAGGGTCTCTCTGTGTTGGTCTGTGCACGATTCGACACCATCTTTCATTTGAGCCAGAACTGCTTAACTGCTTAAGCGCTGCGCTAGTCCCGGCATTTTCAATTAATGGCCACACATTCCACAGTCCCTGCCCCAGCATCAGGTCTCCCTGCTGCGATCTCGGTTGCAGCCTCCCAAAGTGCAACAAATTCGCCAATGGCAGCCGCTTAACAATCATCTAACTGTGCTCCCCACCGTCTACTACACTGCACTACATTGCCCATAAATCGAGATGCTTATGTTCAGCTCTCTATATCGTATTATCGCTGTGTTCCGCCCAGGGCAGTTGAAATTACGATTTGGTCGGGAAATTTCATACTTTTAACGCTTTACAGCATTGATTTATCTCTGGTGCAACAATAATAACTAATGACTGCTTTCTTTTCTTGCAGGTAATACATGACTTTTGACCGGGATTATCATAGAATATTAAGCTAAACGGATTTACGAATCGGAAGTGCAAAGGTTTTTACTGAAAGTTCATTTGAGCTGGCAATAGGTTTACACTTTAATGGAATTTAATATTTTGCATAATGAATCTATGAATTATTAAGTAGCTCTCCTAGAACTTAAGTTACTTTATATTTTACTGGAATTAAATATTATCGGCGATGATATGATTTAAGATACTAAACTAGTTTTCCAAGAACTTAAGCATCTTAATATTTTAATGGAATTTAATATTTTTGATGGTGATATGATTTAAGTTACTAAAGTCGTTAAGTTATTTAATGCTTGTTGAATTTACTTGTATCTCTATTTATTTAGTTTATTACACCCTAAGTGAAGACAATTCTCAATTTAGTATATGCTTTTATATGCTTTTCTGCTTTACGTTTTCTATGTTTTCTTTACTTTATAATTAAAGTAAGATAATCTTATAACATAGTTCAATTTCTTTATTTTTTTTTATATCACCCATTAATTCTTAATTCTCTTTTTGAGAATCCCTAATTCAGCCTGATTTGTAGCCATTTAAAGGGTATCTAATGCTTGGTTGTTCTCGCCTACACTCTTTTTCTTTGTCTGCCCTTTTTTGTGAGCTATAATTATATTACCAGGTGTTAAACAGTCAGGCTTGAGGACTTCCCGGCTTAAGCTGCCCTTAAACTTGCTAAAGAGTGTGCCAAAAGATGCCCGAACAAATTGTGGCATTATCCCCGCCCCTGCAACAATCCCTTCCCCTTGCCCTTCCGCTCCTCTCGGCGCTCTCAGCTGCATCTCTCATGCTTCATCCGGTGCCTGCTGCGCCGGACCGCTGCTACGGCTGCTGCTGGTCGGTCGCTGCTCTGCTCTGCTCTGCTCTCTCTCTCTCTATCTGCTCCCCAGCCATTTCCTGACCTGCTGCAATCTCTTCTAGCCGAACTTCTTTCTGGCCGTGCACTTGGGACACGTTTCGTGATTTATGAGGTGCGAATTGCATTGAAATCATTTGCGCTTGCGCTGGGGCCTGCCACGTTTCGCTATTAAATTGATGCCGATTTTGTGGCAGCAGCAACAACAGCAACGGCAACTGCAAGAACAACAACAACAACAACAATGCAGATTGCGAGTGCTTTTCCCTGGCGCAACTTCTGATTGGATTTGCAACGTGTTTTACCGTATTTTCCCCTAGTCCGTTGCAGTTGCAGTCGCCTTTGCTGCTATAACTTAATACCCTACGAATCCAGTGATCTTCTTAGATATTGCAAGCAGACTTGCTACATTTGGCTTGCAGTATGTTGCAAATTTCTATAAAAATTTCTATGGCACATAAAGCTTTCTAGAAATAAAATTTTTTTTTTAAATATTTTTTATTAATTTGCAGCAAGAGTATACGAAATTCGGAGCGCCATTCGCTGCTAGTTGTTGTTGCTGTTGCTGCATGACAGACACGAATTCACAGATCTCTCACAGTGCCTGTCAAAATTCGACTGCCAATTAACTGTTTACAGCTCATTTCTCAATTTTTCATTTCGAGCTTTCTTTTCGCTCGGCGCGCTGAGCTGTTAAATACTTTAATTAAAATGTCGCGTGCAATTCGCTCATCAGCGAATCGCAATTCTCCTTAGCACTACCGCCCCCACCCTCTTCTCCCCTTCCACTGTCACCCCTATCGCTGTGCCTTGCATTACGCTTATCTTATCAGTTCCCGCGCCGACGCTGATAACGCGCGTTGATAAGGCCACGCGCCCTGGGCCAATCGCCTGCCAGCAGCGTCGCCATTTTGTTTTTCCTGTTTTTTTTTTTTGGTTTCTGTCATTGTTGTTATTGTTCTTGTTTTGGAATGCGGGTTTGTTGCCCTTTATCGGGCTCTTTTTCGGGCCACTTCTGTTCTGTTCTTCACTTTTCGGCGATAATCCGCACCCAAATCTACATACGACATGCAAATACAAAGCTATATACAGTATATATACTATATATGTATGGTAATACGTGTGAGTGTGTGTGTGTTCGCATAGCCGTATACCCGCGTTTTATCGCACTTATCGCAGGCCATATAAATTTGTGGGCGGACATAAAAACCGCAGCGCAGCAAAAGCCACCGATAACAGTGGGCGATAGACAGACTGGAATTCATTTTTAAAACTTTACATTCACATGAATATATATCATATAAGTAGGTGCCAGTGGGGGGAAGCAGGAACAGAGAGCCAAACTGCCCTTGACTACGCTGGCAGTTGGTTGACACTGAGCACTATCGGCAAGGAAGCCTCATAGAATATAAAGTAAGGTTCCAACCAAGTTCAATTGCATGCCAGTATCGTTGGTTGAATATCGTAAGTTGAATATCGTAAATGGAATATCGTAGGTTGCATATTGTAAGCCTATTTGAAGAATCTTGAATAAAAATTAAAATATAGACTTAAAAATTGTACGACAAAATTTAAAACTTCCAGAAATTCTATTAACTCACTTGAGGCATTTGAAGAGAACACATCAGGGTATTCCCCGAACCAAGAAATGCTTTTCAAAACAGAGGAAATAATGATATGATAAAATAAAGTTTTTTTGCATGAATATTTCAAGTCAATATCGTAAATTTAAATTGCATATCGTTTGTATATCTTAAGTCATTTTTGAACATTAATGCTGCCAACCGAGAGAAGAGAAATGAAAGAAGGGAGAGGGAGAGAAAGAGAGATTTACGTCTTCCCAATCTCCTCCATTGCCATATAATCCCACTGCCCCTCGACTAAGCGGCAATGGACTAATCGATGACACTTTAAGGATCATCAGCAAAAAAAGAGACACACACACAAACACACACACAAAATGCCATCGCCACAAATCTAAAATGCCTTTTAGCAACAACAACAGAAGAGACAACAACAACAACAGCAACAGCAATAACAATTGTTGTTTTTATAGCGAATGAAATCGCTCATAGGAAATCAGCAGCAGGCAAAAAAATGCTAGAAAAAACACAATGCAAAAAGTGTTGGAAAATGGGAAAATGGCGGCGTGCAGCGGAAGCTGACAAAACGCCATTGCTCTGACACTGACTGATGATGCCGATGCAGTCCAATATACACAAATATATATACATATATAAAAATATATATATCTGTAGAGACATGCATGTTTGTGTTTGCAAGGAAAACGAGAACTTGCACAGTTTATGTTAATTTTTCATGTTTGTCGTTGCTGCTGCTGCTGCTGTTGTTGTTGTTGTTGTTGTTGCTGTTAGCCGGCAGTTTTTATAGCGTTGATATTTGCACAGTTTTTACATGCGTCCCGCTGACAGCTGAAGCATGCCAGATTCCCATCAGCCACGCCTCCCCCAGCCCCCCAGCTGCCTCTCAGGCAGCTTCAGTCGATTCGCAAATATTGCGCGGCACTCACAATTGAAGTGGACAGAGGCAGAAAGAGAGCAGTAGAGAGAGATGTGGAGAGAGAGAGAGAGAGAGGCAGCTACTACAGTCTCTCTGTGTGTGCATAACTCGGATTTACATATCTGTGTGTCCATTCACTCCGTAATCGAGTCGAATCAAATCGCATCGCATCGAATCGAATCGAATCTGGCGCATTAACGACACATTTTAGTTTTAAGCTTTTAAGTTTCTTATCGGCCAAATGATGCCAATTTCCATAAATATCTAATTTTATTGAAATGCCCATTAAAATATGTGTACGCGTGGGGGGCTCCAAGAGTTGTCGATCAGTTGGAAACAAATTGGTTTGCTTTTCTGATTTCTTTTACTTTTGAAATGCAGTTGGTAATTGGATTTTGGAATTTTTAGAGATTTTTTGAACTGAAATTTGCAGTGCAGCTAAATTACCGATAGAACTACCGATATAAGTATAAAACAAAAAAACATACACGTATATATGTGATATTTATAGAATTTTAATAATAAGTATCTCTTATTTTAGAAATGCACTTGTACCTTATAATTGCAAGAAGAAATATAAAAAATAATTTAAATCTAATTATTATCTTATCGTCTTTTTCATTTTGCAAACTAAAGTATAATACTTTTTACAAGCTTATATATTTTTTTTTTAAATATGGAAATTATTTACTGGCATTTTTATTTCATTTTATACCTGAGTTTAATTTCTGGCACCTTTTTGGGCGACCCTCGCCTGCATGAATAATCTGTAGCGTGTGCTGTTCTTTGTTTTTTTTCGGGGTTGCTCAATAATGATATTGAACGTGGCCCCCTGCCTATCCCCCTATTCTGAATTAGGACTGTTTTGATAAAATTCCGTATACGCAGCGTGGGCACTTTGAAAAGATTCGCCAGCGCGATAAAATTGCCTGCATCTGCGCGTATACGGATCGGAATATATATAGCCACATATATCGTATCGTAATTTATGGCATCTCCAAGACAAACAACACAAAGCAGGCACTAGCGCACACACACACACACACAAACACACGCACACATACAGCGCTTATGCAGATTGCGGCCTTAAGTGATTTCATTTCGATCGAGGTGTGATTTGAAATTCGATTTCGATTCCGATTCGAATTGAATTCGATTTAAATTGGCGCATGAAGTCATCCACAGCGACGGCGACGGCAACGACGACGGTGACAATTTGTTTTTATTTATATTGTTTTAATTTTGCTTATCTGCAGCTCGCATCGCGTCCACTCGCTGCTAAGTGGACCAGTTTGCTGCGATGATCATCGCACTGCGCGCTGATTTTGGGCGCGCGATAAGCGCGAGCTGGAAAAGCGAAGCGAGCGCAAAACTGGTTTCCATTTGCATAGGCAACTGGCTGCAAGGACTCGCTCGCGCTCTCTGTCACTCACACACTCACTTGCTGTCTCTCTCTCTCTCGCTCTCTCTGTCTCTCTCTCTGAGCATAGTTTTCCGCTGCGTTGTCAGATCAACGCACTGTGCCGCTAATCTGGCCGCGCATCGGTTGCAGCTTGTGTTCAACCATTTTGAATCCACTAAAGAGAGAGAGAAAGAGTGTGTGAGAGAGAGAGCGAGCGAGAGTGACAGATAGAGAGGCAGCGAGCTAGCGCCCTGCTCTGATTGGTGGCTGCCAGCGCTGGCTCTGGCGCCGCCCAAATCTGGTTTTCTGCTTCAATTCTTGCGCTTGGGCATTTCTTAAAGCTGTCCGACAACTTCCGCTCCCTCTCTCCACTACTCTCCCTCTCTGCTGCCCGCTGACCTCTGCAGAGTGGCCCGAAAATGTGCGGCCAATCAGGCTGTCGCCGCCGCTGCAAAGGTTCACTCCGAGCGCGCGATGTCCGCGGCGATTGCACACGCCACAAAATTGAAATCGCAAACGGATTCGATTTTTTTCTGCTGCTCGCCCTCTTTCTCTTGCTCGTACTCCTGCTTCGCCGCAACTGTTGCGCCTGGCGTTATTGTGTAGGCGGGCGTGGCACGCCCACAACTGTCGCTGACGCTTTTTGTATGCGCAAATTGAAAACGTTGACAATATTATCGGCGTTTTTAAGTTTACACATCAGCGGGTTTAATTGCAGGCAGCCTGCCAGGCAGGACGACCACACGGACACGACTGTATGTGTGTATGTGTGTGTGTGTGTGAGCGACTACACTCGCGTCACGAATTGCGGGGCTGCCGCTGGCCCTGCAAGCGCATTCTAAATTGCAATTTGATCAACAATTCGCAATTGTTTTGTGGCTTAAATTCAATTTATATAAAATGTTTGTTTACATATGAGCGATTCGTATCTGTAATTACGACGCGCGGCGCTGCGTTTAGGCAGTGTCCTGTCCCCCCTTGCTCTATGGAGCAACTCCAGCGGGACACACACCTGTGTGCCGCCTCGACGTTTTTCGCCGGCTTTTCAATATGTGTAATTAGCCACGTAACGAGCGCTGTTTGATCTCATTTACGATTTCGATTGCTGATGTTTAGGCCACTTTATGAGTGTGCCAGTGTTAGTGCCAGTGTGTGCCAGTGTGTGTGTGTGTTGGACACGAAATGGACGCCAGTTATCTATCTCATCGGGCGATTAGAACTTTTCGAATTACCAACATATGCGATGCGAGTGCAATAAAAAAATACATTCGTATATACATTTAAGTAAGTTATATGAATACGTACGTATATCGATGTATGTGTATACATATGTCTATTTGTGGATACTACGTAGAGTGCATGCCATCATTTGCTTGACTTCGTTCTGCTTATCTAACGAGCCAGCCAAATACAAAATGCCAGGCCCCCCGCAATTCAGCCGCAGAACAACGCTGAACTCTGCACTGGGGGAAAAGGTGTGTGAGTTGAGTATTTTGATATATTACTGAGCATATTCGAATGAAGTTATGTTTATAGCATATATTTAATATAGGTATATATTTCTACAGAAAACTCCCTAATATATAGTGAACTAAGGTTTTGAATCGATTAACTAATATACATTTTTCGCCTATAAAATTTATTTTTTTTAATTCTTAAAGGCAATCAATAAATTCATCACATATTGTATATATCTTAGAGATATATTAGCTTCATATTGTATTTCAGTTTCCCTTAAAAACTGGAATTACTACTACAAATTTCCCACTAAGCTAACCCCACTTGTGAGTCCTTCACATCATTGGCTTACACAAATATACATAATTAAATACAATATACATTTCATAGATATTTAAGCTTTAATTGGAATTTAATCTGGCCTTCAGAAAAGTATCTTACAGCTGCAAAAACTGCTTGAAAATGAACTCTAATAAAAATCGTTTTGCTTTCCTAATTTTCGTTAGTTTGTTAGTTATAACTACTTTTTAAAGTCCGCAGCCTTATCAATAATTTAGTTAAGTATTATGTATATTTTAAAGATTTTACATTTTCCTCCCTTCAGAAAAACAGCACGAGTAACTCAACTAAAATCTCTACTCCATTTGCTAACACGCATTAACCTCAAAGATAACCCCTTCTAACCCCTTTATCAATTAGGCGCAGTCCATGAAATTTCTCGCAGTGCATGGCTCAACTATCCGAAACTGCTGATAAGCGAGGCAGGCAGGCAGAAGCAGCAGCAGCAGCAGCGGCAGCAGCAGAAACCGAATTATCAGTTACTTGCAAGCATTTTGCATCCTATTTGCCCGCCCTGCCACGCCCCCTTCTGAGAGAAATGCTTGTCGCTTGGCTGTAAGCAGGATATCACGTTGCACACACACACACACGCACACACACACATACGTGCATGCACGCTCGCACTCGCTTGTCAGCCAACTGCGGCGTATGAGCAATATTATATTACGTATACGCAGCGCTAGCAACTTTTTGGGGGCACGCGCGGCAGACACTAAAAAGTTTTGCGCCGCACGACGTCGACTGCGACGTCGGCGTCAGCGTCAACGTCAACGTCTTTATTGCGACGCGCAAGAATGCTGTGTGTGGGAGTGTGTGTGTGTGTGTTTGTGTGCGTGTGTGTGTGCCTTACGTGCCTGTTAATGCAATATTCAAGTGATTGCAAACGCTGCTCTGACTCCCACTTCCCCCCTTATCTCCCTCTTATCCCTGCCTTCTTCTACTGTGCTCGCTCTTCATCTCCGTCGCATTCTTCTGCCTCTGCGTCGTCTTCTTCTTCTCCTTCTTCTGCTTCTTCAGCTGCTGCCTTACAACTTCTTCAGCTGTCACACGAATGAGCAGCGCGCTTATCTCGTGTGCACTCTTGCAGCATGTGCATGTGTGTGTGTATGTGTGTGTGCAGGAGTTTTGTTTTCTCTCTCTCACTCGCTCTCTCCCTCTCTCTCTCTTCGTTTGCAGCAATCTGTGCTGCTGCTATCAAGATTCGCATTAAAATGTATCATTTTTGCTGCCTTCCTCGTTGCGACACTAACTACAACAACTGCAACAACAACAACTGCAGCAGCAGCAGCAGCGGCAGCAGCTACAACACTTATCGCACAGCCTCCCACTGCCACGCCCCCTTGGCTGCAGAGATGTGCCTGCAGCAACGTCTAAACTTCGTAATCAACTCGTAATGACGATGCATATAATACTCGCAGTGGCCTGCCCCAGTCGTGTTTGTCGCTGCTACCGTTTCAGATACCCTGTAATCTATGAGAGCGGCTTAGCGAGTATGCTGCACTAGAGTTAGTAGTAGAGTTACTGCTGTCAGAGTAGTGTGTATAGCGGAGTAGAGAGTTGTAATAAAATTATAGGGTATTAAGCAAGTATATCTATATAAATAGTATATATAAGAAAATATATCTATAATTATCTACTTTTTTAAGTGATTAAATGTTAGCTAAAATTTATAATAAATTTATATTAACTTTCTCTGCAGGGTATTCCTTAGTCAATCAACACCAGCAAAAACAATATACAGTATTTATTTCATATTTTATAAAATTATAAACAGTATACAGTATTTATTTTATATTTTATAAAATTATATATATATATTTTTTTTAAAGAACTAACATAGCTGTGCAGTGCAAACTATTCCAAAATTTCTTCTACAGGGTATGTGCTAGTCAATCATACTCACCATTTTTATTTTATTTGTTTTAAAGTATAATAAAATAATTACCATATAAGCTATTTAACAATCTCCCCTACAGGGTATACCCTAGTCGCGCAGTTGCCATGCAGCTCCTGCTCACTTGTTGTATCTGCTGCAGTTGCCTCCGCCGCCGCTGCTGCTGCTGCCGGTTGCCTGACAGGATGCAGAGTGTGTGCAACAGCATCTTTAGTCGTTGTTCTTATCGCGCGTTTTACGTTTCATAAAATTTCGCAAGCTTTAAATACTTATTTATGCATTTTTGTAGCCTGCTGTGCATAAAGGGGATTGTCTGCATGTGTGTGTGTGTGTGTGAGTGTTAGTGTGGTCTATGAGTCAGCGGCCTGGGCCTGGTCGCTTATTAACGTGGTAAATAGCTGCCAGTGGCCCACGCTGCCAGTCGCTTATCCTATTCGTCCGCCCCCTCCCCATCCCTTCACACTTTCTAAGTTTGATTTATCAGCTTAACTTTGGCAACCACAGCAACAACAACAACAGCAGCAGCAGCAGCAGCACGAAGTGTGCTTATCAAACGCGAATGCGAATGGCGCACGAAGCCAACACGAAGACAAATGGCGCGACAGCTTCGTGGCGAGAGCTTTCATTCGTATGCTCTCGCTCTCCCTCTCCCGCTCTCTCGCTCTGCTCTCACACTCCTCTCGCTCTCAGGATAAGCACACACCTTCACTCTAGTTCCTGTTGTTGTTGTTGTTGCGCTTTTATTTGCTGGCTGAGGCGAAGCATTTGTTGTTGTTGTTGTTTCTGTTTCTGTTTCTGTTTTGTTTTGTTTGCCTTTTCGGCTGCGCCGGTCGCTGTTTACCTTTTGCTAATGTGCGTGCGTGAGTCCCAGTGTGCGTGTGTGTGTGCGTGTTTACTTCTTGTTGTTGTTTGTTTGCTAATACAGTTTGTTCTTGCTGCTGCCGATTCTCTCGCCTCGCCTGCGTGCTAGTGTTAGTGTGTGTGTGTGTGTGGTAGGTTTGCTTGTGTGTTTATTTGTTCTTGTTTTGTTGTTTATCTTGGAGGCAGTTTTTATTTTGCGTGCGCTCTCCCGCTCACACGCACACACACAGGAAACTCTCGCACACACACACACACACTCAGACGCGGCTTCGCCTTTTTATTTGCCTCTTGCTGCGTTGTTTTGTTGTGCTGCTGCCGGCTTCGCTGCTGCCACTGCTGCCGCTGCTGCTGTTGCCGTTGTTTCGGTTTCGATTTCGTTTTCTCTCTGTTTCTCTGTTTTGCTGTGCGCCTGTTCAATGCCGGTCGCGAATTTCAACAAAAACACAAACAAAACGTGGCAACAAACTGCTCAACTCCTTTTTCCCTGCTTCTTCTTTCCCCTCTCTCTCTCTGTCACTCCCACTCTCTGTCTCTCTCGCTCTCTCTCCGCTGCTTGCTTGGCCTTATCAGCTGTGGTAGCAAAAGTTGCCGCCTTATCCCTGTGTTGTTTCTTGTACTGGCCTTGGTTCGGCCCATGTCCTGCTCCGTCTAACCTTCCCCCTCCTCCCCTTCCTTGCGTAGTTAAATACGATTTTTCATTCGCGATAAGCGGGAATTATTATATTTTAATATTTCTCGCTTAGCACAGCACAAAACTCGCTTGTTTGTTATCCCTGATCCTTCAGCATTTGCTTGATTTGTTGCCCGCGCTGACTGTGCGCTTTTCCCGTTACATATTCTCATATACTATGCATACAGGCAGCGAAATAGTTGAGTGAGTTGTGGTTCAATTAAGATTGTGCTAGATAAGCAGGGCTTACAGTAGTTTCTTTTTCATAATATTCTAAGCATATTTTCGAATTCAATGCATGAAGAAAATAATTTTTAATTGAGAATATATTAATATAATTGATAAAATATTGTAATAGTATTTGCTTTCCTTAAGAATAATATTCCGATAATATAAATATTACAAGAATTTTTTATAATCAACAAAATTAATTTTAAATAAGCTTATACAAAATTTTAAATTCTAAAAATTGTATAAAGATTTCCAACAATCGACTTAATTTATAGTTTTTATGCCATTCTATATAAAATCATTTAATAAATAGTACTTTTCCGTTTTTATCAAAATGGTGATTAATTTCTACTCATATTTCACTATGATCTAATATGAATAATTATACTTTTCCATATATATTCAAGATTGCAGTAGGTTAAAGAAGAATTGTATAGAATAGTATCTATTATTATTATCTTTATTAATATGTCTATATATTTTTCAGTTATTACTCTAAATATCTTTATATATTTTTTTCCAATTTTTCACATGTATAAAATTTACTTAATACAATATCAAATGCTCAAACTGCTTTCCATATGCTTTCCCTATGACCCTTTTCTCTCGGTGTACTTTGTTCTTTTTTCGGCTTTTGACGCGCTGCTGGCGCCTTGAGATTGCGATAACCCGGCGAACTTGTACGTTCGCTTGACTGGCCTCATTAGGCAAGCGGGTGCCGTTGTTGTTGCCTTTGGTGCCGTTGGTGCCGTTGGTGCCGTTGCTGCCGCTTCGTTCTCCAGGGCAATCGTAACGGCTAAAAGCAAATTTGTCAGCTTTATCGACGGCATCCATCAATCCTGCCCGAGAACTTTCCATAGTTCATAAACTAAATTGTAATTAATTATGTGGCGACGATTCCAGCGACTGCAGCTCCCTCTGCCCACTCGCCTCCCTCTTCTAAATAGCACGATTTGTCACTGGCATGGGGGTGGGCGGCATAGGTTGGGGCGGGGCAGCGAGGGGCGCCAGGTGCTTCGGCTTTGTCTTGTGCTTGGTCAGCGCGCTTTGCATTTCCATAAATCATTTTAATGAAAATTATTTCTTTACGTTTCGTTTCGTTGTGATAAGATGCCCCGAGCAGGGGCAGCGGCAGGGGCAGGTAGAGGGCCAGGGATAGGTATATAGGTATAGCTATAGGGATAGGGGACTGCGACAGACATCGACATCAAGACATCTCATCTAAGTGGCGCTCGAGTGGCGCTGCACGGCGGCGGCTTCGTTTGATTCCACCACCGATTGCCCCGATTGCCTCGCTTTCCCCTTCGTGCTGCAACTCGTTCGGCGATGTTGATGCAGCTGATGGCACTGGCGTCTTTATTATCGCCGCAGACGACGGCAACGGCGACGGCGACGCCGTTTGATAAACACTCTGGGGGCATGGCCTCAGAGTGGAATCGGAATTGGAATTGGAACTGCAAGTGGCGCAGCGGTGGCGCGTTAAGTACAGGTGTGGCAAGCTGGTAGAGCAGTCTCTGTGAGTGTTTTCGATAGTTGGCAGAAACTATCGAATATGATGCATAATTATGTTAAAGTATGTTATATATTAATCAGCTCTACTTTAATTAAACTCGCAATCGATAGCGATGTTCGTAAATTTCCTTTACGATAGTACGATAGTTTTCCGAAATATTGCAAAATCTATACGAAATTAAGCTCAACTCAATTGCCAGTTGAAGGTAATCTCAGCATAATCGATAACAAATTGTTCAACTGCTTTCGATAGTAATTATTTTATTGCAATCTTCATCTATCTTTAATGGAGTTGACAGTAAATATCTAATTGTAATGCAATTAAGCTTTACTAGAATTTAAGTTATATACCGTATGGAATATACTCCCTTATATACATCGTCAATCGTCCCTATGATTTTTTTGGGGTAATACCCGCAAAACTATCGTATCGCTACCAAATCAATAGTTTCGTGGTTACGTTGGACACTTACACACACACACAGTGGCACACACGCACTTTCCCTCGAATCAATATCGAAAAGTTTTATTCATTTAGCAGTTGGCTTAGAAGAGCAGGGGCCTGAGTTGTTGTTGCTGTGTGTGTGTGTGGCAGCCATCAGATTGTGCCACAGCCGATAAGGTGGCAAACAATAATTCCAAACATTTGCAGCTCTCGTTCTCATTCTCGTGCATGTTCCGTTCCGTTTCACATTTCTCGCCATATTTCTCGCCACATTCCCCGGAATGTCTCTAGCTCGCTCGCTCTCTTTCTCTCTCTCTCACTTACTCGCTGGGCACATTCCTCGGGCCAAAAGCAACTTTGCCTCAACTTCTGCCATCGATTTGTTGTTGTTGTTGTTGCTGCTGACGATGACGAAACTTTTGTTTAGGCACCTGCCACGCCCTGGTTGCCCCAGCTCCCCCGCACTCACCCCACTCTATCTACCTGCCCGCCCGCCACTGCTCGTTTTCGAGCTTTATGCGATCTGCGCGCTGTGATTAATTAAGATTGATTGATAAAGCCCCGTAAATTCTCTGCATATGTCTGCCAGAGTGTGTGCGAGTGTGTGTGTGTGTGTGTGTGCGTGTGTGTGTCTATAAAAAGTTTTTGCCATTATTGGCAAATATCCTGCTGGCAGCTACCCAGCTACACCCATTTAAGGTAGAACTCCCGCCAAACACACTAAACCCAGAGATGCCCAGAGACGATAACTCGTTTGGCTTTCCCAGAGATCCTTTGCGGCGATAGCGCCTTGATACCTGGCAGTGTGTGTGCGAGTGTGTGTGTGTGCGTGCGCGCGAGTGTGTGTAGCCATAAACCAGAAGTTTATGACTCTGTTTGGCTCATGCGAGGGGCGCCAGAGCCGAAGTCTCATCAATATTAAGCGATATTCAATGCCTTCGGGGGCCTTGTAATCGAACACCCAACAACAAGGGGAACAACGGCAACAGCAATAACAAATATCGAGGGGAACCCGCCCGAAATGAAGTCACAAATATGTGCATAAGTTATGGAGTCGTAAACCAAATGAAATCGCATCAAATCCCCGCGATTCCTCATTAAACCCAATAGTTATGCGATAGTTTTCAGTTCGCTCGTATAATTTTGGAATCGATTTCGATTCGATTTCAAGCAAAACCTGATCGTAGCGAAGTATGTCAAGGATAAGTGTTGCCGCTGCCCAAATCGGGATAAGGTTTCGATCTACAGCTATGCTAAGTATTTCGATTTTCGGTGCTACCACTTCAGACCTTGAGCTTTGTCTTGGCTGCAGGCAGAGGGTCCGGGTCTGGGGCCGGGGATAGCCACTCGGCTTATCATCAAAGAATCCATCAGTTGTATCGCCCCTTGGCATCGGTCATCGCGACGCCAGGGAAGAACGACGATTAAACGAAAATAAACCAAATTATTTTGGTGTGCGTCGACAGCGAAAAAGGCAAGGCGATGCGAGGTGTAGTAGCAGCGTAGATACCCTGTAAATATATATACATATAGTATAAAACTAATGATGCGCGCTCTTTTGAATTGAAGAATGCAGTGTAAGAATTTAAAAACATAGATAGACTGTAATTATATATACGTTTTTTTTTCACAGATAAAATTATTTTTTATCCTCTTAAGAAGATGAGAAAGTAGAGAAAAAGTTAAGTTAAGGCATAAAACTTGTCTAAATTTTTTAAAATTGTTTACAAATAAATATATATTAAGTAAATTGTAAGATGCTCCACAAAAAAGCAAATTTATAAATCGAATATATTTTTTCACCAATTTGAATTCCAGTTCTTTGGAATTTATGAGACAAGAGTAAAGTAATGTCTAAACTATCGTTCTTATGCCTTCCGAAAGGGATAAAAAAGATACATTATTAATGCTAACAAAATAATTATTAATGATGTATGAGAAATAAGCAGGACTAAAATCACAGCTACCCGCTCTCGTTTTTTTTCCAAGTACAGGGTATAAATACCAATAAAATATATTTAAAATCAAGCTAGACTAGAGAGAGAATGGCGGTAGGCGGCAGTGGCAGGAGATGAGCGAGAGTGCGAATCGCTATCAATCAGGCACAATCATCATTAAAAACTTCGGAATGCGAAGCGCCACGGAGCGAGCGAGAGAGCGACATAATCGATAACCGATTAGTTTGCGGCTCTGCCAATTGACCTCGCGTCTCGCGGCATTCGTCGTTCGCTTCGTGTCGTCCACGTCGTCGTTTTTTTGGCAACATCTTCGTCATATGGTCTAATTAGAGGGCTGCAGCTGAAGCTGCTCTGGCGATAAGAGCGCGATTATCGTGACGACGGCAGCTGCGCCCGGCCCGCTTCCCCCTCCCTTGGGGGGTCTGACGAGTTGATCCAGAGATTCGCGCTAATCTCATGAATTTCGAGGCAAATGCACGTGCCGCCAACTGATGCGAATAGCTCGCAGTATCTTGCGGTATGCGCAGCGCAGCATATCGGCCAGCTACACTGCAAGAAAAACAGCAGTGAGTTGCAGATTGGCAATTCCACAAATGAGACAGATAGGAGAAATTGTTTGGAAAATCTTTATTAAATCTTTACAATGAAATTTCCAAAGAATTAAAATGCAAAATAGGGAAACTTTTAGTATACAAAAAGATATAGATCTATAAAAATGTTTCACTTGATTTTTCTAAGCATTAAAATTTTATTTAAGCAACTTGGAAAATATCTTAGAAGTTAAGTATTTTTTGACAGTTTAGTTAGGCATTTAACAGCTTTTAGGAAATGTTTATTGAGTATATGCTTGATTTTTAAGGGTACTGAAATTTATTGTAGTGAAATCCATTTGACTGAATTCTAAAAAATTATTAAGAATTTCGCAACTGTTCCGCAGGAGATATGGAACTAAAATTCATAACGGTTTTGAAAATTATATTGAATATTTTTCCAATTGTTCAGAAAAAAATCAAATCGAGTGAATATTAAGACACAATAAGATTTGAGAATATATTAGAAAATGTTTAGAAATTATTTATAAAGTATTTAGTAAATTTTTTTAATATAAGACCATTAATTGAAGAGAATATTGCGAACTATAGTTGAGCATTTCGCGCCTATCAACTCGATGCACTGAGCTTTTGTTTTGTTTACGCTGCACTCGCGCCGTATCTGACGGATGCACACGTGAGGCGGCGCGATTACGTAATCTGGGTCAACGGAATACCTTCCAGTTGCCAGTTGCCAGTTGGCACTTGCCACATGGCAGGTGCCACCTGCCACAAGCCACTGCAAGAGTTGTGGAGCAACAAGCGATAGGCGACACAAAAGCGCCTGCTGCGCGTATCTGCTGCGCGCTGGCATTGCGTTCAATGTATCTGTGAGATACAAATGTATCTATAGCTGTTTGCGCGCTGCGAACACAACAAGTCGACGGCGGGCATCCTTCGTTGCTGCGTTTGCTGAGCGCCTGCTACGCAACACACAGTGGCACACACACAAACACCCGAGAACACACATCGACTGCGGAGTGTTGTGTGAGTCCAGAGAGAGAGAGTCGACAACAGAAACGGGAATGGCAAAGGGGGAGGGAAATGGGGAGCGGAACAGCGCTAAACGCCCCCGAAAATGTAGGAAATTCACTCTCTCTCTGTCTCTCTCTGCGCTCCTCTCTCTTGCTTCGCACCTGCCTGGCCTTGTTAGACGCATAGGCAGACACCCCCCTTCCCCCATCCCCTCGCTGCTGCCCACGCTTCTGTTTCCCTGCCTGAAACTAGCGCTGCGAGTCCTGCTCGCTTATCGCCTGCCCTGAGCTTCGAATGGCTTGCTACATTCCAAAGCGATAAGCAAAGCTGCCTGCCACGCCCACCGCCCCTGCCCCTGCCCCTGGCCAGCTATAACTAGCAACAGCAACAACAATGCGAATTGCCGGGCCGAAATGTTGTTTGGGCGCCATTTTCACTTCAGTTAATTAAGTAAAGGCGCTACACGGCGCGTCGAGTGGGCGGGGTCGGCAGCAGTGCCTGGCGTGTAGCTGTAACAAAGCGGCAAGGTGATGAGGATGGGAGGGGAGGGCACAGTGGCGAGGGGGGGAGCTGCATAAAAGCTATTCACATTCGCATTCACATTGAGCCGACAGCGAATGATTTTCATTTAACAATTTCATTGAATGTAACGCGCATTTTCCAACACTGAAAGGCTTCATTATGCCAAGGTAAGCCCCCCACCTCCCTCCTGCCTGCCTCTGCCCGCTGGCCCGCTACTCACGCTTTAAGCGCAGCGAACCGCTGTCAACGGGCTGTCATTGTTTCAGCGTGTGTGTGTGTGTGTGTGTGTATGTGAGTGTGCGAGTCTTTGTGTGTGTGAGTTGCCGATAAGCAACTGCGCCACGTCCTGCCAGCGCAGCCATGGAGCCAGAGGCGGCGGGAGGGTTAAGGGGTGTGGCCGTATCCAGCTGCGCCCGCTGATAAGGCCGCCGTCGCGTCATCAGAAAATGGAACGAAACTTTTGCCCAAAGGCAGCCGGCAGCAGGAGCAGATCCTTTGGCAGCGCCACCTGGACAGCGAATAGTACACTGGGAGAAAGGCAGTTGAATTGGCATATAATCACTATAAGGCACTTAAGTTCGAGGAAGGTTGCGTATTATCATTTATTTTTATGCCCACTATAAAAGAAAAGAGAACAAAAATTTAGCAAATTCTAAAGTTACTTAAGATCGAAAAAAAATTCTGTATTAATGCGATTTTGATGCCTGCAACATATTATTAAATTAAAGCTTTCCAAAGCAAAAATTTTGATAGATAGATACAATGGAAATAATAATATTTTATTGTTAATTTAAATTTTTAAATATTTTAAAAATTAATCGTATGTAGAAAAAAATTATATTTTACGACTGAGGACAGATCAAACCTGCAGTTCGGAAGGGAATTGTAAGAAAAGCTTCACTGATCCTATGGAAAACATTATTATGAATTGAAAAAATTTGAATAGGAAATACTTATTTTTTAAAAAAATTATAAATTATTTTTACTAATAATTGTTGAGGAGAAAGAAAGAAAGAAACGTGAAGAGAAGATAATAGATATAGGAATAAAATAAACCTGAAGAAATTGATAAATTTCTTTGAAAGCTTAGACAGAGTATAGAATTTCTCGCTGTGTATGCACTGCACACAGGAGCTGCCCACACACTGCGCGGGCTTCTGCATTCCGCTGCGCTTATCTCGTCGAACAGTCACCGAGAAGGTGTAGGAGGAGGAGGAGAGCGAGGCGATGGCGCTGGCGTAGGAGGAGCGAGAAGCGAGGCGCGCTGACGCTCCTCTAAAACCCAAACCGGTTGGCAGGCTGGGGACAGGCGAGCAGCAGGCAGGAGACGGCACCCAGCAGGAGCGCCACCCACAATAGCAGGAAGCACACACACACACACAGACACACACGCAGACATAACACACCCATTGAGCCACCCACCCGGACTGCGCCTGACTCCATTTAAAATCTTTTTGCTTATCGCCGCTCGCTGCTCGCCTGATTGATGGCCATAGATAAGGCCAAGCCTAGCCCGAGGGGGGAGTGGGGCAACTCGGGGGTGTTGGCTCAATCTTTAGCTTGGCGCTGTTGTGTCCTCGTTTTGTGTTGTCCTGCCCCCCTCCCCACCATACCCCTGCCTGCTCAGTCTGCTTCAGCTAGTTGCACTGCTCCATTTGGCATTGTTTGGTCCCATTAGCGCGGGTGTTATCAGCTCCAGCTCCAGCTAGCAGCTAGCAGCTCGAGTTGATTCCTTTTTGTGCCCGCTCTGCACTCGCCTGCCCCTCCTCCTGCTGCTCTGCGGGAATGGCTGAGTGAGAGTTTGCGATAAGAATGTAAAATATAAAATATGGCGCTTTGCTCGGGCGCTGAGGAATGTCCTTTTTGTGGCTTGGCCCCGTTTCTCTGTCTCCGCTCTCTCAGTCGCCCAGTCTCTCGCTTGCTATCTCTATCTGCACCCGTTGTTGTTGTTGCTGTTGTGTGTGTGTGTGTTGGTATTTTGTCAATTTAATGGCCCCGCAACGCTGCGAGAGAGCAAGAGAGGAAGAGGGAGAGAGAGAGGCGCATCGCTTGCTCTGGCCGTGGTCCTTCCTAGCTGCTGCTGCCCCCAGCCACGCCCCCTGCCTGCTGCTGTCTCTGACTGCCCAGTTTTGCTTATCGGCAGCTGCGTCCTGCGTGCTCCTTGCAGTTTGTCATGCAGTCGCCGTCGCCGTCGCCGTCGAGAGAATTTATCACTGGCAAGAGCAGAGGCAGAGGCAGAAGCAGCAGCAGCAGCAGCAGCAGAGGCAGCGGCAGCAACAGGATAAGGGATAAGCGATTTATGTGTGTGCGTGTCCGAGTTTGCTTTAATGAACCTGACCAGCAGCAGCAGCAGCACAACAACACACACACCCACACCCACATACACACACACAAACTATGACTATTTGTTGTTTTGCCTGCTGTTATAATTTGTAATTTAGCAAAATTGTTATTATGCTTGCGAAAGCGTCGCTGCTTCGCTTTTTTATTGATAGACATCAGCTGACCCCTGACCCGACACTCCTCCCGCTCTGCTGGGTCAGCCTGTGGGCCAAGTCGTAGACATGCATAAATGGTTATGATTTTTATGGTCATCGTCTGGCACTTTCGGCCCATGATTCACAAGCTGCCACTTTAAGTAGTCTACCTCCCTGCCTCCCCTCTACTGGCAACTGGCAACCCTTCATTAACCAAACACCCGCACACACACACACACATACACACACGGCCTGACAGAGAGCACAGCGACAGGCAGGCAACACAATGCGATACAGCAAAAAGGAATGCGCACTGATAAGCCCAGCGAGTGGCAGCGTGCGAGTGCGACAGAGAGAGCGCAACGTTTCCGATGCGCCCTCTTCCTGCTGACATCTTCCTCTGCTTCACCCCCTCACCCCCTCCCTCGCGCTCTGACGCCCTCAGCTGCTTGTCTGCGGTGTCATCACATGTGGCGCACAAGACGTTGACTGAGACATTGTTGTGCTGCTGCTTAGTGTGGCGGGGTATATTGGTTTCTTGTGTCAGTTTGCGTGGCAAGCAAACTCTATAAAGCATTGCACAATTTTAATATATTTAATTACATTTATTTTAATTGTTTTTGTTTTGTTTAAATATATATTTTATTTATATTTAGTATTATTAATTATAATTTGTATTTTAATTATTCTATTATATTCATATTTACTATATTATTTTATGATATTTTATTATTTTCATCTTAGTTTTTTAATCATTTGTTTTTATTATTTTTTATTTAATAGTTACATAGTTTTTCTAATTAATTTTTATTATGTTACTATGTTTATAAAAATTATTCAAAGTTTTCCAAATTAATTTTGTTTTAATTATGTTAGTAAAAATTTAATTGTTAAATTATTATTAAATTATTTTATTCAATCTCATATTTATATGTTATATATACTTTATAAATATATAGTATTAATTATATCTATTTTAATTTATTTAATAAATATTATTCATTATATTATTTATATTTATCAAATGCATCCTTTAATTTTTTATACAATTTTGGCTTTTATTATAATTTCTAATCTTTTAATTATTTACTATACTTTTTTATTATATTTTTATTTATTTAGTATTTTTATATTTACCTCAATTCAATTCAATTGAAACCTCTGCAGTATCCTCTCAGTTTATAGAACATTCGCTTCGAGTTGCTGCTCATTGTTCAATTGGCATCGTTGTCGGTCGATCAAGCAGCGAATCTGGCAGGCAGACAGACACACAGAGAGGCAGAGCGACAGGCAGACAGACACACAGACAGACAGACAGTCAGTTTAGTGAGTTTAGCAAGCGCCGCCCTGGCCGGAGCTGGCGACGGACAAGGAGCCGGAGGAGGCTGCGGCTGAGGCGTGTAAAATATTTTTATTGCACCTTCCTTTTATGATGGCACTTCCGGCTGCGATAGCGGGCGACGTCGACCCGTTATCCACTCGAGATCTTGACGCACTGAAGCCGTTGACAGGCCCGAGAAGACGGCCCGACGCACAGGTCCTTCTGCCCGAACGTCAATTAGCTCAGGCTGCGACATGTGCTCTATCAGCATCTCGGTCGACTGCCGACTGCCGACTGCCGACTAGCGATTGCTCTGAATGATTCATCCTGCTGCAGCTCGCCATTTGCTCATTTGGCAGTGACGCCGGCGAGGTATGAATGTCTCGAGATTGCGCCGTGCAAATGACCTGCATTCAGTGTTTCTTCTCTGAATCATTTGAATTTATGAATTACCACTCACTCTCTCTCTCTCTCGCTCTCTATCTGTCTCTTTCTACCTGTTCCCTATGCCGGCGCCTGTCCTTGATTTGCTCATTTGAAGCTGGCGACAAGTTGGAAAACAGTTCCAACTATTTAATAGGCCACTTTTGGTTTCAGACTCTTTCGCGCTCAGTCTCTCTCTCTCTCTCTCTCTTACTCGCTCAGCTCGCTGCCTACCTGAAAAACGTTTACTGTTTTACAAGCTGCTCTCGAGCTCAGAGGCCCAGACATCGTCTCAATATCGGTTATAGGATCATTGACACTTTGTAAGCGTCGCGCCCGTCGTGGGATTCGATATTATTGACTTCGTCTGTCTCGCAGTTCGCCGTCCGCGCTTCGGTTTGGGTTTTATGGCTGCGTTTTTGACTTTCGTTTTGAGTTCGCTCTTTCTCCCTCTCTCTCTCTCTCTCTCTCTCTCTCTCCCTCACTCTGTCTGTCTCCGGTTTGGGCTTTGTTGTGCTGCCTTTAACGACGTCAAGTTGACGCCGAACTAATTGATGCGATAACTCGTGTTTATCACTCACTTACGGGCGCAACAGAGACGGATAGAGGCAGAGGGAGACGGAGAGGGAGAGCAGCAGTAACGGAGTCGCAGACGGAGTCAGAGACAGTATTCAAAACAGGCGATGTCGATAACGCAAAAAAAATATATATTTCGAAAGCGACGACCGGTGGAAGGAACGTTTCCATTTTCATTTCCATTTCTGTTATCGTACTCTGCATTTCTGCCGCTGCTCCGCCTTATCCAATATTTTAATCTCGCACTTACCAACAACGGCCTCAACTGAACTGAACCGAACCGAACCGAACTGGACTGAAATGGACGGAACTGTGACTCTGGAGGCATCCGCTTGGGCCAGCAGATAACGCTCTCTGCTCGCTGGCGGCTCTACTGGGTTTTACGACAGTTACGTTCAAGGGGGTGCAACCCGTACTTGGCACCGGCTACGGCACCCGTAGCCTTACCTACTCACGCACCCGCATAGCGCCGGCTTCCTGATGCATTAAGCATATTTTATGACCACTTAGAGCCGAATGACTGAGTACCATAAACTACCATAAACAAATACGACGAAGAATGCGAATGGGAGCGAAAGCGGGAGCGGGAGCAGGAGCGGGCTTACGTGTGGGACTGGGAATGACCCTCGGAATACCATACGATTGGGCATCGCTGAATGAGAAAACGGAATATGACTAGGGCATCAATCATTTATTGAGAGCCGTTTGGCAGGACATTTAGATGGAGTTTCGAACTGATTGAATATGATTATTCATTCCCCTTCAAACTATTTGGAAATAGATTATCCATGAGATCTGAAAATACGTAGTATATAGGATATCATATAAATCACATTTTATATAAACTATGATTAATGATCTATAATATCTTAAAACCAAAAAAAGAATTACATATAAAACTTTATTCCTATATAGCGAGATATTTTGTAGATTATTTTTATAGAGTGTCGTATTGATATATCGTAGTGATATATTCCCTCTTATTTTATTTGATACGAATTATGAGATCTTTAAACTTTGTCCAAATACTATTAAAGGAATAAATTTATATTTTTATTCATATATAGACAGACAGGATATTTAGGTCGGAATTCCGAGCTGAAATAATAAATTTTAACTTAATATTAATTAAGAAAAGTAGATTAATTAGAAATTCAATGTAATATATATTTATTTTGTTAAGTTAAAAATATAAAGATTTTAAAATAAGTATTTATAATAAAAATAAAAATTATAAATAAGTTTTAAGTATTTTTAAAATTTAATTTAAGAAATTCAAGAAATATAAAATGTTTCGTAGTACAAATTGCTTATAAGCTAACTTCGACATCGGGATGTCTATTGTGAATGGATATATCTGGCTACTCCGTAGAACTTGAAGCACTTTAAGCTGCTGTTGTTAAGTACTCGATTCAATCACACTTCATTCCACTTGTGCCCCAACTTCAGTTTGTTTATGCCACACCAGACTGCCACACCATGCCTCAAACTGCCTTCTGCTGCTTGGGGGCAGTTCTGAAAGTGCTGCAGCAACGCGGCATGAAATTTAAATCATTTTGATTGATTGCCTGATTAAAGAGCCGCCGCCGTCGCCGTCGCTCCGTAGAAAGTCGTGGCAACTTGGGTGGGTGAACATGGGAGAGGGGAGCGGGAAGAGGCGAGTGGGGGGAGGCTTGACTCACACCTTGTGCGCGCAGGTTAATTGATTTAATTTCGCTACAATGAAGTCATTCAAGTTGTCGTCGCTTCATAAATATGCAGAAATGTGCGGGGGAGGACGAAGGGGCAGAGTGAAGGGAATGGGCCAGGAAACTGTTGAGCTGGCGAACTCGCTGCTCCTGCTGGCCGCATTAACCTGTCGCCACTTGGCACCTGCCCCAGCTGCCACGGCTGGAAGATGTAATCAACTCTTCAAGGTTGAGCTGAGCAAACACTGTGATTATATAAGACTAAGAGATACCCTTGCGGCGATTAGGCCTCGTTTTGCTCGCTGTGTGCAGGTCGCAGTTTACGCTCAGCCACGGCAACAGCAACAGCAACAGCAGGAACAACAACAACAATACATAATTCCGAGTTGTGGCACGAAAAAAGTACAGAAAAAAGTTAAGTAGATTTATTCCATGATAAATGTTTTGCCCGTTGTTTTGTTGCTTTGTTTCCCTTTTTATATGCTCTGCCACAGCAACAGCAACAACAACAACAACAGCAACAAGAAAATGCTGCCTTGGTAATCTTAACGACGCATCTGCGAGGCGAACGAAATGAAATAACGCGACTCTGGCAGCGTGTGGAAAAACAACAAATGCAGCAGCAACAACAACAATAACAACAACAGCAACAACAACAACAACGATAGCAAGAACAACAACAGATGAAATAACCCCCAAACTGCGGTCTTATCAGCGCCAGGATCTTATCAGCTGGTTGCATCTGCGCCGACTGCGCTGCGAGTGTTGAGCTCTCCGAGCTGAACTCGACTCTCCGCTCCTCCCCTTGCCGCGCAGCTCTGCTCAACTGAGAGGCATATATCGAGGTCGCACCGGGTCGCTGTCGAAGTTGAGATGTGTGTGTGTGTGTATGCGTGAGAGTATGTGTGTCTGAGCGGGTGTGCCTGCACTTGTGTGTGTGTGTGTGTGGTTGTGTGTGTCTGCTGCGTCATTTGCAATTGCTGCAACAACAATTTCCACGAAATGATTTGGTTCATTGTCTGCAGCATATTTACATACCCTGTAAATTGGAAAAAAGGGTTAATTAAAATTGTTATCGACAGTTTGATTGAAAAATGGTAAGATTTTTATTTTCATACTAATTACTAATTAAATTATTGGAAAAATTTGAGATATATTGAAATCATATGATATTGAGGGCAAATTAAAGTTAATTAAAAAAAGGGTGATTTTTGACAATAATATGATTTTAGAAACCTGACTCAATTAATCCCTGCGGAACTATTGCTAGTACTTTCCTACAAAAGTAATAATTCGAGTACAGGGTATCTGTAGTCGTTCAGTTTTCGACAGCCTAATCATACTTGTTTTGTAAACAGTTTTTGTGGTTTTGCCTGCATTAATCAGCAAGCGTTGATCTGCCTTTATTTACCTCCATATTTATGCCAATAAATGAGCACGTAATAACAATGACACACATACAAGAAAGACAGAGAAAGAGAGAGGGAGAGAGTCTGAGTGAGAGAGAGCAAACTGTACTTAACATGAACATAATTGCAAAACAATTGCCCAGAGCTGAGCCGAGCTCGTTAACTGCAGCCGGAGAGAGCGACTGTTGCCACTGCGATTGTTGATAGTTCATCACCCTAGAAACAGCAGCAGCAACAACATACATACAACCACAACAACAGCGAGAGAGACAACAATAACAATGTTAAGCACATTTATCAAAAAACCTTTCGCAGATATTCACGCATGAAGTGTTTATCGCTGCATAAACTCAAAAAAACACCCACCAAATGTGAAAATGTATTCGGAATAATAACAAGAGTAAGAGAGACAGTTACGCCGATGGCAAGTCGACGCCCAGATACCCTTGTATGTATAGTTATTAAATGTGAGATTTTGTAATTTACAATTTTTGATTTCGCTGTAAAAGCTAAAGTTAAAAATGCATAGCACAACTGACAAATTATTTTTAAAAATAAAAGAAAAGAATATTTTTGAAAAAGTTTTTTAAATATAAATCAAATTATTTTCCATTTTATTGGAATTATATAAAGTATTATAAAGTAAAAATTCACCATAAAATACAGAAAACAAAAAAATACAATTTTTGAATAATATTCAACAAGAATAAAATTTTAAATAAAATCGTCACTAAATTTAATTTATATTTAAAAATCATAAAATTTATTGAAAGCAGAAAGATGCTTGCATTATTTATTTATTAACTGTATTCAACTATGAAGGGAAATATTCAATTGCCTTTCGAAATTCCAAATTGAAACTCATGCACTTTGCCTCGCATATGTTAGGGTATGCGAAAGGTTTCGCTTGGCTAGGGCAATGGGCAAACGGATTTAGGGGAGAGATGGGCAAGGTAAGGGGAAACGGGAGAGCAGGGCGAGTGCGTGGCAACAGCGACGGCGGCGGCGGCGGCAAGCGGCACGTTTAATGAATCTAATTAAAAGTCAACAATGGCAAACGAGATAATCGCCGTCGACTGTGCAGCCCACCAGCCAGAGCCACAGCCAGTGCCAGAGCCAGGGCCAGACAGGAGACGGCAGCAAGGCATGTGGCTGAGGGGAGGAGCGGGGCAGAAGGGTTGGGTGGTCGGTGGTGTTGACGGTGCTGGTGGCTTCAACTCTTTGGCCACGACGCATGCGCAACACGACAGAGACGCAGTCGCAGCGCTGCGACGCAGACGAACAGCTGATTGAGTGAGAGACACACACACAGAGAGAGAGAGAGAGAGAGAAAGAGAGAGAGAAAGAGAAAGAGAGAGGGTGTGTATGTTTGTGTGTGTGTGTGTGTGTGAGATGTGGGCAAACTGATAAGATCTGGCAAACGTTTTGCATCTGCAAAAGCTGCCAGGCAAATGAAATAAACCAAACGCCGATAAAAGTGCAAGATAAGCGAAGGAGGGAGACGGAGGTGGAGTGCGGACGGAGAGGGGAACAAGCGAACGAATGAGCGAGCAGGGGAGCTGTAGCCGGAGCAACATTAAAATAGATCGACGCTCGCCGATAAGCACAATGAAAACTGAAAAGCGCCAAAGCCCGTGAGCCAAGTGGATGAGGATGTGGCTGCGATTGCGACTGCGACTGGAACTGTTGCTGGGACTGGGACTGGAGCCGGGAGCCGGGAGCTGGGAGCCTGAGAGCGTGGAACCGCAACCGGGGAAGCGGATGGGGAAGCAACTGCAACTGAAACAGAGAGCATCGAGAATCTGTGGTACTTGGGGGCAGGTGTTGGCTCCGGGTTCGCCCAGTGCAGGAAATGAACTCTGGAGAGGCCACCGAGTAAAGGGGTGATAAGCGCAGCAGCTCGGCAGCAGCACAACGTGCAGTTGTATATGGAATATGGATGTACAGTGAAGCCTGGCCTGGAATGGAAAGAGTAGCGAAAAGTACTAAAAATATTATATTATTATATGAATTATTTTAATGTTATATTAATTATTTTAGTATATAAATGTTTTTAAATTTAAAAGGGATACAATATACAGCAGGAATAATTATTATTTATTTTTACTTTTATTTTATTGAAAATTATTTATAATTATTTAACATAATTATATTGAAAAAATAATGAAGCCTTAAAATTATTTTTACAATTTTCGTTTTAATTATATTTATTGCTTTAAAATATTTTACTATTTTTCTACATCGTCTTTGATATTTAACTGATCACAATATTTCCCAATATTCCTTGCAACGAAGCTTCAGTTCATTCGTCAATTTCTCGCAGTGTAGAGAGCCAGAAACAGATACAGATACACAGATACAATTAAACACAAAACGCTTATCACTAAGCAATAATCAGAATTCCATTAGCCGTACGACGCGATATCGCACAAAAGCATCTCTCGCACACACACACGCGCAGACCAACACACACACACACACACAGACCGGCAGCAGCGCCTGCTTTTGTTAAATGTATCTGTATCTTTGTATCTGTATCTGTAAGTGCACAGCGCACAACGCTTGGCAATTGCAACTGTGCGAGTGTGTGCGAGAGTGTGTTGGTGTTCGTTGGTGTGTGTGTATCCGTTTCTGCTGCTGGTTGGCTGCCTCGGGCCTTGCCTTGCCAACTGGTTGGCTCGCTGGCTGCTCGCTGCTTGCTGCTCGCTGCTCGATGTTATCTAACTGCGCGCCGCGCTGCGCTCTTATCACTGCTTTATCAGTTTTTGTTTCGAATAATTTCGAACGACGCTCGCTGTTGTTGTTGCTGTTGTTGTTGCTGTTGGTGGTGTTGCGGCTGCGAAGGAAGCGAGAGCGAGCAGAGAGATATCTTATTTCAGTTGGCAGGCGACTGCGAGCGAGCGTGTGAGTGTGTGCTGGTGTGTGTGTCGGTTACAGATACGAATCCAGACTGCGACTGCGACTGCGACTTGGAATAGGACAGCAGAGAGCGGGCGAGGGGATGGGGGCGAGCCGACTGCCGACTGGCAGATAGGGCCGCCTGATAGACTCGACTCGGCCTGGCGGACTGGCAAATGAAAGATAAACAACTTTACCAACAGCAGACGGCGGACAGGCCGACGGACGACGGACGACAGCCGACAACCGACAGCAGAGAGCGCAGCCATCAACAAACATCAGCTGTGTGCGCTGCCGGCGTCGGCGCTGACTGCGACAGCGGCGCAGCGACGCTGCGTCGTCGTCGTCGTCATTCGGCTGGTTGGCCTCGGTATCTTTGTATCTCACAGATACACAGAAACAGAAAGACGGAGAGAAAATTTCATTACTTCAGTTTGCCGTAGAACGCGAAGCGAGCAGCAACGCGCGCGCCCGCCACGCCAGTCACTGCGTCTGTACGTCACTCAGTCAATCGCGTGAATAGCAAATGAATAGCAAGTGAATAGCGAGCGAATGCCAAGTGAATAGCAAGTGAATACAGTGTGAGTGCCAGTGCGAGTGAAATGTGTGCTGAGTGCAATTGAAACTGACATCGGAATCGCAGCAAATGCAACGCAATTCGGATACCAAAAGCCGCCACTAAACCCGACTGCAGCGGCCCAGCGCCATGATCAGCAGTTCAGCAGAAGCCACAACAACAAGCACAACAACAAAAGGTGAGACGATCCACTGGACGCGCTCTCCCTCTGCCGCACTCGCTCTCGACTCGACACACACGTCGAAGGGTTGCCCTCAGCGCGGAGTCCGAAGCCCAAGCCCAAGCCCGAACCCGAGTCCAAGCCCGAGCCCGAGCCCGAGCCCGAGTTATCCGCAGCTTTTGGTCGGCTTATCAGTCGACTATCTACGCTGTGTGGCAACACATTCATTCCTTGCCTCACATGAGTGTGCACAGTGTGTGAGTGTGTGTGTGTGTGATATCTACAATCTGCTGGCGAACGAAGGAGAAATAAAAAAAAAAACGAGGAATTCTGCGGATTGTTGTTATTATTGTTATTATAATTCCTTGAAGTGAATATCAGCGAAATATAATCAAAACGAGAAAACAACAACAACAACAACAACAAGCACAACAGCAGCAGCAGCAGCTTGGACTTGGACTTGAGCATGGTCTCAGCTACAGCTACAGCTACAGCCCGAGCTATAGCTACAGCTACAGCTACAGCTATAGTTTCAGCTGTAGCTACTGCTCGCGTTGTGTGTTGTGCGTACTTAACAGATACGATTGCGATATGAATAACAACAACAAACAGTGAGACAGACAGACGGACAGAGCGACAGATAGACATACACACAAGCGGACAGACAGACGGACAGTCAGACAATCGACAGAGAGACAAACATTGTTTTCACTCGAAGCAATTATTGTGCATATTATTATGTATTTTGCCGCGAATTGTTGCAACGAATGCAACGAGTGCAGAGTGAATAACACGCAGCATGCAGCACTCGCATTCATACAATTCGCTGCGACTATTATCGCAGCAGGCAGTGCGACAGGGAGAGAGAGAGAGAGAGAGGGAGAGGAAGAGCAGATCGATATCAAATCGAACGGACAGTTGAAATAAGCGAAGGCGAATTAAGAAATCGAGTGTGTAAATTGAGGATGAAAGCAGCGGGAAGATTCCAAAAAGAGCGTGGAGATTGTAACGGAACTCCGTTTATGAGTTTAATTGGATTAATATATATGCAGTATCGGGTCCAATTTATCTACTACAATCAGTTAAATTGATTGATAGAAGGTTATGGCTTAGATTGTGTGAGATTTTCAAGAATTGGCAGAGAACTTGGAGAAGAACAGAAGAGATGAGAGAAAGAAAGTAAGACAATTCTTAGGAATTCGATATAAATTCGATTATATTGAAGGATTAAATGTATTCGATTCTGAGAAACTGAACTGAAAAAATTGAAAAATAAAATATATTAAGCTAATAAAATCATTAATATGATATAGAAAAGAAAGAAGTAGAAATCGAAGAAAGCAAGAAACTTATAAGTATTATCAACAATAGAATAATATGTTGATAGAAGAAGAGGAGACTTAAGATGATGCAAAGAAATTAAAGTAAAACTTAAATATTACTCATCTAAATTTTATATATAAAGAAAACTAAAAAAAAAGTTTTTTAAAATGATCAGCAATTATAGATCATGAATAAAAAAACATCGATTACTTACTTGTCGATTGGGAATCGAATTGGGAGACTCTATGTAAAGAAGACTCGAAGAAAGAAATAAAGGATTAATAAGATTATCAATAGATTTTTTAAAGCTTGAAATATTTATTGATATATTAAATTATAATATATGCATTATAAATAATTTACAGAAACCAAAAAAAAAATCCGACCGACAGTTTAATTTGTCTTTGACTACCATTATCTTTTAGAATGATCTCTTCTTTGATCTGTGAAGATCTATGACCAATAAATCAAAATGCTATTTTCTTAGATACATAAAGACCTGAAAGTGATATTTAAAATATATAAAAGTTTTTATTATGTAATATTTGTATTTAAATTGTATTGCATTTGCATGCTTTCAACTGAGTTCTAACTGGTCTATTCTCTCTCTTTACTCTCATCGCAGGTGATTGTTCCGATACCACAGAAGAGATGACCGTCGACAGCAGAGGTGAGTGATGAGACCAATGCGTCAGTCTGTCCCTGTCCCTGTCCCACCCCCTAACCCCTGGTGGATTTCCCTTAAGCGAGCGCTGTTATCAGTTCGCAGTCAGCAGCAAAATCCACAGGCATCCACAGACATAACCCGTTAATGCCAATAATAAATGGCTCGATGTCTCTCTGTCTGTGTGTGTGAGTGAGTGTATTGGTGTGGAGTGGCTCAGGGTTGTGTCGTCGTCTGCAGCATGCTGATATTTTGCCAATAAAAATTTAATCTTCTCTCGTATCCAGTGTCAGGCGCAGCAGCAGCTTCCCAAAAAATATAAGTTCATAATACCAATTCCCCCGCCAGGCCCTGCCCTTTTTTATCAGTGCAGCGCCAAGCGAAAAGCGATGATTGGTCGGCCAAAAGTTAAACTCTCTCTGCCCCCTCAGCCCCTCCCCACAGTTAGCTTAAGCTGCGCCTCTGCTGAGTGCGGTTTGTGATTTTGACACCTCTATGAAGTCCGAACAAACCCTTTGACAACCCCCTGGTTTTTCGGGCCCAGCGCACAGGAAATGACAGAGGACAACCCCTCGACCTGCCCTCGCTGCTACCAGCAGCCCCACCCCACACCTTTCAGCTGTCAAGTTGTGCGTGTTTCGACTTAACTGGCAGCATCATTGGCATCAATTTCGTATCACTTCATAATCATCAGCAATGTCAACGCAGCTGTCCCCTGCCCCTGCCCTGTGCTACACCCTACCACTCTGCCTCCCTCTGCTGCTACACTACTCGAACTGTTGATGATGATGAAGGAGCAGCAGTAGCAGCAGCAGGTGGAGGCTGCTTCAGTTGTCCGTTTTGTGCCTGGTCAAGGAGCGACCAGGAGCAGGGAAAGCAGAGGAGCAGCGAGAAGGGGCAGCGGGCGGGTGGAGTGCCGGGCCAACAGCTCGACATTCCACGCCATTTCGCTGCCTTCTCAAGCATTCATCATTAATAATCCGCACAGCCGGAGGAGCGTGCTCCCTTCCCGCTGCCACTGTCCCTCCCTTCTCTCTTCAACTCTGCCTGCTGCCTGCTGCTCTCCGTGTGGCCTTTTTGTGCTGCGTCAGTGAAAGATTTGCAGCGGCCATACACACACACACACACACTCACTTACACACACACTCTTGCACACACAACGAGTGGCCAAGTGGGCGTAACAGTGCCGCCAAAAGTGGGCGTTTGTCTGCGCTAATCTTTATCTAGCTGTTGACACTCCATGGCAACGTTGCAGACCGACCACCAGCAACAACAACAACGACAACGACAACAACAACAACAACAGCAGCAAAAACAAACAAAAAAGTGTGGCAAAACGCAGAGTCACATACCTTCAACCACGCCCCCCTGCAGCGCCCAGTGGTCACCCTGTTCGCACCAATGGCTTTGCCTTTTGTCTGCGCTCGAGTTCTAAGCGCTCGCACCTGTTCGCAGCGGGGCATGGTGGCTATAGCAGGCGGTTTGTGCGCTTAAAGAGAAAAATTTAATATGAAAATGTGCAAAAATATATATGGCATATAGTACGATTTTTTAATTACGAGGTATCTGCCAGTCGAGCATATTACACACTGTTTTTTATGCCATCAGCTGCAAGCATGCAAAGTGCCTACAAAGTTGCTGTTCGTTGTAGCTGCAGGGTATTTGCTAGTCGTGCATACTCTAAATCGTTTGTCTGCTATCGCTGCTATTGCTTTTTTCTATTCGCCTGCCCAGTCTGGTGGGTGTTGGGAGGTGGCAGGACGCCCTTGCATTGGCTTCTGCTGCTGTTGTTGTTGTTGCTGCTCACTTTTGCTGCTGCTGCTGCTGCGGCTGTAGTTGTTGCTGCTGTGCAATGTACTGTAAGCGCATCTACTAGCAGTATATCTCACTCGTGTGTGTGTCTCTGTGTGTGTGTGTGGTTTTTATCTGTGAAATTCATGAATGCTTCGGCTTATCTGCTCGAATTGCATACTTGCAGCAGCCACAGGCAGAGCCTGCTGCCTCCCTGCCTGCCTGCCTCGCTCCCTCGCCCTGCTGCTGCTGCTGCTGGCCTGCTCCTTTGTTGTTGTTGTTGCTGCTGGCAGTGTTTTTGGTTGGTTGCTTGCCTGCTGCTGTTGCCGGCGCTGGCGCTGGCGCTCGTCTTCTAATGGCGCTAAGTGTGCTACCTTCCTGTCCTGCCCCGCCCAGCACGCCTCCCACTGCCCCCTTATGAGCGCCAGTCGCTCTAATGGCATTTTATCTATGGCATAATTTTTTATTATTGTTGTTGTTGCTGCTGCTGTTGGCTCGGCTTAATGACAATCCGAAAAAATAGACACACACTCACACACACACACACACACAGCGACAGCGACAAGGCGAGTCAAATTGTTAGATAGCTTTTCGGCGTGTAATTAATCATTTGACGGCCAAGTTTCGCCTCGTTTTTGCTGGCTTTTTGCTGCCTGCTCAAGCTGAAGGCACCAGCAGCACCAGCAGCGTGTTGCAGCTTGCGCTGCGGGCAACAGCAACTGCTGCTGCGGCTGCGGCTGCACCGAAAAAATTCAGCTAACAGCAACAAGAACAACAGCCAGAGGAAGCCTCGACAAAGGGGGCCAAACGAAAATCCATTACGCGCTGCGCCTTATCAGCAACAGTCCATCGTCTCCAGCAACAACAACAGCAACAGCAGCAACAACAAGAGCAACATTCCATCACACATTACGCATACGCAGAGTGCGCCGCGCGCGCTGAAGTCAAGTCGCGCTTGGCATCAAGCGCGTGCTCATATTTCGTATTTATGATTAAGTGCATAGTGTGTGTGTGTGTGTATGTGTGTGTGCGAGTGTGGCAGAGGGTGTGTGTGTGTGTGTGTGTGTTTGCTATCGTTGGCCGAAAATCGCAGCGCAAAAACATAATTTTATTTGCACTTTATTTTTGGGGCCTTCGCGTGGGGTGGCAAATAAAATGTATACTTTTTAACAATAAATTACACACATGCACACACACACACACACGCACAAATATTGACAAACACAGGGAGCACTTGGTAATCCTTTTTATGAAATTTATACGCCAAAAAAAGGGCTTATCGTCGGCCACAGATCGCCACACACAGCGACCAGGCCAGGCCAGACCAGGCCTAAGTCCTGCTGCTGCTCAGCCTGCTGCTGGCCTCGGCCTGCTCCTGTCTTGATGATGACGACGACGACGACGACGACGATGATGATGATGATGACTTCGACTTGGGCTGGTCATAAAATCTGCTGGAAGGAGTGCAAAGAGCGGGAGCAGTGGGAGCCGCCCGCGGGCAGGTTGCCTCTTGTCCTTGCGGTTGCGCAGACAAAGCAAATCGGGGCAGGGGGCGGTGGGCAGGCTGCAGGCTATACTGGGGTTAAGGGGCGGTGGGCTGGCGGGTGTGGTCTGTCCGCCCGACTGAGTGACTTGGCCATAACACCACGCAATCCTTTGGATAAATTTTCTTATCTTTCTCGACCAGACGACGATATTATTTTTAATACAGCAGCAGCCACCGAGCGCGCGAGTGTGTGTGTGTGTAGAGGGGTGTGTGTGTGTTGCTCGTAAATGTGTGCCTGTGTGCGTGTGTGATTTATGTTGTAATTTTTTTATGCGATATGACGAGCATTATATGAGTTTTTGTCATTTTTTTGGCGCAAGCGAAAGGCAACTGATTGCAGCTCGAGTGAATGAATGAATGAATGAATGTGTGAATGAATGGTTTGAATAGTCCGAATAGTACGCTGTCAATTAGCCATAGTTGTAGCTGACGGAAGAGCGACGACTTGCTGCCCGGCAAAGGGGAAAAGGTTTTTCCCTTTTCATTTGCAAATCATTTCTGTTTGCGCTTCTGATCGAGTGACCCTCGTCAATTCTGGTATCTTTGTTGGTTTATTGCAATTGCTGCTGGAGCTGTTGCAGGCTTTGCTGTGTGTGCTCCATGCAGCATGCTGTGGCAAGTCTTGAGTTGGCATATGAGTTGCAAGTAAGAAATCGAATGAAGTATGAAGATGTGCGGAGTCAGCGACGTGTGTCTCTGCACTTGGATTAAAGATTGGATTAAATGCAGATACTTGAGAAAAGAAAATACAAGGAATAAAATAAAAAGCGCAACGCTTTAAACATTTTCAAAGCTGATAGAGAGCTTTAATTCATTAGAAAGCTTTTTAATAACTGAAAAAGCTCTTTGAAAGCTGCCTAATAATATTTATTAAAAAAAAGCTTGTTTTAATCTAAACAAGATAAACTCGGTTTAGCTTTAATGCTTTAAAGTTTTAATTAAGAAACTTCAGCTTGTTTAAAAGCTTTCAAAATAGCTTCGCAGAGAAGCTGATAGTTCTAAGGTTCAAGGAGCTTTAGCTTCTCTTAAAGCTTTAAGCACCAACTTAATCCCAACTCAAGTGAGATTTATAGCCCAGTGTCATGGACAGTCTCAGTCAGATGAGCCTCTTTAGCCTACCAAATTCGCGCTGTCTGATCGCCTGCATAGGAGGAGCGACACTTTGGGCACTCATAATAAGCTGTTAGCAGGCAGTTTGCACTTCATCAAGCCGGCACCAGGCAGCAGGTAGAGCCAGGTAGAGAAACCTCTCACACACACACACACTCACACAACAGCAAGCTGCTGAGGCAGAAGGAGCAGGATTCCTCGCTGACTGCGCTCCGTTGGCGGGCTCCAACGTTGTAAACGTTTATTGTGCCACCAAAAGAGGCAGACAGCATGCACACACACACACGCACACACACACAGAGAGACAGACTGAAGTCGAGGCCTAATTGGTAGGTAATGATGTGTCTGCCGAGCCGCTTTGTTAGTCACTCGAGGCAGCCAGCAGCCGCTGCCGCAGCCGCAGCACGTTGCGTGGCAAGAACTGAAGTTGCAAGAACTGCGTGTCGGCATTTGGCTTTGTACTTGTAAACTGCTTGTTGCTGCTGCTGCTGCTGCTGCTGCTGTTGCTGTTGTCGTTGCCTGCGCTCGACTTGTTAGCAACGCGTGTGTGAGGTCCGTCCTCTTTTCCGTGTGTCCCTGCCTTCTGCCTGCTGCCTGCTGCTCTTTGTCTTGTTGCATTTCGCACTGCTCGCAGCAATGTTCGCGCCTCTTTAATTTACTTGCGACATAACTGGACGCAGCTTCTCTGGCCCTGCTGCTGCTGCTGCTCTCGCTGCTTTTGCCCCAACCCCCACCCCCTCCCCCACCCCCCCTTCACTCTCGCTTGATAAACCCATCAAAGTCATCAAAACTGAAGTTAACACGACGCCAGACACGACTCTTTGCTCTCAGCCTGCCACAGTGGGTGGGCGTGGTTCGTCGCCCTCACGAATTCGATGTAACAGTAAACGAGGACAGCCCTGGCTGCAGGACTGGCCATGGCAGCAGCAGTTGCCGTTGCTCGCAGGCAACATGCTGCTGTTGCTGTCGTGTCTATGCGATGTTGCTGCTGCAACACAATTGAATTGTCAGTTGTCGAGTTGCTGAAATGTTGTGTGATTGATCGGCCAGAAGCGTGATTTGTTTACAGCAATTGCAGCTGCAATGCTGTTGCTGTTGTTACTGCAACTGTTGCTGTCGCTGTTGCTGCTGCTGCATCGCAGCATCTGTGCACCAGCAACATTGGCCGCGATGCTAATCATAACAAGCGAACGCTTATGCAAATGAAGACTGTGTTTAATAAACGCAAATTATGAGGCAGCCGCAGCAGCAGCAGCAACATGTTGCTGTTGTCGGCAGCCAGCAACACCGCGCAAAAACCCGGCAACAACATTGGACTGCTGCTGCAGTTGCGCGCGATTTGAGATTAGCAACATTCAAACTTGCACTTGGGTCAATTTAAATTTGTGCAACAGTTGCTAGCACGGCAGCAACAGCAACAGCAGCAGCAGCAGCAACAGCAGCAGCACACGAGATTGTGGGAGCAACTGCAGCCGAAACTAAAGATCGCAATTGATCAAAAAAATAGTTCATGTGTGTGTATATTTGTGTGTGTGTGTGTGTACGGACAACTGTTGCAGTTGCTGTGTTGCTGCTGTGGCGATCAGCAACAATCGACGCTGAGCGTGCTCACACGAAATTTTCAAGTACTGCGACAATTTCTTGCCCAGACCCTGCCGCCCCGCTTCCTCCCCCCTCGACGGGGCTTATCAGCATGCCGTGCCGCAGTGGCAGCAACAGCAACAGCAACAACAACAGCAACAGCAACAACAACAACAACAGCAGCAGCAACACAGCAGCAACAGCAACACATCTCAACAGTTGCATCAATTGCTCAACATTGAACTCTGTGCAAAGGCAGCCCAGCACAAGCTGCTGGCGATCCCCTCACCCTCACCCTCAGCCCCCTCCCTGCTTGTCCCTCCTCCCGCTCGCATCATTTGCACGTTTTTTAATTAAGACATCAAAAAGAGTTTGAGACTCTTTCGATTTCGAGGAATTGACTACGGTCCTCGAGTCGCTCCAGCCTCGTTCCCTCTGCCCCCGCCCCTCCTCCGCATCCCCCCTGCTGTGTTCGACTTCTATAGATGGCAGATAGAGTACATGGTTACCCCGTAGTAGTCGATACTTTGTATTCATTTCCCTGTGACATCTACGAGTCTCAGTCCCAGTCCCAGTCCCAGTCGCAGTTCCAACCCGAAGACGTGCGCTAAATTAGTCGCCTGCCTGAACCCTGCGAGTGGAGGGTCGCACGGGCAAGTCCAGGGGTATCGGGTAGAAAAAAAAATAGTAGCATCATGATAGTTATATTGTAGAGCAGACCAGCGTATGGCAATTGCAGTTGTAGTTCTTTTAACTTTGATTTCGATTAACTATTCTGCTGTACACATTTGGCTTGGAATGTCTGCGATCTGATAATAATATATTTAATAAGTTAAAGTAACTTGTGTGGAAAGCTGATAAACAACAGATGAAATAAATTTAAACGGCGAATATATATAATATTAGATGTCGTTTATGATATAAAATACAAATGGATTATATAGTTTTCTTAGTTAATGATAACAAAATCTCGTATAGCTCAACAATTTTATATGCATAATATAGAAAATATTTAATCTTCTGAAATCAATGGTGATACACGATACGAAAATACATGCATATTTGAAAGCATAAAGATTTTATAATAATAAATAAAAAAAACTCGAGAGGTTCATATACTACTGTGAGCAAAAAGTAAGGTGAATTTTCAATTTAAAATTCGCGGGCTTAAGATGGCGAACTAAGTATATAAAATATTTCTCACATTAATTAAAACGATTGAGATATATCATTTAAAAATCTATTTATACCTTCAAGGCAAAGCAAAAGTATTTAAAATTATGAAATCTCGAAAATTGAATGTGATTTAGAAGTTTGTATCAAAGTTCGGAGATACTTATATCGTTCCAGCTGGGGCGCCATGAGAATGCTTGAGCTTTTTGAGATGCACAAAATACCTGCGCATATATAACATAGCACTGTATAATTTCTGTTTCAGCTTTTCACACTCTCCCGGGGAGAGAGAGGGGGAGAGGCAGGCAGGCAGATGCAAGGGCGTATAAAGCAGAACTGCGAAACGAAGCGAAATTGCTTATCGCGCTGATCAAAGAATTCGAGTGGACCGCCGTTTCCCATAGCGTTAAGGAGCGCTAAGGAGCGTTAAGGAGGTGCTGAAAAAAGCGCAGCGCGCGAACTGCGAGTAAATCACGAATAGCTTGGCGAACCCCGAAGAGAGATACGAGAATGTTGATTATTTGCACGGGTTCAGCGCTGCTCCAGCTGCAGTCGAGTCGGAGCTGAAGCTGAATCTGAAGCTGGAGCTTAACTTCGAGCTGAAGCTGGAAGTGTGAAATGAAATGTTGCCCGCAACGCGATTCTCTTTTTGCGAATTGGCGAATTGGCGAATTTTGCTCTCTCTGCATTTGTTTTGCTGCCTCTTTGATTAATAACAATTGATAAGCTCGCCCCGCAGACCTGCAGCACAGCTCGATTCCCGAGTCGATCCCCGACCCGAGCCCGAGCTCGAGCCCGATCCTCGACCCGTAGCCCAACCCCAAGCCGCGCTTCAGCTTCGCCTGCTCGTGGAGTCGCACTGGCTGCTGATGGCGCTGATTGCCACAGAGTCGCGGCCACAAGGTGGCAACATTTTCGCGCGAAAATGAAGATTTTCGTTATCAGGCCTGGCCTGCAGTTGGCAACGCGGCCACTCACGTTTTTCAATTTGTTTGGCTGGGAAATTTGTTTAATTATAAACACCCAAAGCCAAGTGTGCAGCTTGCGCTGATTATGTTGCTGCAGCCTCCACTAGCCCCACTTGCCCCACTTGCCCCACTTGCCCCTCTGTTCTGCAGACTCATGCAAAGCGAGGCTCTTAGCACGCCCTCGCCCATTACGCATACACCCCGTTGCAACCGTCTAGCGACTAGAGCCGACGCGACCCCGACCCCGAGCCCGACCCAAGACCAGTCACAGCTCGATGCGATGCAATCCAACCCGATCCGACCAGACCGGCACAGACCCGACCCGACCAGACCAACTGGCGTCGTCAGGGCCAACTAGGCAGAGGCAGCAGCAGCAGCAGCAGCGGCAGTGCGCTGCGTCTGGTATGCCACAGTTGGCTCAGTCGCAGCGAGGCAAACGCAGACGCAGCCACGGCCTGATCAAGATCAGCTCAGCCGAAAAATGAGCTTGCAGCGCGTTCGTTGTTACACTGAGCGAAATAGTGTAGAGAGAAGAGAGTTTTCTTCAAATATACCTCTGTCTGTCCCTCCTCTTTTCCATTTCTCGCTCTCTCTCTCTCTCTGTGTCGTTATTTTTTATATTTCTCTCTATCTCGTTGTTTCTCTGTTCGACGCGTTTTTTGTTTCTGCATCACTCTTTTTCGCTTTCTCTCCCTCAATAACTCTCTTTTCTCTACCTCTTTCTTTCTCTCTCTCGCTTTCTTTGTATATCTTACTCTCTTTCTCTTCTTTTATCTCTCTTCCTTACTCTCTATCTCCCTCTGTATATCTCTCCTTCTTTTCTTTTCCCTATCTCCCGAGCCAACTCACTGTCTATCACTCTCCTCTCTCTCTCTCTCTTGCTCCTTTTATCACGCTCCTTCTCTCACAAGCACTTACTTCCCAGTTTCTCTCAGTGCACTCGCCGAGGGTTTCGGGTTAACTGACCTTCTTCGCGCAGCGATTAGCAGCGACGGCGGTCCGCCAGTTGAGGCCCAGCGACAAATGAACAAAGGGTCGCCTGCCCCTACTGCCACCTGCCCCAGCCCAGCAACACTCGCTCCCTCTCCCTCTTGATCGCTCTCTCTCTCTCTCTCTCTCCCTCTCTCTCTCTCTCTCTGTCGATTGTTTATGGCTGCATACAACGCCCACCGAGTGCAGCAGCAGCAGCGGCAACAATGCTTCGGCCAAGTGAGAAACCAGCAACAATAATCTGCCGGTTGATAAAGTGGGCTCCCCGCCACTCCCCCTGCCTGCCTCTCCCGCACTTCCACCTACTTACTGTAGCTGTTGTTCTTGTTGTTGTTGTTGCTGCTGCGCCGCTTATCGGCGACGATCGATCGCAACGACGGCGGCGGCAGCGGCAGCGGCAGCGCAGCTGATTTAACAAATTGATAAACAATTGTTGGCGTTGGCGAGTCGAGTGTATGTGTGTGTGTATGTGTGAGGCGGCGTAACGTTACGAAATGGCTAAACAAACGATCGTCGATGCGGCAACGACGCAGCTAATCCTCGGCAACAGCAACATCAGCGACGGCAGCAGCAGCAGCAGCTGCCCGGCAGCAACTTCAGCTTCGGCTTCAGCTGGTTGCCATTGTTAGCGTTCCCTCTCACTGTCCCGCTCTCTCACCCTGCCCCTCTCTCTCTCTCTATTTCTCTGCCTCTCTTTTTTGGGCTTACAGTGGGCAAGCTGATCGAACTAGTGGATGATCGAAGTGCTGTAATTGCACATTATTTGGTATTGGTATATGATTTATGTATGTCTGGTGGAAAATATGATCCAAACTTATCAAAAAAAATTTAAATATGTCGTAAGGAACCTTATTTAAAATTCGAATTACGATCACTCCACTTTAATTTTATATGGGTCATTATTAGAAATAAAAGAAATCTGGAATATAATATGATATATTTCAGTTATATACTAAATAAATCTGATAAATACTACAGGGAATGTATTAACAGTTCGAATTTTGATCACTGCATTTCAATTCTAACTTGCGATCAATATAAATTTCAAATATGAAATTAAATATTAAAGTTATTACATAAAAACTTTATATATTCCCTCACGATCAATTGATCTGCCTTTTTAAATAGACTACTTCGATCCGATCGCTTTCCAGCTCATATTTTGATCCTCCATTCCTGATTGCATTTCCGATGAATGGAGCTGCCTTTAAAAATATATGAGTTCTAGAAACTCATACTGAGCTATCGAATAAGATTTAATATATTTCAGTTATTTCAATTCAAATTTTATATATATCCTATCATATTTTGATCGCTGGAGCCCCCACTTAATTCCATTTCCGCTGCACCTTTCGATCAATGGACCTGCCGTTTGGGCCCATTGTCGGGCTGGGCAAACACTTTACGTGTGCTGCTTATCGCGCGCCAATCGAAGGCAATAAATATCTTACAAATAAGCAGAATGCGCAGGAATTCGTACTGGGAAACCGCGTCGGGGTCGGGTCGGCTGCGGGTTCGAGTTCGTCCCAGGGTTGCGGCTCGATCAGGATGGAGCTCCAGCTCCAGCTCGAGTTCGAGATGCTGTCGATTGTTCACGTGCGAGTTTTGTGTGAATTCGTGAAAATCGACACGGCAATTAGGGCGGCAGCGCAATCGGTGGCGACGCGGTGGGCGCGGCAATCAAAAGACTCAGGCGACGAACTTGCTGGCCGCACAACAAATTACAGTTGCAACAAGCAGCAGCAGCAGCAGCAACAAGCACCAGCAACAGCAACAGCAGACAGCATGCAACAACAAGAGGCACAACAAGTTGCGCTGACATTTCAATAGCCCCGAATTGACAGGTCAACGCGCATTGCAAATGGGAAAAAGCCGACTGCGACTGCCTCTTCTCTCTCGCTTCCCTCTCTCTCTCCGTCTCTCTCTGGGGCTTATCGCCGCCGTCATATCGCTTGCCCCGATGCTCCAACCGTTCGACTGTCTGTCGTCTTATCCGCCGCATCGCTGGTCGTTATAATATTTTGTGCCCAAAAACAAATCAGATGTCAGGCCCGCGCGGCCGGCTCTAATCATCGGCGCAGCGCGCAGCGCACATCGCGGCCACCATGCGCTTTTCCACTCGCCGGTTTTCCACGTAATCCACGACAGACGCGAGATGCGTTTGCGGGATAAACAAAGCGACCAAGCGGCCAAATGGTCAACTGGTCGAATGGCCGAATGGCCAAATGGCCAAATGGTCGCGAACCTTGTCCGCGACTTCCGAGAGTCTCGAGACAACGTCGCATTGTTTTCACAGCTGCCTGCTGTCGCTTCACTCGCACCGCTGACAATTTGTTCGATAATAATTGCTAAAGCTCTGACACAGACACAGACACAGGCACAGATACAGACAGGCAGAAGCACACACACACACATTGCTGAGAGGAGATTGGGCAAAGAGAAAAGACTCCTCTCGAAGAGTTAAAGTTATGAAATTTGGTATACGGATTCTTAGAAGCCCTATGTACACTATGATACTTTAAAATCGAATTTACTTCGAAAATTTTAAATTTATTAATCAGGAAAACAGCTAGATCTCTGGAACTAGTAGGATGAGAATTTTGAAATTTGATATCTAGCTTCCTATAAGACTTATATTTAGTTGACATATTTTATTAAATCAATAATTCAGTCTCATTATTAATTTTTTTTTTTAAACATAAAATTCTTTTCTTGAATTAGCCATATCTATGGCACTAAGGGAACTAGAGTTATTATATTTTGTGCATAGATTCTTATGCAATTATAGATACATCCATAATGAAGCATTTGCTTTACATTAAAAGATTCTATCTTCAATCAGCCAGATCTCTAAAAGTAGTAGGGTTAGAGTTATTAAATTTAATATATGGATTCCTCTAAACCCCATATGTAACTTAGATACAATAAAAATCTTCGACATGAATGACTTTCCTCTTTAATCAGCCAGATCTGTGAAGCTATTTTAGCTACAGCTATGAAATTTGGTAGACACATTTGAATATACTATATATAGACAATAATTTATAGAAATCACAGATATATAGCATATATTAAAGACTAATCGTATAACAACTCGCATTCGCATTTGCAGATTCCAAAGATTTGAGCGCTCGCGAGTTGAGCGAGGAGAAGGAGCAGCAGCCGCAGTCGCAGCAGCAGTTCGAGGAGCAGACCGAGGAGCAGATGCAGCAGCAGCAGCGAGAGAACCAAACTAACAACGCCTCCGATCAGCCCATGGAGACAGACATGGAGCAGGATACGGCAGAGACACAGGCCGAGCAGCAGGAGGAGGGCGAGCCGGAGGCGGACAACTCGACAACGCCGCCGCGCAGTCCCTCGCCCGAGCTGGTGCCCAAGCTGGAGCGAGTCGAGCAGCCCGCCACGCCACCATCAGCAACAGCCACGCCCAGTCCCCCGCCCACACCAACACCGACGCCAATGGCGGTGCTGCCCAAGCTGCGGCTGAACGCGCTGCTCGCCTCCGATCCGGCACTGAAGCCCGACGCAAAGGAGCTCAACCTCTCGGAGGCGCGCATGCTGGGGCCACCGCCACAGCAGCTGGTCAAGCCAGAGCCGGAGCCGAGCAGCCTGGTGGAGCCGCTGCTCAAGCCGGCGCGCTTCATGTGCCTGCCCTGCGGCATAGCCTTCAGCTCGCCCTCTACGCTGGAGGCGCACCAGGCCTACTACTGCTCGCATCGTAACAAGGACGCCGAGGACGACTCCGGCGGTGACAAGTTGTCAACGGGCAGCGGCGCCTCCGCTGCTGGCGCCTCAGCCGGTTCCGCCGGCACGGGCGCTGGCAAGGAGCAGGAGCCGCCCAACAAGGTGGTACGCACGGGCAAGCAGTACGCCTGCACGCAGTGCTCCTACAGTGCCGACAAGAAGGTCTCCCTCAACCGGCACATGCGCATGCACCAGACCTCGCCCGCCGCCCCCAGCCTGCCCAGTCTGCCCGGCCTGCCCGGTCTGCTGCCTGGCGTCGTCGGCCTGCAGGCGGCGGCCAATGGCATTGCCGCCGGCGAGGAGAGCTCTAGTCAAGTGAGTTGTTTGCGCCAGACCCGCCAGCCAATCCCCTCCAGCTAATGCGCTCCCTCTCTCTCTTTCTGTCTCTGTCTCTTTCTCTCTCGCAGCAAATCGATCGCTACTGCAGCGACTGTGATATCAGATTCAACAACATCAAGACCTACCGCGCCCACAAGCAGCACTACTGCAGCTCCCGCCGCAGCGACGGCCAGCTGACGCCCAAGCCGGAGGCCGTAGCAGCAGCAGCAGCCGTCGCAGGAGTAGGTGCAGGTGGAGCAGCCTCATCCGCAGCTGGCACAGCCGCCGGCAGCGGCAAGCACAGTCCGCAGTCCACGCGCAACAAGACGCCGACGCCGGCAATGGTGGCCGCCGCCGCTGCAGCAGCCGCTGCTGCCGCCCTGCAGGTGGCGCCACCGCAGCCCTTCCTGGCGCTGCCCACCAATCCCATCATCATTGTGCCCTGCTCGCTGATACGCGCTGCCAGCTTGATACCGGGACCACTGTAAGTGCACGCCTCTCTCTCTCCTCTCTCGTCTCCCCTGCTCATGCTTCCCTCTCGCCCACAGCACCAGCTCCACGTCGGGCATTGTCAACCCGGAGGCCACGTGCTTCACGCTGGACAACGGCGCACTGAAGCCGCTGGCCACAGCGCTCAATATAAATGCATTGGCGGGCAATGCCACACCCACTGGCACGCCCACACCCAACCCGTTGGCCAATATGCCGCCCGCACTGGAGCCGGACCCCATCAGTCCCATCACCAGCAGCGCGCCCGTGCCGCAGGAGTCGAAGAGCAGCGCGCCGGAGCCCAAGCGCAAGGAAGCCGGCGGCATGCGGTAAGTGTGACGCAGAGCAACAGCCACGCCCCCCTCACAGAGAGACTAAACCCCGCTACTTCTCCACTCTCCTGCAGTGAGTCGACGCCGCTGGATCTCTCGCTGCGGCGTTCGCCCATCTCGCTGCTGCTGCAGCGCCAGCGCATGGCCGAGGAGGCACTGGGCAAGGAGAACGTGGAGAGTGTCGGAGCAGGAGCCGGAGGCGGGGGCGGCTGCCTGACGCCCGAGCAGATCGTCTGCGCGCCCTCGCTGCCCAGCAGCCCCTCGATGAGTCCCTCGCCCAAGCGGCGCGCCGTCAGTCCGCGCAGCTCTGGCGCCGGCAGCGCTGCCTCCATGTCGCCGCCAGCGCTGGCAGTGGGCGTGCCGCATCTGCTGGACAATCTGCCGCCGCTGCGCTCCATGCTGCCCGCTGACTTCGCGCTCTCCGAGTCGCTGCTGGCCAAAACGAATCCGGAGCTGGCGCTGAAGCTGGCGGCAGCCGCAGCCGCTGCAGTCGCCGGCAGCAGCAGCCCGGCGGAGCTGGCCAGCAAGCTGGGCTTCCCAGGAGCAGCAGCAGCAGCAGCAGGCACAGCAGGCATGGCAGTAGGTGCAGCTGGAGCCTCGCCCAACGCCACGTCCGGTGGGCAGCCGCAGATCTACGTCAAGCAGGGCGTGTCCAAGTGCAAGGAGTGCAACATTGTGTTCTGCAAGTACGAGAACTACTTGGCGCACAAGCAGCACTACTGCTCCGCCCGCAACCAGGAGCAGGCCGAGCCGGGAGCAGGCGCCGCAGGGGACTCCAAGGCGGGCGGTTCCCCGCCCGGTGGCAGTGCAGCGCCGGGCAGCGGCGGCGGCGGCTCTGCGCCGGACACCACTCCAGTGGCCTACCAGCAGCTCATCTGCGCCGCCTGCGGCATCAAGTACACCTCGTTGGACAACCTGCGCGCCCACCAGAACTACTACTGCCCCAAGGCAACCCCTGCAGGCGGAGCCGCTGCAGAAGCTGCTGCCCAGCAGCTGTCGCTGCCTGCCAAGGAGAAGTGCGTCAAGTGCAAGACGCTGCACGAGGCGGCGCTGCCCTGTCCAACGCCTCCGCCGCCGCCGCTGCCCGCCAGCGCCTGCTCCGGCTCGGGATCGGGCTCGGGCTCGGGTTCCAACAGCGTGAACAAGTGCCCCGTCTGTGGCGTGGTCAGTCCCACCGCCTCGCTGGCGCGCAAGCACATGGAGATGCACGGCACGGTGAAGGCCTTCCGCTGCAGCATCTGCCAGTACAAGGGCAACACGCTGCGCGGCATGCGCACGCACATCCGCACGCACTTCGACAAGAAGACGAGCGACGTCAACGAGGAGCACTACATGACCTGCATCTTCGAGGAGGAGCCACTGGCCACGCCCGCTGCGCCCAACGTGAACCTCGCCCTGGAGCTGCCCGAGCAACTCGAGCAGCAGCAGCAGCAGCAGCATCCGGCGCAGATCTTCAACTGCGACTACTGCAACTACGCATCCACCTACAAGGGCAACGTGGTAGGTACTCCGCGCCTCAAGGGCAGCTTGAGAAAGTACCTTCTCCTAAGTAGCCTAACTAAATTCTCCCCTCTCTCTCTCTCTCTCGCCCTGAACTACAGCTGCGCCACATGAAGCTGCTGCATCCGCATGTGGCCATCAGTTCGCCCTCGATTTCGCCGGAGACGCGCGAGCAGGAGCCCAATGCGCACTCCATGCCCGAGGTGAACCTGGTCAATGGCGAGCGCGAGGCAACCAGGTAGCATATACACTTGACATTGTGCATCATGCAGCCCGATAACTAATACCCTTCACCTCTACTCTACAGCTTCCACATCAAGTCGGAGCCGCTGGAGGCGCCGGCGGCCACGCTGAGCCTCATGCACGAGAACAACAACTCGCCCATTGGCACGCCGCACAGCCACATCAAGGCCGAGCCACTGGACATGGGCATCGATGTGTCGCCGCCGCCGCCAGCTACGCCCACGCCCACGCTGCCGCCGCCCATGGCCAACTCGCCGCTGGGCGAGGCGATGAAGAAGTACTGCTCCACCTGCGACATCTCGTTCAACTATGTGAAGACCTACCTGGCGCACAAGCAGTTCTACTGCAAGGGCAAGCTGCAGCGGACCGAGTCGCGCGACAGTCCCAGTCCCAATCCGGTGGTGGGCGTCTCCGCCATGCCCCTGCCGCTGCCGCTGCAGTCGCCCAGCGAGCTGATGCTGCTGCAGAAGAACAAGGAGAACCTGCAGGAGGCGGCCATTTGAGAGAGCCAGCAGATGTGGGAGGCGCAGCGCAAGCAGCTCGAATGGTACTACAAGTGCTTCTGAATCGCCGGGAACGGCAACTGGAACTAGTTCCGCAAATGGAATCGGAACCGGAACCGGCAACGGATTGAGATCCAAAACCGTATGGAAACGCAGCTACAACCGCCACAGTATCGAAAGTATTCTCGGAGAATCTCCCTGCCCTTCCAGACACGCCAGAGCTGGAGCCGTGCAACTATCGGTATTACTATCGCATGAGTATTTTGGTAATACGCCAGTGCAACGTTAGTACCGTCGATAGTAGTGCAGCCCTGCAATAGACCACGATCGAGCATCGCTGGTTATAGTTATACACACACACACATACACACATACACACACACACACACATACACCACCTAAATATAACCTAAAGACATACATCTATATAGTAGAAATCATGACATTTAATGCATGCCAAAGCTTACCACTTAGAGAGAAACTACATTCGAGTGCAAGAAACTTCAAGTTTTCGATGTGTATCATTATCTAGATATCTAGATATAGTGTCTAGAGCGCGAATAATCCTATAGATCCAATACTACTACGACTAATGAGTATGGCAAGTGCGGCGAAGCGCCTCAGCGAGCAGCGAGTACTACACAAACAACAACAGCAACAACAGCAACAGCTACAACTACAACTAAAACTGTGTAATTTAAACATAGATATGCTATATATACATATATGTATTTATTAAGAGTGTGCGACAATAAAGCTAATTAATTTATTCAAAATAATCAACTATTATTTTAAATGCATTTTTGAATGTCTGAAAAAAAACAAAATATTTTCCACTTTATTTAGACATTTTTGAGCTCCTACCAAAATATTCTTTAGGACCTTCTATTTTCAGCTATTAAATATGCAGAATATTAATTTAATTTAAAAAAATGTATTCGCTTCGTTTTTATAATTTAAAGGACCTTCCTTTTGTGCTACTTTAAGACTACTAAAAAAACATTTAAAGCTCCCCCAAAAAAATATCCTCAAATTTTTACAAGGGTTTCCCCTAGAAAAACCTGTGCGAAATCACAAAAACAGCCATAACTCAGTTGTTTTTAGGAATAGGACCCTATACTTCTGTCAGGATATGGTGCTCAGCTTAGCATATCATAAACTATTTAGCTAAAGCTAGCTAGAGAGCTAGCCGGCGCGCCCTTCTGGGCTTAACTAATAGAAACAAAGGATATGAAGAGGTTGACGGCTAACCTCGTATGCCTTACAAATAAAATAATAAAAATAAAAAAATAAAATAAAAAAAAAATAAACTATTTATAAAAGGACGAAAGTCCTTTTAACAGCCATAGGGACTTTTTTGCATAGACAAAATAGGCTTGTGTATATCCTTATCCTGGCAGGACATATGCCATAGAGCGCATACCTACGAGGACTATCAACTGGCCATTATTTCGATGGCCCCGAGACTGTAAATTTCGCAGGGTTTATTCCCCACATGACCTTCTCTTTTTTGAATGTCAAACGATGGCGTTCCCGGCGAAATCTGCAAGGATATGCCCGAGTTTTAAAGCATTTTTAATTTCACAAAAATGCGAAACTTTATTTTTTGAGGCATACTTTTAGGAGGGAATGCCAAACGATATACGGGTCCTTAAACCGTACTCCCTACCCACTCTGAAGGATATTAGAAACTATCATTGAAGCTATTACCTACGCTGCAAACTCACAGCCAACCAAATCCAGTCGAAAACGAGTTTACTTCTAGCTCGCTATGTACACGTAAGCAAGGGGCATGGGATGACGTCAGCGCTTGCAATCGATCAGCCCCGGCAGGGCTAGGGGCAGGCGGCAGGGGCAACTGTGACGGCTGTGCAACATGTAGAGGGGTAAGGGGGGAGGGGGGGAGAGCTCTACTACAAGTCACATACATTTATTGAAACACAAATATGCCAATCTTACAGTGCGCTCGGAATCGAAATAAAGAGTTCTATATTATATGTAATTATAAAGTATGGTATAATATAGGTTTATATATATATATAATTTATAATTGGTGCAAACCGAATTTCGTTTTCTTTTACATTTTGTTTGTATTTGTGTGTGTGTGTTTGTTGTTTCACTTGAATTAAACCAACTTAGAAGTATTAAAATGTTTTGTATTAGAAGAGGAGGCGCTCCCGAAAACGCCTCGATCCTACGCGTTTGTGTGGATGATCAGAGCACTCGAACGTCTGTCCAGGTGTCTACTAGTTGTTGTTGTTGTTCTTCATTCCTGTGTGTGTGTGTGTGTTTGTGTGTATATGTTTTCATGGAGTAGCAATACATGCTGCAGTTTCTGTTTCTATGTTGTTGTTGTTGCTGTTGCTGTTGGTTCTTTATTCGGTGGCAGCCATGGCACGGGCCTGGGCCCGCACACGCTTCTCGTACTCCAGCCGGTTCTGGCAGTAGATGGTGTACGCCTCCGCCTGTGCCGGATCCTTGATGTTGGGCTCGTTGAGCAGATCCTGGATGCCCAGCAGTATCTGTTTGATTGTGATGGCCGGGCGCCAGTCCTTCTCCTCGTCGAGCAGCGACAGGCAGACGGTGCCCGACGGATACACATTCGGATGGAACAGCGGTGGCTCGAACTTGCACTTGGGCGGCGACGTCGGGTAGTCGTCCTTGAAGATCATGCGCAGCTTGTAGAGGCCGCCCTCCCAAGGCGTCGACTTTTTGCCGGGAATCGCGCACTCCCAGATCATGAGGTTCAGTGTGCCGTCGGGGTTCTTCGCCGGCCGCGCGACAAAGCCGAACGGGTGATCCTTCCGCCAGGCCTTGCGCTCCTCGCCCAAACGTGTTATAGCAATGCCGGACATCGTGTGCGCCGCTTTGTGCTTTTTGCCTTTTTGCTTTTTGCTGTTTTCTCTTGCAAGCGGTTTCTACTTTTCGCAATTCGTTTTCGCTGTCGCTTCTCGGTTTTCTATCGCCGAGTCTCCTTGTCTCCCTCTCTCTGTCACTCTCGCTCTCGCTCTTCTTCTTACCAATGCTGTACACGCTGCTTGCGTCTGCTGCGATTGCTGAAAAAATTGCCAGCTATTATTGCTGCAACTACGGCAAAGCCTTCGAATCGCACGCCGATACACACCTTGCTGTTGCGTTTGTTGCCGCTGCAAACTGAATACAGTTTGTATTTTACGGTTTTGACTTTACTGCAAATTTTTTACACAATTTTAGCGCAATTTCACGGCTTCGGCTGTGTTTACAGTAACCTCAACTGTTCCACAACTGATGCGCGCTTATTCGATGTCTGCTTACTCAAATGGTGCTGTTGCTGTTCGCTTTGCAGCGACAATCAGAAACGCTTGGTCGGCAGTTAATTTCAAATGCAAGCTTTATTTGATTTTCCCCTTGTGAAATCACAGCCAGCCAGACAAGTTTGCTCTTGACAGCTTGTGGACCACTCCGCTTGGCCCCTCAAAACTCAAAGAAAGGCACTGTCAGAGAAAAAACCGAGTGCTTTCTGTTATTAACATGACAGCTTGCCATTAAAGGCAATGCGATGATTGCAAATATCGAATGTTCGATTTCGGCAGTGTGACCAGAGCAGCATACGACAGCAATGCATAAATAAATACCAGTTTAGTATTTAACACACTAGATTACTCGCAACGGAAATACGATTTTAAATTATGCATTTATTTCTCCCATACAAGAAGTGAACATGTTTGCTTTTAAAAAGTTGGAATATTTCAATTTATTGTTCTTACATACGTAATTTTGTTACAATTCAATGCTATAGACATGTACACTTTTGATTCTGGTAAAAAAGGTCTGCGCGTTATCATCATGCATTTTGAACTTAATCGAACTCAATAAAATGCTTGTGCCTTGCGAAGGAACATTGCTAAGTCAATTATATATATATATATATAGATATTTAGTCAAAGTCGTCTTTTGTGTGGATTGGATTGGTTGCTGGAAGATTCAGTAAGCGTTAGAAAGCAACCGCTAATGAAACGAAAACGCGCTATAAAAAATCTGTGCTGTTCTTATTGCTGTTGTTGCAGCTGCTGTTTTAGTTGTTGTTGTTGTTACTTAGCCAATTAAATAGAAGACAAATACGCGGGTTGGACTGGAGGAGAGGGGAGGCCAGCGGAGGGGCCAGAGCGGCGTTTACTTGGCCTTCTTGGACTCCTTCTTCTTGCTGCCGCCGGCGCTGCTGCTGCTGCCCTCGTCCTTCTCCTTTTTCTCCTTCTTCTCGGGCTTCTCCTCGGGATGGTCCTCATATCTGCCCAGAGCAAGATGCTCGATCAGTAAAAAACAATAAACAATAAAAATAAACCCGCTGTGGACTTACGCAAAGAGCACCTTCAGTTCTCCCCGGACGAGCGCCACCAGCAAGGGGGTGCCCATGCAGGCGGGCACCAGGTAGAGCAGGGCGGGCTGCGCGTGCTTGAACACGTGCATCACGAAGATGGTGGCCAGGAGGCCCATGAAGTAGGCGATCAGCGTGGAGTAGAAGTAGATGCGCGTCTTGCGCTTCTTGCTGTCGTCGAAGCGCAGCAGCAGCGCAATGAAGATGCCGGGAATGACGATGTCGCCCAGGCCGAGCATGGCGAAGTTCGAGGCGTTCAACCCGTTGTCGAGGATGTCCTGTGGGAAGACGAGCTTGATGGGCGCCTCGAAGCTCTTGGCGACGGTGACCATGACGTTTGTGCCGAACACCCAGAAGATGTCGTAGAAGAACAGGCCGCTCAGCAGGATGACGCCGGTGATGAAGTTGTTCAGGTGCAGCATCTCGACGCCGTTGATGGCGAACGCCAGGCCGAACATGTTGTTGGCGATCCAGTGCTTCTTGAGCAGGTACCACACGCCGATGGCCAGCGAGATGACCAGGCAGACGATGTCGTGCGTGGAGAACTTGTAGTTGATGATGTCCTCCTTGTGCTTGCCCTCGCCCTTGGTGAAGTGTATGTGGAATGGCACCTTGGGCACGGCGGCGGGCATCAGCGAGTTGATCACGGGGCTGAGCAGGTGCGCCAGCGAGATGACGCCCAGGATGAAGAAGTAGCCCGTCAGCAGCAGGTTGATGTGCACCTTCTGGAATATCTTGAAGAACATGTACAGCCCGAAGAGCGCCACGGAGGCAATCAGCGGGAAGTACATGGCGTCCTTCTTGGTCATTGTGTCCGCCTTCTCGCCCGTCGACTGTGATTTGCGGAGGGAGAGGTGAAAGTGCAGTGGAAACAGCGTGAAAAAACAGTGGAAACAGCGAAGCACACACTTCTGCTTGTACACTCACCTTCTTTAGCTTGTGCAGCTTCACGGAGCGTATGGAGCCGAAGATTATGGGCAGCATGGCCATTACGACCAGGCTGCCATACGCTACGGCTATGCCCTCCGGCGTCGAGGGCTTCTTCTCTCCCGTAAGCGTCTCGTTCTTGGGCTCTGCGTTCGCGTTGGCGTTCACGTTCTCGAGAATGCCCTTTAGGGCCTCCTTGACGGTGCCAATGATTTCCTCCGCCATGTCTGCTGGTTTACAGTGCTCGTTTCACTTAGGATTAACTTAATTTTTCTATTTGCCGTCCACGATTTCTATTGAAAATCGTTTGGCTCGCGACTCGGGGGTAACAAAACTGACACGCAGCCACAGACAACAACAACAGCGGCCACAGCAACAGCAGCCGACGCACACGTCAACGCTAGAGGTGAGCGATAACAGCATTATTTATCGGCTGTTAACAGCTGTTAATAGAACGAAAATAAGTTAATAGCTGCAATACAACTCAAGAGTTATAATTGATAAATATATTAATATTTCTTAAGCTAATTATAAGCGCAAATACATTGCGAAACAACTTTTATTTATTACTTATTAATAACATAATTAAGTAATGTTAACAACTGCAGCCACTCAATCTGTTAAACTCAAAATGGCACTGTAACGGTATGCGATATTATTGTACTTCTGCCCTGTCGAACTGCAAACTGTTAATCGCGCTAGTTTTGTCAATCGATAACATCGATGCTTAATCATCATCCACATGACCGTTACATACTGTGCAACCCTTGCCTCTGTGTAGGCGTTCGCCCTGCATCCGATGCAGAGGCTCCTCAACGAACGACTAATTGTTCTTATCTCATATCCAACAGTTGCTCGGCTCAGCTGGCGACTTATCTGGAGAGCTGCAGCCATGTGCCCAGCTCTTGCCCAGCCACGAGCCGCACTCGCCGCTCAGTAGTCACCCGGAGACCAGAGAGTGTGCATTAATTAGAACACGATCGAGAGTGCTCCAAAAAGAACTCTAAAAATAAGAATACAAATAATAACACTGTGAACTTGAAGAAACAATGCCAATGAAGATAAGCCCCGCTTCCGGCCGTGCGCCGTTGTTGTTGCTCCAAATTGGAATTATTGTGATGGCGCTACTCGTTTCCGTGCCAGGCGCCACGGGTGAGTGCAACTACATAACTACTACTATATATACATATTTTGCGATTCGCGAGCTCCACCTACGTCTGACTATCCCCAGCTGGCGACACGGATAAGTTGAGCAACGTCAGCAGCTACGATCGCCTGCACATGAGCCTCTTCATGAACTACGACGTGAACGAACGCCCGCTCTTCCAGGGAGTCCCTACGAACGTAACGCTGGGGCTATCGGTTAACTTTATGGACATCGACGAGATGAGCGGCAAGATAACGCTGCACTGCTGGCTGAGCACAGTGAGTACCGCGGGCTATGCAAATTATGCCATTTACCCATGGACACGGTGTTATAATAATATATTGAGGGAGGCGTGGCAGAGCATTATTGATCAATTCTGTCCGTCTGTCTGTCCGTGTGTCTCTATAAACATACAGAGCTGGCCTAGAGACCCAGATCAAGAGCATTTTAAACATACGGTGCACCGCCTACCGCCTCCGTCGTTCCTTTTAACTCTTAGCCTTGTTAATGCTCCCGATTTGCTGCTTGATTCCTAAAGGTTTGGAGGGACGAGCTGCGCTCATGGAATCCAAAGGAATTTGAGAACATAACAAAGCTGGCGATGCCGTCGCACAAGGTGTGGAAGCCACAGATTACACTCTTCAATGCAGCCGACGATGACGGCGCCTACCTGGCCGAGACGACCAAGGTGATCATTAAGTCGAGCGGCACCATACTCTGGGTGCCGCCAGCTGTCTATACGGCCTACTGCAAGCTCAACATGCGCAATTGGCCCTACGACGAGCAGACGTGCAAGCTGAAGATCGGCACGTGGGCGCAGGACCGCATCAACGCCTACTACGATATTCCGAAGCAGGCGCTCTGCTTTGAGGAACTGGCGCAGTCCACCGAGTGGGAAATGGTCGGAGTGAAGACGACGAACGTGACGGAGGACCACTACAACTACATTGAGTTCCTGTTCACGGCCCGGCGACGCTCCAGCATGTACACGGCTGTCATCTACACGCCGGCCAGCTGCATTGTGGTGCTGGCATTGTCCACTTTCTGGCTGCCACCGCAGATGGGCGAGAAGATACTGCTAAATGGCACCCTCATCATCCTGACCTCTGTCTTTCTCATGTACTTTGCTTCCCTGCTGCCGGTGTTGGCCGACAACACGCCTATGATTGGTATGAGATACGCTCCTGTCTCCAATCACCACTCACCGATCCGCTAATGCTCTGCTCTGCTCTGCAGTTCTGTTCTACAGCTCCAGTCTGATGCTGCTCTGCATTTCCACCATCATCGAGGTGGTAGTGTTGTACCTGTCCACGGCGCAGCACAAGCGTCGAGTGCCGGACTTCCTCAAGCGTCTGCTGCACGGCAGACTGGGCTCCTTCTTGCTGCTCTCGAACTTCACCAACGAGCAGGAGTCGCGCCTGGCGCAGGGCAATGGCATTGCCAAGGAGCTGGAGGAGAATGTGTACGACAATGCGGACGAGATTACCAATCCGCTGGACATAAATCCCATTCTCGAGCCATCGGCTCGAGCCTTGCAGTTCGACTGGGTGCTGCTGGCCACAGCTGTGGATCGCGTGTGCTTCATTGGCTTCAGTCTGGTCTACACTATCCTGGCCATCGTCTACGCCGTGTAGGGAGTCTATTGTCTACTGTTCTATATATTTTGCAGATGCCTCACATTTGCATTTCTATTGCAGTTTTGTATTTCTTGTTTTCATGTCCAATTAGATGCGAACTTAGAATTATACAGACATATATATTATGCTATATACTTTAAATATTATATAAATATTGTGTTGAGACCTCTATTTACAGTAGAAGGGATCCAGCTCCCAGTTCCACTTCGACCTGTATCTGTAGCTCTATTTAACTGTATTTAATGTGGTGAGAAGTGGGGAGGGGAGTCTCTGCGAAAGTGCAACCCGGAGCGGACCCGTTAGCCATAAGTACATAACATACACATTAGAAGTAAAAGTAGGCTTAAAAGCGACAAGGATAACAGACGATGTAACAAATTAGCCGGGAGACTGTCCCTTTCGGGCGGGCAGCCGCCTTTTCCTTCTGGTATTGCTCCGTTTTATCACATACGAAAATTACTCAATTAACCAAAAGTAGCTGGAATTATGCGAAGTGACCTTTTCCTGGCCAGAGCGAGACGGCAGGAGCGGCAGCTCTGTGCGCAGCGGGCGGTGTTTGCGCAGGTCCAGGCCAGTCCCCGCCTCCGAATCGGCGGGCCTTAAGCAACCCCAACAAATTGAGGTTGCCATTTCAATTAAATGCATTGCTGGGCGGGGTGTGCTGCTCGTAGGTCGCCGTCGTCGTAGCCGTCGAGGCTGAAGACGTTCTGGGCGCTTGGTCCACACTGCCCGATGACTGACTGGAGGTGAGAGGATAGCCAACTTGTCCGGCTACGGGACCGCCGGCAAATACTGCCGGCACATTGCCAGGCGAGGGCAGCGACGAGGCCGTTGAAGATGATGGGAATCCCAGGCTCGAGCAGGTCGACGCCGGCGAGGTGAGCATGTGGGCATGTGGTGCATGCACATGGCCATGGCCATGGGAATGGTGCGCCAGATGATGTTGCAGATGCTGCGCTGGCATCGCATGTGCGCCGCCGCCAGCGGCGGCATGGTGATGATGCTTATAGGAACTAATCATGCTGCTGGCCGGGTCGCAGCCCTGCGCCTGTGCCTGGCAAGCGGCCATCAACCCGTGGAAGTCAAACTTGTAGGCATAGCGTTTGCCGGGCACCTTTGTCATAATGTTCTTGTCGTAGTAGTACCTATAAAAAGAGAGAGAGAGCGAACGAGAAAGGGGATTTAATTGCGAAGTGAGCGATAACTACACTGGTAAAAAATAAAAATTATTAAAAAAACGAGGGGTTTAAGAGGGTTAAGTCTGTCAAGCCGAATTTCCATTATATTCGCAATTTATCTAAGCTTTAAGAAATAATTTCAAAAGAGCAAAAATTGAAGTATTTCATTTTAAGCGAATAAAGTTTCTTCTCTGTCACGATTTATTTAAACTTTGAGAAATGTTTTCTAAAATCAAAAACAAATCTTGCAATCAAAATTTTTTTCCTTCACAATTTCATGCTAAATTTGTTCTTTTCCGTAATTTACCTTCACTTAGAGAAATATTTTCAAAAGAGCAAAAATTTAAGTATTTCCGGTAGCAATTTATTTACACTTTGATAAATGTTTTCTAAAATCAAAAACAGATCCATTAAAGTCGTTCAATTCAAATTTCTTTCTCCTTCGCAATTTCATGCTTGTTCTTTATCTACACTTAGAGAAATATTTAAAAAAAAAAAAAAAAAAAATAGAAGTATTTCCATTAAGCAAAAATATTTTATGCTCTATAGCAAATTTATTTATACTTTGAAAAATATTTTATAACATACAAAATTTTAAAAAATTGTAAATTTGTAATTATTGTAAAATTTTAAAAGAAATTCGCTTCAGTTTTCGAAGAAAGAATTCTAGTAAATACGGATCTTTTCTCAAAACTTGCGGAAACATTTTCAAAAATTATAGAAATGAAATGAAATTCCCAACGAAATTTCTTTCTCATGTGCAATTGAATGGTTTAAGAATTTCAAGTAACCGACCGAGTTCTTTAAATACTTCTCGCATGAGTCAGGTCCAGACAGGTCCACCGAATGGGCAACCTGTTCTGCTGACACCACTTGGAGTGGAGTACTCACCGCAGCGCTCTGCTCAGCTTGTCGTAGTTCATGTTCGGCTTGGCCTTGCGCTCGCCCCAGCGCTTGGCCACCTCGTCCGGGTCGATGAGCCGGAACTCGCCCGATTGGCCCTCCCAGCTAATACAGTTGGCGTTCGACGAATCAGCGAGCAGCTCCAGCAGAAACTGCCAGAGTTGTATCTGCCCGCCGGAGCCCTGGGCGACCAATCGGTGCGAGGCAGCGTTCAGCAGCTGATACGGATCTGAAAGAGGCAGCAGAGAGACGGAGGCAAATGAAATCAAGCAACAGATACAGACGGGCGCAACACACAAGCACACATAGGCACAGAGGTGGAGAGACACAGATACACACACACACTTGCACACACAGACGCCGCGAGAGCGCGCTGCAAAACAAGATTTTCTGGTCAATGGCTGCGCGCGTTGGCGCTTTGGCGTGTTGACGCGTAGGCAACGTGGCATGCAAACCAAGCGAAAGCTCATAATCCGATCCGAGCACAAGGCTAGGCATAAATCCTCATGAGCGGAACCTCCTGTAGTTGGGCTATTCCCGCGTTAAGACGTGACTAGATGCCTAGAGCGACCTCAAGGCTGGGCGCTGGGGGAAAACCCAAGGTGACTCATCCGCTCGCTGTGCAAGAGAACCGCGAGCACATCAAAGCGAAGCGAAGAAAGAGAGAAGATTTTGCAAATCGCAATTCGGATTTCGGATCTCGGAATTCGCCTCAATATTTCTATTCTTATTTCTCGTCTGGCTCTTCCGGAAATGCCATTTGCTTTATCATGCTCATACTGCCCATTCATATGCCATACCATTGAAGATCATCGAGCTGTGCGTGGCGGCAGCAGCGGCAGCGGCGGCTGCGGGTCCGTGCGGATGATGTTGGTGATGGTGATGGTAGTGGTGCACGGCCGTGTGGTGGTGCGCATGATGGTGTGGATGATGATGCGTTGCCGTCGGTGCCGGCTGCATGCGCAGTCCGAAGCGCCGGTTAAAGTCCTCCGAGAGGCGCCACATGACGCCCACATCGACGCTGACGCTCATGTTCTGTGCTCGCTATACCGAAGGTGCTTCACATAGATGTAGTTGCCCTACAGTTATATGTTTGCTCCCCGACTTTATAAGCTTTTCACTTTTTACTATTTCTTTCAATTCATTTGTGAATGCTGAGATAACGATCGAAATACTATATATATTGTATCTACTTTGCATATATATAAATATTTATTTTGTGAAGCTTTCCTATAAGTTCAGTATTTCGATATCTTACTCGATATCGAATGCTATATAAATTTCACTTTTCACTTTATCAACTCGAAGGTACTTCACATGGCTGTAATTACTTGGAAGCTTACTGCACACTTGTAAGTTTATTCCATGACTGTTAATGTGCTTTCACTTTCTTAAAGTTCACTTGCGAATCGTGAGATGAACGATCGCGATACTATAAATATTGTGAATCTACTTTGCACAGATAGAACTGTTTGTTATGTGAATCTATAATTATAGAACTATTCTATTCGTTGATTTCGAAATTTAAATTTAATCTGATTCTTTTTTGATTTGATCGACTAACAAATCGAACTGTTAGCGTAGGTATTGTTAAAAGTTATCTGATTGCTCTACATGCTTGTTTGAAATCGAAAATAACTTGCCAACTCAGTCAAATAGCGAATTTTGAGAAATTCGGTGAAAAGGCTATAAAAACACATGATATAATTGGCACATGAATTCGTAGTACAAATTTCTAGAGAACTGATTGAGGCTCAGTTGGCAGGAGAACTTTACTATCGGCCTTCTCGGTAAATTTTGATAAGTTCGTGTGGCAGTACGCTCTGTGGTAATTATATATTTTATTAATATCTGACATTTTCTGCATAAGTTTTTATCAATTGCAAGTTGCTGCTTTGGCTAAAGTTTTAGGGAAAATCCAACATTGTTTTTTCCCAATGCCGTCACTTTCTTATCACACTCATACGTTTTGCTCGATTCCCTTCAAGGGAATTGGGAATATTTTTTCTCTCAGTTTTATTTATTTGCCATTGTATCGAGTTCTTTTGCGAGCGATTGCGAACTGCTGCGGGCCAACTCCGTTGGGCAACTGACTGCAGCCGAACAGAAGCTGCCACTGCTGCTGCTGTAGCTGTAGCTGAGGCCGAGCGCAGTTCACCTGCGCAGCTGGTGGTAAATGCCTCTGGATGCTTCGGCATCTCGGCCCAGAAGTCGAAAAGTCACAGTCACAAAGTCACGGGCCACGTGCAGCCACTCAACCCTCGAGCACAGGCGGGGGTTGTCAGTGCCTGGCATGGCAAGAAGAAAGAACCGGGGGAGAGACAGAGATAGAGAGAGAGAGAGAGCACGGCCGCAGAGCTTCAACTGTAATCTGCGCCACGACGACGTGTAATCCTCTTTGGCATAAAAAACAAATCAATTAAATTGGCCGAGCAAACAGAGCCAGACGCAGTTGCTCTTTAACATATGCCTGGAGCGAAGCAGGCAGAACAGGAAGGATGCGACGAATTGAATATTTTCCTGTGCCCACAACGCCGCACAACTGACCGCCCGTGGCGCTGTTGTCACCGTGAATCCTGACTGGCTCCCGCCTCCAGCCAGACCTCACTCTCTGTTCTACTCCGTCTCCGTCTCCGGGTCTGGCTTTGGCCTCTGACTTGCCTGACTTTGGGGCTTATTTTGATTTTATTATTAGATGCCACATCCTGTGAGAAATTATCATATTTACATCGTTTATTATTAAGTTCATCACTCGAACTCCACGCCCTTCCCCTGCCCCTGCCCTTGCCCGTGCCCCTCGCCCAGTAGCAATAGCTGTCGCCCGACGAAAAGTGTTGCACACTTTGCGGCTGTCGCGAGGCGAAACTCGAGCGATTTACGTTTATGAGTGAAAGTTTCTAAGCCGCGCGCTTAGTCAGCGCCTTTCAGCAGTCGAGGAGCTCGCGAAGACAGCATAATTAAATGAGAGCTTAAGTAAGCAATCCCAAGCAGAGAGGAACAGAGCATCCATTCTCCTATTTGAGTTCAAACTCAAAATTATTCGGAAAGGGTTTTAATGGGAAAGGTCTATTTAAAATCAACTAAACTCAATACGGGTTCTCTAGGAAAGTGTATAGAGTTTTCCTAGAGAACCCGCTTTGAGTTGGATTTAAGATTAAAAAAAAGCTAAAAAACGTTCCTCTATAGTCCGAGTCCGATTCAAGTTGCAAGTCAAGTAGTTTTAGCTCAGTTACAGTTTCAACCTAATTAACTGGCAACTCAGCTGGACAGGCAACTCATCCTCACCAGCCCCCACCACCCAGTGATTGTTCAACCACCTTGCCCCACCCTGCTGCTGGCCATTAATTTAGTGCCTTTATCAAATGGCAGCTCATCGCTTATTGAAGGCGGCGAGGCGAGCAGGGAAAACAATCAATGGCACACATAAGTAAGGACGCTATCGGCGCCTCCGCATCTTAATCAGCTGCCATTAAGTCGAGAAAAGGATTCAATTGCTGCCTGACCACAAAGGATTCCAACTCGCACTCGCACAGTGCGTCCTAAACGTGCCACAGGGAATACGACGTGCAGGCAATTACAAGCAGGCTGCAATCTGCAGCTCGGATCAGATTTATGTCTCTGCAGATTACGCTAGGCAGTCTTCTACTCACTTGGCTCGTTCTCGTTGAGCATGGGACTCGTCTCGCGGCCCGTGGCACGATACAGGCTGAGCGCGAAGTGCTTGGCCAGCAGGATGCCTCCCAGGCGTGATCCAGCACAGACCCAGAAGTCGGCGCGGCTCAGCTGGCAGAGCTCCTTGCCATCCTTGGGGAAGCGCGTTATGTCCGGCTCCGGCTCGATCTTGAACTTGCGCGTCAGCCACTTCACCCAGCCGGCAATGTCCTCGGCGGTCCAGGCGTGCGGGTCCACGGGCACGACCACGGGCGAGGGAGGTTCGCTTTCCGTATCGGAGGCGTCAGCAGGCGGAGCTGCTGCTGCGCTTGGCGGTGAGGGCGGGGAGACGGACACTGTGAGGGGTGGCAGCGTGGGCGGCAGTCTGCTGCCAGCCGCAGAGCCGGAACTGCTTCTGCTGCTGCCATTGCTGCTGCTGCTGCTGCTCGAGGATGTGTCTGAACTGCAGCTGGAGGAGGAGCTGCTGCTGCTGTTGCTACTGCTACTGTGGCGGCGTTCCCGCCGTTGGCGAAGTCTTTGCCTAGGTTCAGCCTCCGCCTGCGCCTCCTCCGCAGCGTCCAGCGTTGTCTTTGCAGGCGTCGTTGTGCTTCTTGTTGTTGTTGTTGTAGTTCTCGAGGATGCGCCGACACTTTTTGGCCGGGCATCCTGGTGCATGGCATAAGAGCTCAGCACCAGCTTCTCCCCGCACAAGAAGCTGTTTATGGCCTGGATCTGGGTCCGACTCTGGCGCAGTATGGCCATGGGACTACCCCAAGAGGTTTATTTCGCAAAATCCACTAAGCTCGACACCGGCACTTGTTGTGCACTATCTTTTTTGGCGTCACTCACAATGAGGATCGCGCGTGATTCATCCCGGCCACGCGCGCGCCTCCAATCGAATGAGCTCGAGCGAGCAATCAAAGTCGAACGCGATCGATGTAGAATTGTGGAAAAGTTATTGCGCGCGGAAATTGAAAATCATTCCGCAAATTTTGTACTTTATAACGGTCGTACTCGAACAATCGGCTGTACTAGCGGGCCCGATTAGATGTCGCTCCGCGTCGTCCGCACACGTTCGCGTCTAAGAAGCTAATGATCAGCCCGAAAGTCAAACGATAAACTCATGACGAAGTCAGGCCAAAGCTCGCTCTTTATCTCCAGCTCGCCGCTCTCTCCCTCCCTCTCTCGTTCACCAGTTCGACCGGTTCGTGAAAGCTTTCGACTTCGTGCGATCTCTCGGCCACTCGCAGCGGTCTGATATCTCATTCGCAAGCATGACGTCGACAACTCTGGGCATACGCTGAGGCTCAAGTATCTTTGATATGATCGTCCGCGACGCCGTGAGTCATAGTCCACGGCGAGACAAACAAACAAATTTGGCGAGCGTGTCATGGAGTTCCCCAGGCATAGGGGCAGAGGCGTAGACAGGATTCCACTGAGCAGGGTATGAGATCATGTAATACAAGCTTAATTGTGAGCAAATCTTCCTCCAGTATGAAGCTTTGGTCTTGTTAATATGTTTCAGACAGAGCGTCTTGACCTTAATCTCGATCATAACAGCTAGAAAAACATTATCCAAGACCAAGACCAGGCAGAATATTTGGCAGAGTATATATCAAGTTAAATTGATCTTTATTAGAACCATAAATAAATATATGACGCATCATTAGCTTAAACTTGATCGTATTTGCGCTTCAAATCCGAAAGTCATCTTATAAAAATTCTCCTTCGCTGCTAGAGGGGGCCCGGCCCGTCATGCCCGCCCCTGACTACGCCCCTGCACTTACAGATCTCGTTTGTACGTTGCGAGCGGCAGCGGGAGGGGCATAAGGTCGTTTGGCTGTTTAATAAGAAAATTCATTCATTCACATATTTGCACGCTCTCTCGTTCGCTCTGACGTTCGTGTGCGCTGTCTCTCTCTCGCTCGCTCTCTCTCGGGTTCGATCGTTGTCATCGTTCCTGGAAGTGCCGCATGAGTCTTTCACCATCCTACACAACGAGCCGCGAGCCGCGAGTCGCGAGCCGCTGCTATTGGCTTCTCATCGTTTTTGGACAGTAGTCGCCGTCGGATTTGGGACTGGGCAAAAGCTCTCGCAAGCGTCACAAGATAGTAGGAGGTACGACGATACGGCGATGCGATAATACGAGCGGGAGTACGTAGTACACTCGGGTCGACAAATAGACGATTGCTCTATTGAAATTAGTTGAATTGTGAGCGAAATTCCGAGAAACGATTGTGATTTCATTGCCGGCGGACGCATTTAGTCCAAGTGATTCACCCGTTCGCCCGGCTTCGACTGGCGCCACAGACACAGACAAGCGCAGATATCTCTCGATTATTTGTGCTTTTGTACTACTCATATGCATATTTATTTTGGGTCTGCGGTCTGTCGAGATAGTGTGTACTACGCACGACCAGATCGCAGCAAGAGCGACCTGTTGAGGACGGAGCTTTTACTAGAGTCGTACGCAGAATTCATTCATAACTTGCCCGTGTGTGTGTCTGTGTGTGTGTGTGATGAGTATTTGTGAGTGTGCGAGTGAGTGTTTTATAACATCTTGTGAAATTCTTATTGCTCATTCACAAGACGTCGCTTGATGTTTGTATTTGGTGTAGTATTCCGCGATTTAATAATCTGCTAATTAGCGCAAGTTCAAGTTCAGGCCCCGGAACAATAACAAATAAGAATAGCGATTACCGGTGAAAACAATATGAATAAACAAATAAATTGATCCGATATTTAAATAAGCCAACTCGTATGTGGTTCACCTGATGCAGGCTGCTGTATGCAATACAGGAAAGAACTCAGTTTAATTCCCCTTTGTGATTTATGACCAAAGCGCAATGCAAAGTTAATTGTCCGAGTGGAAATTATGAAGAGTAAACACGGAAAGTTTCCTTATAGGAAATTGCCTTAATATCTTATATTATATAGTATAATATAGTAATAATACAATATTATTTGATTGACTTTTCGAGTTTTAAGCGCAGTGTACTGCATTGCATACTGGACTGGAAATAGGAATGGAAAATATACTAATATATTCAGTGTCTCGATATTGCTAATAAGACATTTTCAGACATTTTTAGAATAAAAAATCAATTAAATATCACTTGAATTTGAAGCGTAATTAATATATATCATATCGCTATATTAATATATATCAGCGGTTTAAAAATATTAAATCATATTTCCCATAGTGAGAGTGACGTTATAAGGAAAAAAAACCATGTAGGATTACCTAAAAGTTTCCACTTCACTCTAGACTCACAGTACGATTATGAATGGGTTTTAGATTCGGATTTCCATTTCAGGATTTGTTTATTGAGGGTCGTGCACATGACACATCGGGTTTATAATTAGTCTGTAGGTTTGCTATTTGTAGTTTCCAACACTTTCACTTGTGGCTTAATTCAGGCGGAACCACCCTAACTGCATTGTCTGAGGGAATCACGATCTCCAGTCTAAGCTCGCTTGATCATAACTTGATTAATTCAACGAAAAGCCTGGACTTTGGCCTATCAGCCAGCTATGAGTGTCATGGGAAACGCCTAGTGCATAGCGCCAAGAGCCTAGTGCAGTTCCTCTCTGATCTCCTCGTCATCGGCCTCGTCATCGCTGGTGCTGTTTGTGGTTGTCGTCATGGATATTGTGGTTGCTGCCGTCGCTGCGGTTGACGACGTGCTCACTTGGCGGCCCGAGTTCCAGATCAGCTCAAAGTCCAAGTCGCACTCCTTGGCCACACGCTGCACGAGTGCCCTGTCTACCAAGCCGGAGGCGCTCCATGAGTTGTCCTTGACGGCGAGTTCCTTGAGCGCTCGTCCTGCCTCGGGAAACTGCTTGGCGTAGACGAGCGCGCGCACCAGCATGGCCAATATGTGGGAATGGCGTATGGGCGGCAACTCGGGCTTAACTAAAAGCACATTGAAGAAAATTAATTATCGAACTCATTGCAAGACCGCTAGAGATGCACTTACCCAACATGCTGCGACAGGCCCCGATCACCGCCTGATTGTCGCCCGCTCGCAGTGCCTGCTGCATCTCCAGGATGTTCTTAACATCAGCCACGGTGCGCTGCAGGTTGTTGTAGGCGTGCTGAGCGTGGCTGAGCTTCTCTAGGCACTTGGCCGCCTCCTGCATGGCCGTCAGAGCCTTCTCGTAGTCCTGATACTCCTCGATCTCAATCTGCGCGCAAATGGCATAGAAGTTCGCCAGCGAATCGTAGGCCTGTCCCTTGCTGTAGAAGCTGACGATGTGCTTGAGGATGTTGGGGTCGCTCTGCCAATCCAGAGCCTGCAGGTAGTTGGCCGCCATCACGTAGATCTCCCGCTGGCGCGACATCGTGGCAAAGAAGATGATCTTGTCGGTGTTGCCGGACTTGAGCAGGGATTTCATGGCGCGCGCCTTGTCGCCAGCCTGGGTGAACTTCTTGGTGGCGCTGTGGTAGTCGCCCTGCTGCTGCAACAGCTCACCCAGCTGCACCAGGATGGCAACCCGCTTGCTCTCATCGAAGTCCGCCTTGCCAGGCGTAAGCATGTCGGCCAGTTCCTCCGTGACGGGCACGCCCTTCTCCACACAGATGCTCAGCGCACGCTCCAGATGCTTTGTTTTGGCCAGCAGCTGCACCGCCTTCTGGTACTGTTCGATGCTGGCGAAGAAGTCGGCGCAGCGATTGATCAACTCGGCATCCGACTCGGCGTTCAGCTCCGAGGCGATAATCTCGAGGATTTCCGGCTGCTGCGACTCGAAGGCCATCTCTAGCGCTTTGTGCAGCATGCCGGCGCGATGGTAGAGCTCCACGGCGTACTTGAAGTTGCCGCACTCCTCAAAGTAGGCCGCCGCAATGGCCTTGTCCCGGCTGCGCGAGGAGCTGGCCACCGTCCAGAGCTCCTCCTGGTAGTCGTTCTCCTTGCAGATCCTGATGGCATTGCTGAACGTCTGGGCGCGCGTGTAGAACATGATGGCCTCCTGGAACTTGCCCACGTTCTCATAGTGCCGCCCCAGGTGATAGCAGGCGGCGCGGTCACCGGACTGTCGAGCAATTGCATCTGCCTTTGATATTTTGCCGAGGTAGCAGAGTATCTTCACTTGGGAGAACCAATCCTCGGCCTTGCTGTACACGGCCAGAGCGGCATCCATGTCGCCGGAGCTCTCCACATACTGGCCCCACCATCGGAGCAGCTTGGGATCGCTTGTGTTCTGGATGTAGCGCTTCATGGCCTGCGGCTGCTCCATCAACAGCAGCTGCGTGATGTTCTGCACTGGATTCTGCGTCTTCTCAAAGTACTCCAGAGCACCCTTGATGTCGCCACTCTCGCGTAGCGCCTGCGCCTTCTGGTAGTACGTGTGCTTCAGGTGTATCCGGTCCTCGGTCTCCGCCACTTTGAGGGCCTCATCCAGCTGGCCCGTAGACTGCAAGAGTTTGTTCAGAAGATCAAAGCGCTTGCAGCGCTTATACAGTTCCTTGGCCTCCTCGACCATGCCCAACTCGATGGCAAGCACAGCTACCTTGGCCTCCGGCTCGAGATCCTCATCCTGCATGGCTTGGCGCAACGCACGCACAGAACGCGCCTGCTCCAAGTGGCCCAGACAGACCTTGGCCACGTCCAGGCGACTCGTGTGGACGCACATCTTGGCCAGGTTCGTCCAGATGACCTTCGACTGAATGGAACGCACGCAGCGGAAGGCCAAATCCATCTGACCCTCCGCCACGTGCAGGCTAAAGTTGAGCACCTGGCGACGGGTGAGCACGTCGCACTGCTGCAGATCCACAAAGTCCTTCAGCGGTTGCTCCTGCACGGCATTCACCTTCAGGCAGACGACGCTGGGCACGCACAGATTAAGCAGCTGAGCGCCTGTCTCCAAGGATTGCGTCTCCAGCACATTGAGCTTGCTCGAGTAGAACATCACGAGAATCTGCGAGGCGACATAGTGACTGGGCGTGGGATTGGACGCCTGGCGACTGGGCTTCTGGGGCAGCATGATCATTGATCTGACTTCTACGGCCAGCAGTCGTGGCTCCTCCGTGTCCCAGAAGATACGCACAGGCAGGCTGGAGCTGGTTGTGCCGGACTGAGCTTCATCTTCATCCGTTCCCTGCTTCGCCAGGTCGTACTCCAGCAGATTGTTGCGCTCGAAGTCCCAGCAGAAGATCGAGTGCAGAGGCGTGAAGCTGCTGTTGGCTATGACCAGAGCCAAGTGGCTGCCCAAGCTGTTGCACTTGACCAGAATGAACTCGCCGAAGTCGTCGAAGATCTCGTGTCCCGATTTGCTGGGGAAGAGCAGTTTGGGGTCATGCCTGCTCACATCGTACGCCTTGACGTAGCCGTTCATAGTGAAGACCGTGAGGTACGAGCCCGTGAGATCCATGCCAATGATTTTGCCCTCGATGTCGTTGCCCAGAATCTTGTGCAGGACTACGCCGCCCACGGAGTAGACGACAATGTCGCTGGAGCTGAGGCAGAAGATGTTTTGATTGTACAGGCACAGCGTTATGCATTCAGCGGCAAAGGTCTGCATCAGTCGCACTGTCAGCGTGGGCGTTGCACTCGAACCGGCGCCGGAGGCCTCGAGTATCTCCTCGAACTCATCCATACTCTTGTCCAGCTTCTGCAGGCTGTACGATGAAATGGAGCGACCGTTGCTCACGACCAGATTGAGTTCGTTGAGGGCCAGCGCGGTCACTGCAAACTCCGCCTGCACTTGTCCCTGACGTCCGCTGTAGTGCGTCAATTGGACACTCTTGGCGGAGCACTGCACGGCCCAGAGCGTGCGCGTGTGGTACGCCAAGAGTGGCTGCTCCTTCAGCATGAATACACTGGACATGCAATTGACCAGTATGCAGGGTTTCGTCAGCTCATTGAATCCCCAGATGCAGCTCTTGATGGCGCCCTGCCGCGACAGCGAGGAGATGTTGCCCAGCTGCCAAGCATCCTCCGGAGCACCCACAAAGCAGCTCACTGTGCGCTTCCAGGTGTAGAGGTTGCCCTGGTTCGTGGCGGCGCAGAGTGTCTGGTTGCTGCTGCTGTAGGCGAGGCAGGTGAAGATCTCAGCAGCGCCGGAGCCGGCAAGCTGCGCGTACTTAGAGACCTTTCGGGGCAGGTTGTTGCTGTCGTTACTGCTCTCCGGGCTGAACGAGGAACTCCCATTGCCAAGGCTTGACAGTGACGAGGTGACACCTGCGCCCAGCTGTCCAGAGCTTGGCAAGTCCATTTTGAGCAGGTAGTTATCGCTGCGCTCGATATCCCAAATCCTGACGGTGAGATCGCCCGTGATAATGGCCAAACTGTTGCCCGCCCAGGCAATGGCGCCCAGCTTTCCTGAGCTGCCACGTCCGCTCAGCTTGACGCGCTCCAGCTCTGTCAGGATGCCCGTGGATTCAACAAGATATAGTGTAATAGTCAGGTCTTCCAGCAGGCAGATAACAGCATCCCTGAAAGATAAGATACATTTAGCAGTAGCTGATAGAGATTGGAGCTTCTCACTTCTTCGGATGCCACAACATCTGCACAATCGCCGGCTGCTGGGGGCCGCTCTTCATGATCTCGGTGCAGCTGCCGCCTTGGTTTATGTAGTAGACAACGCCCCCTTGGGTGCAGGCGTAGAAGCAGTGATTATCCCGCACGCCGGCATGACTACGTGCAGCTGTGCGAGGACGCCAATTGGTCAGGGTATCGAGTGCATTCTCATCTCCCGCCACAGCGGCTTTGGCCAGATTCGCCATCTCCTCACGCAGTTCGCTCTCCACGGTGCGACGAAAGCAGAGCAGCAGCAGCACCTCGCGCAGATCGTGGGAGAACATGGTGAGGAACTGATATTGGCCATCACAGCGCCAGCCCGTGACCAGGCCCATGGCATCCGCGGTGACCATGCGACCGCCCTGTTCGCTGAACTCCAGCAGCACAATGGGCGCCTTGTGGGGGCCGCTAACACTGGCGAACTCGCGGTGTCCGGCGAACCAGACGTGGATGTCGCCATGCTCCCAGCACGTGGCCAGCAGCGCCTTCTCCGGATGCCAGCAGAGCGCAGTAGCCTGCGAGGTGACATGCACCGGATACGTGACATCCCGTTGTGGTTCACCCTGAAGCAAAGTAGATTCGCAGTCAGCATGGAATACGCGTTGGGTTTGCACTACTCACGGTGTCTGCGAAGATGGTGACGCTGCCACCACGCTCCTGGCTGTAGGAGGCCACCGCGAAGAGCGGCTCGCTGGGATGCCAACTGCTGATGGTGCTCACTGCATCCGAGTCCAGGAACTCAATCTTCGTGTCGAAATAGAGCGTCATCCTTTTGCGGCTTTGGCTTGGAAAATGTTTTGCGGCAGGGCGCAAACAAAGCCCTGCCAACGGTTGCCATAGCAACAGCCAACGGCCTGCGTCCTGGTCAACATTCTGCAGTCCTGTTAAATATGGCAGGGAATCAATAAACGAGTTCCATGCCGCGTACACTTGCTACACTTGAACAATTTCACAAGCAGGCGACTGATTTCACATCCAAGATAGTCTTAACGCTCGGTCGAACGCCTGCCTAATGCTACGCAAATGATCGTTTAGTAATTACACTATGCTACACAACTGTGATCGTAACTCCAGGTCATTTCTGGAATTTTCTAGCTAAAAAATAATCTTTACGGTGGATCAAAAACATTAGTATGATGGCATGTCAGTGTTCAAGTGCTTGTAGTGCAGTGTAAAAGTCACTTAGCACGCCATACACTATGCTACGCAACTGTGACCAAAGCTCAAGGTCATTTGTGGAAGGTTATAATTAGAATTTAGGCATTAGAATAGATCCACTGCTATCTCCATAAGTTTGAAGCACAGTGTCCCATTATATCAATCACTCAGCACTCAATACACCATGCTACACAAAGAGACTTAAGCCTTTTTTCTGGAAGGTTCTCTCACTACAATTAAATGGCAGCGTAGACTCACTCCAGTAATGATACGTAATGTCAGCCTCTAAAAGCTTGTAGCATAGTGTTGCTGTGTTATAGTCAACCTAGGATTAAGTCACATTTCTGGATAGTTCTTCGTAGAAAGAATTTAAGGCTTCAAAATGTAAGAGTGTTATCTCAGTTCTTAAGAGCTTGTAGCGCAGTGCTGAGGTATAAGCGCGTACTACACCCATCTACACGACTGTAAACGAAACTAGAGCTTGTTTCTAGAGGGTTCTATGTGGAAAACTCTGGAGACTTGTGAGTGATAGATATGATAGTCAACTTTTGTAGCATAATGTTGAGCAACAAAGATCATTCTTTGATCATTTCCAGAAGCTTCTAACTGGACAACAAACAAGGTAGAACAAATATATGTTAGTCATGCCTTGCTGGTCCGCAACTTTTTGCAGCGCAGTGTAAACGCAGTGCAAAATCCACTCAGCGCAAACACGCACACGCACACAGGCACAGATACACCCGCAGTCGCGAGAGCGCAGACAGCAATTAAACTCACGCGCGCTCACACACTTCACACATACACCGACACACACTGCAAACATTCACACACTATAAATACACACACACTCACACACACGCATGGATATATGAAATCACCGGCAGCGGCTTGCCGAGCAGCTTTTCATTATTGCGACGCACTTGGGCGCAATAAACAGTCGAGTGCAGAGTACTGGAAAAGCAGCAGCAGCAGCAGCAGCAGCAGCAGACGAACAAAAGAGTGAGTAAAAATGGCCGAGGAGAGCTCCACTGTGCATGCGCTGCGCGTTGCGGCCGCTGTTATCCTGCCCAATCTGGGCGGCATCGTGAACGGAAGGCTGACGAGGAACAACCTGAAGAACTGGTATGCGCACCTGAACTTCCCCTCGTTCCGGCCGCCCAACTGGGTGTTTGCGCCCGTGTGGACTTCGCTCTATGCCGGCATGGGCTACGGCTCGTACCTGGTGTGGCGCGATGGCGGCGGCTTCACAGGCGATGCGCAGCTCCCGCTGATCGCCTACGGCACGCAGTTGGCCCTCAACTGGGCATGGACGCCGATCTTCTTTGGCAAGCATAGCATCAAGGGCGTAAGTTGACGCATGCCGGGTGGGGAGTGGCTTTGCTTATCTACTAATAACGCTGTCGCCGGCGCAGGGTCTTATTGACATTGTCGCACTCACAGCCGCTGCCGGCGCTTGCGGTGTGCTCTTCTATCGCGTCAACAAGACGGCGGGTCTCATATTCGTGCCGTACATGGCGTGGCTGGGCTTTGCTACGGCTTTGAACTATGCCATGTGGAAGCTCAATCCCGAGAAGAAGGTGGAGCAGCCGCCACAGGAGCAGAAACTAAATTAGTCAGGCAGGTATCACACAAACAAAATTGTCTTTAAAGTGTTTATTTCCCAATATAAATTGTAATCGTCGCACAATTAAACCGAATTGCGTTAACAGCTGAATGTCAATTTGCATTGATGCTTCTTCTCGGCTGATCTTTGTTGTTGGAAAATGCACTGAAAAGTTGGCGGCAGCTTTGACAGCTTTAAAATCAACACGAATCGAACTGAAGGTATCGATAGGCTTGTCTGCGTTCGTAGTGACTGGCAGTCCAGCCAATCAGTCAATTACTGCACTGCCAAACTTGAGTTCAAAGTGTTTATTTTGCAATATAAAATGTTATCGTCACAAAATTAAATTGAGCCAGCGCTATCGAGTTGCTGCTTATTTTCACTGCTGAGCATTGTTAGTAAATCCACTATAAAAGCTACCGCCGATTTTAAATTAACAAGCATCGAACCAAAGTTATCGATAAGCTGAACTGTCTGCGTTCACAGCAGACTGTCAATCGTGCTGCCTCTGTGCACGGATCGTTTAAAAATGCATTGCGAAAATTAATTGGCGCCATCTTGTGCCGGCTGGGAAGCAGCAGCAGCAGCGGGAGCAGCCGCAGGCGTCGGAGTCGTTGGCGTGCCTGCCTTCGGGGAGGCCGCCTTGGGCGAAGCACCTGCTTTCGGCGACGGCGAAGCCTTGGGAGACGCCTGCGAGGAGTTTGGTGTGTTTGCCGGCGTTCGGGGCTTGCCATCGCCCTTTTGTTGTTGCTGCTGTGGTGACTTGTTGGGCTGCTGCTGCTTTGGCGGCGATGCCTTGTTCCCCTTGCCTTGCTGCTGCTGCTGGCCCGACTGCTTTGCACCTGCTGCTGCTGGCTTGGGAGAAGGCTGCTTCTGCGGCTGCTGCTTGGGCTGCTGTTGTTGGGGTTTCTGCTGTTGTTGTTGCTGGGATTGCAGCTGCTGCTCCTGCTGTGGAGCTTGTTGCGGCTGCTGCTGCTCCGGCTGCGCGGATTCCTGTTGCTGCTTTGGCGCCTGCTGCTGCTGCTGTTTCTGTTGCTGCTGCTGCTTTTGTTGTTGTTGCTGCGCGGGCTTGCCCTGTGGTTGCTTCTGGCCTTGCTGCTGCTGCGGTTTAGCCGCCTGCTGATTGGATTTCTGCGCTTGTCCCTGCTTCTTGCTATTGGCTGCTTGTTTTTGGGCTTCAGCTGGCGGCGTTGCTTGCTTCGGACTGGCCTGATTGGGCTGTTGCTGAGTTGCCGCCTGTTGGGCTGCTGCTTTGTCCTCCGGCTGCTTCTCGAGCGCCTTCACGTCCTTTGCATCCTGACTGGGTGCAACTGCAGCTTCCTGTTGCACTGGCTTGGCCTCGACTGGTGGCGTCACTGGCTTGGACGGTGGAGGAGTCACCTGCTTGGGTGCTGCCTGCTTGGCTTGCTGTGGAGCAGCATCTCCCTTGCTGTCCGCCGGTTTCTTCTCAGGCTCAGAAGCAGCACCAACAGTAGCTGGAGGAGCTGCAGCTGGAGGAGCTGCAGCTGGAGGAGCAGCAACTTGAGGAGCTGCTGCTGGGGGAGATGAAGCTGCAGGAGCAGCAGCTGGAGAGGCCGCAGCTGGAGAAGCAACCACTGGAGGAGCTACAACTGGAGCAGCAGTAACTGGAGGAGCTGCTGCTGGGACAGATGAAGCTGCAGTAATTGGAGGAGCACCAGCTGAAACAGCCGGTACAGTTGGCGGAGCAGTAGCAACAGCTGAAGGCTCAGTTGGTTTGGGAGCGGGAGATGCTGCCTTGACTTCGACAGGTACCGACTTGACTTCCTCTGCAGGCTTTTCAAGTGCCACAGCAACTGCTGGTGCTTTAATTTCGGCTTTAGCTTCAGTGTTGTCTGGAGCCACTACGGTAGTAGAAGGAGAAGCTGGCTCCTTCTTCTCGACGGGCTTATCCAGCTTTGCTGCAGCAATCGCGGGAGCCGGAGGTGCAGACTGCTTCTTTTCGAGCGTTGCCTCAACCTTAGCTGCAGCTGCCTCCGTCAGCTGTGCTGCTGCTGGAGTTGCTGGAGTTGTCTCCTTCTTCTCAATAGGTTTCACTTCTGCTGGCGTCTTGGGTGGGTCAGCGGCTACGATCTGGGCCAGTGTCTGGACTGCAGGTGGTGCCGGCACAGGAGTTACTGGAGTCGGACCGTCTTGCTTGGGTGGAGTCTTTGACTTGGTTGGAGTGACTGCAGCGGGTGAAGCCGCCTGTGGTGGTGTCTTTGCTTGGGCAGGAGCTGCTGCAGTGATTGCTTCTGTTTGAGTTGGTGTCTTGTTTTGAGTAGGGGCTGAAGTTGTGTCTGGTTGCGGTGTCTTTGCCTTGGCTGGAGTCGCTTCCGGTTGCGGTGTCTTTCCCTTGGCTGGAGCTCCATCCGCTTGTGGTGTCTGTGCCTTGACAGCAGTAATCTCTGGCTGTGGTGTCTTTGCTTTGGCGGGAGCTGCATCCGGCTTCGGTTGTGTCTGTGCCTGGATGGGAATCGCGTCTGGCTGGGGTGTCTTAGCCTTGACAGGAGCTGCATCCGGTTGTGGTGTCTTTGCCTTGGCTGGAGTAGCCTCTGGCTGAGGTGTCTTTGCTTTGGCCTCTGGCTGGGGTGTCTTTGCCTTGGCTGGAGCTGAATCTGTCTTGTCTGCCAAGGATTGGCTTTTCTGCTCAGCCTTTGACTGCTCGGCAGGCTTCGGGGGTTCAGCGGGCTGCACTGGCGGCAGCTTTTCCTGCTTTGCTGGAGCAGCCTTGATAGGGTCATCAATTTTGTTGGCATCCTTTTCCGATTCGCTCTTCTTTTTCTCCTTCTCCTGATTCTTTGCGGGAGTCTTCTTGTTGTCCTGCTTTCCCTTTCCCTTCTCGTTCTGCTGTGCGTTGCTGGGCTTCTTGGCGGGCTCATTGGGCTTCGCTTCCTGCTTCTTTGGCTGCGACTGCTTGGCCTCAGCCTTGTTCGGTTTTTTGGCGTCCTTGGGCTTTGACTCGGCGGACTTCTTGTCGGCCGCCTGCACCTGCTGCTTGTTGGCCTCCTGCTTGGCCACCTCGTCAAAGTCCTCGACCAACAGGGGCACATCATCGTCGTCGGCGGCAGCTGCGCCATTGTCCGCCGACTTCTGGGTGCTGGACATGGCGTTCGCATACATGCGCAGCTGCAGCACGGTCTCCTGGCCCAGCTGGGGCAGAATCTCCGGCAGCATTTCCACAATCTTCTTCGTCTCGCCGTGACCCGTGACGGCAAACGTGTTGGCCGAGAGCGAGGCCTGCGCCTTGGGGTTGTTGAAGTGGATGACGGTGAGGTCGTCCTTGATGATGTTCACCTCCTCGATACCGGGTATGGTGCTCACCGAGAGCTTCTTCAGCGAGCTCTGCAGCTTCTTGTCGTCGGTGGCCGCCGTCTGGTGCATGACCTTCTTCTTGCGGCGGGGCGTGCCCTTGCCACCGATGCGCACCTGCGCCTGCAGCCGCTTCAGCTTCTCCACATTCATATCTACTGCCAAGATATAGATTATTGTATAGACTAGAGATTGCTATATGTATTACATAAAGAGGCCTCTGAGCGCTCACCTCAGCTATAGATTTTCACAGACGTCGCGCGATGTGCAACTCCACGGGCGAAATACCGCACGAGAATGCGGCGAATGCGAATAAATGCAGCCGGCCCAGGCACCAGCCGAGCGAGCGAGCATCCATCCATCCCACCGAGCATCCGACCAGCCCGACCATTCGACCAACCGAGCACCCGATCCCCATCCCAACGCAACCCAAGCGCAGGCAGCGCTGCTTTTATTAATAACGCCAAGTCGGCGAAACTCTCGCCTGTTTTATTTTTGTCGCACTTTTTGCATTTTTATACCCTACCAGAGGGCTGGCTCTATTACCCGTTTATAGCTTTGGGAAGCGCAAGTACTTGCAAATTTATTCCTGCCTATAAAAAGAGAGCTTGAAAGGGAGACTGTCTGTATATCTTAGCATTGTAATTATGATACTATTTAAAGACTATCATATATAAAGATATCTGCTAGAATAATTAGACATCAGAAGCACATTAAAAGAAAGAAAGAAAATTAAAGATGGCATCACTGAGTTTTTAAGTAATTGCAAATGTATTTTAATATATAAAAAGAGTTGACAGAGATACTGCAGTTGGAAAATTACAGAATTCAACCTAATAACTTGAAGAAGGAACTTATGCTATAGTTAGATATATGCCAGACTTTGGATTTAAAGCTGGTTATTTACAGACTTGGCCTATATAACTAATTAAAATTACGATTTCATTAAACGAATTTATGCTACAGATTATGAAGAGTTTGGATTTATAGCTTCGAAAAGGAATCTTTTTATCTTTTAAATTATTGGAAATATATTTAAGTATATAATATTTAATAGTTATAATAATGAATAATATTCAATAAAAAATACAATCATTTGCAGCCATAGAAACGCATTGAAGAAATCCTCACTGGGTTCAAATAATTAAAAAAATATACAAATATAATATATGTGAAAATGCATAGCATTGCTTCACATGCAAAAATATTTGAATATATTGTGCTCTAATTACGGTTGGGAAATTGCTGACCTGATCTTATCTTAATAATAATGTACAAATGTTGTCAGATATATTATATTATTATATATTATATTTTAAGAAAAAGTTTTGCAATTCAAATGCTAATAGAAATGATTCTATCTTCTATTATGGTGTAAGAGTATTCAGTCATCGGATTTCAAAGACAACTACTCTAGAGTATTCGGAATTATTCTACTAGTGAAATTTCGACTTCCGATCCCAATGCTGCCAGGAGTATTTCATCTTAGAGTATTCATAGTGCGTATGCCGAGTGCAACTATTGCAAGTTTTTTTTGAATATGCCTCGCAAAAAATCTGTCGCTGCCTCCTCGCACTATTTTATAAATAGCTTGAAAGATCTCTACAACGCCTGCCAGCGGCGTTGCCTCCGCCATTTCGCTAGTGATTGAGATTCTGTGCAGCAGCAGCAGCAGCAGCGCCGGCAACTCGGCGTGTGGCTGCGCTGTAGTCGTGCCAAACGGACGAGAACCCAAGCCGCCGGCTGTTGAACTGTTGCCGACGACGCACTGGACGCGGAGGCAGTGCGTCAAAAATAGACTCGGGGCACCTTCGGCCAACAGAGAGAGAGAGAGAGAGAGAGGGAGAGGGAGAGAGTGAATGTGAGTACACACAGGAAGAGAGATCAAAGATGAGTTTGTTTTGATATATACATAGATATACGATTTGCAGAAACATTAGATCTTGCCTGCACAAACCATAACAATGCAGAGGCCTTAGTATATGTCAATATAAATAAAAAAAATTATACATATATATATATTTATACATAAGACTAGCTAGAGATATGGGCATAGTTGTATTCCTACTTGCTTCAGGGCTTCTCTCCTGCCTCGATCCCCGCCAGACTGCTGGCGAAGGCGTGTATGTTCTTAAATTCCGAGTTGGCGCAGGCCTCATAGATGCGCTGCTGCATCTGCAGTTCCTGCTGTATGAGCGGTTCGATGGCCTGGTAGTTCTCCTGCTCCGCATTCAGCTCCGCCAGCATGGCCATATTCTGTGGTGATAATTATAATAAGTAAAAAGAATTCCAAGTCTTGCCTTGCTCACCTCACGATAGCGCCGCTTGAGCTGCTCCAGCTCAGCCTCCTTCGCCTGCTCCTCCTCCGCGGTCACCTGCTGCTCCAGCTCAAAGTCCTTGATAAGCAGCACATGCTCCGGCACATCGAAGGTCTGTTTGTCCAGTTGGCGCAGTGCATCCAATTTCGGCAGGCACGCCTTCAGCATGAGCCCCTTGACGGCGTCCTTCTGCTCGGCCAGCAGCGCAGCTGTAGCCGGCGTCTCAATCTTCTTGACGGTCGTCTCAATGGCTCGCGTTATGAGCGACTCCACCAGATGATCGCCTAAAATGGAAATGGAGACAACTGTTGAGCCTGAGTTGCGATATGCCCTAAGCAGACGGCTTACGCTCTGCGGCCACTTGTTCTGGTGTAAATTTAAAGAACTCCAAAGTATAGGCATTTCGGTTTAAATCCATTTTTGACAAGTTTTCACAGTTAATTAGGATTTATTCAATTGTAAACAAACTGACGCCGAATTTGCGCGGTTGATTGCTAAAAAGTATCGAAGAAGCAGAAATTACCTATCGATACTTGAACAGTACTTAGTGTGACCAGCTGCGGACTATACAAAACAGCCGTTGGTGCCTTATGATTTAAATTATATAGCAGCAGCGTTTAGAGTGACTAGCTGCTGCTGTCTAAATAGCAATAAGATTGAAAATTTGAATAGTGTTATACATACATACGTAGTGCTCAGTGTGAGTAGCCGCAGCCAGTTGGTGTGCTGCGAATTAAATGCAAATGTACAGCAGTTGCCATGCCCACTAAACACATTTATCGATTGTCATGCAATAGTGTAATCAGCATTATGAAATCTAAAGCGTCATTGGTACAAATCCAATTCAGTAACAAGTAGTGTTATATTAATTAAATACTGACCAGAATTTTAAATATAAATAAACACATTTATCGATACTTATTGAGTGTGACCAGCGTGCTTGCATTTATAGCAGCCGTTGGTCACGACACGAATAAAATACTAAGCAGCATTAAATACCGCTCAGCAGCAGCTGCTCAGCAGTTGAGTTCCAGCTGAGTCGCCGGGTAAACACGGAAACCACATGGACTGCTGCTTGTTTACAGAAAAAGTGCAAGCAGAATTAAAATGAGCCTTTAGCCGACAACTAAAGAAGTTCGGTGTTCAACTAAGTAATTACTGCCAACAAATGCTGCTGCGGAAGTGTTGTCTGCTCGGCCTGCGGGCCCTCCAGTCCGCCCCGGGCCGGAGGATTGCCACGCAGCACCACCACATCGTGGTGCATCCGGAGATCAGGCACGCGCTGGAGCAGAGACAACCTGTTGTGGCGCTGGAGTCGACCATCATCACGCACGGCATGCCGGTGCCCGAGAACGTGGAGACAGCACTGCAGGTGGAGCAAGTGGTGCGAGAGAAGGGCGCGGTGCCCGCGACAATTGGCATCATCGACGGCTGCATCAAGGTGGGCCTGACGCAGCAGGAACTCATGCAACTGGCCCACAAGCCACGCGAGCAGGTCATCAAGTGCTCCCGCCGGGATCTGCCCTACGTGGTGGCCATGCGCCACAGCGGCGGCACCACAGTGGCCGCCACAATGATTGTGGCTCATCGCGTGGGCATTCCAATCTTCGCCACCGGTGGCATTGGCGGCGTGCATCGCGAGGGTCACGTGACGCTGGACGTGTCCGCCGATCTGGTGGAGCTGGGACGCACACCCGTCGCCGTCGTCTGCAGCGGCGTGAAGTCCATTTTGGACATACCGCGCACCTTGGAGTACCTGGAGACGCAGGGCGTGTGCGTGGCCAGCTACGACAGCCCCGGCGGCGTCTTTCCCGACTTCTACACCCGCGACAGCGGCTCCAGGGTGCCCTACAATCTGCCCTCAGCCGCGCATGCCGCTGAGCTGCTGCGCTCCTGGCGCGAGCTGCAGCTGCAGTCGGGCGTGCTCATAGGCGTGCCCATTCCGGCGGAGTTCGCCGCAGAGAAGGCGGCCATTGACGCTGCCATCGCGGAGGCCAATGCCGAGGCGCAGGCGCAGGGCGTGGCGGGCAAGGAGGTGACTCCCTTCCTGCTCTCGCACATCGCCAAGCTGACGCAGGGACGCAGTCTGCAGGCGAACATTGCGCTGATCAAGAACAACGCGGCGGTGGCGGCGGAGATCGCCTGTGCGCTGGCCGAGAAGCCGGTGACTGCGATTCCCGCTGCTGGGAGCAAGTGCAGCGGCAAGCCGCTCGTTGTGGGCGCCTCAATAGTGGATCTGTCGTTCCAGGTGAAGGACGAGCACCAGCTGCAGCTGGACGGAGCCACCTACACGGCGGTGGCCAAGCAGGCGGCCGGCGGCGTCGGGCGCAACATTGCCGAGGGCATCTACAAGCTGCACGGCGGCGTCAACCTCATCTCGGCCGTGGGCAGCGATCGCTTCGGCGACATACTGCGGCAGCTGATGCCGGCGGCGCTGCAGCGCTCGCTCATTGTGGACGCGGCGCAGTCGACGTCGCTCTGCTCGCTCGTCTTCGACCGCACGGGCGACTGCAGGCTCATCCTGGGCGACATGCAGGTGCACGGCAGCATCACGCCGGAGGCGCTGCTGCAGCGCGTCGAGCTCTTCCGCGAGGCGCCGCTCGTCGTGATGGACAGCAACCTGTCGGAGCAGTCGATGGCCTGCACGCTGCAGCTGGCGCAGCGCTTCCACGTGCCTGTCTTCTTCGAGCCGACGGACATGTTCATAGCGGGCAAACCCTTCCGGCTGCCCGAGCAGCTCACCCGCTCCATACGCCTGATCAAGCCCAACCTGCACGAGCTGAAGACCATTGTGGAGACCATCACGGGGCAGCCCGTGGCCTGGCAGGTGGACACGCACATGGAGCACGCAGAGCTGTTGGCGCAGACGCAGACGCTGCTCCAGCAGATCGAGCAGCGCTTCAACTGCATCATTGCCACGCTCGGCGGATCGGGCGTGCTGCTGAGCGTGCGCTCCGATGCGCTCAGCGATGCTAGCAGACTGCTCACCCTGGAACCCGCCAGCTGCGGCCACACCACACGCTACTTTGCCGTGCCCAAGCTGGAGAGGATTGTGAATGTGTCGGGCGCCGGCGACAGCTTCTGCGCGGGCTTCATCACGGCGCTGCTGCGACAGCACACGCTGGAGGAGTGCGTCGCCGCGGGCTTCATGGCCGCCGAGCAGGCGCTGCTCTCGGAGTCGGCAGTGCCCCCGGCATATTTCCAGCAGGCGGACAGCTTGGCGAGTGCGCTGCAGAAAACGCTGCAGAGTCTGCAGCAACAGGCTGTCTAGGTGGGGGTAGAGTCGGGGATTCCCGTTTATTGTAAGATTGTAAGATTATATCAATTCTACACGTGTACAAAGCGCGCCGCTCAGTGCGCCCAGCTGCAGGGAGAGAAAGAGAAAATAAATGTGATTGTTATTCTTGTAGAGCGTGGGATGAGCTCATTGCACTTACAGCTTTATCACCTTGTCCTTGCCGCCGGAGGCCACGCGGGAGCCGTCGGGCGCCCAGTCCACGCCGAAGACCTCGTCCGCATGTCCGGGCAGCTCCTGCGCCAGCTTCTTGGTCTGCACGCTCCACACTGCGGGAAGAGTTGCACATGAGGAGAAGCTCAGACAGAGCAGGAGTGGAGACTTCACTCACCCTTCAGCGTGGAGTCCTTGCTGCCGGATACAATGAGCCGCGAATCCGCCGACCACGCCAGCGTGTACACGGCCTGCACATGGCCGCGGAATGTGGCAATGAATTGTCCGTCGTGGGCGCGCCACAGGCGCACGGACTTGTCGAAGGAGGCGGAGGCGATGAGCTTCACATCCGGCGAGTACTTCACGTCGTTCACCACGTTCTGGTGGCCAGTCATGCGCTCCACGCACTTGTTCTGGTTGTTGCGCCACAGATACAGCGTGTTGTCGTCCGAGCAGGAGACCAGCGACTCCACCTCGTCCGGGCAGACGGCCTGGTAGCGCTTCAGTGCAGCCGCACGCAGTTCCTCAGCTGAAAAGGCACATGTTAGGAGGGCAGGGAAGGCACACAGTTTTAGGCGCACTCACTGTCAAAGCTGTCCACTCCCTTGAGCCGATCCTTGACCGGCTGGAAGGGTCCTGTGCGCAGCACGTAGTCCGTGCTCAGCGCAATGTTGTTCACCCAATGCGCATGGCCGGAGAAGGTGCGGCACAGTATGCCGTCCGCAGCGCGCCACATCTTGACGGTGCGATCCTTGGACGAGGTGTACAGCATGCCGGCGCCGCCCCAGCGCACTGCAGTCACCGCGTTCGTGTGCCCGGCAATGTTGAGCAGGCATTGGCCCAGCTTGACGTCCCAGATGCGGCAGTCGCCGTCGCTGCTGGCCGAGGCGAGCTTGCGGCACTCGGGATTCTGATGGTACGGCTCCCAGCTGAGGCCGTTGATGTGCTTCTTGTGGCCGCTGAGCGTGCGGCCCAGCTGCCGGCCCGTCTCCGGGTCCCAGATGATGATGTTGCCCGCCTTGCACGCACTCGCCAGGCGCTTGCCGTCGGGCGCCCACGCGACGCACAGCACCCACTGCTTGTGGCCGCTGCAGGTGAAGTGCGGCGTCTCGGTGTTGAGATCCCACAGGCGGACGGTGGTGTCGCCGCTGCCACTGGCCAGATGCGCGCCGTTCGGGCTGAAGTGCAGCGAGACGATGGCCTCGGCGTGGCCAGGCATGGAGCTGGTGCATCGCGTCACGGGGCGCACCTTGAACACGGCTTGTGGCTGGTACACGATGTCGATGACGTTCTCGGTGTCGACTTTGCTCAGGTCCAGTGTCTCCTCCAGCGACTTCTTGATCTCGTCTTCGCCCACGAAGAACAAGTACGGCGTCGCCTCCTCGTTCTTCAGCAGCGCGTTGCAGATGAGGCCCAGCTGCTGTGTCGTGATGCCCGCGGGCAGGTCTATGGGCGGACCGGCCTCCTCGCCGGTGTCGGAGATAAGGCGTGCCTGCAGCGTGTGTGGCGCCACGATCGGCTCAGGTTCCGTCTCCATTTTCTGCTTTTTTGCCAACATTTTCTCTAGCCGGGAACGAATTGAGCAGACAATAACAAACAACACGTGCTAACAGCTAGAGATGGTAAAACGCAGCACACACAATTATCGATTATTTGGTATTTCGTTTATTTTATACCAGCAGTCTATCGTTCCAGTGCTGTCTAACTTGTCTGCTGGCGACCATTTTCAACACTGTCGCACAATTTTCATGTACGCGTTTTTCATACGTTTGTTGTCGAAAAATTGGTAAAAATGGAAAATATACCGCGTACTCATGAAGGTAAGCGGCCAGTAGTGGATAAATATTACTACACAAACTGGAAATCAAGATAGATAAGCAGCAGCATTACCCATTCGGCATATCCGATATTCCGCTGCGACTGCTGCAAGAAAATCAATTTTAATGTGTTTCACAATTGTTCTATTTATTCCATTTCAGACATTGAGGCGCAAATCTCGGATATCCAGGCCAAGAAGACAGAGTTAGCCAAGAGCAATGCCGCGGCTGCCGGCGTCGGATTGCTGGACAGCGGCGGCTTCTTCGACACGGACTTGTACGACGACGAGAAGGCAGTGGGGAAGGGGGCCAAGGGGCGCTACGAGGGCTACAACACATCCATTGCGGCCAACGACGATGAGGGCGACGAGGATGAGGAGGACGATGGCTTCCCTGTGCCGCAGAAGCGCACCCAGTACACAGCGCCAACGTCTGTGCTGAAAGATGTCACCCAGGGCAAGGAGGACATCGATCCCATGGCGGACCGCAGGCGTCCGACCATAGCGGATCGCGAGGATGAGTACAGACAGAAGCGTCGTCGCATTATCATTTCGCCGGACCGCGCGGATCCCTTTGCCGACGGCGGCAAGACGCCGGATGTGGGCTCCCGCACCTACCCGGACATCATGCGCGAGCAGATGCTCAAGGGCGAGGAGTCTGAGCTGCGGCGTCGCATCATGGAGAAGTCCAAGGAGGGCACACTGGTCAAGTCATCGAATGGAGAGGCTGCCAAGGAGGGCGGGCGCAAGCGCGGACGCTGGGATCAGACTGTCAGCGATAGCTTCATACCTGCCAAAGTGGCAGCCACGCCCAGCAGTGCAGCAACGCCCACTTGGGAAGACGTAAGTAGAGTAAGCATGAGATACACAGAGCTTTATTCAATCGCTTGCTTACAGAAAACGCCCGGAGACCATCGCTGGGATGAGACACCCGGCCACAAGGGCAGCGAGACGCCTGGTGCCACACCGGGTCTGGGTACACGTATTTGGGATGCCACACCGGCGCACGCAATGACTCCCGGCCACGAGACGCCCGGGCATGAGAAGTCCGCGCGTAGGAATCGTTGGGACGAGACACCAAAGACAGAGCGTGAGACTCCCGGCCACAGTGGTTGGGCCGAGACCCCCAAGCCGGATCGCACTGGATCCGGTGCCGGCGAGAGCATCTCCATCGAGTCGACGCCCGGCGCGTCCAAGCGCCGCTCTCGCTGGGATGAGACACCATCGAACACGACGCCGGCTATCACACCGAGCAACGCCAGCGCCATGACGCCCAGCATGACACCACACGCAACGCCCGGCCATGCCACGCCTCTGCTCACACCAGGAGGCAGTACTCCAGTGGGAGTGAAGGCAATGGCCATGGCCACACCCACGCCAGGAGCACTGGCGGCAATGACGCCAGAGCAGCTGCAGGCTTATCGCTGGGAGAAGGAGATTGACGAACGCAACAGACCCTACACCGACGAGGAGCTCGACCAGATGTTCCCGCCCGGCTACAAGATTCTGCCGCCACCCGCGGGCTACGTGCCGTTGCGCACGCCCGGCCGTAAGCTAATGGCCACGCCCACGCCCATAGCCGGCACGCCGGCTGGTTTCTTTATCCAGGTGGAGGACAAGAATGCCAAGTTCATGGACAATCAGCCGAAAGGCCAGAATCTGCCGTTCATGAAGCCCGAGGATGCGCAGTACTTCGACAAGCTGCTGGTGGATGTCAACGAGGATGCCCTCTCGCCGGAGGAGCTCAAGGAGCGCAAGATCATGAAGCTGCTGCTGACCATCAAGAACGGCTCGCCACCCATGCGCAAGTCCGCGCTGCGCCAGATGACGGACAAGGCTCGCGAGTTCGGCGCCGGGCCGCTCTTCAACCAGATTCTGCCGCTGCTCATGTCGCCCACGCTGGAGGATCAGGAGCGGCATCTGCTCGTCAAGGTCATCGACCGTGTGCTCTACAAGCTGGACGACCTGGTGCGTCCGTTCGTGCACAAGATTCTCGTGGTGATTGAGCCGCTGCTCATTGACGAGGACTATTACGCGCGTATCGAGGGTCGCGAGATCATCTCGAATCTGGCCAAGGCCGCCGGCTTGGCCACCATGATCTCGACGATGCGACCGGACATTGACAACATCGATGAGTACGTGAGGAACACAACGGCGCGTGCGTTCGCCGTGGTCGCCTCCGCTCTGGGTATTCCCTCGCTGCTGCCCTTCCTCAAGGCCGTCTGCAAGTCGAAGAAGTCGTGGCAGGCGCGGCACACGGGCATCAAGATTGTCCAGCAGATCGCCATCCTCATGGGCTGCGCCATACTGCCGCATCTCAAGGCGCTGGTCGAGATCATCGAACACGGCCTGGTCGACGAGCAGCAGAAGGTGCGCACCATCACGGCGCTGGCCATCGCCGCCCTCGCCGAGGCAGCCACGCCCTACGGCATTGAGTCCTTCGATTCGGTGCTGAAACCCCTGTGGAAGGGCATCAGGACACATCGTGGCAAGGGCTTGGCCGCGTTCCTCAAAGCCATCGGCTACCTTATCCCCCTTATGGACGCCGAGTACGCCAACTACTACACACGCGAGGTGATGCTTATCCTCATCCGTGAGTTCCAATCGCCTGACGAGGAGATGAAGAAGATCGTGCTTAAGGTGGTCAAGCAGTGTTGCGCCACCGACGGCGTGGAGCCGCAGTACATCAAGGAGGAGATCCTGCCGCACTTCTTCAAGTTCTTCTGGAACCACCGCATGGCGCTGGACAGACGCAACTATCGCCAGCTGGTGGACACCACAGTGGAGATCGCCAACAAGGTGGGCACCTCCGAGATCATCAATCGCGTCGTGGACGACCTAAAGGACGAGAACGAGCAGTACCGCAAAATGGTCATGGAGACCGTCGAGAAGATCATGGGCAACCTGGGCGCGGCGGACATCGATTCGCGTCTGGAGGAGCAGCTCATCGACGGCATACTGTACGCCTTCCAGGAGCAGACCACCGAGGACGTGGTCATGCTGAATGGCTTTGGCACCATTGTCAACCAGCTGGGCAAGCGCGTCAAGCCGTATCTTCCGCAGATCTGCGGTACGATCCTTTGGCGCCTGAACAACAAATCCGCCAAGGTGCGCCAGCAGGCGGCGGATTTGATCTCGCGCATTGCAGTCGTCATGAAGACCTGCCAGGAGGAGAAGCTGATGGGCCATCTGGGCGTCGTGCTCTACGAATATCTGGGCGAGGAGTACCCCGAGGTGCTGGGCAGCATTCTGGGTGCCCTCAAGGCCATTGTGAATGTCATTGGCATGACCAAGATGACGCCCCCCATCAAGGATCTGCTGCCACGCCTCACACCTATCCTGAAGAATCGTCACGAGAAGGTGCAGGAGAACTGCATCGACCTGGTCGGCCGCATTGCGGATCGCGGCCCCGAGTACGTCTCGGCCAGGGAGTGGATGCGTATCTGCTTCGAGCTGCTCGAGCTGCTCAAGGCCCACAAGAAGGCCATCCGGCGCGCCACGGTCAACACGTTCGGGTACATCGCGAAGGCCATCGGACCGCACGATGTGCTGGCCACGCTGCTGAACAACCTGAAGGTGCAGGAGCGCCAGAACCGCGTGTGCACTACAGTAGCCATCGCCATCGTGGCGGAGACTTGTCGACCCTTCACCGTGCTGCCGGCCCTGATGAACGAGTACCGCGTGCCGGAGTTGAACGTGCAGAACGGCGTGCTCAAGTCGCTCTCGTTCCTCTTCGAGTACATCGGCGAGATGGGCAAGGACTACATCTACGCAGTGTGCCCGCTGCTCGAGGATGCGCTAATGGATCGCGACCTGGTGCATCGCCAGACCGCCTGCTCGGCCATTAAGCACATGTCCCTGGGCGTCTATGGTTTCGGCTGCGAGGACGCACTGACACACCTGCTCAACTACGTATGGCCCAACATCTTCGAGACATCGCCGCATCTGGTGCAGGCCTTCATGGACTCCGTCGACGGACTGCGCGTCTCGCTGGGATCCATCAAGATACTGCAGTACACGCTGCAGGGCCTGTTCCATCCGGCGCGCAAGGTGCGCGACGTCTACTGGAAGATCTACAACTCGCTCTACATCGGCGGGCAGGACGCTCTGATCGCCGGCTACCCGCGGATCACCAACGACCCCAAGAACCAGTACGAGCGCTACGAGCTCGACTACACGCTCTAAGCTCGCGGCGGCCCCTAGATGTAATTGAGTAGTTTACACCTAATTTTGATAGGACGCGATCCATGCAAACAACAACATCAACCACAATAACAAATATAACGCGGATTGTAAAAAAGGAGTGTATTTTATTTATACTTCTATCGCTAGATCTACTTCTATATCTATGCTACAGTTTAGAGTAGTCTTCATGCGGGGCAAACTACTGTGGACCATGGTTGAATTACCTTTAATTACCCGTTTAATTACCTGTAATTACTAGCGAATGCATTTAGTTACTGTGTGGAGCTGTTTGGGCTTATGGTTATGTTTCCAGGTGGTTGCTTTCTTCTTAGTAACTGCACAATTACTTACGGTAATTCCCGTGTAATTACCGATTAATTGTTAATTAGTAATTGTTGAGTATTTTGCAACAGTTTTGATTTGGTTTCGTTCGTTTCGTTTTGCATAATTACTTTCAATTACAACTTGGCTAAGTCAGTAATTACCGAGTAATTGTAGTGTCTTGCTTGTATATCTCAAATTTTAGCCTGCCTTCCCGCCGAATTTGTTATAATTACTGAGCAAACGGCATTCAATTACTAAAGTAATTGTTGATAATTACTTAAATAATTTTAATTTAGCTGCAGAACATTTTAGTCTTCTATGAGCTTCATTTATCTTCCAGTTTCTTTATGATTTGAGTAATTACAAGTAGTTAAGTAATTTTTATCAAACTAATTATTGTAGGTAATTCCTTTGAACATCTTAGAACTTTTAACAGTTTTTTCGATTACTTTATCTTCAAGTTCTATATGATTTGCAGTTATAGATAATTACCAAGGAATCGCTTGTATTTTAATTACTAGTAATTACTACCAGACTATTTTTGGTAATTCGTAAAAATAATTTCAATTTAGTTGAAGAACCTTTAGTTTTTGTCAGCTTCATTTGTCTGCAAGTTATTTTATAATTTGCTTAGTTACAGTTGGGTAATTAACAAGGAATTATTTATTTTTAATTATTCGTAATTGAGTAATTAATACCAGACTATTTGTAGTTGGTAATTCTTTAAATATTTTCAGTTTAGTTGAAGAACTTTTAATATTTTATCAGTAAGATTTTCTCATTTACATTTTGGTAATTACCAAGGAATTGTGTTTCTTTTAATTGCTGGTAATTGAGTAATTACTGCCAGAGTAATTACTGTTGTCATTCATCTTTTATCAGCTGCTTTTATTTCTCAGTAATATTCCTTTATGATTTGCTCAACTGCATTTGGTATTGCTTGTGTCTGCTTTACTGATACTGGGGCAATTACTGCCAATTACATTTGGGTAATTACCAAGGAATTGCTTGCGTTTTAATTACTGGTATTTCAGCAATTAAGTTTGTTCTGGTTTATTCTGTGTAATCTTCTGTAATTCTAATCGAATAAGTTGCAGCTCTGCTGTGGACTTATCTTTTGGCTTAGCGATAATACAAATGTGTGTGTGTGTGTCTGGGTATGTGTGTGTGTGTTTGGTTAACCTTGGGGCGTCTGCTCGAGTCGCTATCGCTGCAGCATGGACTCGACTATGTCGATGAGGCTCTGCAGCCCGAACAGGTAGTTGTGGTCGGGCTGCGCCTCCGCCGCCGGGAAGATGTGGGCGAAGTCAATGCAGCGCACGCGTACCCACTGCTCCGGCGGCGTCTGCGCCTGCGTCGGCGCTAAGGAGGCGGGGGGAGGCTGCTCGGACTGATGGAAGCCGTTGAGCTGTGGAAGCTGCTGACTGCTACTGACCCGCTGCAGCTGCTCGAAGTCGTAGCAGATGAGCAGGGAGCTGGCATAGAAGTGCAGCAGGCGCTGCCGCTTGAACCAGGCGCGGATGCCGCGCAGCTGGCGCAGCACCTCGCGCAGCAGCTGCTCGCTGCTGTTGCTGCTGCTGCTGTAGTTGAAGAAGAGCTCCAGTGCCCGCCTGAAGCCCTGCACGTCCAGACCCTTGCCGTAGTCGCGTCCGTGGCGGATGAGCTCCGGCTTGCCCGACTGCTGCTCCGCCGGCCTGTACACCTGGAAGCCGGGCAGGCAGAGGCCAAGGTTCTGCTTGCAGATCACGTACTTTTGTTCCTCGATGGCGCGCTTGTGCGGCGACGACAGCGGGTCCCAGGTGCGACGGCCCACCTTGACGTCCATGACGCATGGCCTGGCCATGCCGTGCGTCAGATCCTCCAGCTTGATGAACGTGTGCTCGCGCTGATTCACAACCAGTTTCAGCTGGCCGTAGTAGCGCGGTACGTACGCCGCCAGTGCGCTCAGCAGGCTCCCCGCGTCCGCATCCGCGTCCCCCTCGCCGGCTGCGTCACCTCTGCCATTGAGGTCAATGCCAGTGCCGGCCGATGCACCTGTTGCCGTCGTCGCCGTCGACGCCGCCGCAGCCGCAGCCGCCAGTGACTCATAGAAGTTGAGCTCGCGCACGCCGCACTCAGGTTTGCCCAGCGGCTTGAACACACGTCCCTCGCCCGCGTCTTGCAGCAGTCCCACGGCGGCGATGTTGCTCGCCTCGAATGTGTGGCCGGCCACTTGGGTGCCCAGCTGGCGGTAGCCCAGCGGCATCGCGGGCGCTGCTGTCACATGTTCCTGTTCCTTTTTGGCCATTTTCCCCGTCGCTCGAGCCCGTCGTCGTTGTCGTCGTCTCGCACTCGAAATCTCGGCAACAAAAACAGCGCAAAAGCACGGACAGTGTTGCGCAGCGTTCGTCTGATAAAAATAGGGGTTTCCGAAGGTGTTAATTGCACAGCCCGATGCAATGGTAAATAGGGGTAAATTTCATATAATTATTATATTATTAGTATATATTATTATTAACTGTATTGCTGCTTTTATTGTTAATATTTATTTTCGCGACCACGCAGCAATCGCTCAATTCACAGTGGCTTTTATATGTGTTCGCCAATATTTTATGCATTGATTTAACATTGTTAACATTGCGCATGAGTTTAACGGGTTTTGTTTAATGCGTTTCCTGCATGATAATTACGCTTGCAGTTAATGTTAGTAATAAAAGAGTGAGACAAAGCCGCGTGTTTGTTCTTATTGCCTGCATTTGTTTATGGCGGCAATTTATGAAAATCAGTGTTGCAAAGCGAGCGACCCAGACGAATAGTGGTTATTTCAATATTAAATGTTTATTACAAAATAATTGCAAATGAAGAGTAATAGTTAAATTTAGTAGCTGAGAATGCATCTTGCTTTTAATTATAAATATAATAATACTTATAGATTATTATTCATTAGTGTTTGCTCCACTATCGATAACGCAAGAGCTCTGTTATCGCTATCGGCCACTGCAAGTGTTGGGAGTGGTTGTTGCTGGCGTAGTTGTTGCTGCATGCTGTTTGATTCAATTAACAAGTTTATTTTGCGTTCTGTTAACAATATTTATTAACCGAAAGCGCAACAAGTGCATCAACAGACATGTTGAAAGCCTGGCACATCGCTGTGCTGGCCCTAATGGCGGTCTATCTGTGCAGCCAAGGTGAGCTGAGCCACACCTTAACCCACACAACAACAACAACAAGAACAACAATGAGGCATGTTTTCCATTGCAGTGCACTTCGCGGAGGGCCTGGAGTGTTATGTGTGCTCCAACCAGACGGGCAACACGGAGAAGTGCCTCAACACGATCAAGACCTGCGAGCCGTTCGAGAATGTGTGCGGCACGGAGATCCGCTGGGGCAGCCAGCCGTACTTCTCGGAGGGAGCCCTCAAGCAGTACTACGTCTCGAAGCGCTGCATGACCAAGGAGCAGTGCCAGGCGAAGAGGCGGCGCTACCTGCAGCTGTACTGCACCCACATCTGGTACGAGGACTGGGCCTGCAACGAGTGCTGCCAGGGCGACAGGTGCAACTACTTTGTGATCGTGAGTGCAGGCGTCGGCGTGCCTTAGTCACAGCTACTGAATACCCTTTCTCTTGCAGAGCGGCGCGCCAGCTCGACGGGGGCAAGTGCTGACACTGCTCGCCACGCTCTTGGGCGTTGGCCTGCTGCTGGGGCGTGGCATTACACCCTAACCGCAACGCAGAAGAACCTCACGCACAATCATCGCTCACATTCCGGGCATTTTGCTAAGTAATCGTAATTGTTAATGTATTTGTCTGTAGTAGACTCGTCTCTGCCGTCCACATCTGTTTGTACTACGTATGTGCCTAACCAACTGACACCGTCCAAGTGCCTTCTCTGCCGAGTTCCAGCTTAGACCACGTTCTCGAATTTCTAACGTATTTTATAATTAATCAAGCAATGGCAGCTCACATTTGCTTAAAGTGAAGCTGCTCGAACTCGAATCATTTCAATATCATAATCTTCTTTGTAAGCAAACTGTAGAGCACTTCTGCTTGAGTTCCAGCTTCCAGTATAATTATATTACAATATATTTCAATATTACAAATTGAAATTAGAGCTGGAAGCTGGAATTAGGCTTAATTCGATTCATTGTAATATCACAGCAATATTTTTAAACGATCAGGCAATTTAAGCTGTAACTTGTTCAGAACTCAAACTCGAATTGTAATCATTTTAAAAATAATTATTTTACGCAATCAGCAGTAGTTCGTGCTCCAGTTCCAGCTTATTATTACTCTAATTTTGATTGTATTTTAAATAATATTCCTATTTAAATGGAAGCCTAAACTTGTCTTGATTGAGTCTCTACAGCTTATTTGAATCATAACCGAATCTCAATAATTTTTTAAAGTAATGAAATCCATTCCTATTGTAAGTTTGTATGGAAGTATCAATATTATTTCCATTAAAATAGCAGCTGAAACTTCTCCAGATTTTTGTAAGCGATCAGGAATTGGAAGCTTTAGCTGGTAAACAATTCAAACTCGAATTCGAATCATAAGCTCATCCAATTAATTTTACAGATTGAGTTCAAATTTAAATCATAATTTAAATCAACTTGCAGCTTGCATTTCCTGTGCTCCATGCCTAAATAATTCCAATAGAAAACGATATAGAAAGCTGGACTGAGTTCCCTTAGCTCTGATAATTTTATAAACTAAAGCCGATAATTTTCGGTCTGCCTGATTTACTGCGGTTTAAACAGTACTTCACTGTCTGCTGGAACTTGTCCCCATCATAATCATAGCTCTGTAATATTCGTAAGCGATGCCTTTGGGATCGCACCACTGACCCGAGCTCAATAAAGCAACGTTGGCGTTTTCAATTGTCGCTCTATTGTGCAAGATTTAATAAATAATTATGGAGTGGTTGGCAGCCTGGCGTTCAGTTGGTGCAGAAGCAGCCGGCGGTGACGGTGACGGTGCGGAAGTGCCACTGCAGCGACTGCGCGGACAGCTGCTCGGGCAGCCAGAGGCGTGTCAGCGTGGAGGAGCCGTTCGGCTTGCCTGGCGCCGGCTGGGACTGGGACTGGGACTGGGGCGTCTGCTCCGAGCTGAGCGTGAGCACCTTGACCTTGTACTCCAGTGGCTTGCATTTGGAGCCCTGCGTGCATCTGGACTCGCAGACGGCGCTCATCAAGTAGCGCGGAAAGTTGCCGCTTCCCAAATCGAGCAGATCGTTCTAGGAAGAATGGGGAGGAGGAGTAGGAAGAGGCTGTTCAGCAGTAGCTCAATGAAATCGCAGCACTCTCACCATGACTTTGCAGTCGCAGCCGGCAGCGTGGACGTCGTTGCGCTTGCTGGTCAGCAGATCCTCGTAGAAGTCGTTGTAGTACATGGGCGGCAGCTGGTAAGGATTAAGCGCCGCCTGCTCCGCGGGACGCGCTGTGGTCTGTGGCCCGCCGGCGGTTAATCCAAAGAAGGCATTCAACATCTTGGAGGTGCCCTGCGCGAGCTCAGCGTCCGAAGTCTCCTCCTGCGCCTGCAACTGGTCCGGCCAGAACTTGGGCAGACTCCTGGGCAGCAGCTCGTCGTAGGCCGCAAAGCGATTGCCCTCGACGCGGAGCAAAAGCGGCATCAGCGCCAGCGCTGCTAGCAAAGTGCACAACTGTTGGAGACGGAGCAGAGTCAGGGATGACGCGGAGCTACTGCAGCAGCTCTGTAGACTGTGAACTGTGGACTCACCCATGGCATTGCTGTGATCCGTGCCGGAGCAGAGTGTGGTACGGTTTGCGCCGCTGACGGCATCGCCGTGCGGCTTTTATAGCCGGCGAGAACAATGGAGGCGAGACGCTCGGATTACCTTTTGAGTGTGTGCGTCCATTACCTGGACAGCAGCAGCATCTGGGCGAACAAAAGGGTCAAGTGTTGACACAATGACAAAGGCAGCAAGGCGGGGGGCGGGCCACACACACTCGCCGGGAGTGTGTGAGTGTGAGTGGAGGCTATTTATATGCGGCTGCCGCCTGGCGATTGCTGCTCCGTCCTGGTGCCTGGCCAGAAACTTGAGTGTTTAGGTTAGCCGAAAAGGCACCCAGTGACCCAGACATTTGCAACCACCGCCCCCCCCGCCCCCGCCACGGCCCGGACGAGCGAGCGCTATGAGCTCATGGGCTGCTCGACTGGCACTAGGCGCTAGCTGAAAGTTCAGTGCGGCTTTCAGGTGCATTTTCCGCTGGGGCACTGCTAGGGCTTCCCTAGAGCGCAATCCTCCAGCCGACGCGCGAGTCGTTCGTTCAGTTCAGTTCAACGCGCGTCGTCGGCTCGCACGGTGCGCCGACACACACACAGTTTGACACGCGCGCGCGCCTCTCAAACTGTGACTCTCAAACTGCGAGTGAGTGGGACGAGCGGAAGAAAGATTCGTACATCCTGTGGAGTAAAGTTGGATGCTGCTTGCCAAACTTCTGCTTGTGGCTTGCTATAGTTGCCCGTGCTATTGTTGTTGTTGTTGTTGCCGGAGTGTGTACAGTTATCCGCTTGGCAAAGCGGAAAAAGGGGAGGAAGCCGTAGAAAGCGTCGCGCACTCGCTGCGAAAATCGTTAAAGAATGGAAAAAACACTCGCGACTATGTCACGAATCGTGTGAAGACGCAGGCACACAAAAACACAGACACACACCGAGACTATATACCATATATATGTATATGGTAGTTGCATAGGCGAGCGATACGCAGGGAATACGCATGGACAAAGGCACAATGAAGCGCAAGCAGAGGAGATACAGGTACAGGTCTCAAGCGTGACCAGGGCTGCAAATCTAAGATCAAAAAGGCTCTTAGCTTCATCTATCGAACCGGTTGCCGAGGACTGTTGTTAGACAGTCTTCGGAGCTCCCTTCAAAGTTACCCAAGTTACCTAAGGAGGTCCAGCGAGACCCCAGACCAAACAGTCTCTCGCTTTCTGCTTCGGAGCGAAGAAGAAGATTTTAAAGAAGATTTTAAGCTTTTTTAGCTTCAAAGAATCCCTAGATTAGATAGCTTATATTACTTTATGGATCAAAAAGGGTTTCTTTAAAAAAGGTTCTCACTTTCAGAAGATTTTCGGAGAACCAGAGAATCCCTAGAGAAGAAGGCTTTTTGGATTCCTGAGAGACCCAGATAATACCTAGAGTAGAAGGCTTTTTAGTTCCGTTGACGTAAACTGGATTCATCTTAAAAAAGTTCTTGAACTTCAGTGGATTTTCCAAACAAAGTTGTATATTTAATAGGCCCAGGTAACTTTTACTTTGAAAGGACGGAGAGTCTCCAAGAAAGTTTCTCTCGTTTCTTATACCTAAACACTTTTAGGTCCTTGCGCCTTGGAGGTCTATAGTTTCAGTAGGTTTTGAGAATTTATTTATTTTTTTCATAGACCCAACTAACTTTGACTTTGAGAGATCCAGAAAAGCTTAGCTTAGTTTCTTGGACTCAAAAATGATAGGCCTTTTAGTAGGTTTTCCGAATAGTTCTATGCTTATAGTCCCAGCTGTAACTTCTACCTTGAGAGATACAGATAAGCTGCCCCTAGTCTCACGATTTGCAGCCTTGAGCATGGTGCCTCTCAAACTGTTCCGATAACTTACTGGAAGTTCGCACTCCGCTTGCAGAACCACATTCAACACGCTGCAGCTGCAGGAACTGGAGCGCGCTTTCCAGCGCACGCACTACCCGGACGTCTTCTTCCGCGAGGAGCTGGCCGTGCGCATCGAGCTGACGGAGGCGCGCGTGCAGGTCTGGTTCCAGAACAGGCGCGCCAAGTGGCGTAAGCAGGAGAAGCTGGGCGTGGACTACAAGGAGGGATCGGGTTCTGGGCTGGACATGGACGTGGCCTTCGATGACAGCGCGGTGCTCGGTCAGCTGGACAGCGCTCTGGGTGAGTTGTATGCTGTGCAAGCTTGAAATGGCAGCAGTTACTCAAGTGGCGTTATGTTTACCCTCAGCAGGAGGAGGCACTCTGCTGCCGGATACGCCGCCACAGTCTTCCAACTCGCTGGACAACGAGCTGAAGGCGCCGTATGGCACGGGCAGCTTGTCGCCGTCGCGGCTCTCGCCCAACATCTTCCTCAATCTGAATATCGATCACCTCGGCCTCGAGCGCGGCGGCAGCGGCCTGTCCATGGAGTGGTCTACCTATCCGCCTTCCACGTCTGCCACACAGCCGGAGCAGGCGCCTCATCAGCAGCAGGCACAGCAGCAGCATCAGCATTCGCAGCAGCACTCGCACCCGCATCAGGAACTGGAGCTGGAGCACCAGCAGCAGCTTTGCACACTGGATGCAGTGCAGCACCAGGCGCTGACCAGCGCGTTTGGTACCTCGCTGGATCTGGACATGGCCGACGGCTCGGCGGGCTACGACGAGATGAAGTTCCTCGGCGTGGATCAGTTCACGATCGACAGCTTCAAGGCGGACTGCATACTCAGCATGGAGCACGAGCAGCCGCTGACCCACGTCTCCGCCGCCTCCTCCGCCTACGATCCGCAGCCGCTGGGCAGCGACAACGCCGTGCTGCACTCGCTGTGCCTCGATCCTAGCTTCGGTGGGCTCTCGCTGGAGCCCAAGTCGCCGCCCTCGCTGCTCGTGCTGGACAAGTCGCTGCCTTCTCTCAGCATCGGCGTCGGCGTCGATGGCATCGGGGATCTGGTGGAGCAGCTGCATCACCACAATCCCCACGACGTGGGCGTCTAGGCGCCGCGTCGAAAGCATCTCTACCTAGCCGAATTCTAAGCCTAGTTAATCTCATTTCTAGCTATATCTAACTGTCTTCTACTACACTATACTATATGGCCAGATATCTGGCGCAAGTGTATATATAAAATGCAACCCACGGGGGTGTCGTAAAATCCATAGTACGTTTTTCTGTGTCTTAAGTTTAGCCTGGAGAAGAGATTGTGATCTCTGACTGCCTGAGTTTCTATGATATAAAATTGATATATGTTTTTGATCAGATAGAAATTTGGCTAAATCCATTTTTTATATGGTAAAAAATTTGTTCTTTATTTATTTATTTTTAAATTTACAGTTTTTCCAGCTAAAAATAGTTAAGCTTCATATTTATGTTTAAGTAAAAAACTCCTAATGATTCTTTTCTAAAGAGTTTAGAACTATTTGAATGAGTATCGAGTGAGATATTCTGATCTGTGGGATCAAGTATAGCATAATATAAATTATTATAGCTTTGAAACAATATGCGTTTTAAGCTAAATATTGTTGATAGGCCAAAAACATAGTTAAATTTAATTTTAGTCTTGGTATTTACAAGATTTTTGTGTAAAAATCGAATTTAAAATTTATTCATAGGAATTTTACGGCTGTTCAGCTTTAGCCAAGTAATTAGACGATTTCAAGGGTATTAAAGCTGCGCCATTTTTCGAGGCTCTCTCAGTTCGAATTTATCAGGAAATGCAAACAATATTTTAGTGAAAAGTAGAGGTGAAGCCGAAGAAACGGGAGGGTGCTAAGAGCTAAGCCAGTTGAAAATATTTAACATAGGAAACGTGGCCGAAAACTTGTGATATGCTCAGGCTTCTATGGATTCCTGTGCAGCGTGGCGTCCTCTGTGTGTGCGAGTGTGTGTGTGCGTGTGTGTGTATTGGTTATGCGTAACAAAGGACGACGCCAAAGCACACTCTGCCTGCAGCCCCGTGCCCCACCCCCAGCGCCTTACACGCCCAAGGACTCGCACGTTGTATTTGTGGCTCGGATTAGAGCGAACTAATTGTATGATTTGAATGGATTTCGGGTTTCTCCGGCGTTGTTTGTTCCAAAATAACATTTGCTCGCAGAGCTCCTGCCCTCTGCCCCCGCCGCGAGAAGGCAGCTCCACCAGCTATTGCCAGCTGTAATTTCCATTTAGCGTCATTAGCGCAATGGCCGGATCCCTTCGTCGCGTAAGCTGCATTGAAGGCCTAAGCCCGGCAAAGCAGGCGCCTGATGCCCTTTGGCACGGCGCACGGCGCGCAGCTTAATTTAAGCCCGGGACGCTCAACTCGCACTGTGCTCTCCTGCCGGAATCCGGAGCTCCGGATTCGCGTACCGCGAACCGATCCCAGACTGAGCTTAACACTTTGGTAAGCTCTTTGTGGATTTGGCTGCGGATGGGCGCCACCTAATGCTCGGCGCGGCAGCGGATGCCTCTCAGTCATTTGACGCTCTCCGATTTCCACTCTTTTCCATACACTGCAAGAAATGATTGATTGATACTGTGTGGGTGTTGGGTGAGTACTTGATTTCAACAAATTGACTGAAAAACTAACTTGACTAAAAAAAATTATTACAAATTTTAATTATTGTTTATGTTTTTTAATAAATGTTTCTTATATTTTTTATTTTTTGAAATTTATTGTATTTTTTAATAGGGCTAACAAAATTTCTTACTTAGCTCATTAAATATTGAAAAAAATCAATCAATTTATTAATAATAAATTATTTAAAAAATAAAGCAGATAATGATGTGTGAATTGTTTTTGAAGAAGAAGATCGAGTTTGACTGGTAATTTTCGAGAATTTATCTGAAAAACTGTTTTCAAAAATCAAATTTATAGAAAGAAAAATCAATTTTGGTTGAAAAAAAAATTTTAAAATTGGAAAAGGGCATAAATCAGTTGAACAAGTAATTTTTTTTTAAATTTATAATACTCTATAATACACAATTGATCAAGAGAAAAGCTACTCCGGACAAAGAGAGCCGAAGTTATTTTGATTATTTATTATTATTAAGATAAGCTCCGATACCCAGAAAAATGTTTTCTCCAGATGAATGGGATGCTTTTTGTGAGTGCAGACAATAAGCTAATTGCTGATGGATGACGCACAGCGGGCGACTGGCCACAACCAGACCACATCCCGCATCGCGCAGTCCGCTCCATTGCTGCCATCGTCAGCGTCAACGTCAACGTCGACGTCGACCTCGACTGGTTGCCATTGGATAATCCGCGCGACAATGCGATGCACTGGAGCGCGCAACTGTGGCAGGGTTGGACAGCAGTCGGCAGAAGGAGGTGGTAACAGAGATGTAGGAAGCAGGAAGCAGGAGGCAGCAGTCGGATTGGACCAACCCTCTCTCACTCTCTGCCTTTGATCCTGTCAGACATGCAAGCACATGATTTGAAATTAATCGAAAATGTTGCTTTCATTCTTGAAGGGACATCAGCACGAGCAGCCGGAGCAGCACTTGAGGCTGTGTGCACAAGGACCACAAACTTTAATCGATAGTCAAATAGGAGCAGATAGAGAAAGGGCTCAATGAGAGCCATAGAGAGAGAGGGGAAGAGAGAGAGAGAGAGAGAGAGGGAAAGCGAGAAAGCTGAGGCAAAACAAAAGATTTTCTGGCCCACATTCGTGTGCAGGGCACAAGCATAACACAAGGACCCGCCGCCCGCAGCCTTCTACTCCTGCATCTGCATCTGCTCCTGCTCCTGCTTCAGCTGCACCTGCCTTTGTGCCGTAATTTCTCTAACGTCTGTTTATATTTTATATCGAACTCGCCGCGGGCCGCATAACGCAATAATCGCACATTTTATGGATTAAACTCACCTGCTTGCCTGCTAATCTATTCACCATTTGGCCCCGGGACCACAACAACAAGTCCGCACCGGACGCCGCCTGCTGTGACCTCTGACCCCGCGCCTGCTTGCTCCCACAGAGTTGGCCAATGGTCAGAGCGGGCGTTGAGATGCCGAAATGGGGATGGAAGAGCCAATGGAATTGGCTAATTAAATGGAGACGGGGCCAGGGGAAAGATCTTCACTTATGCTCATTTTATAGATACATATTCGAAATAATACTATTTTGATACTAATAATTATGCCATTTATTTGTACATATAATTGACATCTGATAGATATTCGTATATAGTAGAAAAAAAACAAGTGAAGAAAGTTACAGTCGAGTGCACTCGACAGTAAGATACCATTTACCTTTCGCTGTTAAAAACTAATTCTTAATATTAATTACTTTTATTCGGCGAATAACAACGCATATTTTCGAGGACAAATTCACATGCATTGACGCTAATGGCACATGCCGACTGCACACTGACTACACGACGACTGTGCGTGCGCAGTCGGCGTGCGCAGTCGGCGTCGGCGTCGGCGTCGGCGTCTGCGTCGGGCCTCTACTGCTGTGAGCGAAACTTCTCGTGCCTATAACTTCTGTGTTTATTGTCCGATCGGATTGAAATTTATAGGGTAGATCTGTACTATGGTAAGCTACAAGAGCGTTAAAAAAAAGTTTTGTTATTTCCCTACTTTTCTTAAAATGCAATAGTGTGGGGGCGGTGGGCGTGGCATCCAAAAGTTGAAAATCAAACATTCTCCGTAATGTTACCAGGCACCATACTTTCAAATTTGGCGCTTCTAGCTTTTCTAGTTTTCTTTTAAACTATAAAAATGTGTTTTTTAGAGGCGGTGGGCGTGGCATCCAAAATTCTAAAATCCAACTTCTGCATAATGTTGCAAGACACCCTCCTACCAAATTTGGTGGGTTTATCTCTTTTCGTTATTGAATTATTTGGAAAAAATCGAAATACGCATTTATCGATTTGCGGAGGCGGTGGGCGTGGCACATCAAGTTTGAAATAAACTTCTTGTGTGTATTGAATACACGCACACTCCCACCAAGTCTGGTGCCTCTAGCTCTTTTAATAGCTGAGATCTGTGTGTTCATACAGACGGACAGACGGACAGACGGACAGACAGACGGACATGACCAAATCGACTCGGCTATTGATGCTGATCAAGAATATATATACTTTGTATGGTCTGCCACGCCTCCTTCTGCCTGTTACATACATTTGCACAAAGTTAATATACCATTTTTTACCCATTTTCAATGGGTAAATGGTATAATAAACCGAGATTATGCCTTTATTAGGATATTAAATATTTTTATATATTATATATATATTTATATATACCTATATTTACAAAAAAAAACTATACTATTATGATAAAAAAAAACAATTATATCTGAAATAATGGTAAATAATGGATATTTTTATATTGAATACTTATATATTAAAATATTTTGAAGATTAGATGCTGAAAATGTAGCTGAAGCTGGGGAAAACTTTGCTTTTAGATCTAAAAATAATGCTGAAGCTGAAACTTAAGCTGGCACTTAGCTATAGAATCTGTAACTGAACGATAGCTGTAACTGTTGTTGAATCTGATTCGTCATCCGCTCGCGTTGCCAACTGAGTTATTCATTATGCATATATCAAAAGTGGAGCTGAGCGAGTAGGAGGAAGAGGAAGTAAGGGAAATATTAAATAATGAAATATTAAAATCAATGCGAGAACCGCTTTCTGCCACTCCCCCGCCTCCGCTCTCCATTCTACTGGCAGGAGCCTTTGCTCCGCCTCCGCCGCTGGGCTGTGCGAGGTGTTCATGTGAATAAATTGCAATTAACAATATTTTTATTCCAACCAACGAGAAGGGGCAGGTGGCAGGGGGTGAGGGGAGTGGCAGGCAAGGGATTCGCATGTGAAAAAAGGCTCTCATTTAATTAAAGGCAAATTTAATGGGTAAATATTTCATGTGCGCTACATAATGGTGCCACACACACACACATACATGCACATACAAACTGTATGTGTATGTGTGCGTATTTGTGTATGAAAAAATATGACGCTTAAATGTTGGTATAATTTTTATTTTAAAAACACAAAAAAGTTCGCGCTGTGTGCGATGTGTAAATAGCGTCGGATGCGGGGCGGTTGCGGGGGCGGGCGTGGCAGAGGCGTATATTAAATTTCCGTGTTGATAGAGGAGAAACACGAAATAAGGAAAGCAAAAGAAAACAAAGCAGACGGGAAATTATGAAGCGTGCACTAGAAAAACAGAAAAATCACGAAAACAAAAAAAAAAGAAAACAAAATCAGAAAGAAAAGAGTGAAGAAATCAAAATCGAAAATTAATAGACTGCAAATATTTGTAGATTTTTACACGAACTATTAGAACCGAAAACAGACCCGGACCTGGGCCCGGACTCGAGCTGCCACTGGAACTGGAAGTGGAACTCGAGCAGAAGCCGAAACTGAAACTCGAGATGCGGCGACCTATGCAAATAGTCTGCCTGCCTGCCTTCAGCAGGGAGAAACAAAATGGCGACGATGACACGGCAAGGAAGAGCAGTACGAAGAGCCGAGGAGGGGTGCGAGGGAATATTGAATTTGAATTTTGGTCACCTGGCTGATTCTGACTGGGACAGGGACTGGGACTGGGACTGGGACTGGGAGTCTGATTCGGGTCCGGTCAAAGGAAAATAACAAGGCAAAGATGTCTGCAGAGGAAAAAACAAAGCAGAGTCAAAAATGGCTACAGCACAATTTGGCAAAGGAGCGAGGTAGTTGGCACTGACCGTCGACGAACTGGTCAAAGATTGGGGAGGCGGCGGAGGCGGAGCCAGAGGCATGACAACAATAACAGCTAAACGATGCGATGCTACGGAAAAGTCATTGTTAAAATGCCCATTGAAGCGCAAATTGCAAAATACAAAACAAGAACGGAAACTCGAAGCGTAGTGCTCTCAGTGGGAGAGAGAGGAGAGATGAGAGCTAGAAAGAGACAGACAGAGAGATGAGGAGTGATAGAGAGCGAGAGCAGCAAATGATTTGCTTGTGTTTTGTGCAAAAATGCAAATCAAATTGAACAACAGACGCAGCAGCGTTGCAGTAGATTGAAGATACATAGAGACAGCTACAGCTACAGCTACAGGAATACACTGAAAACTAAAAAGGGAAATTCTGTAAGTTCCTTGCAGCAAGGCACGCTTACTTAGCTGAAGTGTTTACAAATTTCCTAAACTGATGAAATGATCAAAAATATTTGCCAAATTTTGCTTATAGTAATGCCTTTTGGAAATGAATAACGAACTATATGGCATTTTGGCATTTTTTCTTATAAATATTTTCCAATTAATTCTCTTTTTTTTATTTTTTCATGTTCATTGGCTTAGTACGTTTTTGGAAAAAAACAATTTCCAGCTAAATACTATGTTTCTCAGGAAACCGATTTCATTACTTTTCTTCCAGGTTGTTAAAAATTGTGTTTTTCAGGATTACTTAACTGAAATTTCTGCTTAGATTTTTAATCCAAGGAATAGAGAAATTAATTTTAACGTTGAAATTTATATTTTTTTCGAATTTTTTATTTGCAATTAGTTTTTTGAGCGAAATTAGTTTTTGTACCTTCCCTACAAATGTAGTAACCACAGTTTCCCGTGTAATCTGTACTCAGCTACCCAAGTTCTCGCAGTGTATCGCAGTGTAATCTGTACTCAGCTACCCAATTTCTCGCAGTGTATCGATAAAGTTGCAGCAACACCTGAAGTTGCCTGTGCTAGCGTGTAAATTGCTTTCGAGCGAGGCCTGCCAAGTGCTGCCTCGACGATGGCCGTTGACCAGATCCAGATTCCTGTATCCCCAGTTTCCCTGATGTCCGCATCTTTGGCACAACTTCGACAGCTCGTATTACGCCTCGATAGAGGTGTGAACTCGGCACTCGGATGGGTCTTCCCCCGCCTTTTAGAATCCGAATGAAAAGCAAGATGCGTTTTGTGATTTGTTTTGATTTCTTTTGGCTTGTTTTATTTGTTTGTTTTGTTGTGGCTCAATAAGTTAGAGTTAACCTTACATTATGTGGTACACAGTTATCGTTATCGTTATCGGCTTAAAGGGAGAGTACAGTTATCATACGTAGTATACACATAGGAGGTGCACGATAGCGTCGATAACTTGTTTCATTTCTTTTAAATTATCGAATTGCTTCGATTTTTAAGCAGTCAACAAGTTATCGAGTTATCGAGCTAGTTTTGAACACAATATTAATCGGATTTTGGAATGGTCTTCGAAAGGAGAGAGCGATATCTTGGTAACTTAAAGACTTAAGGCATTTTCTGAGCAGTTATCGAGTTGCCAAGTCAACAAGTTATCTATCGTTTTAGCTTATCTTCAAGTTTTGAACACGAATCGAATTGGGTTTTTTTTTGGGTAATCTCTTGAGAGAGGGAGAAAGAACGATAACTTGGTAACTTTCTCCATTTATCACCTAAAGAAGATATCGAACAGCTTCGATTGCCTGTCAAGCTATCGAGTTACAAAGTAATCGCAGAGCCCTGGCGTATTTTAGCTTGTGGTTTACTTTTGGACACATCGACAACAACTAGATAAAAGTTAACACTCGCACACACTCACACACACATGCACACACATTTAGACACACTCACACACATATGGGACTACACATCTACTTAGTGACTGTACATTTGGCTAATATGCTGCAGCTCCTGCTGCTGCTTCTCAACTTAAAATAACAACGAGTTTAGCTTTATTTCTATAGCTTATGTATATACAAAACAAAAGGGGGAAGGGGTGAGGCAGCACTATTTACAGCAGCGTAGCTCGGCGGACATCGCAGCTTAGGCAACCTCCAGGTCGGAGGACTCGTCCGCGTCGCTGTACTGATTCGGGTCGCTCTTGATGTGCACCAACTGCGCCGCGTAGTGCTCCGGCGAGCACTTCGCCGAGCCGGAGACGGACACGGACATGGAACCGGGCGGTGAGCCCGTGTTGTTGTTGCTGCCCGAGCTGTTGTTGTTGCTACTGCTGTTGTTGTTGTTGCTGCTGCTGTTGGTGGTGCTGCCGCACTGCTCCTCCTGCAGCTTACGCAGTCGCTCCTGTTCCTCGCGCTTCTGTTTGCGCCATTTGGCCCGTCGATTCTTGAACCACACCTGGAGAGAGAGAGAGAGAGGGAGGAGAAGCTGGGTTTAGTCAAGGCAACCTTTGATAGGGCTTCAAAAACACTTTCATCCGTTTTTCAAATTATATTTTCTATTGCTACCCCCTGCCCCTCTAACCTCCTGCCCGTCCAGCCTAACAATTTTAATGTTTTTCTTCTCAACTTTCTTTGTGCGGACCGCCAAGAAGTCCCACTACACGCACAGTGGTAAGAATTGGAGTAGAAACTGCTATAGAAACTTTATAAAATTCAATTCAATAGCTTTCACTCATTGAGAATGTATAAAAAGTATAATTTACTTATGCAAATTATATAAAAACTAGCAGAACTCTGCTATAACAAGAGCTAAATACAGCAAATTTGGCATACAAGTTTTTGTTTACCATACGCAGCTCAGGTCTATATCAAATTTTGAGTGTCATGTTCAATGCTTATTAAAATCATGAATTTTGATTTGTAATACGAATATTCGGCATAGTTTAACTATGATAGCATTAATTTTTGGCATGCAAGTAGCTAACTGTAATGCTGAACCACACTTGAAATTCAATTCAATTGCATAACAAACACGGAAGTTATGCGAAGAACAAACCACATCTGACCACTGTGCGGCCTGCGCCTTGCTGTGGCTGCCCCGACGGCCGCTTATCTCCGGGCACCACCGCCTTTGCGCCCAATTAGCTGGCTTATTGTAACTGTAATTAATGTAAAGAAATGCCTTGCCATTTTTTTTGTGCCTTGCTCGCATTTTAATTAGGCGCAGGCCACGCCCATCCGCGCGCGAGTCTCCCAGGACAACCCTGTGCTACTTAGTTAATTAAAACAAAAGCATTTCGGCTCGAAGTGACTTAAGGGTTAATTTGCTTTGGTCCAGCGGGGCAAGCGGAGGCGTAGGCAGAGGGGGATGCTTGTCTCTGCCTCGATGTTGTTGTTGTTGATGTTGTTGTCTCTCTGACAACGCGAGGGTGGAGCCAGCGCGCGCACTCCCGCCCAATCCCGCCGAGCCACCCCGGGCCAGCCCCGGGCAGGCGCCTGCCCTCGTCATTATTTTTGCCAGCTAAATAAATACTCGAAATTGTTGCTCTTGTTGCACGTCAACAATCGCCAAATGCAACTCGAGTTGTTGTTGTTGTTGTCGTTGTTGTTGTGGGGGCAAAGTTTAATTAGAAAAATTAGCAAGAGCTGGAAAAAGTTTTGCTCGCTTTCGGTTCGCTTCGCTTTTTGTTATCATTTGGCAAAGCGAAAGTTTGCGCAGCTTGTGCCACGCCCACTTGTTTATGCAGCAAATCGACTGAATTTGTTGAAATAACAGAGAAGCAAGCAGCATCAGCAGACGCCGCAAGAGCAGCTGTCCGCACAAAGGAGTCCAGAACGGAAGCAGGCGGAGAAGGCGCAAGGGGAATGGCCGGTGGGAAGGGAAATGCGTTAAACTTATAAGCAGCAGAGGCAGAGATAGGGACAGGGGGCAGAGGCAGGAGCAAAGACAGCAGTAGGAAGATGGGAGACAGAGGCAGAGGCAGTGGCAGAGGCTGAGCTAGAGGGGCAAGGGCAGAGACAGATGCAGAGAGGAGCGTCGTCGGTTGCTCCTCTTCCACTCTCTGTCTCAGTCTCTCAACTGCTTGAGCTCATTTCGAAGCTGTGTAAATTCTAGCAGCTGTCAAAAGGAGCATCAAGAGCAGCAAGAGGAGTAGGGGGAGCTGCGGAGCGGAGGGTAGGCGTGCCTGCCTTGGCTTATTTGCTTAGGATAGCTACAAAATGGCGGCGTCCTGGCAACCTTTGAACTCCCGGCCCGGCCAGCAGCAGTTGGCAACGTCAGCGAGCGCTTTGAACTTGGAATTGCTCAACGTTCGGCTCTCCTTCTACCTTCCCCGCCCATCCCTCAAGTGGGCAGGGTCACGCCTCGCTGCAGCTGTCACGTTGCATTTGCCATTTGCGAATTTCATTTTAAATTTCATCAATTTTTGATTTCAAATAATTAAATTTGACAAATTCTACAGTCTGCCTGCCTGTGTGTGTGTGAATGTGTGCGTTGGTGTCTCTATTTATTTTCATAATTTCATAATTTTATGGGCTTAAGTTATTAAAACAACACGCCGGGCAAACACATAGAAATCGGCCTGATGAGTTTTTCGAAATGTCAAAAATAAGCTAAAATTAATGAAAACTAAACTCAACTTTAATATACCCTGTGGGGCATAGCTCTATATATTTTATAGCATTTTGCTAGCACTGATAAAGTTCAGAGTTTCGACTACAGTTGCGAAATCTCAACTTGTATATACCATTCATACCACTCCACTAATTATTGCACAACTTCCTTGTTTATCATGCGATCAGATTGAACTAAACAGCATAGATCAATATTATAATTGGCTTTACGCCCATCAAATTTTAATATTTTCGCTATTTAACTTTGCTTGATATGCGACATTGAAGTTGAAGTTGTAATAGATCCCAAAGAAATTTGGTTTTTTTCTAATTTCCCAATATCCTTCATGCACTTTCCTTTACAGGGTATACACAATCATGAATTTAGTCAACAGCTTAATTATGTAAACAAGCAGAGCCGTCGCTGAACTGCCTATGCAGCAGGTTTAAAGCCAAATACACTACAAAAAAAAAGGAAACGCGCGCAAATCGCTAGCGTTTTTTGCCGCTTGCGCTTGATTGGACGGCGTCGACGTCGCTTTGCTTATTAAACTTTCATATTTTAATTAACTGTTAGTCGACGTGGCAATCCGCATTGAACTCTAATCCGACAGCCAGCGGCAGCCAACGGCCGGGTCCAGAGGGCGGGGCGCGGTGGGCGGCAAAAAACCTAATCCCGTAATTTCTACGGCTAACATGCAGAGTCCTTAGCTAGTGTGTGTGTGTGTGTGTGTGTGTGTGTGTGAGCGAGTGTGTGCGTGTGTTGCCACGTGACCTCTGACCCCTGGCAATGCCCGTTTAAAATCTGACTAACGCACCAAAATTTTTCAATAGCCGCCAGCGCGTTTTTTGCAGCGCGCGTCGAAATTTTTGGCAAATTAAATAAACACAAGTGCAAAAAACACGCGAGGCAGAGCAGCGGGCACTGCGAAGGGGGCAGGGTAGAGGCACCTCTTGGCGCTTAGCCTCCATGTGTATCAATGAAAATGGAGCGCATGCAAATTGAGTGCAGCAGCAGCAGCTGCAGTCGGAGTTGGAGCTGGAGTCGGAGTCGAGGCGAGTTGGCAGCACTGGCCAAAAAATGGCTCGCAAACACAACAAAATGGCCGCCGCCGCAAGCGACAACTTGGCATGCATGGGCAGGGCATGTAGAGCAGGGAAGGGGGGTGTGTGGGGCAGGGGGCAGTCGCGGGTTACGGACTGCAGCTGGCAAATATTGCCACAGATTTTTCAGGCAAAAGCGCATAAATCGCTGATACGTCGAAATCCACTCGAAGAAGAAGCTTCTGCCAGCGCGAGCGAGAGAGAGTGAGGGCGTATGCGAGTGCGAGCGAGTGGCACGACGAGCGTGACGCAATGGAAACGTGCATGAAATCCATTGAACAAACAGACCGTCGGCAGTTGATTTTTAATTAACTAGGAAAAGCGCTTTATGGCCGGCGCCGCCGCCGCCGCTCGCTGGCCAGACAGTGCCAGGGCTGGCAAGGCAGCTTTTTTACGGACAGCGGGAAATCGGTTTATCTACCGTGTTCTTGCCAACTCTATGGTTTTTTAAATTATCCGTTTTATTTGCTTTATGAGTGCAAATAATATCAATTTCATAAGTGCAGATAAAATTAGAAAACTGATTTAAATATTTTATCAGTCATACTAAATTTTAAATTAATAAAAAATATAAATTTAGCTATTCGCATATGAAAATATATAAATTGAAATATATTTCTTTAAAAACAAGCCACAGAAAATTAATTTTGAATAATAAGAGTGAAACTAATAAAGAAAATGGTTATTATAACATTTTTTTAATAACACTCAATTTTAATTAATCAATCTTTTACAGTATTTGCAAAATATCAGTTGTAATATTTGTTTTTATAGATTTTTGTTTAATTGTAATTTTTTTTGGCTATTTTTTCGGCCGATACATGTAGCTTTTTATAACATCACGCAATTGGCAACACTGCCAGAGTGCATGCAGTGAGACAGAGACAGTGGAGAGAGAGTGAGAGCGGAGTGGACGAGCCATTTTCTGTTATTGTTTGATTTTTGGCGTCGAGAAACGCTGAGCCCGTGCAGGACAGGATTACCAAGTGCAGCACAGCGTGAAATGCTCGCCACACCGATGCGACGTATGTATACCCTGCATGTGTGCGTGTTTTTGTGTGTGTGTGCATAGTTGACCGACGCTATGATAACTTTGCGCTTCGTTAATCGCCGCAGCTGTGCGCCTAATTTTCATGTTTTTCCAGCTCGCAAAATGTGGCCAAAATCCAAACAGAAAGCCAAAAGTCGAGCTAAAAATTCTGCGCGGTTGTGTGTGTGTGTGTGTCGCTTCAGCTCCCCCCGCTCACACCGATACTCGTTGCAGTTGATTGGTACGTGAGTAAATATCTCCGCCTGCCTGCCTGCCTGCCTGCCCGTGCATGTGTGCGTGTGCGTGTCTGCCTCTCACTCACTCTCGCTCACGCTCTGCTTGGGTAGGTGGAGCCTGGGGCCACACAAAATGGCGGCTGCCTTTGCACTCGACGCTCGACGCTCTAATTAGTGAAAATTGGCAACGCAAGTCGGTCGGAAAGTTCGTCACCAAACGCCGTCGTCGTCGTCTGCTGCTGCGTTGTTGTTGTCGTTGTTTTTCTTGCTCTCGTTGCGTTGTTTCGTGTTGTTGGATTAAAATCGCGCAGCCGTGAAAATGGCTCGTTACGCATTTCCCACAGCCGCTGCAGAGTTTGTAGTTGGTTTGATTTTGCAACGTAACGAGAGCCCACAGCAGAATAGACAGTTTGAAACTGCTTTAACTGCTTGCACTAATTAAAGACGTGACGTCATAATTGCACAAGCATAAGGTGAGCTACTTGTACTCACTTTTCGGCGCAATGTTTGCAGAGAGAGGGAAAGAGTAAGAATAGCAGAAGCGAATGCAGATGTGCTTAGCGCACACACACACATACGGGCATACATATGCAGTGAGAGCGCAGTGAGCTGAGCTTTCAAATGGTGTCACCGTGTGAGGTGTCATTGCGTGCAATGCGTAAGTCTACAAAAGAGCGAAAGAGCACATTTTGACAAGGATCGCCATAACAGTGAGAGCGTTTTTTGACATGTCGCTACCTTCATACGCAAATTACACCATTTGCTGCTGCGCTCTCAACTAAGTTGTCGGCATTTTTTTTTTGGTAGTGCATCGAAAGTGAAATAAGAATTAAAAGTTATTAATTAATAATTAATAGTAATTAGTGATGTTTATGTTAAAATGTGTTTGTGGAAGTCAAGGAAATCGTTTTTACTAGTTTTAAAAGTGCGCGCAGGCAAAACGAAAGAAAGGCAAACAAAGAAAAAAAGTTGTGAACAGCAAAGTCACACACGCATACAAGTGCCAATGTGTGTATGTATATGCAAATAGAGTGAGAGTGCAGAACTGAGTTGAAGTGGTGTCACTGTGTGAGCAGGCGTCGCTAAGCAGGGGTAAGCCTAAAAGAGAGTGGGAGAGCGAATTTCAGCAAAGATCTTTGCAGCAGTGAGAGCGCTGCACAAGATGGCGCCGGCTACTTGCGTGACTTGCAGCACTTGTTGCGGCGCTCTCAATTAGGTTGGCGGCACTTTTTTTCTTGTGCATTAAAAATGGGTTATACAATTTAATTTATTTATAAATATATTTTTTATTTTATTTATAAATGTGCAATGATATTTGTGTAAAAGTGTGTGATTAGAAGGCGCGGAAAATGCTGCTTGCTGAAAATCAATGCGATTATTTTGTTTTTACGTGCTGTGTGCAAGGCGAAGGAAGTGGCAAAGAGGAGAGAGAAGAGCTGTGCGCGAGGGAGGGGCATGGCTTTTGAGTTTCTTTACGTTCGAGCGATAATGCCGCTGCAATCATGTCAGATCATGTCGCGGCATGTCCAACAATGTCCAATGCAATCTCAAGAAAAAAATGTAAATTCTTATGGAAAAATAGCAAAAAAAGAAGCCCAAATGAAAACATTTTAACAGCTTTTAATCGCGCTGGGCAGGTCTTAACTGGGGCGACCTTTTAAGAGCTTAGCGACGTGCACCTGTCTGCCCCGCCCCCTTACCCTCTTACGCTCAGCTCAAGCTTAGCGCTTTCTGTGTAAATTTATGCAGCTTCGAGGCCAATTTTCGCTCCTCTCACACACACGCACACGCACAATATTTGTCTATGGTTACACGCTTCGACAGCCAAAACTGTAAAGCAAACACGAAAAGGACGTCCCCCGCACCCCTGCCCACAACCCCTGACCCCGTAATACCCCGCAACACGCTGTGCCTGGGGCCACAAACGCACTTTGCTCGCACAAAAGTCCCGCGAGAATTGCGAGAGCGACCCTTAAACGTTGTCGGCAAACACACACACACATACGCACACACATTAACTTTCGCAAGCGGCGAAATTGCTCTCAAGTGTTTGAATAATGGAAAATTATGAAAAATTATAACAACAACAACAACAGCAGCAGCAGCGGCAGGCGGGAGGGAATCAACCACCAACGCAGTGGTTAGCTGAAGGGGAGGGGCTGGAGGCGGTGAGTGGCCGTGTGAGATTTGCGGGCAGTGCAGCAAGCAGCAAAGTGGCCACAGAGCACAGTGGGCAAAATTAAGCAAATAAAAAAATTTAAAAAAAAAACAAAATTAAAATTAAAATGAAAAGTTGCTTGACATCCAAAAGGAAAATGATTCCATGAAAAATAGAAAAATTCGGTTAATGTATCAAGTGTTTCATCCACTGTGCGCTGAGTAATTTTTGGGTGCGTTTCACAGCCTTTGCGCCTGGGGCCAGTTGTTGTTCCTGTCTTGCTGTTGTTGTTGCTGCTGCTGCTCCGAAATTAACGAAAATCTGCTGATTCCAGCTCATTGCCATTTTAATTTCATTTGCCTCAGACTTGAGCAGAGGGGAAGCAGCCAGAGAGAGAGGGAGAGAGACAAGTGTGTGTGGAGGGGGAACGATAATGATAACAATGTCAACAATAATAGGAGCGATTGCCTAATTGCTGCACCGCAGGTGGCCCACATCCCACTCGATTGTGCAACTTCAAAAGCGGCAGCCAAGAATTCCGCTTGCTCGATTGTCGACTGGCTATTCACGAACCCGATACCCTATCCCCGAACTCTGAGCTCTGATCTCGGATCCCTTTCTGCGAGCCCTTTTCTTGTGCGGGCGCAAATCCTGGCACGATGAGTGTGCACATTCCTGCGACGCGACGCTAGACAACAAAACCAACATCAATATTTGAGCACAGCAAGAACTAGAGAGAGCGAGAGAGGGAAAGAGGGAGAGGGAACGAGACAGGGAGAGTGAGGAGCTGCTTACTAATTTCTTGGCGACGAGGCAAAGATAAATATTTGCGCTGCGCTCGAAGAGTTTATTGACTTGGCTAAGAAACGGGGCTTAATGTTGACAATGATGATCGTTCCGAATCCGAATTGGAATCCGAATACGTAGACGATCTGAAATCGAAATCACCTCGATCACTTGAGCTGCGGGATTAGGCGTATTTGAGTTGCACGCATCGCGGCGAGAACCCGAAAACAAAACTCAGGCTCGGATCGAGCCGAGCGTTGTGTGGCCACACAACTCTCTCGCAGCTCTCGCAGCTACTGTTTTACCCCGTCAGCGGAGGCAGAGTCAGGCAAACAGACAAGCGAGAGGAGGGAGGGAGGAGCGGAGGCAGCAGGAACACTCGAGTGTCTAAATAAAAATAATAATTGTAAATGATGAAGTCAAAATAAGCAGATCATTTAAATGGCGATGGGAACTCATGGCTTGATCTTGCACACTGTCTGATTGTTGTGGCTATACCCTATAAAGTCTAGCTAATATAGGGTATGCTAGGGAGAGCCCTGCGGGGATTAGAAAGTGGTCATTCAAGCGAATAGGCAGAGTTTTGTAGGACTTTGAAGAGCTACAGCTACTTTGAACAGCCTGCGGGGCAGCTGCCAGTCTACCCTGTAAGCTTTGGTTAGTGTAGAGTTGCCTGTGGCCTTTGGAAAGTTGTCATTACAGCAAGCATTTGGCATGCAGAAACATATAGGGCATCTGCTCGTCGTGCACTAGAGACTAGCTCTGGAGCTCGATCAATTTGTTGCTGCTGCTGCTGCTGTTGTCTTAGGCAAGATTTTCAATAATTATTGCCACTTATGGCATTGCCAACGCGGGCAGCGTTGCCGGACGCGGACAGCGATGCGGACATGGGCGGAGTGGGCTCAAGTGGCAACACTCGGCATGCAAATATGCTAAACAGTAGCAGCAGTAGCCCCGACTGGAGAATGGAGAGTGGAGAATGGAGAGCGGCGAGTGGAGTGCAGAGTGTGGAGAGTGGAAGACGCCGCTCAAGTTGATTATGCTGCTTAAGTCAATGACGGAACGACGAACGACAACGACGATGACTGCGCACAAGATTTGGATTTGGTTTTAGCTTTTGTTTTGGCTTTGTTTTTCGGTTTTCGATGGGGTTTTGCTGCTGCTGTCAGAGACAAGTTTCAAGTCTCTTTTCTTGTATGTTAATTAAGCGCTTGGCCTGCTACTACTCCCTCCCCCGTGCTGCCCCCCCTCCACGGCCATGATGCAGCAACATTTTTGTCAGTTTTTCCAGATTCAATTAAGCTGTTGAGAAATCTATCAACACAAGTTCGTCTCTGACTCCGTCTCCGTCTCCGTCCCCGACTCCGACTGCAGCTGCAACTCGAATCTCGATTTCAATTTCAATTTCGAGCTGAATTCCAGGCGAATATCCTAATCCGCTTAGAACTGCGAACTAGTTAATCAACGAACTTCTCATGCAGCATCTCAACTTGGCCAGAGTTTCCACTCTAAATTTATTTGATGAGGTTGGCGTGTTGCCACCATATGTTTTTCCCTCTTCGCGCGATTTCCATCTCGATTTCAATCGCAATTCCAATTGCAAACCCATTCCCATGCCGGGTTGCTAATCCGCTTAGACTTCGGGCCCGCGGTCAAATTGTCGCCTGGTGCCGGCGCGAAGGCGTCAATTTGGCCCGCGGCTTGTCATCAGGTTAATACTAAATATCGTTAGTTGTCTTAAGCTCGACAGTAAACACGAATCAGAGCACTTCGCACGGAACCCACACCCGGGTACAATCCTTACCTTACCCCCTTTTTGGGCACACGCAAATGTCAACATTGTCGCACTTGGCGTGCTTCCTGCCATGGGCGGAGAAGGGGTTGCAGTAGGTGAGTGGTGAGTGAGGGTGGGGGTAACTGTTTCGAGATTAAACATTTGACCAGGCAACTGGCAGGCAGGCAGCATATTGCCACGGCGACAACAACAGGCGGCGGTAATCCCCATCAAAGATGCCCGAGTACCCGCCTTTAGCTTTGCTTAATCAGCCCAAACAACGACAGCAACAGCAACAACAACAGCAGCAGAAGGGAAGAGGGGTGGGAGCAGGCGTCGCTATCAGCGCCATCAATAAATTGCTTACAAATTAAATTGTCAACTTTTGTCGCTATTTGTTGTCGGGTTTGTTCGGGCCGCGACACTAATGGACTTTGAATCGCAGCAGATCCGGATGCGCAGCCGGATCCACCCTCTGTCCGGCTCGACATCGAGCTGATTTGCCTAATGTGCCCGGCCGGGGGTTGGTTCTAAGCACACCCCGGGGTAGGCTTTGCCCGGGAAGTGCCGACAGACAGACAGACAGAGCAGAGAGCAGCAGCCTGTTGTTTACATTGGCAATGATACGGCATAACCTCAAACTTGAGGGCCATCCTGTGGCCCATTACTCAAATTAAGTGAATCGTGGCATTGTTTTGCTCTTGTCCTCGGACGGACTTTGGCGGGGGGAGGGGCGGAATGAAGCCCGGCAAATGCTAAACGCTGACAACTAAATAAACATTGGGAATTTCACAGAGACAAGCGGAGAGCGGGAGAGAGAGACAAAGAGAGAAGCTGAGATTGCGATGCAGATGGAAGGCTACTGATGAGATGTTGACTGGCCAGAGGAGTGAGGAGAATGGGGCAGATGAGGAACACAGGCACTGCACTCAATTGGTTTCGCTCGCGGAATTAAAACGAGCGTAAAATCATCCCATCCGCCAGGCGTGTGTGTGGGTGCGGTTCAAGGGCGCGGAATAAAACCGCAGGACGAACTAACGAATTACAAAGAAGTTAAAGAAATGATATTGAGATTAAAGAGCAAGATTAGTCGAGAAGACAGGAAACCATTTGAGGTGGAGTCCTTTAGAGTTGCTACAACTGTTCATCATTTCCAGTCATTTCCAAGTGGATCTGAACTCGAGCATGGACAGAAACTGTTTAATTTGGAAACTCTTTTCAAAAACTGTCAATACTTCTTTGGGGTGATTTTATTTTTTTTAAATGGAAATCAATAGCGACTCAAAGTTAGAAATTGATTACTTATTTTACCATCGATACTTCTACTCAGAATTTCTTTTTTTTTCGATATTCAAGCTTTTTTGAAAATTAGTGATACTTTTTCATTTCGATTTTCTTTTTCAATCGATATAAATTTTCAGCAAAACTTATGCCTATAATTATTATTATTATAATTTGATATGAAAGGAAACTTCAAACTCACCTCAACTCGCTCCTCTTTGAGATCCACCTTGAGGGCCAGCTGCTCGCGCAGCACCACGTCGGGGTAGTGCGTCTTGTCGAACGTAGCCTCCAGTTGCTCCAGCTGCTCCTCGGTGAAGATGGTGCGGTGGCGGCGCTTGCGCTTCGGCGGCGGTCCATGTCCCAGGTGTCCCAGGCCGAGGTGGTGCTGCGCATGGTGCGCCAGGTGCGGATGCGGATGGGCATGGTGCGGATGATGCGGATGGTGGCCATGTCCGCCGAGTCCAGCGGCGGCGGCGGCCGCAGCGCCATGCCCACTGACGTGCGCCTGCATCTGGGCGGCGGCGACGTGGGCAACGGCTGCGGCGTGCATGTAGTTCGGATAGAAGTTGGGGTAGGCCACTGTGGGGAGAATACGGTGGAATTGCGGTGAAAATTGTCAGATGGAAATTCATGTTTGGCTTGGAAAAACAATCGCATGCGAGACGCAAGGAAATCCTTAAAAATGCGCATAACAAAGCTGAAAAAGCAGCCGACGCCATGTTGAAAGCAAACGCAGCGCTGTGGCTTCCGTTTCCGGTTGCCGAAACGCAAAAAAAACGTTGACGTTTTAATATTCATGTCAAGGCGGAGCCGCCGAAGCTTTTGAATTTGAATGTGGCCAGGCCGGAGAGAGATTTTGCATAAAAATGCGGCCGGAGAAATGCACGCTCGAATCAACATAAGACTCATCCAGCTCATCCCCCGCCCGCCGGCGTACACCCCTTGGGCCGATTCGAATCGCAATGCAAATCCTCTCACCGCAAAATGGAACGGAATGCGAAATCATCTTTCATGGATCAATGACTAATTACGAATAATGCCATTCAGGCGGGCAGATGATGCTGAAGAAGCGGCAGGAGCAGGAGCAGGAGACGCTGCTGAATGTGGAACTGGGACTGGAGTTGAGTTGGCTAGAATGGAATCCCTTAAAAGGATCCTGCTCCTTAAGGTGTTTGCAGCTCAAGGCATGTTGAAGCCGCATCAGTGCTCAGGGAGGAAGGGCGAGGGAGGAGCGGGAGTGCTTTGCGCCTCAACACACTTCTGAGAGAAAAATTGAGCTAAATCCGTGGAAAGTTGGGAGTGTTGTTGGAGTTGTTGTGGCAACAGCATCGATGGAAAATAACAAGAAAATCTCGGAAAGGTTACAGAAAAAGTTCTAATGGCTTGAGCTGGAAATGTTTACCATAATTTAGCATATCTCAACAGAAACTAAAGATTTTATACTAAGCTACGCAGAGCATTTGCTGTGAATATCAGATAATTGTCGGTTCCCTATCCTATCTATTTCGAGGTATAGCTAAGGTTGTCTAAATTTATACATATGGCAACAGAAACTAAAGATTGTGCTCTATATGAAAGTAGAGCAGGTTCTCAGACTCTCAGATCAGTTGTGGAGCAGTGGAGGAAGAGTGGGTAGAGGGAATAGTCTGAAGTTGATACTCACCTAGGAAATCCGAGGGCGAGGCTGCGAAACCACTTGCTGCGGCGGCCGCCAGGTGGCCCAGGTGCAGGCCGGGATGCTGCAACATGGCAGGAACCCGCTGCGGCCGGATGGGGCTGGCGGCGGCGCTGGAGCTGGAGTTAGAGTTGGGCGAGGCAGGTGACTCGGTGCTGCGTTTGCCGAGACCTATTGCCAGTCCATTGCTGTTGTTGTGGGAAATGTTGCTGTTGTTGTTGTTACTGCTGCTGCTGCCGTTGTTGTTGCTGTTGTTGTGGTTGTTGCTGTTGCCGCTGGCTGCTGCTGCCGCGGCGGCAACACTGCGCGAGCCGAGAATGCTGTCGATGGTGAAGAGCGAGGCAGCTGCGGCGGAGGCAGCGGTGGGTCCACTTACACGTGGTCGCTCCTCATCCAGTATGGTCTGGCCCGACTGGGAGCCATCGTCGGAGGAGGGCGTCTGCGACTGAGGCTGCTGCTGCTGCTGTTGTTGCTGCTGCTGTTGTTGTTGTTGCTGCTGGAGCACCGACTGCAGGCGCTGACCGAGATAGCCGCATTGCTGCGAGTTGAGCAGCATGGCCGTGGTCAGGTGGTAGGCAGCATTGCTGGCATTGCCGGGCGAGCGGGAGCGCTGCAGCTGGCGCGGCGGCTGCTGCTGCTCGGAGAGATCGCTGGCGCAGCGCTTGAGCACGTAGCCAGCCGGCGGTGAGTTCGTTTCGACCATGTTCAGGCTGGAGGATGGCGGGGGCGTCGGAGGCGGCGAGCCGGGCGAGGGGCTGGGCGTGCTCACGACGGTGATCTTGAACTTGGCCTTGGCGGAGCTGTTATCGCTGCTGGCGCCGGACGCGAGCTGCGACGGCGTGCTCCACAGTGAGGACAGAATTTTGGCGGATTTTCTTTGACAGTTGCTGGCGATAATCGCGTTAATTCGCGCAACGCTTCCACATGCAATTGCACACACACACACTCACGCACGGACACACACACTGACACGCGCGACGTCGAGAGTTGCTGCTGCTGAATTTCAAATAATAATAATTTCGCTAGGTGTAGCTGTATAGCTGTAGCGCTGGCTGAAGCGGTCGACTGTCGACTGAACCCTTCTTGTCCGCTCGAGCTGCGAAACTGATGTGAACTGACGCGCACGACAACGAGTCGTAGACCTAGTCGAAGTCTCTCACGCACACACACACACACACGCACATAGGTACACAGAGAGACCCTCTCTCTCACGGCGGACATTTTTGTGCTGTGGCCAATCAGAGCGCAGCTGGGATTAGTCGAGTCACGCCCTGCCATGTTGCCTGAGCGCGAGCGCTCTCAGCGGGGGCTCTCTCTCACTCTCTCTCTCTCTCTCGTTTTACTGTTGTCTTGTTGTTGCTGTTGCTGCTGCTGCTGTGGTGGTGGTGGTGGCTCTGCCATGGTGGACGCCCTCCGCTGCGACATCTTCATTTACCGTTACCGTTACCGTTACCCGTTTATCGTTGATGCAAAGATGGCGCGAGCTGAAGACACAGCACGCTTGTCTCTCCGTGGGCGTGCTCGCCTCTCTCGGTCTCTGTCTGACTGTCTGTCCCCTCTCTCTCTCTCGCTCATTATTTTTTCTGCTCTTGCTTTTTGCTACTGACAGTTATTTATACAGATAAAGTCATCACTGACAGCCTCCGCGGCCCGCAGCCCGCAGCCTGCTGCTGGCTGTCCGCTGGCTGCCTGAGTGCGAGCGAGAGCGAGCGATGTAAAAATGTTGCCGATGTCGAAATTATGTGCTGGAGTTCGCGCTGAGATTGGCGATGGGGGAGAGTCGCCGACAGCGCTGTCGACGTCGACTGCGCTGCGTGCGCTGCCTTGCGCTCCGTCGTATCTTAAGAAGATAATGACTAAATTAATGCTTTTATGTTTTTGGCAACACATAAACATCATTATGCGCTCAATCCTCGCTCGGGCGTCTGAACCAGGCGCACGCTCCTATCCTCCTCGCCCCGTTTCCGTTTCCGTTCCCGCTCCGCCTCTCGCTTGGCCCTGGCAAGGAAGGGCTTATGTACAGCATGGATGGATACACAGAATGGGAAAGTGTTGGAGAATCTCTGAAGTCAGCGCCATTTTCTGATTAATGTGATGGAGCGAAAGAGCAGGGCGAAAAGAGAAAGGAAGGAAAGACAGTGGAAATGGATATGAAAATGGGAAAAGCAACTGGCAGATTTTACATAGCACATGGCTTTCGTATGTAAGTAAGCAGGTGTGTGTGTGTGTGTGTGTGTGTGTGCTGGTGTGTCACGTACGACTGTGTGCGCATATGAAAATATTTTAATCTAAAGTTTCCACATCAAACATGCCCAAGTGCAAATCCGAGCACTGCGCCCGCCGGCAGCTCCGGCCAAATGCAGCAAAAGCACAAACTGAGCTTAGACTAATGATAAATGCAATGGCCAGGACACAAACGAGCTGCCATGTCAACTACAGTGGAGACTGCCTAAGGCGTGCGAGCGGAGCGGAGCGTGTGTGGGGGGGGGAGGGGGAAGTAAAACCCTGCATGAAGTTCCTCCAGCAGCTGCATCGATGAATGTGTGAGAGATTTTATGTAACTGTACAGTGGAACTGCGCTGTGGTGAACAACTTGCTTAAGTATACAAATGCTTATGTGCTATATATATATTAATATTATACATGCCTAAAGACAATATGCATGTGAAAAATAAATAAATAAAACATGCAAATATTCTGGAGCATTGTCCCCCAACTCGCGGCTCCACTGTGCTTGCAGGCAACACGGAGGAAGGAGCTTATGTGCTTGCAGGCGAGTGTGACGAGTGCTCGCTCGTTCGCTCGTATGTATCCAACTGATTATAAGGGCGAAAGGATGAAAGGATGAAGGATCCGGACGGACTGGTGGACAGGCGACATGTGCGACGAACCGTGCAGCCTGCTCCGTACTCCATTCTCCATTCTCCATTCGACGTTGTCGAATGTTGCCAATGCTTTTAGAAATTATTGAATAATTAAGCAAGTCGGGCAGCAAAAACAACAGGAGCAGGAAGAGGGGGGCAGCAGAGCAGGAACTGCCCGCTGGAGCGTTAATAGTCAGCGCCTGGACAAGCTCCGGCTCTGCAAGCGGAGCAGAGAAGGAGCAGGCGGTGGAGTCCGGCGATGCGACTATTTGTTTTTGCTCTGAACTTCTTACATGTGGCGAGCTGCCGTCGGGAATTGGGACACACACACACACACACACACACACACACACACACACACACACACACACACACACACACACAGCGTACATACACGTGTGTGTGCGCCTCGATAAGCTCAAAAGTTGAGCAGGACATCTGTACGTGGTCCAACATTATTTTCCCTACTTTTCTTTTTTCGCCTGGCCCTTTTCCCCTGCTTTCTCTGCTCTATCGCATTTTTTTGCCACTTTTTGCACTGCAACTTTGGATTCGCTTTTTGTTTTAGTTCGTAGATTGAATTTTAAATAACTAATTAAATTAACTCGCCGCTAAGTATTGTGCACGCGCGTATTTGGCATCGTTTCCAGTGACCGCCCCCTTGCCACGCCCCTCTGTCCACTTGGATGGCGGAAAAAGTTCAATTGGCAAAGGACTGTGTAAACACAGTGGAATAAAAGGTTTTTCTACTTTTCGCTGCTCTCCTTCAGTGCTGCTGCTTGCTCCACTTCCTCTGCTTCTTACTCCACTTCTTCTTCTTCCACTGCTGCTTCTCCTGCTTCTTGATGATTTTTTATTCGATTTCGATTTGTTTCCATTCGCAATATTTGGCGCCGCCGGCAATCTTTGCGCTTTTTTGCTGCGAAATTAGAAAAGTTTCTTTTTCTCTTTGTTTGCGCAGCGAGTGAGTGTGCGGGTGTGTGTGTGCTAGCCTGGTGTGTTGTGTGCGCTTTGGGTATTTGGCTTGTTAAAAATTTAAGCGAATTTCAAGCGCAAAAATCGAGAAATCTCAAATCGAAAATCAGCCTGGCGCTGACATTGATATGTTAATGGAATCTGTGACGTCACGCACTAATCCCCGACAGCAGCAGCAGCAGCAGCAACCCCGACGACTACCCGGTTCGACCGGTTCGTAGTCAATTAAATGTCTAATCCAAATATCGTTTTTATCGCCTGAGCGACGCGCTCTGGGATCAGGCTCGGGATTGGGATCAGGTTTGGGATCAGGCTGCGGATCAGTTTAATCTAGCGATATGCGTAAGCGTGCAAATTGCGCTGATTACGCATGCCTCGTCTGCGAGTGCGACAGAGATGGCAGCAGCTGTCAGAGCGGCGAGAGCGAGAGGGCAGCAACAACAACAGAGAGAGAGAGAGAGAGAGAAACAACGACAAAAGGTGCAATAAAACCGAAATCGGGATGCGAGACGCAGGGATGTGGATGAATGAAGCGGGGCGTGAGCTGAACAAAATGGTCGCCAGGCTCAATAGAGGCATTCGGCAGGCTGTCGATCGGCATCGACCCAGGGATAACAGGCAGAGGCAGCTGCCTCTGCTGCCTCTGGTCGCTGTGCAAGCAAACAGGACCACACTTCGGGCCGCCCGAGGTTATCTCTGCTCTGTTTGAACTCCAATATTGAGTTATGGCCTGCATTTACTGGGATTACCATCGATTTGAGGCTGAACATAATGCATTAGCGGAATCTTTACTTTTAGACTTTATTTAGATTCAGCTTGAGAGGTATTCCAATTGTCGAGACTTGTCAATCTTTTGTATCTGAATTTTGTATCTGAAAACGTTTCTCAGCTCTTTTCTGAGAGTATTAAATGTTCCAAATAAATATTTGGATGTTGTTTTTTATCATAAAAAGTGATTTCTCAGTTTTTTTCGGATCTCTATTCTTTTTCGGATATATTTTCAATATTTCGAATATAAATATGTAGCATGAGCTTATCAAAACTTTATTTTCCTTTGAATAAGGTTTTGTTTATAGAAATATTATATATAAGCAACACTATATAATATCAAAGGTATAGAAACTAAGATATAAGTGGGTTTCCATTTTGTTTAATCTATAAATGGAACCCAAAAAGCACTCCATTAATTGTGGTTTATTTCGGTACTCATATAAGCCCCGTTTGGGTTGTCCTTTGTCTCTGGGCTGTCATAATTTCTGTTGATTTGATGCGTAATTAAAAATTTAAATTATGCCCCTCGGGGGGCATGACAAATATTTGCACTGGAAATGGAAGGGAAACGGAAACATTTTTGGCCAGGCCGAAGACGTGAATAAATCATTAGCCAGCAGGCGAATGAGTAGAGGGAGAGCGGGGCGGGGCGTGCTGTAAATTACTTCAACTCAATTAATTAGCCAGTCCTGGAAGAGGTCGAGCCGGAGCTAGAGCCAAGCCAAAGCCGTTGCAGAGTCTGCTGCTTATTTGCCTTAACTCTTTCTTGACAAATCTCACAATCAGAGCATGCAATATCCTGGCGCTCGGGTCGACTTTTCAGAGTTTCAGGCTGTTCGGGGCGTTTCGACTATTCCGAGTGTTTCCAATGCTCCGACATTGCGCACCTTTGACAAAAGGCAGCCAAAGCCAAATAGAAACTGGGCGCAAATTGGCAAACAAACAAACAGCGAAACGACAAAACAGACAAACGAAAGGATTGCAGAAGATGCCAAAACAGGAGAAAGAGTACGCAGAGAGAGGGAGAAAGAAAACAGAACTGTCGAAACAGAAGCCGAAAACTGGAGGGAAACAGCCCCAAGACTACGGCTCAGTCTCCGCTGGCAGCACTGAAAGAAATAATGGGACTATAACAGATATAGTATGGTGGTATGTCACATATTTCTCTCATTGAAATATAAGATCCATCATACTAACAGATATAGTATAGTAAGTGTGATAGATTTCATTGGGATAAAAAAGTTTACGAAAAGCTTAGAATATCTACATGTATTTCTGGATATGTTTTATCGTTTCATTATTTTCCATGCTTGAAATACATAATATTTATCTTAATATTTTTTTTGAAGAACTTGAAACTCGAAAGAAGATGAAAAACTCACAGAACACGTATTCTAAACGGTTAGAATATAAAAACGGCTAGTAAATAGTGTTGGATATTTTATATCTTCTTTCTCATGGAACAGTATCTAGGCCTACAAGTTGCCGTTCTTTAGTCCATTTTTTTCTGTGTGTACTCCGCCTTCTTCTAGTCTCGCTGCGTGTGGTGTATTTGTTTGTACAATTGTCGGAGCCGAGAGCGGACTCTCCCATTCTCTTACTCTCCCTTTCTCTCCTGCTGTTTCCCTCTCCGGTGTTCGTGGTGTTTTCTTGTTATCCGGCGTGTTCTATTTTGCCTACATAAAAAACAAAGCCTAAACAATGGCAGCTACTGCGTTCTATTCTACTGGTTTCTCTGCTGCTGCGCCAAGTCCTGGCCCGTTTCATAGCGATATTATTGAAACGCCCGATCGTTTTTCTGGCCGCTTTTCAATTGACCGTACAAATCGCAACAAGGCTCAGCCGGGATAAGCCCCGTTGTACCGCAACAGAGACCAGAGACCAGAGACCGGAGTCCAGAGCTCGAGCCGAGAGCTCCCTATTCATCATCGGAATGCCTGCCTGCTCTTTTCTTCACACGCTGCACTTTGTGCTGATCGCTGATGCGCATTTGATTGCTTCTCGTGCCCTCTCTCTCTCTCTCTCTCTCTCTCTCTCTCTCTCTCTCTCTCTCACTCTCTTTATGACGCTGTCTCCCACTCTCTTCGCTCCCTGCACAAAGCGTGCCTAAGTCCTTGGAAAATCGCTTTGGTTTTTTGCGCTGCCTTTTTTATTCCTTTCTCTTGGCAATTTCCTGCAACTAATTGCGAGAAAAATCGTTAAACCTGGCAGAGATTAGGCGGGAGCTGATCGAACTCGGACTCGTACTGGTACTTAGGCCTTAGTTGCACCGGGTGCTGCTCATATCTTGACCACTTCATCGGTGGGCACAGCTTCTAGCTGCTTTCAGAGGGTTAGAAGTGGTCATACAGTGGGCGGAAACGGAAGAAGGGTATACAAACTTTAAAGATCGACTTGGATAAAGATACTTTTTTATGTCTTTTCGATCTTTATGCTTATGGATGTCAATAAGTATATATTTCTGCTTTCTTTTTGCAATTAATAATTGTATATTTATGGATTGAAATGGAGAGCCTAAAAGTTTGGCATTTGTATAGCTGCCCGCACAGTGGACAGAAATAAAATATTTAAGAAAAATTAAACATTTACTTTAAAAAAGATTTTTATTTATTTATAGTTTCTGTCGTTTTGGGACATTTTAAATTAGAATAAATATACAGATCTGCGCACAGTCGAACGTAAAAAATTAATTAAAATTCTGAAAAAATTAAGCACTGATTTTTAGTGTGTTCTTCTTTCTTCTATTACTAGATTCGATCTTAAGATTTATCGAATTTGCCATATAAGTAGCTTGGCGCACAGTGGAAACAACTGAAACCATGCTCGATCTTCTTGAAAAGGGAAACCCTTCTTTGATTTCTACTGCTTTAGTAATTGATTCATTTCGCAGGCCCATCAAGAGGCCCATCGAATTCGATAAGCATACCCCATAGATCTGCTATATGCGCTGGTTTTCCACTGTGCCGCGTCGACCACTTGAAAATCTCGTTATCCTGTCAACGCCAGAGTTGACGCCACTTGGCAGGCGCTGGGAAAACTGACAGTCATCAGCAGTAGGTCGGAGGGGGGTGGGCGAAGAGGGGGACGGGCGCGTTCTCAAGTGCTGCAGCAATTGGCAGCTGCTTGGCGCGTATCGCTTACAGCCGCAGATGAGGCCGCAGATGAATGAAAACAGCGACCCGCCTACAACCACAACTAGAACCACAAGCAGAACCACAGCCACAGCCATGACTCGACTCACTCGCAGTCTGCCTGGATCAGCAGCAGTAGAAGCAGTTGCAGCCCTTTGTCCTATTGTTCCTGCCGTCCGTCCGTCCACCCGTCCGCCCGGGCGGGCTTAGGATGCGCGTGGGTTAAAGCACAAGAGAGCAAGCGAGTGGCACTCAAACGCCTCGGCGGGACTCAATTGTTTTGAGATCAATTTGCAACTTAATTGAAATCCATTTAAAGTAATGAGAGTTACTAACTTGCCTACCCCTCGCACCCTCGACCCTCGACCCTTTACCCTCTACCCTTTTGCCGGCCTGCATTGCGGCCTGGTCCGGGCTTTGGCTGATCCCGTGCTCAAGAATTATAATCCCACGCGAGCCTACCTGTTCCGGTTTCTGTCTCTGTATCCGTATCTGTATCTGAATCTGTAGCTGCCTTCGGCTCATCCTTGGACCAGTTCAATTTGCCTAAGCCCAAGCAAAGCCAAATTGTCATTTCGCCACTCGCGAGGGCAGCCAAAGCAATCAGCAGGCGCGTTGTTAAGCTGCGAAGCTGGAAAATTGGGACACTGCAGCATTATCTGCACTGGGAGTTGGACCAAAGCCAAGTAGCAGAAAATTGGAGTATTATCCCAGTCAGGGGCTTAGTTAAAGGGGGTCAAGAAATATATAAACATAAATATAATATGTACTACTGTGAGCAAAAAGTAAGGTGAATTTTCAATTTAAAATTCGAGGGCTTAAGATGGCGAACTAGTTCTTTTTTTCTCGAGTTGGCAGGACTGTCGATGACATTTGGCGGGAATTTCATGTCAATGTCAGTATAAGTACTATATTTACGCTTAAAAACTCGAAGGAAGCTTCTCAGCTGTGCTGTTTAAGCTATTTTTAAAGGGGTCTATACATGGACGTAGAAGAAATATTGCAAAGCTTGAAGGCAGTTTCTCAGCTTCTTGGCTTAGCTTGACGAGGAATCTAAGGCATAATTTAACTCAAGGAATTGAAATATAAAACTGAAGAAAGTTTTTCAACTTGGTTCTACTTTCAAGGGGGGTGCAAGCAACGCCTCTGCTGTAATACAAGCTTAAGCCATAACAACTTAACTTAGTTTCTGCCAAAGGGGGGTCCGCTCGCCGCCCCTGACTTCACGCGTGTGTGCGAAGTACTGGTATTATGCAGAAAATATGCAAAGATTGCCGAAAATTGTCAGTTCGGCCGCCGAGTGGAGTCCATTAAAAGGGAATAAGTGCGTGCAAATCCCGGCCCCGGGATGTTTTTCATATTATCAGCGCATATTACTTTATCGAAAATGAAAAAGCACACGCCCACTGGGCGCTGCGTCCCCGCCCCCGCCCCACTCGCTCCCTGAAGAAGTTGCCAAAGTAAACATGTGTGAAGTGCTCGGGGGAGGATGAAGTGGAGATGGCAGTGATGTGTGGGTGAGCGTGAGAGGAAGACTGTGTGTGAGCGAGAGGAATAGAGAGAGAAAGAGAGTCCTCTATGAATTGATCCCTTGTAAATCTCTAAATTGTTTTATGACCATATTGGAAAAGTAGGTGTAAACCTAATTTTGCTTTATGTGCCGCCCGAACGAAGCTCGACAGCAAAAAGGGCACACGACGCGGTGAAGGATTACACGTTGTTCCGGATGCAGGAATGCAGGTCACAGATCACAGATCACAGAGCAGGATGCAGGCTGCAGGCTGCTCGGCATGCACTCAATCGGACGCTTCCGCCTTTTGTTTGAGCGCTTGTGCTGAGCCTCATTTAAATCGTACCGCTGGCCAATTTGCATTCGCACCACAAGCAAATTGATCCGCCCTAATCCCCGGGCCAACTCCTTCTCTAGTGATACTCTCGGGCTCGAGCGGGATTTCAATTTAAAAGAACAACACGAAAACAATCTTTGGCTTTGGCTTTGCGCACGGCCCACGGCTTGACGAGGACTGCAAATTGAAGTCACTCGAGCGGGCAACTGGTCAGCCGGGAAGGGGTTTCTCTCCAGGGAGAATCTGTCGACAGGTTTGAGTTTAGAATAGCTGCGAGGTTTCTATATTATCTGAGACATGGAATGAGCCTTAGTTTCTTAGGCTTAACTGGTTTTGTAGATCTTTAGTTCAGTTGCAATTTTAGTAATAAATAATTTTAAAAGATTATTATTATAGTTTTTTAAGCTCAAATATTAAATGATTATTTTATTATGCATTTTTTTTACCTGCAACTTGTATGAAATGAAATTATGTTTCTCATTTGAATTACGCGCGCATCGCTGAGCGCCATCTATAGTTCACTGCTATCTTAAATTTGCTTACTTTGCACATCTGGCAACGCTGCGCTGCCCAGCTGTGCGCTGATATCTGGCAACCTTTTATATCGATAGCTCATCGATAAAAGGTATCGAGCTGCAGCCGAAACAAAAACAAAGTTGTAAACAAAAATGAGAAGAAAATAGTAAAGAAAATTGCAGCAAGGAAAGTTGGAAAGAAAATTATGGAAATGGGCAGGCCAAGGAAACGACGCAAGCAGCGCAAGCGAAGGCATCAGCGACGCCGGCAGAGGGTAGCGAATGCCTCAGCTGCGGTGCAGCAGCACAGCGAAATCTGGAGCAGCACGTACCACAGCCTGCTGCAGTGGCATCGCCAGCAGGTGCTAAGCTTCTGTCGCGTCCAGCAGGATGAGGAGGAGGAAGAGGAGTGCTGCTCAAACGAGGATCAGCTGGAAGTGGACCAAGAGCAGGAGCAGGAGGCCTGCAGCTCGGATGCGGATGAAGTGGATGCGGACTACTTGAGCTTCCTGGAGGTGACAGTCAGGCATCAGGAGGAGCTCAGGCGCATGCGTGCTGCCGGCCTGGCACCGTTGACAGCTTCCACCGCAGAGGCCTGAGCGAACGCCCGAACGCCCGCCTGCCCGCCGAATCCTAGACCTAAGATTAGCCTTAAGCAGATGACGAATCACCTGAGTGTAAAGCGAGCTCTGGCCACAAGTAAAAATGCATTTCTCTATCGCCAAACTGGAGACACTGCGCGTGGGCGTGGGGGCGTGGCGTGCTGCGTGTGCCGTCGCCGTGTAACGGTAACTGCCTGCGCCCGGGAGGAGTCTGGTCCGGTTCTGAGAAGAACCTGGCGAGCGCCTAATGAAGTTGTGCGAATCTCGCCACGAACGAGACGAGACGAAACAAAGACGAGACGCACATTAACCCGACCATGACAAATGCGGGCTCATTTGTTACAAAGAGCAGAAGAAAGCTTCGAATTAGGGCTTCGACTCGGGTTCGGGTTCGGGTTTGGGTTTGGGTTTGGGCTGCATCTGCGACTCCTACTCGAAGATGGGATGGCATGGTATTTCGTCAGGCCGGAGCCGGAATGTATAGCAGTGTAGATTCATACGGGATGTCATTAGGAGCAGCGCGCACTGGAGACAGTGGGTCATTGCGACTGGGCGTGGCACGCTCGCATTAGCCGCCTTTTCGACAGAAAAACCCAATTAAGTTATCTGTCTGACTGCAGCTCCAGTCGCACCCGAGAGCCGAGAGCCGAGACACCCGAAACCCAATCCCCAAGCAAGCCCAGACACGTTTCTGGAGCACAACAGCGCGCGCGGAAACTGACACCTTCCACCTTCATCGGCCACGATGGCCGCAGGTGTCGCTAGGCGACGCAGCGACCTTTCTATTAGCTCTGCCGGCGCATAAATCATGGCCAAGAAGCAGGCAGGCAGGCAGGCAGTCGCTGCTTTAAATTGAGATTGAGTGCGCGAGGAGCAGGCGGATTAAGGGGGAGAGGGGGGAGTGGGATGCGCAGAGAAAGCAGGCAGGCTGCAGACAGGCAAGCTGAAGACCAGGAGGCTCTTTCTAGCATAAGACTAATTTTGATATCCGTATCCAATGAAGAGTACGAGTACCGGGTATCTCACAGTTGAGTGTGCTACATCTAGGATTATCCAGCAATTGTGTGGCTTAACCCAAAGTCATAGGCTTCTTGCAGCTCGTTTAGTGTTGCCTTAGGTTTATTTGGTTTCTTCTTCTAATATGGAGAGAGCAACAGGTGATTGCTGAATGCGCTATGGTGAAGGGTATTTTATAGTAGTTTTATTTGGCTTTGAAACCTCTAAGATATCACATGTTTTTTAAGCCAAGAAATCAAGGAATCAATAATTTTCTCGCCTCTTCTATCACTTTCTTCCTTGTTTCATAATTATCAAACGCAGTATAGATAAGAAGACCTAATGGAGGTTTTTTTCTTTCTAATCTTTGTCCAATTTTAGTGCTTTCTCCCTCTTTTTTCTCCTTTTTCACTCTTTAATTTGCAATTGCAATTTTTATCAACTTTTCATTCATATTTTTGTTGTCTCCAATTTCTGTGACTACTTCTCTTCTGTCTTTCTCTCGACGTGCCCTTGTCCACTCCTTAGTGTGTGTTTGGGGCTCCTTATTACTACTCCTTAGAAAACTCAAACGCGAAAAAGACAATTTAAAAAATTCTGTTTGTTTTTTGCTCTTTCATTTGTATACCTTGTACCCATTGAAACTGGTCGAATGGTATATTAGCTTTGTAAGCAAGAGGCAATAAAAGGTGTGGTAGACCAAGTGTACACCTTCTCGATCAGCTTTAATAGTCGATTGAACTAGTCCGTTAGTTTGTCCGTCTGTCTGTATGACCATACTTCATTGTGCAGGAAGTTTCCTGTATGCAGATTATGTTAACTTCAGATTCAAACAAAAATTAACAAATTTGATTTGTATTTTATTTAATGTGTAAAGACGATAATAACAATATTCTTATTTCGACTTGAATAAAAGTAGCTGTAGTACTTTACGCATTAATTTGTTAAACATTTTTTTTAATTTATAAGCACTCAAACCTACACCTAGGGTATTTGAGAGTCGCCTCTGCTCGCCTCTATTTTTCTGTACTTGTTCATTTTGCATTTCTTGTGGTCGCTTTGGCGGCATTGGGAACGACGACAATGGCGCTTTTGCCTGGCCACTGGAATGTGGCTCCATTAAATTGTGGGGCCTAATACACGATTTGTAGCTGCTGCTGTTGTGTTGTTGCTGTTGCTGTTGCTGTTGCTATTGTTGTTGTCGGGCTACTGTTGCTGCTGCCGTTTTGTTTGTTGTCGCGCTGCATTAGCAATTTAATTGATTTGTAGGCAACAATTTGTCTGGCACTTCGTCTCTCTCTTGCTCTCTCGCTCTCTGTCTCTCTCTCTCCTTCTCTTTCTCCCTCGATTGCTTCTCTGTCTCGCTCTGTCACTCTGCCTCTGTCTCGCTCTGTCCCTCTGTTGGCCTAGTTGGCCTCCGGCAGCAGCAGGTTTGCCGCGCGTGTGTCATAAAATATGCATAAACAGCAGCAGATCTCGCGAGATCTCGCCAGATCTTACAGTTGGGGGTGTTGTCGTATCAACAACTCGCTGGCAACATGGCGGCGCAGCAGCAACAGCAACATGGAAGCAAGACAGCAGCAGGTGGCAGCAGCAACATCAGCAACAACAACAACAACAAGAGCAGCAGCAGCAGCCCTTTGGCTTTGGCTTGTTTGTTTTCCACATCGTTGACTGCTCGTTGCGCTGTTGTTGTTGTTGTTGTTGTAGTTGTTGCTGATGTTGCTGCTTGTTGCTGCTGCTGTTGCTGCTGTTGCCCTGTTGGTTATTAGCAGCATTCAGCAGCTACACCCATTTAATTAGAGGCCTCTTGCTCCTGTGTCTGCTCCTGCCCCTAGCCCTGCACTCTCTCTCTCCCCCTCTCTCTCTCTCTCTCTCTCTCTTCTCTCGTGGCAATTGCTGCGTCACTTGCACGCCGACAACCGTCGGCCATTTTGCTGCCACAGCACTACAGTAGTCATCCGGTAAGCGGAATGCGGCGATTTTGTGAGCTGCAGAGGAAGTGGCGAATCAGCATAAGTTTGAGCTTGCTTTCTTTGCCAGCAGATACATCCGTTTCAGTGGAGCACTCTATGGTGTTTATAAGTCATTAGACGAGAGTGATAGAGAAAAAGAAGGAGAGAGAAAGTGTGTAACAGGGTGAGAGGGAGGGGAAGAAAAGAAGGAAAAGATGAGACAGAGCGAAAGAAAGGCTGAGAAAAAGAGAGATTATGGCAGAAATAAAATGAGAGAGATAGCTAGAGAGGGAAAAAGAGAAAGAATAAGTGAGAGAAACACATAAGGAAAACTAGTGAGAGTAAAAAAAAAGAGAGAGAGAAAAAAATTACATAAAGAATGTGAGAGAAATATAGAAGACAGATAAAGAAAAAGAGTAGAAACACAGAAGAAATAACGAAAAAAGACAGAAAAATTGAAATATCGATATATATGTTAGAAAGAGAGAGGTACCGAGAAAGAGATGACAATTTAGAGCGGAAAATAGAAAAAATAGCTAGAAAGAGATACGATGAACGTGGAGAAATTAATAAAAGGAGAAAGATCCACAAAAAAAAAAAATAAATCAAATTAAATAAAATAAATAAATAAAATAATAAGAAAATATATTTTACTTTAATTGCAATTAAGCAGACTCCCTGAGAATTGAGTTTGCTCTCGCATCTTTTCATGTATGTAATAATATATATGCATATATAAATATATATTTATAGTTGCAGTCGGTACTATTCTCATTCTCTGTTCGCATAACATAATCATTTGCATAATCTTCGGCAATTAAGCGCGCATTTTACGAGGCTTTAAGTTTACGACAATTCGCAAAAGACTTAACTTTAATGGCCATATTCAATATTTTTATTATTTTATTTGCAATAGTTTGTTTTTTTTCCAGACCCCCTCAGACCTCCTCCTCCCCCCGGTTACTACACACTTGCATATCTCGTGCGAATTGAGTGTTTTTTAATGTTCCAGTTCTCACATGAGTCTGGCCCGCAGCCTCCCACTGTTTCAGCTGCTGTTGCAGTTGCTGTTGTTGCTGCTGTTGTTGCTGCTGTTGTCACCAGCAGCAGCAATTGCAAACTGGTTGCCCACAGAGGCAGAGGCCAGCGGCAGGCAGTTCCAGTTGGCGCTGCGACGCTGTCGAAATTCATTCAATTCTCAATCCAAAAGCAATTGCAATTGCAATTTCGCGTCCAGATTCAGTTTCAAGTTTCTTCTATGCTGCGACTGTGCCTGCTTTTCGTGTCGTTCTCCATTTGTCGCCAGGCACTTGTGGCAAGTGCGAAGAGAGCGAGCAGGAGCTGTAGAGGCAGAGAGAGAGGAAGAGAAAGGGAGGCGGAAACGTGAGAGAGAACAAACTGCGCCTGCGCACGCGTTCAATTAGCCGCAAATTGCAAATCGTGCGGCGCATGCCACGTCCAGTGGCAGTGGCAACAACATGTTGCCGGCTGCTGCTGTTGCTGCTGCTGCTATTGCTAGTTGCTAGCAAGCGTTGCAGGTTGCCAGCAACAGTTGCTAATGTGTTGTCAACAGAACTCGCGTTGACAGCAGCATCGAAAATATTTCATTTCAAATTTGCACGCCGCAAGAGAGAAAGAGGGAGGGAGAGCGGTAGAGAGGGAGTGGCATTGCGGGCAGTGAGTGAGAACTGAGAAGAGGGAAGCTGAGAAAAGAATAAGCAAGAAAAGAATGAAGAGGGAGTCGACTAGAATAAAAGAGAAAAGGGCTGAGAAGGGAAGAGAATATAAAAAGACAGTGGAATGCATGCTTAATGATAACAGCAATTTCTCGCAGTGTAGATCGCGCGTAAAGAGAGAAGGACGAAGAGGATGAGAGCAATAGAGAAATAGAAAATAAGTATTTTTTGTTTTTAGTTTTTAGAGAAACTACAGAGGAGTATTAGAGAAAGGCACACAGATAAATAGAGTATAAGAAGAGAAAAAAAAGAAATATCCAGAATTATAGAGAAGGCAGAGTAGAGAAAAGAATTAAATAAAGAGCTGTAGAACAACTATTTTTGACAGTGTAGCTCGAAGAAGGAGAAGAATTCGGTCAAAGTGATGCGCAGCTTAACAACAACAATTTTTTCTCGCAGTGTAGCTCTCGCTTTAATTGTGAGTGAAAACGGGGCAATCGCTGAGTTATGGCCCAGACCTTGAGACAACATCCTGTGCCCATTGTCCGTTCTCGATGGCAATGGCAGTTGCTGCCGCTGCTGCTGCTGTTGCTCGTAACTCAGCAGCAACATTTGCATCTGCAGCAGCAGCAGCAGCAGCAGCAGTTGCAACTTGCCTTCGACTCACCTCGCATTGCATTGAATTCCATTCGTAGTTGCATTTTTGTCATTTTGCGTTCCTCTGAGTGAATGATAACTGACAGTTAAACAGCCTGACATTGTAGAGCTGCCCCTGCCTCGCTCCCGCTGCCTTCCCCTGCCCACAGCATCACACTGTGGCCCTGGACTGTTGGCAACTCGAGGCAGGCAACCCGAGGGCAGTTCGTTCTGCTTTTGCTCTGCTCTGCTGCAGCGGCCAAAGGTAAATGTCAATAAATATTGCCAGACGCTGTCATTGTCATGGCTGTTGCAAGTTGCAGTTGCAGTTGCAAGTTGCCTGTAGCTTTGGCTCTGGCTGCAACTGGAGCTGCGGCTTGTTACCCAATCTCTGCCAGGGCATAAATTCTATCAACAAGCAAATGGAAATATTAAGGAAATTTAGTTGTAGCTGCCAGCGGAGTAGGAGTAGGAGGAGGTGAAGCAGGAGGAGGATGGGAGCAAATGAAGGGCAGCAGCAGCGGTTTGCAGCTTTTGTTTAGGCGCTCAAAGCGACCGCCGACAAAAAGTCAAAGGCGAGGCTATGGCCGGATCTATGGCCATCTTCAGATTCTAGCTGCACCTCTCCCTCTGCCCCTGCCACTGCCACTGCCAAGCTGAGCTGCGCCTGCAATGCGAAACCAACCGCAGCGTAACATACATCATTTTCACACCGAAGTGCAATTGATGATGAGACCCGACGACGACGACGACGACGACGTCGACGACGATGGCAACCTGTGGCAAACCTCAAGGCGAGAATTATGAGCGACAACAACAGCAGGAGGAGGAAGTAGAAGCGGGAGAGGCGAGAGCAGAGAGCAGAGAGCAGAGGCGCAGCAGCAAATGACTTTGAACTGAGAATTTGCAGCTAATAATTTACACAAAAGCGTTTTTAATCATCCAACAGCAGGCAGCAGGCAGCAGGGAAACTGCTATTGCCGGGGAGGATGTTGCCGCTCTGCGCGCATGGCCAATAAATTGCCAGCGTGGCAGCAGCAGCAAAAGCTACACTGAGCGAAAGCCAAAAAGAAGTAGAATTAATTTTAGCTGCAGCTGTTATACTCGCTATGAGTGCAACTGCTTGCAACTCCCGCTTTCGCTCAGTGCATAAATATTTACAAGCAGGCAATCAATCAGCGCATAGCTCAGCACTCATAGTCAATGATCCCGCTGCATTTCGGACCACTGTGCTGGCCCCGCTTCACTATGCTGCGGCTTGGCTCTGCTATTGGCATTGGTAGCGGCACTGGCACTGGCATTGGCATTGGCATTGGCATTGGCAGCGGCATCGGCATTGGCATTGTGTCAGTCAAGCTCAGCGGACCAGGCGAATGCCACAGAGATCATTGATAATGATCTGAGCAACTGCAACTAGAGCTGCCCAGTGCCGAGTGCCCAGTGCCGAGTGCGGAGTGCCGAGTGGCAGAGCCAGAAGCTGGAGAGAATCAACTCAGCGCCAAAGGCGAAATCTTAAAAGTATGCGTAATGGCCCCAGGGAGCGTGCACAGAGCTGCGAGCAGAGCTGCAGAGCTGCAGAGCTGCAGGCCCGGCGGTTGTTTGCCTTTTGTCTAGATGCTGCGATGCAGCGATGAGAAAACGCGTCATAAATGCGTAAAGTTGACGACAGCAGAGTGGACTCGCTGCAGGGGCAGAGGCAGTGAGAGGGGAAGGGAGCGAAGGAGGAGCACTTGGAAGATAGAGGGGAGGCAGGCGCACAAGGCAAGGTGGGAGATGGATGGACAGCAGCAGGAGATAGAGGGAAGGAAGCGGGAAAGTAGATAGAGGGGAGGCATGCCTCAGCGGAGAAGAAGGGGGGGCTGCAGATGGAGGGGACAGTCAGCTCACTCGCTTCGGCAGTCTTCATCATATTTAATGGTTGTGTGATAATATGCCACGTCGCTCCCGCTGCTGCTGCTGCTGCTGCATGCTGCATGCTGCTGGGCACAGCAGCAACATCACCAATGGCCAATGGCCAATGGCCATAAAGAGTCGCGTTGCAGTTGCAGTTGCAGTTGCAACGGCGCAAAACTCAATTAAAGAAACGCATTGCAGAGCCGCATTGCAGCAATGATACTGCTGCAGCCCCAGCTCCAGCTGCAGCAGCGTGATTATTGTGCCGATAATCATCGTTATCATCGTCATCATGATAAACAACTGACATTGAAGTGCCACATCGACAACGAGTCGTCGCTGTTGTTGCTGCTGCTGCTGCTGCGGCTGCTGCTCATAAATATGGCGTATGGTTGGGTCCTCCAGCGTCGTCGTTGTGGTCATCTACAACTTGGTTATTAGTCGCCCGGAATGTTGGCGATGCGCGTTAATTAACTCATCAATTTCTTGCCCCTAGCGCGATTGTTGCTGCTGCTTCGACTGCTGCGACGGCCGCTGGCTGCAACTGTTGCTGTTGCAGTTGCAGTTGCAGTGCTGCAGGATTTCGGCTGCCTACACACAATAAAAACATCGCGCTATGCGTCAGCTTAGCTAACAAATCAACGCCCTGCTGCTCGCTCCCCTCTGCTCATGCTGCTGTCCAATCCCAGGCGATCCAATCAGAGAGCAGACAGCGCATGACAGGCTGAGTGCACGCCTGCACTGTGAGAAATGTTTATGTGCGTTTCCAATTGGAAAATAATATTCAACTGCGAAATTAAATTGCAATTATTTGCAAAAGCTTATAATTATAATTGTTAATTGTAAAATATTATTTTCTAATTTAATACAAACATTGAAAAAAAAAATTAAATAGCGTGCAAAAGATTTCATACTTTGTAAATACTTTTATAAATTTTTTCCAAATATTTCTTTCCCTATTTTTACATTCTTATGCGAATCTTTTATGGTTAATGCCTAAGTGATTTCTTGACCTATATTTTTGGAGCTCGGATCGAATATCCATTGTAATACTGGAGTTTTTTTTAAAAGACTTGAATTCAGATGGATTCTATATAAACTATTGGATATAGTTATCGACTCATTGTCTGGCGATTTAAACTAGAATTGTTAAAAAATATATTTCGAATTTAAACTACAAATTCTCTCAGTGTAGGCAAGCTGCAATTGCTTGCTTCGCTTGGCCCTATCGCCGTAGCCGTCTGGGTCCCTTGCCCTATTCTTCCTTCTGTCTGGCGTGTGCGTGTGAGGTTGCATTCCTTGGTCGCCCGCATCCGCATCCGCCCCCGCCTGCGACTGCGACTGCGATGCTCTCTCTCCCTCTGCGATCCCTGGCGACGTCGTCTGGTATGCTTTGTTTTTGCCTGGCTGCGACGGCTTGCGAAATGAAGTACCAACTAGAATGTAGTTGAAAATGTCTTTAATAATGACAGCAACTATGTGTGGAACTTGAAAAGCGCGTAAGCATCATCAGCCGCGGAACACGTTCATGTGTCGTCGCTCATGTCCACGTCCCCCTCGCCTCGCCTCCTCCAGCTTCCGATTCGATTGAAGCATGTCCAGCTTTTGTTGCTGCTCACTGCGATTGCCTCCGTCTGTGTCTGTGTCTGTGTCTGTGTGTCTCTGTCGCTGCTGTCTCCATCTCTGTCTGTGTCTGTGTGCAATAATCTGGAACGTCATTTTTATTGCTGCCACTCGCTGGGGCATTCCTGCTGCAGAATCACAGCCAGAGCTGAGCCCGGCTCAGCGCAGAGCCACTGACTCAGTCGCGCCTCGATCTCTGTCTCTGTCTCTATCTCTCTGTCTCTTTCTCTGTCTTCAGCTCAGCTCAGCCTGCTCGTTGTCATCTTAAGCAATCATCTCATAATCGGCAGTGGCAGTGACTGAAGCAGAGAGCAGCGACTGCGGCGACTGCAGCCTCTGCCTGTGTCCCTGCTGCATTTATGAGGCGTCTTCGCTCTGTCAGCAAATCCTCGCCAGCCAAATCGGAGCAGCAGCAGCAGCAGCAGCAGCAGCAACAGTTGCTGACACATCGTCAAGGCGCTGATATAAATCTACGCATCGCAACGCATCGCTTCGCATCGGCTGCGGATCTGGAGCGCGTTTTGATTGATTGCTTGCCTGCCCGCAGGCAGAGGCAGCAGCAGCAGCAGCAACGACAGCGGCAACTTTTTGCTGCTTTTGGTGTTAATAATTATTATTTGAAGCGAATTGGCAGAGAGGGAGGAAAGTAGAGAGAGAGAGAGAGAGAGGGAGAGAGAGAGAGAGAGCGATAACTGAAGCATCGTGAGAATGTTGACACTCTTCAAATACGCGTTAGATCGAACTGTTGTGGAGGTGTTGCAGCTACTGCAGAGAGAAAGAGATAAATGTACGACTTTAGAATATATAAGAGCTGATATAGGAGTAGTAGTGGTATGTAGGAGAAGTCGGGTCAATGTGCTAAAAATATATGGATTTATTTTAAAAATATCAAATATTTTGAAGGGGAAAAAGTGTTTGTTCTTGATTATGATTTTATAAGAGCCCAGCTATATATAACTATATAGCTATAAGGAGAAAGCGTTAGATATACTACTGTGGGCAAAAAGTAAGGTGAATTTGCAGTGAAAAGTAAGGTGAATTTTACCGGAAAGGGACTATTCGGCCTGTTTCGAGGATTTGAAAAAACGTTGGCATAAGTGTATTTTATCGGGAGGGGATTACTTTGAAGGGGATGAAATTGATTTAGGAGAATAAATAAAAAATTTTGACTTTACAAAAATATTCACCTTACTTTTTGCCCACAGTAGTATGCATAGAGAGGTGTAGAGAAAGAGAGATGGATAGGCATAAAGACACATATAGAGTAAGAGGGACTGCTAAAGTGGCAAATCTATAGATAGTATGGCAGAGAGAGAACGAGGGAGCTGAGATAGATAGATAGACAGATAGCGAGCGAGTAGGAGGCATGCAGAGGGGCAAAGAGTGGAACTTAAAGAAAAGCTCACTACAACAGCAGCGAAGCCTTGACTTTGAGCATGTTGACGTGTGTGGCATGCAACCAAAATTTGTTGCCGCTGTTGCGGTCAATGTTGGTCGTTGTCATTGCTTGGGCAGCAGTTGCTGCCGCGACGGCAACAATGTAACAACGCGGCTGCAATTTAAATAAGTGCCCAACAGCAACAGCGGCCACTGAGGCTGCAACAATAGCAACAGCAACAGCAACAATAGTTACAACAACAACTGCGACAAGAACAACAACAGCAACAGCAACAACAACAACAACAGGAGACAGAGATAATTGCCGCTCGTTTTGCTGTTTGTTGTTTTCGTTTCTAGCGCTCGTCTTTATTTCCTTTTGCCGACGCCGGCAACACACGAAGGTCAACAGCAGCAGCAGCAGCAGCAGCAACAATTGCTGACGGCGAGTTGCTGTGTTGTTGCTGTTGCTGTAGCTGTGGTTGCTGCAAGAGCTGCCAGAGCCTTTGGCCAGCCGCTTACAAGCGTTGCAAATTCCGCGCGGCTGTCGCCATAATTGTTGCAACGGCCTCCCCTTAGCCCCCGCTCCCTGCTGCACTCTGCTCTGTAGGCCGCAGCAACACTTTTGAGAGATCAGCAATTGGCTGGCGCGTTTAATGAGAGACGAGCGAAAATAAGGAGAAAGAGAAAGGAGCAGGGCATGGGTAGGGGGAAAGGTTGTCCACCAGGGGGAGCGAAGGGGAGAGAGTGAGAAGGGGCAGCTGTGGCATGCGAGGTGTCTAAATTAGCTGGGAACGCGTTTTTCGGGTGGAGCGCGGCCATCAAAAGCGGCATATTGTCGCCGTCGCCATGGCTTGTAATTAGGAGCAGCCTAAAAAAGCAACAGCAGCAGCAGCGAGCACAGCGGCAACAGTTGCAGCTACAACAATGCGACGGGGCAGCAACATTTGTCAGCAAATAATAAAAATCGGTAGCAATTGCAATTGTTGTCGAATGTTCTGTCGCCCGGCGAGGCAACTGTTGCTGCTGCTGCCGCTGCTGCTGTTGCTGCTGCTGCTGCTGCTGCTTCTCCGACTGCTGCAGCTGCACAAAGGGATGCGACTGGATGCTGGCCAAGGCAACATGTTGATCTCTGATATCGTCTGCACGATTTGCCAGCGAGCGCAACAGGTAGACTGCGGTCCGGTCGCCAGGTACCGCCAGCAGTTGCTGTTGTTGCTCCCAGTTGTTGTTGTTGTTGTTGCTGCTGTTGCTGCCTGCTGTTTTGTGTGGACAGCTTTTTGTTGCCGCTGCTGCTGCTGCTGCCGCTGCTGCTGTTGTTGGTTTTTGTTGATCTGGCAACTTCATTACTTGACAGCGCACGACTTTGATATGGAGAAGCAACTGAAAAATGCATTTCAAATGACCAACAGCAGCAACAGTTGCTGGCACAACAACAGCAACAGCAACAGAAACTGCACAGCAAGAAAAGTTTACTATTTGGCTAGTCTAGCGATAAATGCAAGTCTATAGGAAATTTCTATAATGCCAATATATAATAATAATAATAATAATAATAATTCTATAATTCTGCAGTTGGAAAATTTAGCTTTATTTTACATTAATAATTATAAAGAATTTTCTGGTTACGTCTGCTTCACTCAAATTGATTGTCTTGCACCTTGTGAAATATTTTTAAATAATATTTATTTTATTCTCGTATACGAATTTCTCTCCATCGCGCTTTTCTTGCCGTGTCTGCTGCGTCTTGAGTTTTTCTGGCTCTCCGAAAACGGAGGCAAACTTTGTTGTAATCAATTTTACAAGTTTTTATTGTTGCTGTGGCAGTGACAGTCGCCGCATGTGGCATGTGGCAACTGTTTGCTGCGTGCTTTTTTGTGCGTGCTGTCCTTGAGCCGAGGCGACCCACTGCAGGCACAAAGACACAACTATTGCCCCTCTGCAGCGCTCCGTAATGTGGCAAAGTGGTTCGACTGACACCTAGACACATTCCTGCCGTGGCACAAATCAAAAGGCAAACATTTTCACTTTCAATTACGGCAATTAAAGCGCGCAATGATAATAACTTATTTAAGACGCGCGGCCCAAACTGGACGCGTAACGCGAGCAGCGTGCAACAAGCGCAACGAGGATGCAACGCCTGCAAAACTAGTTCAGCGGCAAATTGCGGCCAGTGTTGCCAGCTTTTGAGGGAGACGGAAGCAAAAACTAGCAACTTTTTTGGGAGGAAGCAGAAGCACTGGGAGAACAATAAACAAAGCTGTCAGAATTTGAAAGAGATACAAAAATATTCCTTTGAATTCACGCTTCTTGTAGCTTCTAGTAGTTTCCAAATTTTTGGCAAAAACCCGCTAAATATGGCGGCAAAGTACCTGAGTATTAAATGAGGGCTAGGGAGCTAGTTCAGTTCCAGTTCCATTTCTAGTTACCTTTTTGGTGCAGCCTCAAATTCCAATATTTCTGCTGTTCAAGCCTGAGAAGCCGCCAGATTTGGCGGCATTTCTGCTAAAGCGACAGCTCTGTCTGCCATTCCCTGCCCCGCAGCGCTGCATGTCGCTTCCTGCGATCGCAAATTGAATTTTCGAAAACTATGCAACACTCATACGCCCCGTGGGTCCTTGAACCCCGTCGCGCCTGCAGCCTGCAGTCCCCTGCAGCCCCCTTTCCATCCATTCCGCTCGCAATTGCAGCATAAACGCTTTTTAATTGAATACGAATTCTGAACTGCGATTGGGCAGGCAGAGACAGAGGCAGAGGCAGAGACAGAGGCGGCTGTGCCCGTCCTCGATATGCGATTCGCGATCAATGTTGTTGTCGTCATCGTCGATGTTGCTGCTGCTCTTGCTCTTGCTGTAGTTGTTGCTGCTGATGCTGATGCTGATGCTGTTGTTGTCGTCGCTCGTTTTGAAGTCATCGCCCAGTGGCTCACTTACAACTGGCCGCCGGCGGGCATCCTTTTTGGTGGCTCTGTTGACTTTTTTGTGTGTGTCTATAAACTCTTTGATAGGGCATGCCAGGGGTATGACGAGTTTGTAGGGAAGCAAGTGTAGATATTCCTCCTATAGGTGTATAAACAGATTGATTTTAAACAGATAAATAGATACATATACAGATATGAAGATACAGATACAAATGCAGATACTGATAATTTATAATAAAAGATAATATTATAATAATATTAAATATTATTATATGTATATATATAGAGATATAGGAACATATTCATAACATCGAAATCTTTTTCGATTTCTAAGAAAATGATCTGAAGGGCATCTGAGCTTCGACTCTGCCAAATTAGCCTTTTCCTCTTGTTTATACATAAAAGGGGAGTATAGCATATTTATATCTGTGTGCATGTATATGTATATGCGTCATTATATATATATATATTATATATATATTTATATTCTTAATTTATAGAAGTTTTTGTGGCTGTCTCTGCTGCTGCAGTTGCTGCTGAAGTTGAAATGCTTCGAGTTGGTCGTTGTCATTAAAACGCGCGATGGGACATCGATTTGTTGTTGCTGTTGTTGTTCTCGTTGTTGTTGCTGCACTTTTTGTGCTGCGGTTCGTTGCTGGTCTTGTGTTGTAGTTGCTGTTGTTGTTGTTGTTGTAGTTGTGGCTGCAGTTGATTTTTGTCGTTTGCCTTTTAAATGAAAATAACGATAAATCAAAGGTCGCTGTCCACTGTGTCCAGCAAATGTCTGCAACGAGATGAATTTTGAGAGCTGCCCCCAACTTGGTGTCCCTTTGGGGCACCCTTCCGCCCCTTCCCGCCTCTTCTTCTATCCCTCTCTGCCTGCCAGTGTAATTTGCTGTTGTTCTTTGAGCTTTTAATTGCCCACTAAATGGGCCTGTCCCACCCACAGTCGAGCAGGTGGCCACTTGCACCACAATCACCCACAACAGCGAAACGTTGCAAGCGACCCCATTCAGTGCGGCTTTTCCAACTTTTTCGACTTTTCCGACTGGCCGGCGACTCTCTAAGTCTGAGTCGAAACGGAGTCAAGGCTCGAGCTGGAGCTGAAGCTGAAGCTGATGATGAGGAACAGCGATTAGCGAATTCAAACTGAATCTGCGATGAAGCACGAGCCGAATCAAGTGGAGCCGCGCTGCACTCGCAGAAAAGTCTAGCAAGAAGTAGGACTGCTCAAGTGCAGGTTGTTACTGGGGTAACTCTGAGAGGGTATAGTAATAAGAATTAGGAGAACCCGAGAATATTTTCTTTTTCTGTTAGAAATATAAAAAGTATGGTAGAAAGAGTCCAGGAAGATGCACGAGAACTTTAGTTTTTTTCTAGACTATTTCTGGCAGTGTATTGCTTTCGAATTCGACTCCAGGGGAAAGTGCAGCCCAGTCACCTGCCGATAGGAATGCCTGCACTTGAGCTTGCGCTTGAGCTGGAGCTGCAGTCGAAGCCGAAGCCGAAGCCGGAGCTGGAGCCTGGGATACTTCTCGCATCTCGCAGTTAACGAGGCCGAGTAGGTGGCCTAGTGAGCCGGGCGGACCATGAGAACCTGGCCGAGGACGCAGAGGTTAAACTGCAGGCTCAGACCAGACCAGGCCGGGCCAGACCAGGGCAGAGCACTGCGATAGCCCCCACAGTTGCACTTGCCAGTTGCAAGTTGCCAGTTGGCATTGTGGAGCCTAATTAATTACCACGCCGGTGGCTTTCTCTAATGGCTGCTGCGTCTGCCCGTCTGTCTGTCCGTCTGTCCGTCTGTCGAGTGTCCTCTGTTTGCTCTGTGCTCTAATGTAGATATTCCATTGGCCATTAGGCGCAGATGATGATGATGAGTGGCAACTGGCAACTGGCAACTGGCAAGCGGCAGTAACTGGCGACGATCCTCGTCTGACGACGTCATAAGGAGCAGGGGTGGGGGCAGGGTATACATATCTGCCATGTCGATGCCTAACTCTGACTGCCGCAGTTAATCTCGACTGGGACATAAAACAACAACAAGTAACCCAGTAACAACAACAACAACAACAACAACAACAAAAACAACAGCAACAACAAGCAATGAGATTATCTCTCATCAAAGGAGCACGTTTTCGAAATTACCGTACTAAGTGGGCGTCTAACTGTGCCAGTGTGTGTGTATGTGTGTGTGTGTGTGTGCGTTAGCTCTGCCCCCTCTGCTGCCTACTCCTCCTCAGCTAGCAAAGCGAACATTGGCAGCGCTTTTTCAAATTTTCCACGCTTGCTTTATGCAATTTGTCTACTTTGGAGAATTCTCCGCCAACACTGTGCAACAAAATATTCGAAATTATAGCTGAAACTACTGTTGCTGTTCTGTGAAAATATAAGACGACTTATAAAATAATTAACATTATTTATATATGCAAAACTCGTAACCGATTTCAACTCTCAGCCCGCAGCTTGTAGCGCAGTGTAAATACTACCGCCTACTCATATGTAGCACAGTACAAATAATATTATAATTGTTATTGTCTGCATTCGGTCCGAAGCTTGTAGCACAGTGTGATTCCGTCAGTGGGTAATTTTCGCAGTGTTTTCCACCGTTTGCCGAAATCAAAGTCAGAAAATGTTTTATTAAAAATATTTTAATGCCATTAAGCATTAAACATCAGGCAAGTGTATTAACCTCTCAAGGAGGCCGACCACACCGAAGAGGACGGCGCGACGCGGCTTCCCTCTGCAGTCTGCAGCGACTACCGTCGCCGGGGTCAGAGGTCGCTTTCATTGGCCATTGACTGCGGACGCGGCAGCAGCAGAGGAGAGTGCAGGCGGGGAGGGGGCAGGCGGAGCTGCAGCGTTTCGCATTTCGCGCATCGGGTCGGGTTCAATTTGCTGTGCGTTATCTGCGCAGAGAAATGGAGGCGGTGCTTGTTGTGGCAGCAACTTGCTGAATGCAGCCTGCCGCTTGCAACCTGTGGCAAGTGTTGCATGTTTCGGCCAACGGCAGCTGCACTTGCTCCCCACGGCGCATGGACAATTTCTGGCTAATTTCCCAATGCAAATCTGCGGCGTTGCATCTGCAAATGGGAAAATGGGAAATGCGCCCGCTGAGCGCGCGCGAGAGACAGAGTGGGAGAGGCTTAGGTAATGCGAGCGAGAGAGCGAGCGAGACAGCGCCAGAGACAAGAAAAAATGTCTGCAATGCTTAAATAAATAAAATGAAGAAATTGTAGAATCACGACGAGGCAACAACAGCAGCAGCAGCAGCAGCAGCAGCAACTGTTGCAAGTTGCACGCGTTGCATATCTGTGGCAGATCCGAGGCGAAACCAAGGCAAATCCTCGAGTGCTTTGCCTCGGTTCGGTTTCACGGCCAGCGTTTCATTAGGGCTGAGGTTATGCAAACAGAACTTCAACAATTGCAGCTGATGAGGCAGTCCAGCTGCTGAGTGGTGCTAGGCCCCTAGTACAGTGGGACAAATTGGGAAAATGTTGGAGCAAGATTTATAAAATGTTTTAAGGAATAAAAAAACTGAATATAATTGCAATCATCTTAAATACCAATATATATTTAAATTCAGTTAAGAACAGGATTTATTCTATATTGCTATAAGACGCTAAACTATATTCAGCTTAGCTGCCTACCGACTTTTGCTCCACTGTAGAGCATCTCGTTGGTCGCGTTTGATTTGCGGCATGAATGAGCTTCACTTCGGCAACATTTGTTCATAATATGCGAATGCCGTTAGCTGCAACTGGCAACAGGCAGCAGACAACTGGCAACTGGCAACGTGCAACGCGCAACTTGCAACTTGCAACTGGCTAACTGCAACGTTTGTAAGGTGTCCGATTGGTAGCCTTATCACAGCTCCAGGCGGGGGCTGCAGCTTGGGCTCTACTCTGCTTTGGCGATTTTCTCACACGGCCTACAGTGGGATGAGGGATAAGCAGAGAGGAAACGGAGTGTGGAGCGGTGTGGAGAGAGGTGGAGAGGGGAGGGAGGACTGCACTGGATGCATGTTAATGATCTTATCGCCCAGGCTTAGCATTTAATACCAAATTTGTTTTATGCAAATGAACCGAGTGCAGGCAGCAATTGCAATCGCTGCCAAGTGGCAACTGCTGGCAACTGGCAACACGAGCATGTGGCACTAGCGAGTGGCAACTGGCAACTGGCAACAGTTGGTGACAAAACTGGGCAAAACAGGCGTTGAATTTGATGTTGCTGCCACAGCAATTTTACGGTATTTAATTGATGTTTAACCTTGGCGCGGCCGTCCCCAATTGAAAAGCGATACCCATAGCCCCAGACAGCTTGCAACGCCTGCTGCTGTGGCAGTACCGCCCCCTGCCCTGCCTCTGCCTCTGTCTCTGCCTCGACCTCCACTCCTCGCAGATCGTGTGATTTTGAGCGGGCGATAAGCGGCGGATTCGGATTGCCAAAATTGCCGGCTTTATTTCATAAATCTTTTTATGAATTCAATTTATTTTTCAATTTTTCAAATGCCTTGCCGCCTGTTGCCTGTTGCCTGTTGCTGTTCGCTGTTTGTGGTGGCTGCCTGCCCCACAGCCTCGGCGCGATCTTGCTGCAGCGAGGGGCAACTTGCGTGTTTCATATTTAATCAATTTTTTCGGTCTGCGCGCAAGTCGCACGCTCTTTTATCTGATTAGGCTTCAATTTCTCAATTTGGCCCATTGATTTCGTTTCGCCGCGATGCGATCCAATGCGATTCGGCCGAAGTTCTTGTTAACATTGAACTTTGGCTGTGGATTCGACTGTGACGGCGAGTGCAGCGTGCAAATCGCGAGGAAAACATCGATAAATCGATTTAAATTGGGCGAAAGGAGCGGAGACTGTTTGAGCTATTTTCTTTGGTAATTAGGCAAATTTGCCTATAGTTTTGGCGTGCAGCATCAAACGTGAGTCGAAGACACATTGCTTTTATCGATAGTTTGCAGGGAATGCCAAGGATAAGGCACATTGCATATATTTAAAGATCAAGGGATTTAAAGATCAAGAGATTGGGAGAGAAAAAGGGAAGGAAACACAAAGAATCAGTTTTAAATCATAGATATTGACATTGGGATAAATATTACTTGTATTTATTAAAAACTATCGATAGTAATTGATAATAAAAATATTTTAGTTCGTTCGTTTGTGTAGTCAAAAGGAAATGCAGAGTTATCAATAGATATTAATGCTATCAAACTATCCAAATATACGAAATAAATACTGCATTTTTCATGTTGATAAAGAAAAAAAAAGAATCTTAAACATATTATTATTATTATTACTATCATATATCGATAGGCGATAACACTTCATTAATATTACAGTATTATTTATTCAATTAATTTGCATAGCCCACGAATTTACAGAGTATCTCAGTAGTCAGCAGCCTCTTGCAACCCACACGCCTGTGTGTTCATGCATTTCCCATACTTTGTTTAAATCGGGGCCGAGACGGCGACCATCTAATGAGCGAATCGAAGGTATCACGCTGCTGTCCGCCGTCCACTGTCCGTTGGCCGACGCCGACGCCGTTCAAGTCGTGCTCCCAAAGAAGCGGAAACAAGGCAGCAAATGCTGCAAATGCAACAAATGCAGGCAGACAATGCAGCCTGTTCATGACTTATGCGCTGAGAGTTTTCCGCGAATTTTCGCCGCTACGAAAACACCTCACAGATCGCTCGCCCAGGCTTCGCCTAGCCCCTGCTCCCCCCGGGTGTACACTCTGAAAAAGTAGATACTATTTCCAATAGAACGAAGTGAGATCTCTCAGTGTAGTGCAGCCATAGCACCCAATAGAACGTCTTCCAGACAAACTTTGAAAAAAAGTATAATTTCTTATAATATTAATTTTTTTTTCAGTGTAGCGCTGGCACAGCTTTCGCTTAGCTCTTTTCCCCGCTTTAGCTGTACACTTGGAGCAGATAGATACGTTTTTCCAGAGAGTAAAGTCTGAGTTCTGTTGCCTTGGTTTCTCTCAGTGTAGTCGTGCATGGCATTGCTGTCATTCAAGGCCAAAAACCAAAAAATACAAAAAACCAACACAATGTGAACTTGGACTTGGATCTGGAGCTCATGCTGTAGCTGCAGCTGAAGCTGAAGCTGTAGCTGGAGCTGTAGCTGGTAAAGCGAGCGAGGCCATAAATTAATCAAGCTGCGGTTTGGGCTGCGCCCTCCCGGCGTCCCCCTCTGCGTCCACTGCATTTGACAATTGTGGAAGGATCGGGCGCACTTTTGCTTTTGGCTCCTCGTCTGTGTCCATCTGAAACCGAGATTCGGTTATTGACAGCCGCCGCTCGTCCGCATCCTTCTGTCTCAGCTTCGCTTTGTCTGGCTTCTGTTGACAGGCTCTGTCTCCTTCCCTCTCTATCTCCCCATCTCTCCATCTCTCTCGCTCTCTCCGTTTCCCTCTGTTCCGGGCACTTTGTCCGCCGCCTGGGCGAATATAATTTATGTCCTGGCATTTTGCATACTCGCCGTAATCGCAGAAGCAGCAGCAGCAGCAGCAGCAGCGGCGGCAGCGGCGTATTTTACTTTTACTTTTCCGCGCATTCTGCCGTCGCAGTTGCAGTTGCAGTTGCAGCTACTGTTGCTGCCCTTTGTGGTTGCATCACTTGAAGTAGCCGCCGCACAGTGGTTCAGCGTAGGTGAAGAGCACATGTTAAAGTGTTTGGGAAAAGTAATAATTATACTAAATTGTAGCATTAAGTAGCTTGATTGATCTTTGATTGTTCCACTGTGCAGTGCACAATATAAGCAGCACTTGCTGCATTTAATAAACAAAGATTTATTTTATTTGGTCTGTTAGCTGTTGCTAGCTTGCCCAGCTATGCACAGTATTCGTTATTTATTTATTATTATTTATTTTTTATTATCAACTTATTTTATTTTATTATTTGTTTTTTTTTTTTAAGCTTATGCGTATTTTCTTGTTACTGTTGGCCAGTAATAATATTTTACTAACATTAAATATGTTTATATTAAAAAACTGCACTTTTGCATTGCACTTGCCTCACTGTGCGCTGCGCTTGCTGCTGCTCCCTTTTCGTTTTTGTTCTTTTGTGAAAAATAACTCCTTTGTCCTGTCAGTCAGAGTCAGAGCAGTCGCAGCAGCAGCAGCAGTCGAAGCTTTCGGTTTCCCTGAGTCGCTTCCCTACACTGCGCTGCTCCTGCTGCTCCTCCTCCTGCTGCTGCTGCTGCTGCCTGATACTTTGCATACATAAATTCATCTGTGCCAGTTCGAGAGTCGCGAGTCCGCGAGAACTTCCCAATGAACTGCAGCAGAAGCAGCAGCAGCAGCAGCCGCAGCAGCCGCAGCAGCATTTTTAGCATCTGTCGCTGTTAGGGTTAATGTCAATTGGCCGGTTTCCTGGATGCCATAAATACAGCTGGGGTGGGGAGAGGTGGGGGTAGGAGACCGCCAGGGAGCTGAAGCAGGAGCTGGATTAGCCCTAGGGGCTGATTGCATTGTCTTGCAGCAACGCCTTCGATTTAATTAGCAGCTTTTGCAGCGTTCTCTCTGCTTACTTTCTAATTGCCAGTCGAGGCGCGCTAGGCGGACGAGGGGGATGGACAGGCGCAGGGGAGAGTGCAGGGGAGACTAGTCAAGCAGTCAAATAGTAATCATTGTTGACAATCACGAAAAAGGCCTTCGCAGCGGCAGCAACAGTCGCAGTCACACCGGCAATTGCAACTTGTTGCTGCCTGCATTTCAATATCGTGCGCGGGCCGACAACAACAGCAGCAGCAGCAGCAGCAGCGGCAACAACAGCAACACCAACAGCAACAGCAACAGCAACAGCAGTGAAAAAAGCATTTATACAAATTCGACTGGAAAACTAACAAAACGCCAATTAATTGCCAAATAGAATGTTTTATCTATGAAATCGCAGCAACTGCAACAGCAACAGCAACAGTAACAGCAAACAGCAACAACATCAGCAACTGTTGCTGTTGCAGGCGTGAAGAAGTGAAGTTGGGGCGGCCACTCACACAGCACAGAGCACACAGCACAGAGCACACAGCAACAAAGTATTAGTAAAAGTTAAGCATTTGTGACCGTAACACATTTTCGAGTTGGCCAATTGCAGTTGTGGGGCTGCAACTGTTGCTGCTGTTGTTGGCGGCAACAATTGCAGTTGCTGTTGATTATTTGCAGAGGAAAGCAGAAAAACAGTCGACAGTTAAGCCAAATGGCTAAGCTGCTGCTGCAGTTGTTGTCGCAGTTGTTGTTGTTGTTGCTAGAGTTGTTGTTGTTTTTGTGTTGCTGTTGCTGATAGGCAGTCAGGCACTCGGCGGCAGCAATGGTGACGATCTAAGCATCGGCCAACGTGCATCGCAAGCGGCATCTTAGATGCTTATACGACCCAACACACACACACATAGACACACACACACACACACACACACAACGCTGGGCCGTCGTGCAGATTAGAGGCCTTCATACATATGCAAAAGCCGAGCCGAAAGTCGTGTGTTGTTGGGCCTGCCCGCCGCCTGCCATTGTTGTTCTTCGCGGAAGAAATGGTCGAGTGAAAGAGAGAGAGAGAGAGAGAGAGAGAGAGAGAGAGAGAGAGAGAACGACAGCGAGAGGGCGACAGATTGTGAGGCATTGAACGAGAGGTGCGATTTAAGTGCAACTTAAATTTTAAATGCCACTTTAATAGCATCATTTGCACGCGGCGAGCTTGTTAACTTGCAGCACACACAAAATTTCCTGCTGCTGCTGCTGTTGCTGCTGCTGCTGCAACTGGGACTGCCCCGTGAAGGGGGAGTATAATGATGCCGCCGTCGCCGTCGCTGTTGCTGTTGCGCTTGTTATTGTTATTGCTGCTGCGGTTGCAGTTGCAGTTGCAGTTGCAGTCGCAAAGCGTGATCAAAGAAGCTTCTTCTTCTGCCTCTTGTTCGTCTACAGCTGAGCAGAAGTCGGCAATAAGCAGTTACATTTATGGCAAATGGAAACACGTCGAAACAACAACAGCAGCAGCAACAGTTGCAGCAGCAGCAGCAACAGCAACACTTGCCCTGCTGCCCGATTTCATTTGATTTGATTTTATTTGCCCGTTGCGAGTCACAGCGAAAATAAATCAAAATCACGCAAATTGCTCAATTAAAATTACTCAACATGAGGCAGCAGCAACAGCAGCAGCAGCAGCAGCAGCAACACCAACAGCAACTGCAGCAGCAACAGCAACTGCAACGGCAACTGTTGTTGCCCAACTCGGAAATTAGCATTTGAATAATGAATAACAAGCTGAATGGACTCTGTCTGGATTCGGTCGCACGTCTCTCTCCCTCTCTGTGTCTCCCTCTCTCTACCTCCCTGTCTCCCTCTCTGCTTCTGTCTGCACGCTAAGCTCGACCAACTAAGCGCTGTCATGTAAGCGACTAATTAACATGTCAGTCAGTGCGTCAGTCTGTCTGTCTGTCTGTGTGTCTGTACAACTGTCTGTCTGTCTCTCTGTAGCTCTGTCCGTCTGCGGTGGCACCCTCACACCTTGACCCTCTCCTCTCCACGACGTAATTTGCACAGCGAAAAACGAAGATTGAATATGCTCAAGGCAAGAAAGTTCAAAGGTAGCAGAGCGAACTTTGACATTCAACTTGAATGCAGTTGCAGTGGAAGGTTAATGTTATAATTTATAGTCTGCTATACAGAATAATTAATCGATAAGCGTACTTGCTGGTTAATTTCTCGCTGTGCACGCGCTGGGAGTTACGCATTCGACTCTGTTTCGCATGCTTGTCTGTTATAGAATCGGGCTATACTGCTATACTGCTGTACCTCACTCCGGCCAGGCCGAAAAGCAACCTGTCGCCGTCGTCGAACTAAGCAAATCTCTCACGAGTTTCGAATTTGCCAGCGCAGCAAACGAAAATCGCCAAAAACGTTTAAAATTTTTGAATTTATTAGCCGAAAAATGTTGTGCCTGACAGGCAACAGCAGTTAGAGGGGCAGGGCAGGGGGGAGGGCTAGGAGGAGGCAGCCAGTGAGTGAGGAGTAGAAGGGGAAGAGCCGCAGTCCGTCAGCGTCTGGGTCTCTGTGCCTTTCTGCCTTCCTGGCAATCTCTTGGCTGTCGTTGCACGGCGCTAATTATCGCTGCTAATGATGCTTTAAAAGGCAGTCGTCGACGACAGGCGGTCGCTTGCCGGCAACAACAGCAACAGCAACAACAACAACAGCAGCAGCAGCAGCAGCAGCAGCAACAGCAACAACAGCAGCAACTGCGCCTCCAGTTGCGCAACTTATGGCTGGCCAGTCGCTGATGCTACTCCTGCTCCCAGCTTCCTCTCTCTCTCTCTCTCTCTGCTGCTCTTTTCGCTCATCGCATGAGTAATTGACAATTTGCTGAAGTCAGCGTGTCTCCTGCGTCTGCTGCGTCTCTGTGGCTCCCCTCAATTCGCAGCGCATACATATGTATTTATGTGTATCCCTCTCCCTCTCTCTCTCTCTCTCTCTCTCTATCTGACTGCCTCCCTCTCTCGCGCTCCCTCTCCCTACGTGACCGAGTCGACAGCATCTTGCGCCGGCTCGTTCGCTTCCTGCAGTATTTGTATATGTTAATTGTGTGACTAATGACAGCCAACTTGTCATATTTTTATCAACATGTGAAGTTAACATTTTTGTTTGGCCGCTGCTGTGGCTCTCCTGTTGTTTCCACTGCGAGTTCGTGTTCTAAGTCTTTCGTTTTGCCGCCTGCCGCTTAATCGGGTCACTTGTGTCAAATTAACGCTTTTAGCTTGTGTAGATGGCGATAGTGGAAAACCGATAGCAGCTGCAGAAAAAAAAATGGGAAAATGTTTCCTCCCACACCCAGGCACACACTCTCGCACACACACACACACACACACACACACACTCGCTCACACGCCCAGAGAGATATCGCCAAAGAGTCGAGTTGGGGCTGAAAAATTCGTTAGTACGAAAACTCAATCAAATGTCGAAACTTGAAAATCGTGATCATGGTCCTGGCTGGCTGGCAGCAGTCCGTCCCTCTGTCCTCCAGTCCCCACTGTCTGTGCCTGTCTATGCAGGCGTAATGGCTGTTGCTTTAGGCAACGGCAACAGCAACAGCAACAGCAGCAGCAGCAGCAGCAGCAGCAACAACAGCAACGCAGCTCGAAACAAAAGCAAAAACAAGAGACAACAAACGGTAGCTGCAAACAAGACAAAAGACAAACTTATCGTTTGAATTATCGGCATTTATTTGCATTTTGGAAAATCCCCCTACCCTGCTGCTTCCCTTTTGCTATCCCTGCTCCAACTGCCCTCTGCTGCTGCCTCAGCTTTATATGTAAGCCTTTATTTCACTAAAATGTGCAGACTGTGCTCTCCGGCGAGCTCGGCAGAGGAAGATACCCTATGGCAAGTGCTCAGTTTGAGTGCTGCAGAAGAGAACCATAGAATTGGACATGTTTGAAAATTGTGAAAGAGACGAGACTCAGAAGGCTATATAAAAGCGATGGCTTCAGTCATTGTTTCTATAAAATCTGAACAGCAAATAAATAAAATGTTCACCATTGTTTTACCAATAATTTAGTACTGCAACTTGCACGTTTGAACTGCTGTTAATGCTATGCAATCCAAATAGTTTTTCAGTTAGAAAATAGTAAAAGGGAAATTTTTAAACGCACATAAAAATAAGCAAAAAAAACCTTAGAAGAATTCTGAAATAATAAAGAACGCAAACCTAAGATTCCTTCCTGCTAGCAACTGATTTTCTGAACTTTCTTCTTTATTTACAGGGTATGCAATGAGCGGAAGAAAGGTGAGACGCGATGCACTAACAATTGTCTCTCGGCAGCTGAAGGGGGTGGGAGCGGGAGCTGTAGAAAGCCTGCCAATTCACATATTCGCGTATGTAAACAATAACAAAGGTATTTTCCAACTGTTGTTGTTCTTCTCCTCTTCGCTGTTGTTGTCGTTGTTGTTGTTGTTGTTGGGACTACTGTTTGGCTTTCATGCTTCATGGCTCACTTGCCGAGCGCTGTTTACAGTTAGCTCCGAGGGCCCCGCAGTCCTAGACTAAGGCTATATAGCAGTGCGCGCACATGTGTGCACAGCTACGTATAGCTATAGCTATAAGTATCTATATATAAACATATATGTTTGTCTCTGGCGCAGACAACGCTGGGCAGTTGCTCAGCGAGCAAAAAATTAGCATGCGCAAAGGTAGCAGCAGCAACAGTTGCAGCCGTAGCAGCAGCAGCAGCAGCAGCATCGCTTGGAATGTCAACGGCAGCCGCAGCTGAGATTTTTTTCCAGCTAAAGGATTTTCCGGCTGCCGTTTGGTAGCTGGAAAACGTGATCACTTTAACATTTTTGCCTGTTGTTGCCGATGCTGATGTTGTTGTTGCTGCTGCTGCTGGTGCTGTCGTTGATTTTGAGTGGTTTTAGCAATTCTAATGCTGTTGCTGCTGTTGTTGCTGTTGCTGCTGTTGCTGCTGCTGAGCAGCTGCCGAGGTTCTCATATCGATGCCCCAATACCCGCAATACCGTACGATAAGCGGTTCCTCACGGTTCTACACGTATTGTTCCAGTCTCTCCCTCTCCCTCTCCTTCGTTCTTCCTCTCTCTATCTCTGCCATTCGTCACTCCGGAAATGTCTGCGCTTCGTTTTGGCTATTCACAATGAAATGTTGTCGCTGAAATTAAAAACAATTGCAATGTCAAACAACAGCAATAGCAACAGCAACAACAACTGCAACAGCAACAGCAACAGCAACTGCAGCAAGAGCAACCTCATCATTGCCTTGTTTTCTGGGCTGCGTCTCTTGGCAATGCACTGAAAGAAATGCAGTCTAGCTCTTGCATCACCTTTGCATCAATTTGATCAATTTCCAAGGCTGTCATAATTCAATATACCCACTGCCTTTCTCTCTGTGCATTTCCGCTACTTTTATGCAGTAATGTACTGAAAGAAAATAGAGTTCAATAAGTTAACTAAAAGAAAACTCCGTTAATTTCCAACTTTTCCTTAATTTATAGTTATCCCTGCTGCATTTCTCTCAGTGCAACATTGTTCTACTTATGCAGCAAAATCAGACGGAAGAGGGCAGCGGCGGGCAACAGACATCAGCGTCATATTCTCCACCCACATGACAACAACAAGAGGAAGGATAGACACGGAAACATAGTACCAGACTGTGAGACAGACAGGCAGGCCGGCAGACAGACGGACGGACGGACGGACGGACAGTGAAGACAACAACGCCATCATCGTCATCCGCGTTGTCATCCTCGTCTTTGGCTTCTAATGTCTGTTGGCGGCACGGCAATTAAAAGGCGCGCTCTCTGTTCTCGTTGTTGTTGTTGTTGCTGTTGCTGTTCGCCTCATTGTTGTTGCCTGTGCGGCAGATGAAACATTGAAATCAACGTTGTCGGCAACAAGACGCGTCCTCAACATCATCCGCATCCACATCGCAGTCTGCGTCTGCGTCTGCCTTCTGAGTTCATCTAACAATCAGAGAAACGAGAATGAGAACGCGCACGATTGCGATTAGGAGCAGCAGGAGCAAATGGATTGGGGAAGAGCTGGCGGAGGGGGGGAGGAGAAGAGCGCAGAGGAGGGTAGGATCGCGCGTAGTGTGCCTATCTTAATGCCAAGATCTGTGTACCGTAGCAATGTCGATGTCGACAGCGCCACCTACATGTGAGTGAGCGTAGAGCCTGCCAGAGGGAGTTACGGGCAGTTAATACCCTGTAGATGGTGAGCGTGAAGAGTATTTCATTGAAAAACATGGTATATAATTTATCTAAACTTTTTTTGGCTTACTTACGAGGTATCTTACAGTTAAGCAAGCTTCCTACGCCGCTTAGAACTTCTATAAAACTGCTTTAAAACTACTGCATGTTTTTACAGCGTATCTGGAAGTCGAGCAGTCTCGCTTTTCGCTCTGCGGAAGTTCTTGCTGCGTTTGCTCTGAGCTTTTAATTTTTGACTCCGCGCATAATTGTGCATAATTTGTTGATCAACATTCCCCACCTGAAGAACACTTTGATTAGCTGCCTTCTGAAGGCGGGCGGTGAGTGGGAGTGGGAGTGGCAGAGGAAGTGCAGGGCGAGGGGTAGGGTGCGGACAGACACCCCTTAGGGTCTGCTGGGACTTAGTTTGGGCGTTGATTGGCGTCTATTGCTGGCAGAATTTTTGTATTGAATGCTAATTTTCTAGGCAAAATCAAAGCGCCGTTAGAGCCAGAGCTCCCTAGGAAGATCGCAGAGGTGGGAGGGAGGGTAACGGGGTGTTAGCGCGAAGGAGGGAGAGAGAGAGAGAGAGAGAGATGCTGTGCAGACAATGGCGCTCCATTAATAACTGACAGGAGCAGGAGTCTGAGGGGGCCAAGAACAACTTCAGCTGCAACTCACAAAGCGACAGGCAGGCGGACGGACGGACGGACAGACAGGCAGACAGGCAGGTCGAGGAGTGGGCGCATTAGCTGGCTTTTGTTTTGGGCGGCAAACCCTTTTTGGCTGGCAACAATAAATAATGAAACGTTGACACGACAACGTCATAACCTTTGAACGTGAAATCCAAACCATAATGCAAATAGATTCGCAGTCGCAGTCGCAGTCGCAGTCGAAGTTGAAGTTGAATGTTGCAAATGGAGGCAGAGAGTTGCCTTGCTGATGCGTGGGCCGCAGACACCCCCACAAATGCATTCAATTAGTTTGTCTTTCTCGCTCCCACTCTCTCCCTTGCTCACTCCCTCTGCTCGACCTTCAGGCCACATTCTGCGATCTGCACACTGAGTTATGGCCAATTGGTGTCGGCTGCTTGACATGTTGTTGACTGCACGCTCCAATCGGCGGCATCTCGGGCTTATTGGTAGCAGCAGCAGTACAATAGCAGCAGCAGGTGGCATGCCACAGCTTGCGCAGCTCGCACAGCCTCCAATTGCCAACTGCCACTGGCCAAGACTCAGGCCTGCCAAGACTCAATAGACTTTTGCCATTGGCCATGTCGCACGTCGCTCATTACACGTCCGAGCTAACAACCGGCCCAACAGACGGACAGAGCAATAGACAGACCGAACGACAGACGGACAGCAGGCCAGACAGTCGAATGCGAATGCAAACGCAAATGTTTACTTGCTAATCGCAAATGAAATCGAAAAATGCACTGAGAAAAATGCAGCAAAAGTCGGAACTGCATAACTTTGGCCTTATAACAAAAAATTTAATAATTATAAATGAATAATAAAAAATAATATTGAATAAGTTAAATTTTTTTCTGGGAGAAAAAAACGTAAAATTCCAAAAATACTTTTGAAAAATCTAAAAAATAAATGTCATTATTTTAGATATCAATTATAGCTAGATTAAACTTGTGTCCATTATTTTTGAATTTAGTTTTAGCTACAAGTTTTAATTTAAAGCTGAAAGCCTTTTTAGTGTTCCACTTCTTGCAGTGTACTTGCCATATGCAGTCGTTCCCCGCTCTCTGGTCTCCCTCCCACTGCCGCTGCAAATCAAATTACAGGCCAAATTGTGTGTCTGCGTTTGATTTTCATTTCGATTTCTGCTGGCATTTTCAAGTTTAGTTCGAGCTTGAGTTTCAGCTCAGCTCAGTTAGAGTTTTAGTTTTTTGTCTTAATTGGTTGCCCGATAAGATGTGTTCATGTTGTTCACTCTGCGATAGCCAAGCTTTGTTGTTGCTGTTATTCCTGTTGTTGTTGTTGTTGCCATTCACCAATGCTTGTGGTCGGCATAAGCCCCAATGCGATTAGCCCCCGACCAGCGCCACCGACGTCGGGGCTAATGAGTCGCTCTGCTGCCTCCCGCTGCTGCCGTCGACAGCGGCTTTGGCGTCGCGCATACGCAGCGTTGCCCCAGTCTCCTGTTTGTAGTGTCCGTCTACAGTCTCTGGTCTCCGGTCTCCCGTCTGCAGTCTGCAGTCTCGCGTCCCAGGCATCTGGGCCGTTCTATCTTTTGCATAATTCTCTCATTAGTCAGCCGTCCGAGAGTTGTTCTTGTTGTTGTTGTTGCTGTTGTTATTTCTGCTTGCGTTGGCTTTTTGAAAGTCGAAGTTCAAGTTTCGCCACAAGCGCGGGTGCAGCAGCACGCCGTATAAACACGTCACCAGCAGCCGCAACAACCACAACAACGACGACAACAACAACAGCTGCAACAACTCTCGGACACTCGCACAGTGCCGGCCAAAAGTATTTGCAGCTTTTGTGTGCTAAATACCCAATGAAATTGTCTCCAAATGACACTAACTAAATGAACAGATCTGGGGGAAATTTTGCTGGAAAATGGAAAATTGCAGTTGGGTGAAATTGGCTTGGAGTGGAATGTAGATTTGAGAGCGATAACTGACTAGTCGAGCTACTACTAACTAAGCACTGCTGCTACTACGCTAACAGATAAGTTTTACTACGATTTATAAGAATTTAAATAAACGAATTCAGTTCAATTTATTTATTATTATTATTATTATTATTATAAATATTATTATTATTATTACAATAATAATTATATTCATTAATTATTATAATTATTATTTTTACTATTTTTATTATCATTCATATTATTAAATAGCTTGTAGGCAAGTTCATTTAACGGCAATTAATCTTGCAGCGCGTAGGCCCCCGCTTTAGGCTCGTGTCATCGCGCAATAAACAATTGGGAATATGAAAAGCGCGCGATTCGTGTGTGCGCCACATTTTGGCATCAAATTAAGGGGGCACAAATCGATCAGCAGTTGGACAATGTATGATCGAGTGTATGTGCGACTGTGTGTGGGCTGCAGCAGACACCACACAGCACACAGCACACAACACACTACTTTCAACACCGGCACCGTCGACTGCGACGCTCACTGCGACGCCAACTGCGCAATGTGTCAACGCAACGCCGGCAGGCAACTCGCTAAATATTAACCAGGAGTTGGCAGCTGCGGGGAGGAGGAAAGAAGGGTAGTTGAAGAGGGGGGGGGGGTTGGCAGGGAGCGGGAAACTGGGTTGTTTACTCGCCTGCGGGCGCCAAGTCTTGCGCCTTTGTTATGCAAATGCAACGGCAACTGTAACTGCAGCGCGTTCCCGCTGCAAAAATCTGCATTACTCGTATGTGGCAACTCGCCTCCTCGCTGCCGCTCCCCCTCGCCTTGTATGCTCTTTGTGCTCCCTATGCGCACCCCTTTTGGTGTCTCCCTCTCTGTGGTTTTGGGCCAGTTTCGCGATGCGAATGCAAATTTTCTTGCCTCAAATATTTTGGCATTTGCGCATTCATTTTAATTTTCCCAATCGCTCGGCTTTTGCCTCTGTCTGGCACTCAGTTGAAGGGGGTATGGAGTACATGGAGAGGGAGGGGTGGGGGTACTATATGGTTAACTGGGGGTTAGCTGCCTAACCGGTTGTCTGCCTAACCGTGTGTCTCATAACTTCAGTTGCAGCTCGAGTTGCTGCTGCTGCCGCTGCTGCGGCTGCTGCTTTGCTTAATACGTGACTATCATGTCATAATAGCGAATTATTAGAATTTAATGCGCCTGCTATGTGAGCCACTACTGCAATACTGCACCACTGCACCACTGCGCCACAGAGCGCCATATTTATTCAAGCCTAAACCAGCAACTGGGTCAACAGTTGCCACGACAACTGAGCCAAGTCGATTCTACTTGGAGTCGCAGTTGGATTCGGGCTGCAGGAGCACTTCTCTTCTGTTCCTCTTCTGCTGTGGCAATGATCTCGCAGAGTGCCAGATACACTCACTGGATACACTCACAAAAAGGGGTGCAATCTATTAGTAAAGAAGTCTATAGAATGCAAAGCTATACCCAAATGCCTTTCAACTCCGGTCGAACTTTCTACCATTACTTCGTTCGCACACGATTATTTTGACATATAGTACACACAAGCATTATCTAGAATTTTTCGACAATCCAAGAATATTAAGGAATTTATAACCTCAAAATTCAGATATGCATAGAGCTTAAACCAACTAACGAAGCCAAACAATCGAGCGAGCTTGCAGCCAACTTCAGCTGATTGTGTGTAATCTTAAGGTGTGAAACTGCTGTTTTTTGCTTGCGTACACTTGGACAAAAAGAGCGCACAGTCTTAAGGAATATGACCTTCTTAAATATAGTCTATAGTCTTAAAAATAGTCTATTTAACTGCTGCTTAAGTCAAGTCGATCTTTCTTTTATCATTCCGCGCGAATTTCACTATATCGTGAGTTATGCCCGGAGATCGCAATCAAAATAGATTTATATACTATACTGGGTATTCCATTTGCAGTCTGTGACTTTCTTGCAGTGTAGCGAAATCGGTTTATACAATCGATAATCGCACTGGGCGTTCGCAACGCTTTCGCCAAACAATCGATTACACATTTCTGTTTATCGATTGCTAAACTCTGCGACTATCTCGTCGCGAAGATCTCCAGCTGCCGCTCTAATTTCGCTAATCATCGTAATCTTGGGCCGGCGATTGTCCCGGTGGCCAGTTAAGCGATTAGCTGCGGGTGCTACGGGTACTGCGGCAAGCTCTCGGCGTTGATCGCGTCGCAGATTTGGGCGCGCGTTATGTCTTGATTAAGTATACGCCGCGTGCTTATTGATTTAGTTTCACTTGAATTGCGCATTTCACGCTCTAGTCGACACGCAGACCAATGGACGGACAGACGAGCGGACAGACAGACGGACAGGTAAACGGGGTTGCATAGCTGCATAGTCTTGCCAAACGAGCGCTGGGAACACCTGCAGCTTGGCGTGTCTCCGGCCTGCACTCTCCGGTCTCCATCTCCGTCTCCATCTCGGGTTGCCGCTCCATTCCGACTCCATTCGAATTGAATGCGCGCATTGGATTGACGTTTACATGTTCACACTTTGCTGTTCTGTTTCTCATATACCCTGTAGTTATGAATGCCGCCAAGTGGGCTATAATACGTTTCGAGAGATCGTTTTGGTAGATTTCATTGAGCAATTAGTTGTGGGAAAATTGTAGCAAGAGAAGTATAGTATGAGCTAAGAGTGGGCGTAATAGAAGCAGTAGTTGGGCAGAGTAGTAGTAGTTTTAGTTGCATAAATAGCAGTAGTTATTGCAGTGATGACTGTAGAAGTGGTGGAGTTAGTAGGGAAAATAGTAGAATAAAATAAAAATAAGAAAAGAAACTAATTTAAGTAAAAGTAAATTTGTTAGCAGAGTTGTAGTATGAAGCGGAAGTGTAATTAAATAAAGCAGGAAAGATTAATAAAAGTATGTATTGGAGAAGTTGTAGAAATTATTGCAGTAATCGTAGTAAAAGTGCTGCAAGTTTCAGAAAAACTAATAGAAAATGTAGTAGATAGCTACAAAAGATAGTATTTTAATATCAGAAAAGTAAAATAAATAAGTAAAAGAAAGTTGTGGTTATTGGAATCGTAATAGAAATTGAAGTAGATATATTAGGAAAAGTAGTAGAATCAATTAAAGATGTATTAGTAGCGGCAATAGGAGTAATTATTGATATATTATTATAATAGAAGGGAAGGTATAAGAAAAGTTATATGGTAAGTAGTAGAGATAGAAGAAAGTAGTTGAAATAATAAAATATTTGAAGGCTTTGCTGAAGTAGTAAAATTATAAAGAGCAGTTAGAAGTCGAAGTTGGAATAGAAGTAAATTTTCAAGTAGTGATTGGAATAGTAGTAGAAACAGTAGTATAATTTTTCGCAAGAGTCAGAATTATTTCTCAGAGAAGAAATAGAAAATAGGGAAATATCTATGATCAACTGCTTGCAATTCGAGCATAGGGAATTTTCCAGTCGGGCAACGCATTGTGCAACATTCCATTCCACTCATTCCATGTTGTTGCGCCTTTGTTTTGTATTCGCAAATTCTTTATTTCATTTGGCAAAATTTTTGACTGCTGTGACAACTTGGGCTGCCGCTGCCGCTGCCACTGCCGCTGCAGTTGTCTCCCCATATTTGGCCCGGCGTGATGAGGCCCGGACGGTTGTTGGGGGAAGGGGAGAGGCATGGCTGGCGGGGGAGGAGCGGGTGCACGACTCTGGCTCGTAACGAAGCTGGCAACAGACAACGGGAATCTTGTGAGGCGTTAAATTTCATGTAGGTATTGATTTCCATTTGATTTGTCGTTGTGCATGCACTCCCCCTCCCCTTACCCCTGCACCCTGTAGCCCCTTCCCTATGGCCACTACCTCTGCGCGCCCTTTATGCAATATTTCACAACATTTCACCTCATTAATCAAACAAACTGCGGCGAGTTGCACTCGGACTGCGGCTCGGACGCGAGGGGAGAGACTTGCGCAGGAGACTTGCAACTCCCTTGCAGCTCGCAGCTCGCAGCTCGCAACTCGCAACTCTTTCGGCATATTTTCGGCAAGTGTCAGCGATTTACAGTTACAAGCTGAAGAGACCCGCGCTGGCAGCTTGCTCCGCCGGCCGTTGACTTTTTAATTGATTAAAATGAGAAATCGTTACGATTTGTGTGCGCTGATTGTGCGCAGGATCTGATTTCAAACAGAGAAAGATCTCTCGCTGCTCTCGGTGATCTCCGGGATCTCGGGGTTCTCGGGGTCAGCCCGCAAATTTGCCATTGTTCGGAATCATAATGACAAGTGAACGGGCGGCAGCTGCACTGCGAGAAACTGCGAGAACTGATTGAAGCAGGCAGTTAGCGCGAATGCAGGCAACAATAGAACTAACGGTATTCCCTCTATGCAGTCCCACATCGCACTGCAGCTCAGACTGCAGTGCCAAACTTTCTTTGAGTGTATGCGTAGGGCCTGGGCCTGGGCCTGGCACTGGGCGCTGGGCGCTGGGAAGAGGAAATGAAATTCGATACTTTGTGTAAGTTCTGCGAAATCTGTGAAATGTCTTCGCGGACTTCTTCGCCGAGCGGAGTCTCTTGGCAATAATAAGCAATAAAAATTCCGCGTGGATTTTGTTTATGTGAACGGGAAGATTTATTGGCGGCTCATCCGCTTTGATGGGAGACCCAACTCCCTGCGTTCTTCCTCCCCCTGTCCCCGCCCGGCTGAAGCCTAATTGTGTCCTTTGATGCAACTGTTTGGCATTGCGCATTTCGCATATTTGCCAGGCGCATTTAATAGAAGACCGCAGACAGACGGCAGGCCTCTTTGTCCTGGTTATCCGACCTCTGGCCTGCCCACTCCCCTCCCCCTCCCTCTGCCGCTGCTGTTTCTCCTGCTCGCAGTGCTGACAACTTTTGTACATTTCTCGCTAAATTAACTGAATTTCTGACCCTGCGCTGCAGGACGAGGCTGCCAAAAAAGAGAAGCGAAGAGTCCCCAGCTCTACCAACAACAACAACAACAACAACACCAACAACAACAGCAAGAGCAACAAAGCGGAATCGTTAAGAGTCCAAAGATCGCATAACTCGCACGCCCCCCTCCCCGTGCAGCTGGCAGGCCAGAGGCAGAGAGTCTCAACTGTAAATTTCCGAAAGAGCCCAAGCCCAAGCCCAAGCCCAAGCTCAAGCCCAAGAAAGTTGCCCGACTCTACGGAGTCTGCAGCTGCAGCTGCGCCTGCGCTCGCGAGGGGGGCATGGCACAGTGGGGGAAGGCGGCGGAGGACGGGGGAAATATGCGCAAACTGCTTGATGTCCACTTAAAAGTGTCAACGTGAAATTCTTGGCTGCCCAGTGCACAAAAAGTGAGTGTTGCCTGGTCGCGAGCCGCCGCAAGGGAGCAGACGTAGGAAGAGCACTGGCAAAATGCTGACGGCAGAGAGGGCAATGCAATTGGAGAGGGGGAGGGGCAGGAGGTGGAGGAGAAGTCTGCGGTTTTGCTGCAGTCAACTTCTGTTTTGGGGCTGCCACTGGGAGTCGGCGCTGGGCTTGCAGCAAGCTTGAGGCTGCCAATGAGCTGCAATTGTAAATGCGAAGGGGAAGAGAAATCTGCCAGGCTTCTCGATGTGAATGAGAATTTGTATAGGGAGTAATTAAGGCACAGCTAGGACCTATGGTAATTGCTCATAGTTGCTCCAGAAGTGCCAAAATACTTGGAATTATTGCTCAATAAAGATTGTTAGCGCTACTATCGCTATTACTATCGCTTCAGAAGTTAAGAATTGCCTAAAAGAAATATGCAAGCATTTTTCAACATATTTTGCATGTTCTGTAGAGAGCTTTTTCGATAGTATCGCCATTACTATCGCAGCTGCAGTGGGAGATATACGAGATTATCCGTAAGAAGTAGCGATAAGCTAAATAAATAGAATACATTGTTTTTACTATCGTTTCTGCTAAGTAGAATACTGGAAATTAATTTAAATTATTAAATTATTTTTATGAAAAAAAATATATATAGTTAATAATATATGATACTATCGGCAGTACTATCGCATCGGCAGTGTAGGGCATTGGTTAATCAGCTCTGCGCTGTTCCAGTGTAGACCCTCCGCTCAGCACTTTGTTCTTGTTGTCTTCCCTTTTTGCTTTTTCTTTTAATTTTTTTGTGGCTCTTTCGTTCTTTTCTTTTGGTTTGTCTTGGCTTTTTTTGGCTTTTGTTATTTTGGCAGTTGAATTGCGCCTTTCGCCAAACGATTCAGCTCATTTATCTGTAGCTTTTCTTCTTTCATTTCGGCTGCAGTTTTGTGCAGAACCAATGGCCACGGGGGCAGGTGCGGGGCGGTGCCAGAAGTCGGAGCTCAGGCTGTGGCATGTGTGTCTCTGTGTGTGTGTGTGTTTTGCAGGCCAAAGTTGCAGTATTTCGAGAATTTAGGTTGCTCCTTTTTGCGCTCTGTAAGCCCCTGTATATGTGTGTGTGCGTGATTGTGTGTGTGTGCTTTGGCATTTTGTTGCTTTGTTTTGTTTTGTGGGCAACAAAAATATCACACGAGTATAATTGAGTTTGACACAATAAATTGCTCATCGCGGACGAAGAGCTGGCCAATCCTCCGGCTCGGGCTGCGCTCTGCTGCTCGCCTTGTTGTTGCTGTTGTTGTTGCTGCTGCTGCTGTTGTTGTTGTTGTTGTTGTTATCGCTGACCTTTAAAGCCGCAGCACAGTGCGCTGATTTATAAATTGATTCTGTTTAACTTTGTGGCACAGCGGGTAGCTGCAGCAGCTTCTTGTCCGCAGGCTGCCTGCTCCTCTCTCTCTCTCTCTCGCTCTGCCTCACTATCTCTTCCTCTGCTTGAACCTCCTCCCATACCCAGACCCATTTCCATTGCCATTCCCACCTCCATTCCAATTCCTTTGCCGTCGACTGACAACTGTTGCATCGTTTCATTTGGCACATTAACACGTTTTGTGTTTGATCAGCGGCTTTGCCCGGATCTCTGGCCGCAGCGCTGCGCTGCATGCAAATCGTTGTTTGATTCCGGACCGACGCTTTAATGAGCACACTGCAAATAAAGTTGACAAGAAAAGGCAGCACATGCGTATGATGCTGTGAGCTAAACTTATTCTTAAATCAAACTTAATTAGAAATGAATTTTCCTTATGAGATTTGATTAAATTTCCAAGAGAATTATTGTCATATTGATAACTGCAGGCGCTTTTCGCACAGTGTATGCGCTGCGCACAGCAACTGACATTGATGACGCTGACGACGGCACGAATATTTCAATTAACTGACAGGCCGCCGAAAATGACTGAGCATCCGCTCAGCTTAGGCTTCAGCTCCAGCTACAGCTCCAGCTACAGCTCCAGCTACAGCTCCAGCGTCAGCTTCAGCTACAAGCTCCAAACTTCAATCAGGGGAAACTGAGCAACTGTCCGACTGTCAGCGGGCATCAAGGAGCGACAACGACGACGACAACAACGCGCTGCCAGGTTGTTGCTGCTGCTTGTTGATTTTGTTATTTCCGCTGGCGAATCGCAATGCGATAAAATGCAAATCTCTTTTGATGCTAAAAGGACAACAACAAAAACAACAGCAACAACTGAGAGAATCGCTCAACAAAGCGTCGAAACAATGCCTGCAAAAATGGCTGCATGTTGCCGCTGACGTTGATGTGCCACCAACAGCAGCAGCAGCAGCAACAGCCGAAGCAGTCGCAGGGGCAGCAGCAGCAGCTGGAGGAGCTGCAAGGGGCGAGGCTAATCTTCATCAGCCGCCGTTTGTAGTTGGCAGTCGGCAGCGAAGTGTAAGCTCACACAAATCCCTAGACACACGCGCAAAGCAGCATCAGCGCAGCGGCAGAGAAAGCCTGCAGCATTGCCGAGGTCGCAGCAGAGACACGCTTTGCTCCAAGAAAATTATTCTGCAGGTTATCGAAAATGCAGACGTATACGTTTTTTTCCTGGCAGCTCTAAGAATTGGGTAGATGGAGGACTACTTACATATATATATTTATGTATAGAATTTTATTTTATATTTACTTCATTATTATAATTATTTATTCTATTTCTATTTATTTATTATATTTATTTATAAAATATAAATTGAGGCAGTTCGCCTGGCTGACTGAAGTTCTTGGAGCACAGCAGCATATCAAACAAGTTCTGCTATTTAAATTGAAGATGTATGACATAGTTTTGGAATTATACGCAACGAGCTGCCTGGCCAAGTGTTTATACCCACCGGCAGGGTATGACAAAAGAGAGTGCGGCTGCAGTGTTGCTGCAGCTTTATCTGCTCAATAGATGGACATTTGGATAGATTGTTCTTGTTTAGCTTTGACGTGCCATCGCTTCGCGCTGTGCGCTGTTTCTCTCTTTCTATCTCACTCTCTCTCTCTCTCTTGCATTTTCTTTTGTTCTCCCTCTCTCTCTCTCTCTCTCTCTTTGTTTGGCTCGCTCGTGCTCTTCCTCCCTGCCTCCCACTCGCTGGCTGGCATTATGAGATTCGATCATCGCATCAGCAGAGCAACTGCAGCTGCTGCGATGTTGTTGCTTTTGTTGTTGTTGTTGTTGCTTTGGTGTGTCATGTCCAAATTGTTTGGCCACAGTAGCTGCTGCTGCTGCTGCCGTAGTTGTTGTTGTTGTTGTAGCAGCAGCTATGGCAGCTATTATTATATTTTAATGGCTGCCTTTGTGCGGGATTGGGATTGGAATTGGGTTGGAGTCGCAGTTGGAGCTGCAGCTGAAGCTGAAGCTGAAGCCGACGCTGTGGACGGATCGCAGCTCGCTGAATGATTCTATTGGCAAGAAGAACATTGCCATTATGGCCAGATTGCGCGTGTTTCATTATGCAGCGTTGTTGTTGCCTTTGTTGTTGCTGCTTTTGTTGCGGCGACTGCGACTGCGACTGCGCCTGCGAGTGCGACGGCTGCTGCTGCCTTGTCAGCCTCTAATGGATTCCTGTTGCCCTGCATCGTCATCGGGTTAGGGATTTGGTACCTTGAAATACAAGAACAGACACAACTCACAACTCATCTCGCAGCTCTCATCTCTGTCTTCTCTTCTGCCCCTGAAGGAAGAGCGAGAAACAGGCAGGGTGGAAGAGGGGCAGGGGGCAGGGGGCAGCGGCGCCAGTGCAGTGCACAAACGTATCGAATTACATTTGGCGGCGGCGGCGACGCAACTTTGCTTTGATGCACTCCAAGGCTATTTCGCTGGCTCTGTGTGTGTGTGCGTGTGTGTGTGTGAGTGTGTGCGCAGTCTCTGCATGTGAGTTTAGTTGTATGCGATGGATCAAAAGCGGCGCTCGAGCTGCCCAATTTCACCCCTCTCTAGCGGAACCGGAAATGGACAGTGCCAAACAAAAGACTTAGACAACGAACTTGATCATAAAAATGGAAATCTCATTTTTTACTGCGCGCGAGCAGTCGTCGTCCAGCCTTTCCGTGGGATGCGTTTGCGCCAATCATGTCGGCAATTAGCAAACCCCTGCAGTCGCTTTCCTGCTGCTTTGCCTGCCTCCCCATCCCCCTCCCTCTGCCAACTGGGCTGTCCTCTTCTCCGGGCTTAACTCATCTCGTCGCAGCTCTGCTGCTCTCCCTCCTTCGTTTCAGTCAATGCATTTTTCGTGGCAGCAATTATTTTCGCATTTGTTGGCCACTTGAATGCTAATTCCACTGTACGATCGGAGAGGGAGAGGGAGAGCAGGCAGCGGACAGTGGACAGGCGCAGAGACAGGGACAGGGAGGGATCTGAGAACGAGTCGTGAACGAGCTTATTAGTGCAGGCATTGCCATAAATTTTGGACAATAATCAAGCGTGCGCTATAATAAAAAGCATCGCAGCAATTCCACTTCAAAGGATTTTGTAGAGAAGTGTTAAACTGACATGCGAAACGTTGCCGGGGACTGCGGCGAGAGCTGCCAGAGCGTTGCAGTTGCTGTTGAGTGAAGACTTTGCGGCTGATTCTTAGTCATATTCTGTGCCACTGCACACTGGTTGAAAGGATAAGCTTTGCGAAATACTGCTCTAAAATATTAAGCCTGGCGTTTCAATACCCTACACCTACTGAAAGTGGCCAACAATGGGTATACCAAATATTTTAAAAGATTCTCTAAAATAATGAAGAATTTTAATTTTCTCAGAAATATGAGCTTTGAGATTTAGTATTTGAGTTTAAAAAATACAGGTTAATTTACCTTCTAAAAAATTTAAGAAATGAATTCTTTAATTTTTGGTATAGTTGGACATTCGAAACGAATATTAAGTTATATAATCGGATTGTGAGCTGGGAAAATATAGCGGAATAATCAAAAAGTTCCAATAGTTATTATATGTATATTTATCGTATATATACTCAATTGACATTTGGACTAACTTAACCACTGTGCCGCAGCGTAGGGGACGTAGGCAGTGCCGTGCAGTCAGTTTAGCGTCAACAGCGGAGGAGGGAAGGGGTTGTCCCTGCCCGCTTCCTCCTCCACCTGCTGCGCACTGCGGTCTACTGCCCTCTCTCTCTCTCTCTCTCTCTCGCTCTCTCTCGCAGTGTTGCGCCCCCATAACTGACACTTGCAATGAAGACATTAGCCGCTAATGGAATTGTTATTAAGCCTCCGTCTCTGCCGCTGTCCACGTCGAAGCGCGCGTCTTCAGTCAGACTTTGCAGGAGCTTAGGCCGCGGCTCAACTTGATGGCTGGAATTGGACTTGGACTTGGAGTCAGACTCGCTCGAGCCGTGAACTGCGAGCTTGGCGGCTTTAATTTTCTCATCAAGAGTCGAGAGCGAGCATTTGAGTTAAAATAAAATTATTATTGTATTCCCTGCAGTTGCAGTCGCTGCCGTTGGCAATCCCCAAGAATTTGGCAGATGGAGACTCGAGTTCGAGTCCGAGTCCGAGTCGGCCTCGGCATCGCAGATTGAGATTGAGATTGGCGGCCTTTATGGGATTTGCGCTTGCCAACTTGCGCTTGCGAGTGGCTTTAATCGCTTTATTGTGCGCTTGATGTATTGACAAATTATAAAGGCATAAGATGGTGTACATCTCCAGACATCAGAGACATCAGACATCCCGGATCTACGACTGATTGCATCTTATCACGCAGCCGGCTCGCAAATCACTTATTTTGCAATCAGCTGGCGCAAATCGGGGCGGCCAAGCCCAGTTCTCAGTTCTCAGTTCCCAGTTCGCAGTTCCCTCTCTAGTATCTGTCTGCCCCCTTCGCCGATCCGCTGCATTCCCATTGCCTGCTGCAATTGCTGTAAAAAATGAAGCATATCCCATTGCACTGACAGGCCCGGAGTGGGCATGGCGCTGCCCTCTTTAAGAGCTGTCGAAGTCTCCCCGCTTTGACAGGCCAAGTGAAAAATGTCCATCCGTCCGACAACGCGTAGAACAATACGCAGGGCTTGCGCCGCGCTGCGACTACGTGCTCATAGTTACCTCCAGTAACAGCAACAACTAGGGCCACTTAAATGGCTTTAAAAATAACCCAAAGACTACACTGTCAGAAAAAGCTAGGGTTATGCAAGAGTTGAGTGTGCAAATAACTTCGATTTCGTACTTTTATTTTAAATTCTCGAAGAATTCCTTTCTAGTTTACAATACTTGAAAGTATAAAACTATGCCAAGCTTATGCCTAATTTAATTTATTTGATAAAATTCAAATTTTTTCTTTAGTTACCTCAGTTTTGTGCTTAAGCTCTTAGTTGTCTGAATCTCAGGGCTTAATAAAAATTTTTCTTTCAGTACCTGCTATGATTAGTTGCTGCTTGATAACTCAAGCATCTTTTTTTGATTTCTCCCAAGACGCTTGGCAATTTCTTAAGCTTTATCACACTCATTTCGAGTAGCGAAGCTCTTGCAGCTGAGTTGTAAATGGAACTCATTTCCCGCAGTGTACGCCCTTTCGGGTTGTTATGCCTGTTGCTGGGGCTGTGCCAGACGTTGTTGTTGCTGCTGTTGCTGTGGCCCATAACAAATGAAGGCTTTTCACTTTCCGCCCGTGTTGCTGTAGTTGTTGGCATGCGTTGTCTGCGTACACACCCCAAAAATGCTGCGTGGCCCAAATGAATACCTAGACGAGTAACCCATAATCATCATCATCATCATCGCAGTCGCAGTCGAAGTCGCAGTCGAACTCCAAGTTGCAGTTGGAGTTGGAGTCGGAGTCAACGGCTTGGCCTGATCCAAAGGAACTCAGGCACATGTGCGCGTACGTGCATCTGCCCAGGTGGCTCAAGGTGGTGCGTTGTTATTTGTATTTACTGTAATATGAATTGACTGCTGCTAATAATAACCAGCAGCGTTTAGATGATGCCTCAGTCCCTCTGTCGCTTGTCAGGGCATGTCCGAAAAAAAAAAACGTGCGAGGGAAACGAGTACAAATTTCAACAGCTCTGGCGAGGAAGATCTGCTGCAATTGATACCGGGAGCAGCAGTCGATTTGGCAAATGGAAATAACTCATGAGGAGGCCGCTGATGATGAAGAGAGCATGGCGATGATAAGGGGCAACAGAGCAGGGCCGAGAAGGTGTGGTGTTGGCCAGAAATCAGAAACAAATAAATGAGTTCATGCAACGTCTTTGAAATGAAGACAAAGTGGCCGTCACTTGGCGTTGTCTCCCTCCCAGTCTCGCTCTCTCTCTCTCTCCGTCTCTCTCTCCCGCTCTCTCTTTTGTCTGTCAAGCGTCTAGAATTTGTTTGCCAACCTGAAACTGTGGCATAAAGGCGGCCACCGCCTATCAACGGCTCAGATTGGCGAGCGGAGACAACGAGCAGGCGAAACGCTGCGAGAGTCTGCGTATGTGGCGTGCCAGTTCAAGAGTTCAGCTACGTTTTTGCCACCTACAACCAACAACATGCAACATGCAGCATGCAGCAGGCAGCATGCAACAGGCCTTGCAGCAACCCCTTCTCACTCTTTTAATAGGCGTGTCGGCCACTTTTGCTTTTGCCCCAAAAAAAAATCGAAGCACAAGTCACAGACATTTTGCGACTTCGCAATACCCTGTAAAGTAACGTTCTGCCTTTAATATACGTTGAAATCCATTCAAACCCGTAGCCCATATAGGGCATTATTCACATTGATATAATTCTCTTTGAATTAAATCAAGTATTTTTTTTTCTTGTTTGAAATTAAAACCATATCTTCTCCTTTTGTTTTTTTTTACAGGGTATAAACGGAGCGAAGACAACTGAAAATAATAATAATGAAGGCGTTCAGCCGGCAATCCATTCCCATTCCTCACAAACGATCGTCGATGCCGCCGCCGCCAATCTGCTGGCCAGTCCTTGTGGAGGTTGCCCGATCCGAGCGAGCTACGGACACCCCGAGGGCTCGAAACCTTAATGGAAATTAATCACAAATACAACAGCAATTTGTTGGGCAACACTGGGCCAGAGGAATGCCACAGCTAAGATCTTCGATCCGATCCCATTCGATCCCATCCGATTCGCAAATATCGTACGCTACGCTCATGTGAGTTTTAGTTGATATTCATGTTTATTTTTGATGTTTATTTTTTGATTTCTTTCGCTATTACAAACTAGGGCTCTTATCGGCTACGCTTAAGTTAGATGTGCCTAGCGATAGTTACGGCTAGTTACAACTATATTTTTACAGCTTTGCTAGATCGTAAAGATCGTACTCAAGGTAGCATCACACACACTCAAGTGAAAATGTTATAGGCTAGCAACACTAACTTAGGGCTACACATGCCACATGCACCTCCCCTCTCCCATCTCCTCGTCTGCTGCGTCGTCTTCACGCTTCTCTTCTTCTCCTCCTTATAAATACGCTTCGTGCTATGGAAAAACATTTACAAGGGCTCTCCAATGATTACTAAAAACAACTTTTTACAACACTCTGCGATCCCGCCCTTTCTTTCTTCTCTCAGTCGATTCGGGGAATGAAGATTGCCAGAGACATGCGAGCGATTCTTCTGCTGCTGCGGCTGCTGCTGCTGCTCTTTCTTCCTCTTGCTCTTGCTCCCCCTATGCTTCCTCTGATTCGGATTTCGATTCTAAATGTTAATTTTTAATGGTTTAAGTGCACTTCGGTCGGTTCGGTTCGGTTCGTTTAGGTTCGCATTTCCTTTCGTTGCGTTGCGTTCGTTTCGGCTCGTTCTGCTTGGACTGCGACTACGAGAGTTCGGCTTAAAACTAGTTTAGTTCTAGGCCTAATTCGACATATTATTATTACGATTTAGCGCTAAAAGAAATGCTTACAACTTATGGCTGGCTCGGGTCTGGCTCCAAGCGTATTTTCAGAGAGTCTTTGTTGGCTTTGTGGTCGGTCGACTTAACGTATCTATCTATCTGTATACCTATGGCTATAGCTACATATATAATATATACATTATGTGTGTGTGCGTGTGTATGTGTGTGTGAGTGTGCTCGTGGTCTGTATACATATGTATGTGTGTGTGTTGATGTGCTTAATGAGATTTCAGCAGAAAAACCTTCCGACAGGCTCGTCTCAAGTAATTGCTGAGCATATGTGTGTGCGTGTGTGAGTGGTTGTGTGTCTGTCATCGTGTTGGTGGTGCAAGTAATACTATGGTATATGCATGCTGCAGCTGCTCTGCATTCGATTCGAATGCCTGCAAGTCTCTGGCACTAACTAGGGTTCTTAACTAAGTCCAATTTCTGCTCTCATCTCCAAACTGCATTTACGCAACTCTCTGTTCTCTTTAGCCTTTCTCTCCTCTTCTCTACACTCCCTACTCTCCAGTCTGCACTCTCTCTTCTCCACTCCCTACTTACGCTCTACTCTACACTCTACGCTACTCTCTAATGTTGATCACACGAATTTTGGGGTGCAGTTGCTCCGCTTCCGTCTGCCGCTTCGCTCCTCACATGCGCGTTCCCACATTGGCGCGCTGACTGGGCTGTGGGGGGGCGTGGCGCGGCAGCGAGACATGCGACATGTGCGTGGGCGGTCCGCCCAGCGGCGAAATTGAAGGCGAGCGCGTGGCGAGCGGCGAGAGCGAAGGCGAAAAGGAAGGCGACATGGCCGACGAGGTGCTGAAGCCGCCGCTCGCCTCGTGCCCGATGGGCGAGCGCGGCAGGCCGGACAGACTGAGGTGGGGCGGCAGCCGCATGGGCAGATTGATGGCTCGCGGCGCGACGTTGGTGAGCAGTGGAGGCGGGATGTGGGTGGGCGGCGGCGGCGGCTTCAGCACCACACTGCCCGCCCCCGTGGAGGCGGAGTGTGAGGAGTGCGCCAGCGACTGCTTGCTCTTGGCGCTCGACGAGGCGCCGCTGTGCTCCGACATATTGTCGTCCTTGAGGCGTGCAATCTCGGAGAAGACATGTGCCAGCGGCTGGTACTGCGGTCCCCAGTCCAGCAGGTAGTCCCAGTTGTAGCTGCCCGTCAGCTCCTCCTCGCTGTGCACGATGGAGCTGAGGGATCCGCCCACGGGAACGGGCACCTCGCCATAGCCATGTCCGTGGCCGTGTCCCACGGTGCCAATACTGCCTGCTGTCGTGGCTGCATCGTCCGCACTGCTGCCTCGCTCGGAGCCAGCACCGCCGGCTACGTCGTTGAGCTTAGCGTAGATGAGGTTCGTGATGTCCGAGCGGGCAGTGGCGTCCTCGTCGAACATATGCAGCGTGGGCATGGCCATGGGCATGGACCCGGTCAGGCTGGAGCCAGCACCGCCAGCATTGCCACTGGGATCATGATCGACTATGCCCAGCCGGGCGAGATACTCCTGCGTGTTCTGCACGGAAATGTCCGAGATGCGTCCGTCGTCGCCGGAGCCACCTGCGCCCGCCCGATGACTCAACGGGCCCTCGTTGATCATGCGAATCTCCTCGTCCTCGCCGTCATCCTCCGCCGAGCCGCGCCCACTCGAACCGGACTGCTCTGAACCGGATAGCTCCGAGGTGGTTGCCGCTCCTGAGCTGCCTGCAAATGGCGGAATTTCGTCGTACTTGGGCGGAGCAAATTGGCCCGAGGCTACGGCAGCAGCGCCGCCGCGTATGGGCATCGTGTCGAAGGCACTGGGATCCACGTAGCTATTGGAGTTGCCCACGCCGACGACCACGCCCACACCCATCGTGGGCTGTGGCTTGACGGCGTTGCGTGGCCTGCGGCTGCGCATGTGGATGAACAGAAAGATGCCGGCGGCGGCGCAGAGTACGAGCAGCAGGGCGACCAGCAGACCCACTAGCCAATCGCTGAGGCTGCCTCCGCCGCCAGAGCTGCCACCAGCAGCGCCAATAGCCGCAAGATTGGTGGTAGGATGCGCCAGTGGATCGAGCGCGATCTCCACCACCGACACATTCGTCAGCGAGTTGTGGCGCCCCGAGGAGGCCGAGACGAGCAGACTGATGTCGCGTCCGTCCGCGATGAGGCTGTCGAGTTTGCGCTTGATGAGCAGCGCACCGCTGCTGCGGTTCACCTTGAAGTGGCTGTGCTGGCGGCTCAGCTGGTAGACGACGCGTCCGTCCGCCCCACCGTCTGCATCTGTCGCCATCACTTGACCCACAACGAAGCCAAGCGGCAGCGCCGAAGCCGCCGGCAGCACGAAGCGATAAGTGCGCTCCGTGAACTGCGGCGTGAACTCGTCCCGGGACTCGATCTCGATGCGCAGCGCCACCTGAGCGCTGCGTCCGCCCATGTCGCTGGCGTGCAGCTGAAGCTGGTAGCGCTGTCGCTGCTCGTAGTCGAAGACGGCGGCGGAGCTGACGACGCCCGAGTTGGCGTCCACCTGGAAGAGGCGCCACGAGTTGTCCACGTCGTCGGCGGCCGGCACGAGGCTGTAGTTGAGCTTGCCAAAGGGACCGCGATCCAGGTCGGTCGCCTGCGCGCGGAAGATAGAGCTGCCCACGGGCTCATTTTCGGCCAGGAAGTGCACGTACTCGCCGAGCGGAAACTGCGGCGCATTGTCGTTCTCGTCGTGCAGCGACAGATTGAACGCCCTCAGGCTGCAGAGTGGGCGTGGCTGGTGGCTGTCACAGGCGCGTATGATGAGCTCGTAGCGTATGGCTCCGCGATCGTAGTCCAAGCGATTGTTGACGAACAAGACGCCGCTGACCAGGTCGATGGTGAACATGTGCTCATCGTTGCCGGAGCTGATGTCGTAGACCACCTCGGAGTTGGGCGTGTTCTCCTGGTCCGCGTCGATGGCCAGCAGCTGGGCAATGGAGTAGCGCAGCGGTGCCAGTTCGCTGATCTCCGCCTCGTACTTGGCGGCGGGATCGAAGATCGGCGCATTGTCGTTGGCGTCCAGCACACTGACGAACACGGAAATCGCGGCAGAGGCATTGGAGTGCGGGCTGGAGGTGGCTTGACCGATCTGGTTGAGCAGCTCCAGTTGCAGCTGGTAGAGATCGTTGCGTTCGCGATCGAGTGGCTTGACCAGTACCAGCGTCTTGGAGGGCAGCAGCTCGAAGGCAACTTCCTCGTTGCCCGCTGAGATGCGCAGTGTCTGATCCTTGACATCCGGACCGAGTTGCAGTACAACAGAACCCACTGGCGCAGCCTCGCTGATCTGCGCTCTGTACTGTGTCTGCAGGAACTGGCCACGCCCCGCCACTCCCTCGCCCGGCTGCACGCGCAGTAGCGTTGAGCCACTCAGCGTTGGCTTGCCTGCATCCTTTGCCACAATTCGCACAAAGTAATCCCCGCCAGCGGCAGAGGCAGCGGGCAGGCGACTCGTGTTCACGGAGACGACGCCACTCGTCGCATGCACGCTGAATCCGGCGTGAGCCGGCTCGATGCTGTAGCTGATCTGCGAGTTGCGACCCTCCGAGTCGGCGTCCGTGGCATTCACTGTCAGCAGCTCCAGCTCCAACTCGGGCAGATCGCCCGGAGCAGGCAGCACGGCAAAGTAGGCAGGCGGCTGCTGCTGCACAAAGCGCGGCGCATTGTCATTCTCATCGGCCACGCGCACCGTCAGCGTGGTGCGTGCCTCGTGCGCAGCATCGGAGGCGATCACCTCCAGCTGATACTCCTGCTGCAGCTCGTAGTCCAGGCGACGCTTAAGCACTAGCTTGCCGCTGTAGCGATCCAGGCCGAAGAGCAACAGGTTCTCCTTCTCGTCCGGCGACTCACTGCCCAGGCGATAGGTCAACGTTGGGTAGGTGTCCACGTCGTTCGCGGACACAGACGCGATGACGGCGCCCAGCTCGGTGGCTGTGAAAGAATGAGAGAGCGAGAACGGGAAGGATTGGTGGGTTAGTTGGAGCAGCTACAATATATCCATAGTCATATACAGGAATGTTATTCTTACAATATATTGAAAATATAGTGTAATAAGATATATTTTAATATATTTAAATATATTTGATAGCTTGTAAGGGCCTTCAGTTGAGGGATAAGCGAGTATGCTGGAGACTTACCTTCGCTAACGCTGACGACGTTGTTGGGCGGAAACGTGGGCTGATTGTCGTTGACGTCGACGATGTGCACGCGAATGGTGGCGGTGCCCGTGAGCTGCGGCACGCCCTCGTCGGTGGCAATGATCTTGAGGCTGTAGACGTCGCGGATCTCGCGGTCGAGCACAATGTTGGTGCGCACGATGCCGCTGAAGGCAGGCTCGATGACGAACGCGTTGTCGTGGTTGCCGTCGACGATGTGGTAGCGGAGTCGGGCATTCGCTCCCTCGTCGGCATCGAAGGCCTGCACCTGGGCGACGAGGGTGCCTTTGGTATTGCCCTCCCATGCGGTCGCCACAAACTGCCGCTGCGAAAACTGTGGACTGTTGTCGTTCTCGTCCTCCAGCTCGACCAGCAGCTCGGCGTAGCTTGCCAGGAAGGGTGCCTCGGTGGTGCGTGCCACCACAATCAGGCGCAGCTCATGTGGCTGTTTCGTGGCGAGGGTAAAGGAGGAGCTCGACAGAGCGCGTTGACTACGCGAACTGTTGCCGGCCTGAGTCGCAGGCTCCTCTAACTTCTGCTGCGCCTCCTCTGCCTGCTGCTCGTAATGCATGGCTCGTCCACGATTGAGGGGCTGCAGTGTGGGTGTGGCAAAGCGATCGTAGTCCAAGTACGTGGGATTAGCCACTCGCACTTCGCCTGTGCTTGCGTCCAGCGCAAAGATGCCGTCCTCGTTGCCCGCGCCGAAGGAGAAGCTCAGCTTCTGGCGGCGTCCGTCGCTGCGCACTGCCGCCAGCTGAATCAAGCGGGTGCCTGTGGGCAAGTTCTCCCTGATGCTCGTCCTGTAGGTCTCGTTCTGAAAGCGCAGCACGGGCTGGTTGGGGCTCGTCTCGCCTACCAGCAGCTCGATGAGTCCCACGCTGCTCTGCGCCGGATTTCCCTTGTCGCGCGCAATCACCTCCAGCTGCAGCAGGTTGCCCGACTCGCTGGCGAGGCTCTGAGTGGCGCTCAGTGCGCCCGTGTTGGGATTAATGCGAAATTTACTGCGCATTGCCGGCGTTCCCAGCGAGCTGTCCGCCTTGAGGGCATAGAGCACGTCCCCGTTGGCGCCTTGGTCCGCATCGTGCGCCTGCACCTTGAGCAGCGTCTGACCAGGCTGAATCAGGGCCGGCACTTGGCCGGTGTAGGGATAACGCTCGAAGATGGGCCTGTTATCGTTGATGTCCAGCACGTTGATCTGCACGGCGACGCTACCAGAACGCACCTCGTAGCGGCCGCAGTCCGTGGCGAGCACCATGAAACTGTAGCTCGACTGCAGCTCGCGATCCAGTTTTCTGTAGGGAGTTGGGAAATAAATCAATTAGCGGAAGTCACAGAGCAAATGGTAGGACTGATCACGTCACGACTGATCACATTACACTAATTAGTCTCCCGCTGTGGCTCTCGGACTGCGCCTAATCCTAGCCACAATTATCAACACGAAATCATGTGGAATTCAGCGAGTGCACAGCTGGAGGGGCTGACGAGCAGGGTAATTAAGTCATTTGCATGTAGGGAGACGTACATATGCTCAGTTATCTCTCTCTCTCTCCACTACTCAGGGCCTGCCCAGGATCAGTTGCTGCCACAACTAATAAAGCAAAATGATTATAATCCCCCTACGTGCCGATTGCAAGGGGAATTGTTTACAGAGCCAGAAAATTAGCTACAGTTTCTACTTGCGATTAACAAGCCAATAAACAGATTACCCCTAAGTGTATAGACTGTTTCTCCCGGTGCAGTCAGCGAATCGTTGGGTGCATGTCGGCCAATAAAATGAATTAAGCAAATTACAAGCTCATCTCGATCTCGACTCGCACTGGCGAGCCTCGTTTTATGAATTGAATCAGTCAAAGTGAAGGGCGAGTATAGGAAGAGCACGGCCAGAGGATTGGGAGGACCAGTAAAAAGCGAGTCAGGAATGCCACGCCAAACATTCAGAGTGTAAACGCTGGACAGACGCGAGATTCCAGCGGGACGCGAGTGCCAGTTGAGGACCAGTGCCAGTCGAGACTGAGTCGAGTCTGTTGTCTATTTAAAACAAAAGCTAAAATGCTTTCAAGGGTTTCTGCGCTCTGTACGGCATGCTGTTGTTGTTGTTGTCATTGTCGGCTGCGCTTGCTGGTCATCAGACAGGGAGACAGAGAGACAGCGAGACGGGAAGACAGACAGGCAGGGAGACAGGGAGACCGACAGTCGGATAGACGGAACAAGCAGCCTGAAATTGCGCCTAGTCTTGTCTCAGTTCGTCATTCACTCGGTCAGAGTTAACAACAGAAGAAAAGTCCGCATAGCTGCATGCCCTTTTTATGCCATTTACACATTTAAAATAGTTAAAATGGCTTTCAACAAAGAATAAGTTGTAAATTCAAAAAATTTGACTGTATGTGTGAGATTGGCATGTGCGCGTAGCTTCAATGCATGAGCGTTCGACTATATGTGTGAAAAAGGTCAATGCGTGTGACATAAATTGTATGTAAATGTAAATGTATGTTCTATTCTTGGGAGTTTCGTACAGAAGAAACGAGACCTATTTCGGAGTCCGAGTGTATGCAGACTTCGGCTATACGAAAGTTCTCTCAGCTTTCCTGTTGTACTTTGTTTTATTTTTTTTTCCTTTAAGCCTGACTTTATTTAGCCCATGTGGTGGATGCTCTGAGACGACGAGCGAGCAACCCAAACGAACGAGCGAACGACCAAGACTAACAACAACGTCACGAATTGTTTGTCCGTCTGTCTGTCCGTTTTTCTGTCTGCCGGTCTGGCCATTCGTTCTGTCTGTGTGTCGCTCTACAATTCTTTGCTCTCTCTCTCTTTCTCTCTCTCTCTCTTCGCCTCAGTTAAAGTACTCAGTTTAGTTCTCTGTTCTCCTTGTTGTGTTCTCTGCTCTTCAGTCTGTTCTGTTTCTGTTTCTCTGCTCAGTTTTTGTGCATTTGCTGGCGGGATTTTGTTTTTATTGTTTGCCGACAATCAGCGCAAGATAAAAATTGGTACATGACAGCGGATCGCGTTTGTATAAATGGCAAACACTGACGCTACTGTCAGCTCAAGTGCCCCCGGCCCGGGGCAGTCGAAGAAGAAGACGGAGAAGAACAAGAAGTTGGAGGAGGGAGGACCTTAAACCGAAGCTGTAGCTGTAGCTGGACGGGGGCAATGCATCTCTCTTTGTCTGTCTGTCACTAGTATTGGCCGGAACTGAGCGCTAGTGCCTCCCTGCCCCGCCAGCTGCGCCTGCCTCTCGGACGGAACAAGCAATTGTTGTCATCATTGATTGTCAATAAGCATAAATTTGCACCAGAGGGGGCCTCAGTGCCGCAGCGCAGCGCAGTGCCAAGCAGATCTCTGCTCAGACCCGGCCCAGACCTTATAAGCCAAGTCCAGGGAGTAGCAAAAAAGTAGGGCCAACCCTCGGCGACAGACTGTGCGCTATTTATAGCCGGATTCGGATTGGGATTGTCGCTGCGTAGGACGCAACTTGCTTGTACTTGTAGCTGTAGCTGTAGCTCTTGAGGAAATTATTTCAATGTTTCCAGTGTCCTTGCGACGAGATCTGGCACGCAGATAAGAGCCGCGCGTAGCATTGACCCAAGAGGGAAGAAGCTTTTACGCTTGTGCTGAGGTCATGCTCAGTGTGGAGTGTAGATATAGTAAGGGATTATATTATAGAGATATTGCTAGTAAAGCAGGCTTTAAGTTGATCAGAATCTAGATGTTCTATACTATATGAATGTAATATAAATATCTGATATTGTATTCCCATAGGTGCTTAGATCCGCTGCCAGAACTTACCCCACTGTGCTGATGAGGCCGGTCTTGCTGTCGATGGCGAACTGCCATTGCGTCTCATTGGCCAGAGAGTAGACAAGTCTCGCATTGACTCCCAGATCCGCATCCGTTGCCTTGACGCGCAGCACGCTGCTGCCAATGGGCGCGTCCTCCTGCACGCTGGCCACATACTTGGGTAGTTCGAAGCGCGGGTCGTTGTCGTTCTTATCCTCGACCAGGACACTGATGTTGCAGTGGCCCTGGTGAGTGATGGGCTGACCGCGATCTGAGGCCTGCACCTGCAGCGAATAGCGGGAGTGCTGCTCCCGGTCCAAGGAGCGGGCGCTCAGCTCGCCAGTGCGTGGATCAATGGTGAACTTGTTGCCCAGATTGCCGCCTGGAAGAGGAGCAGAAGAAAGGAGCAAGAAGAAACAGAAGTAAGTATCGGTATTGCTTAGTGGAATAAGCAAAATAAATAGTTATATGTGTATAGTTCTACAGTCAACCCACCGATTATGCTGTAGACCAGCTCCGCATTAGGTCCTTCGTCGGGATCACTGGCCACCACGGTGTGTATGATGGCAGTGTCGCTACTCTCGGGCACCGAGAGACCGTAGCAGGCGCCAGGCCGGAACTCGGGCGCGTTATCGTTGACATCACCTATGCTGATGATCAGCGTGGCCACATCGAAGTGCTGTCCGCTCGTCAGCTCCGCGTTGCCCTCCGAGGAACGCTGCTTACGCACTGCCGCTGCAGCGGGTGACAGCGCCATGCGATTCGCATCCCGCACATAGATGGGCAGCACGTAGCGCGCCTGCAGCTCGCGATCGAATTGTCCCCGAGTTGTCACTATGCCGCGTTGCCAGTCGACATGGAAGTGATCATCGCCGACGCCGCTGGGAATCTCGTAGCTCAGATTGGCTGCGGGCAGAGTTGAAGAGGGAAGAGGTATTAAAATATTTGCGACATAGTATATAATATATGAATAATAATATTTATCTAGTCATGTCCGTTTGTCTCTTGTAAGGCAAACTAGTCTCTCAGTTTTGAAACTTCTCTAATGAAACTTGGTACATGCTAGAAATAAGTAGGAACGAGCTAGATCGAACTAATATATCGATTTTTATTCTTTTTTTTAAATAAATTAACCAAATTTCCTACATTATATTTTAGTAGAACCCCCAATACTCCCTCTGAATAGCATATTCCAATTTCTGCCAAATCGTATTACTATACCCCATAGCTTTGGATTTTGCCACTTACCATTGTCCGCCCCGTGGAAGGCCTTGGCGGCCACCTGCAGCACGAAGCTGCCGCTGGGCACATTCTCCAATATCGTCGCGTGGTAAAGCGACTGCACGAAGCGCGGCGGATTGCTGTGGCTGCCCTGCACGAGCAACTGCAGGCTGAGCGTGGAGTGCAGCGGCACAGGACTGCCGTGGTCAGTCGCTCGAATGGTCAGCACGAAGCGACCGGTCTTGTCCAGCTGCTCGGAGGCCGGAGGCAATGTCTTAGCCAGCTCAATGACGCCGGACTGCGGCTTGATGCGGAATCTGCCCTCGCCGTTGCCGCTGACAATGTCGTAGCTGATGCGTCCATTCTCACCCGCATCTCGATCCACGGCCACCACATGCGTAGCCACTTCGCCGATGCGCAGTGCGTCGCTGAGGTACACTGTGCTCGCTGCGCTGCCGCCTGCTCCTCCGCTTGTGGCGGGCACCACAAACTGCGGCGCATTGTCGTTGGCGTCGAGCACACGCAGTCGCACCGTTACCGACGTCTGCAGGCGCTCGGTGACATTCGAGGATTGATCCAGAGCCTGCACAATCAGCAGATACTCCTGTAGAGACTCGTAGTCCAGCGGTGCCTGCAGACTCAGCGCACCCGTCAGTGAGTCCAGCGCGAAGAGAGGCGCCGCCTGCTCCTGGCTCTCGTTCAGCTGCGGCGTGTAGCGCAGCAGGCGGTACTGCAGCTCCCCGTTGGTGCCGGAGTCCGCATCGGTGGCCGTGAAGTTGTAGAGGATCGAGCCGACAGCCAGAGATTCGCTTACCTGCAGCTCGACGGGATCGTGTGGCCAGCGTGGTGCATTGTCGTTGACATCGGCCACCTCGATCTTCACGGTGATGGCGCTGCTCTGCGGATTGTTACTCGCGGATGTGTCCAGAGCGCGAATCTCCAGACGGAACTCGGACTGCAGCTCGCGGTCGAGTTGGCGGGCCACCACGAGATTTCCCGTATTCCTGTCAATATCGAAGGCAGCCTCGATAGCGTCCTTGGTCAGTGGATTCAGCGAGTAGGTGACGCTCAGCTGGGAATCAGCCAGACCCATCTCTAGGTCCACACTGCTCTCCGCTCGCTCGTTGGGGCTAATCGAACCCACCACATGACCCACGACGGCGTCCTCGCGTACCTGCAGAAGGTGCAAGAAGACGAAGGCAATTATAGATTATATTTGCGTTGTGTTTAAGGAAGGGGCCCGGCCTGGTCTGCCTGGTCGGGCTGTTCGCTCTACTTGGCCTGTTGCTCTGCCTCGCAGTGAATTCGAGGCTCAGTCGCAGTCGCAGTCTCAGTCTCAGTCTCCGTCCAGTCCCAGTCCAGTCTCTGCCTGCTCTTGGCTCTGTTCTGTTCTGTTCTGTGCGTATCTTAATCTCAACAACAGTGTTGAAAATCCAATCTTAAAGCAATAATTCATACTTCAAGATTACGAAGGCAGCAAACATTTAAAAATTTCATTTCCCCCCGCTTCCCACCGCTGCCCTACCGGCGGCGCAGCTTCGTCTTATTCCCAGGCGAATGAGGCAGCAAAAGGCGAGCGGGAGAAGAGAGGAAGCCGCCACCGTCTCCACTGGCAAGTGGCAACTGGCAACTGGCAACTGGCATTAAAAAGAAATTATGCATTCCGACCAAGTTGGCGGCCCCGAAAATCACTGAAGAAAAATGTGAGACATCCCAGCAGCAGGTGAGGGGAGCAGGGGCTTGATATGGTGGGGGGTTCCAACTGCGACGGCGACGGCGACTGCGACTTGGAAGAGACTTCTGCTCTTCGCATAAGAATTTAATATGCAAAACCGCAAAAACCGTTCCGAGCATAAAACAAGAAAAGGTTTTGCTGCTGCTGCTGCTGCTGTTGTTGTTCTTGTCTCTGCCTCTCACTCAATAGGGCTGCTGTGTGCGAGTGTGTGTGTGTGTGCTGGTGTGTGTGTGGGTATCTTTTTTCATAAAATACGAAAAAACAAGGAAAACATTGCAAATATTGTTTGGGTCGCCAAAATGGAGACACAAAAATGACAGTCGAGAGATTTATGCCCCGCCAAGATTACGCAGGATGAGGTACCTGCACTGCGCCGTAGTGGACCCGGGACAGTGGACCCTGTATACCCTCTGCCGGACAAACGCCGGACTGACGACTACTAGCAGTGGGTTGTTGCTGTTGCTGCTGCGGCTGTGGTTGTGGCTTCTGCTGCTGCTGCTGCGGTCTTATTTCGGTAACCACCAAATTATGCACGGAATTGGCTGCAAAAATGGACACCGCCAAAATGGCGCATGATTTGTTGTGCACTTTTATAGGCAGTGTCTGCAGTGGCCCCTCGCCTCTGCCTCAGCCTACCCTTCCAGCTGTCACACTCGACGAAAAGGGGTGTAGCATTCACAAATCAAAGCAGTGTGTGGCTAGCGAAATGAATTAAAATAATGAATGAAGTCATAGAGCACTTCTTTAGCTCTATAAGTTTTTTTGTTTGCGCCCCTAGACCACCGACATCGAGTAGTCTCTCTGCCTCTCGCTGTCTCTATTCCCCCTTCTATAACCTAACTGTCACATTCGTAGAAAGTTCAAGATGTTTATGTTTTCACATAGAAGTGGATTTGACTTCCTTTACTTTTCATTGTAGAGCTTAGAGAAATGAGCAGTGAAACTTAGAGAAGTTTCTTATTCCATCATATAATTTTGTGCCATCTCTTTTGAGTCTACTGTTTTTTGCAGTGTGGCCACAGCAGCAGCTTAAAGCCGCGGGGACAGTTTAAGCGCTTGAGTCATTTGCTTGCGGGCGAAATCGCTTAATTACAACGGCGCATTATGCTGAGATTTATTTGTGGCAAGCGTACGGCCAACTTGCAACTTGCAACAGGCCAACGCCAACGCCAACGCAACTAAACAAAGCGCGAAGAATGCAGATGCAGTTGGCAGAGGGCTTGTTGAGTAGCAGAGTGTAGGGCAGAGAAGGGAAGAGGTGAGGAGGGGAAGCAGAGCCAAATCAAAGGCAAAAAACCGCCAACGAAATGTGTCAATTTTAATTGTTGCCGCAGCGGATTTAAGGGCCCAGACCCAGGCAGACCCCAGGCCGGCACTGAGACACACAGAGACCGAGACTGACTGACACAGAGCGAGAGAGGGATAGAGACTGAGAGAGAGAGAGAGAGAGAGAGAGGGAGACTGCAGCAAGCGAGTTGCAGGCAATTAAATGCATGTCAAAGCGTCGCAGCCATCAGCGGCTCTCGTCTCCATCTCCAGCTCCAGCTCCAGCTCCATGAGCAAGTGGTGGGCTCAGGTTGAGGCGCAGGCTCGGCAGCGATGGAGATGGAGATGTGCTTGACGCTGGGAATGGATTGTGGATAGGCATGTGTATGCTGCAATGATGTGTTGCCTCTGTATGTCCGTCCGTGCGTCCGTCCGTCCCTCCGCCTGCTCGTCTGCTGTGTCCGTTGTGCGGGGTATGCAAAACATGTGCGAATCGAACGTGATAAAAATGTTAAAGCCTCGACGCGGCAACATGCCGAAATCTAAGCAGAAGACCGCTGCAACAACAAGGGGAACAACCAGGTGACGGTTACGAATCGTAGTTAATGGGAAGCAAGGGATAGCCCAGGGGCGTAGACGGGCTGCAAATTGAAGGGGGGCTTGTGTGCATATTTTTGTGCGTGCAGTATGTAAAGAAATTTTAAATAATTACACAAACTACATCTATGCCGAGTTCAGTTAGCAGTTGCAGTGTGCTTGACTAGCAGGTACTCTGTATAGACTTACGTGAAGAGCCCTTAGATCTCATTAAACTCTCGGGAAATATCTATAAATGGTATTCATAGCTATGTGTAAACCTTGCCTGACCTGAAGTCCCAACTGACATCTCTTTACCCCCTACAGCCTACGTCCATGTGCTGTGACACTCGGCGTCGCAGTCACCGTTGCAGTCACAGTCACAGTTCATAGTGACAATTACGCGTGCGCCATGCACAACCGCGCGACAAGGTTTCGGCATGAATGCAAATCGCCGTCGAAGCTGGCCCCAGTCCGAGCCTCCGGCTCCAGCCGCACCACCCGCGCCATCACCGGCAACCGCCAGGCGTCCTTAGCCGCCGTTGGAGTCGTGTTCTCGGCCATTGTCACGTGACGCGGCTGCAACAAATCATCCGCACAAAAGCGAGCCAAAAGCAAAGGCAAAGGCAAAGGCGACAAACGCGCAGCTCACGACTGCAGCAGCTGCAGCAGGAGCAGCAGGCAGAGGCGGGCATGGGGATGGGGACGGGGACGTGGCAGGCAAAGGCGAAGCAGGAAACAAAAGCGCGCAGCATCGTGTAAAACTAGAAGCGTCAAATAGACAAAAGTTTTCCAGGAAAACTGCGCCAGGAAGAGACTCTGACGTTGACTCGTCTGTCTTTGGGGTCTTCCGTCTTAGCTCTGCTGTCTTTTGGTCTTGCGTCTCCCGTTTCCCGTCTGCCTTCTCCTGTCTCTTGTCTAGTTTCTTTTGCCGTCCATTGACCCGCCCATAAATCTCTCACTCACCCTGAAGACGAGGCTGGAGCTGGTGAACGTCGGCCGATTGTCGTTGAGATCGAGCACCTCGACGCGCAGCATTCGCAGCGTCTGCTTTGGCGGATTGCCGCCGTCGGTGGCCGCCACGGCGAGGCGATAGATGCTGCGCTCCTCGTGGTCGAGCATGACGCGCGTCCGGATCACGCCAGTGTTGGCATCGATGCTGAACAGGCCATGCCCATCGGAGTCACGACCCTTCAGCAGCGAGTAGGTGATCGATGCGTTCTGGCCGTGGTCGCGATCGATGGCGCGTATGCGCACCACCTCCGTCCCTGGCGGCTGCTCCTCGCGCACGCTGACCACATCCTCCTGGGGATCGGCTATCTCCGGCGCATTGTCGTTCACGTCCGTCACATGAACACGCACCGGAGCGCGTGCACTGCGCATCGGTGTGCCTTGATCGCGCGCCTCCACCACGAGGTCGTAGAGCTCGCGCAGCTCCCGATCGAGTGGTTCGCGTGTGCTTATCTCGCCTGTAAGGAAAAGAGAGAGAGAGATAGAGTGTGAGAGCAGTTAATCAAGCGAGCATTTCATAGGAAGCGGGCGGAGGTTGGTGGTAGCAATCATTGTTGTTTGGCCTGGAAAATGGAGCTTGAATCTGGGTCGTCGATGATTAATGCCAAACTGCTGCCGCTCCAGAGCAACTCTGGTGGTGCTCCGGTGCTCTGGTGCCGGTGGTGCCAGCGCCTGCCATCAAAATTGTAGCGAGTTTGCCTGCGAGCGGCCAAAAGAAAATCATGTCAGGAAAAACGAGTTTGCACCACGAGGCAAACACTGCATATTGCTGCATATTGTTATACCCTTTCTTTCAGCTAGTACAACGGCTAAAAGACGATTCGGAATTAGTAGGAGCACAGACAGCGCTCAGGAATAAAAGATCCAGATGCAGACACACGGACAGAAGTCAGACGATTTGGAATTATAGAGTATGCCGTATACTCTCCAACTGGTAAGGGTACCTGGACTGTGGTATGCTGTGCCATAATAGGAGCATATCATGTCTGACTTCAGCTTGCTCTTCTTCTTCTTCATGTTCTCCTTGTTGTTGTTGTCTTCGGCCAGGATTAGCTGCACGCGATTTCCATATTTAATTTAAATGAACCGAGACGGAGCGCTGCTCCTTTCCCAGAGCGGACACGCACTGCAGCCGTATAGCCGGAGCTGAGCTAAATGTCAAGCCAATGATATTCCATTGACGGATGAGCTGACAGCGTTAAAACTGTTGTTGCTCAAACACTAATGGGCATGCGCTCCAACTGGCTGCCAAGCAGGAGCGACACTGAGAGAGCTAGAGAGAGAGAGGGAGGGAGGGAGGTCGGGAGGTAGGAAGATGCTATGATCTCCCCCTACATCTGCGCTCTGCCGTCGCCAATCTCTTGGCAACGATCGCTTGGCGTATCGCAAACAGATCGCATTTTATCGCTGGGGGAACAGGTTTCCCGTGTGCCTCGTGCGCGTTTGATCTATGGGCGACGTGGGCAATGCAGGAGCTGCTACTAGAGCGAGCCCCGGTGCAGGAGCTGGTGCCGTAATGAATGACCATGGGTCATGGCTGCTGGCAGTGACAGTGACAGTGGAACTTGGATTGGGCACACTGGCAGAAAAAGGGATGCTCTCGAGCAGCAGCTGATGCATCAGTTTAGCTATACCATATACCATAGGAAGATCGAACTGGCACTTGTACAATTGAAACATGTCTTTGGGGCACTCTTCAAGCTGCAAGCAAAGTTCCTCGCGCATTTCTCGCAGTGCACTGCGCAACTCTAACGGGCACAGCGTCGAGCGTTGAGTGAGTTGTTGGCAGAGATGCGAGACGATAGCATGGGATCGCCGCACTGGATGGCATTGGCTACCGCAGGTGACACTAATTTATGGCCAGAGGAAGGGAAAGAAGAGAGCAGAGAGGATCGGGGGGCGAGGAGCGAGGAGCGAGACGACTCACCTGTGACGGGATGCACCTGAAAGCTCGAGTTGGCCGGCAGCAGGCTGTAGCGTATGGCCGCATTCTCGCCAATGTCCAGATCGCTGGCCGTCACAACGCCCACGACGGCGCCGCGGCGCAGATTCTCCTCGATGCGGAACTCGTAGCTCTCGCGCTGGAACTTCGGATCGTTGTCGTTGGCATCGAGCACGCGGATGAGCACACGCGCCCGAGCATGCGCCGCCGGCGTGCCGTTGTCCGTGGCCAGCACGGTGAGCTCGTAGCGATCGCGACTCTCGCGATCGAGAGCTGCACGCAGGTAAATCCAGCCGGAGTTGGGAAAGATGCCGAAGTGCTGGGCAAGATCTGCCGAGCCAGAGGAGCCAGTGGCCAGGCTGGCATTGTCAGCACCTGCGTCCACGATGCGGTAGGTGATGCGCGCGTTGTTGCCTGTGTCCAGATCACTTGCATTCACCTGGATGATCTGAGAAAACAATGAGAGCAGATTGCGTTAATTTGGTCAGTAAGAACAGCAGAGTGGCGGGGGAGGGGGAGAGAGAGGGATCGGATATGTGATGTGGACAGATCTACATGGCCAACATGGTTGGCGGTCGTCAATCATGCGCTGCAGCGGAATCTCTGATGCATGTCTGCGTAAATCTCTAGAGGAATCCCTAGAACTGCCCGCAACTCGTTTCGGCCGAGGCGATGCCAAAGATATGAACTGATTTTATGATCAAAACTAGTTCAGGCTGCACCGCAGCTCGCAACTCGCAACTAGCAACTGGCAACTGCAGCATGCAACTGGCAACAGGCAACTTGCTACTTGCCACAGCATCTTCTGCTGCAACGGCTGCTCCGGCTGTTGAGATATTTCAAAAGAGATATGACGCCTGCCTGACAAAAGCGTGACTTTTACTGCCTGTTAATCAAATTTATGTTGCGCATTTAGTTTGCATTACACAAATTTATTTTTCAATAAAACTACACTCGAAAAAAGTGCACATAGTTGTGCGAAATTGCAAATGACTGCGATTTTAGTCTAATATTATGCAACTTTGAAATATAAAATATTAATAATTTAATTTATTAATTTATTAATAATATTAATATATCAATAAAACTACACTCGAAGAAATTTCAAAACGTTGTGTTGAAATGGAAATAAGTAAAAATTAAAATGGCAGACTTTTTAGCAGAAGTTGGAAATGCATTTTAACTGCTACGACTTCATAGACAATTCTTCCAGTGTACCTAGTAGGCAGTAGTAGGAGTAGGAGTAGGAGTTGGAGTTGTGGAAGTAGTGTGGGGAGAGGGGGGGATAACTAGTTCAAACCGGTTTACCTGCGCATTGATTGACCGCGACTCGGAAACATTCACCGCATACTCGTCGCGCTCAAACACTGGCGGATTGTCGTTGACGTCCTGCACGTCCACCACGATGGTTAGGTCAGCGGAGAGCGGGGGCACCCCGCCGTCGGTGGCCGTGACTATTAACGAGTGCCGCTGTGCCGTCTCGTAGTCCAGATGTCGTGATAGCACAAGGTGGCCCGAGCGTGCATCGATAGCGAAGCTCCCGCCACCGCCACCGCCTCCGCCTCGTTGGGTGGCATTGCCGGAGAGGCTGTAGGTCACCTGTCCGCTGCTGCCCGAGTCCTTGTCATGGGCGTGCGCTGCGAACAGGGGGCTGCCCAGCTCGGCGTTCTCCGGCACCGAAATGCGCACCATGCTCGTCTCAAACTCGGGCGCGTTATCGTTGACGTCCTCCACCTCGATGTTCACCTGCGTGTGCCCATAGACGGGCGGCTCGCCACAGGTGGCCTGAATGTTGAGCAAGACCTGCGCCTTGGCCTCGTGGTCCAGCGGATGCGCAATCCGTATGTTGCCCGAGGCTGCCTCGATGCTGAAGTAGCCCTCCGGATCGCCCGAGTAGATCGAGTAGCGCACGGGACTGCGTTGAGCTGAAAGGAGAAACAAATTGATCAAGAGAAGCATGCAGAAAGCCGAGCTGAAGCCACAAAAGGTTCCTCATTAAAGGCAATTCAAATGCCTGGCAGACAGACAGACAGACAGACAGACAGACAGACGAACAACGAGTCGAACAAAGGAGCTGCAATGAGTTGCAGGAACAATAGAAGCAAAAGCGAGATTGACACATGAGCAGGCAGCGGCCAGGGACGGGGGCCGAGCAAGGGGCAGGGAATGAGCACTGAAAGGAAGTGCACAGCGAAAGCAGCAGCAAATTAAAGCTCGAAAATCATTTTTGCATAGCCCGAGAAGAGAGAAGAGCAGCGAGAGACTTGGCCTGGCATGCCCTCCTCTGCTTCCCTCTCTCTTTTTCTCTCTCACTCTTGCGCTTTCAGCTCGTCTCTGGGGCCTTTTGTGTAGCATCGAGCGATGACGAGGACGTCGTTGCCTCGTTGATGGGTGCAGATTTCTGCCGAAATTTGCGTTTGAAGTGTTTTGCTTTGGCCATTGTGCGCCCCTCTGCCTCCTCTATCTCCCTGTCCCTCTCTGTCTCTCCAGCTGCCCCCTCCCCCAACTTGTGCCCCATTTTGTTGCAGGCGCTGCATGCTTTTTTGCTTGTACAAATTTTATTTTAATTTTCTTTGGCTTGTTTTTGTTGTGGCGCAAGCATTCAACCGCTCAACCGCTCAAGCGCTCAACCGCTCAACCACTCAGCCACTCGACCTGGTTTGCCTGCGCCTGCTCGCCTGTTCGCCTGCTCATCCGGCTGTGCCATCGTCCGTTTGTCCAGCATATGCGCATATTTTGTTTTCCAGCTCACTGAACTAATGAATGCCATCGTCATCGCATACAAAGACGTCGCCAGACGCAGATCGCCCCAATAATTCGGCCAAATGCCCCGAGTACAGTGAGCGCTCGCTAAGCGGGAGACACTTGAAAACAAGCAGGCTGTCTCCATCTACCTTCCATGTGATTACCTCCAATTCAAGAATTCTTGCTATATATATTCCGACTTGGAAGAATATGCTCTCTTGCCTTCTATGTGGACTTGCAAGCATACTGCTTATTTCTATCAATCTCCCTCTTCTACTCGGAGAAGGATTCTTGTTAGGTATCTATACCCGGACTTGAAAGCATCTGCTTGCCTTGGTCTCCTTTGTGCCATCTACCTGCCTCACCGACTCGGAAGAGCACTATTTCTATCAATTATTCCTCTCCCCTCTACTCACCCGTGTCACTGCTGGTCGCAATCACAGAGCCGACGACTGTGCCGCGCGGCACATCCTCCTTGACGTAGTAGTTGTAGCGCGCCTTCTCGAAGATCGGCGGACGCTGCTGAGCGTCGATGATGCTGAGGAAGACGACGGCATCTGTGCTGGTGCGCAGGCCACCGCCATCAGTGGCGGAAATGTTGAGCATGTGCATCGGCTGCGTGCGCACGGACAGCATGTCGGGGCGCACCACGAAGATTTCGCCGCTGGCGCGATCGATGCGAAAGATGCCGCCCTCGTTGCCGGCGACAATACGATACGAGACCTGCCCGAAGCTGCCGGCATCGGGATCAGTGGCCACGACGGCGACAATGGGCATAGGCGTGCCGCTGGAGCCACCCTGAGCGGGGCCAGATTCGCGCAGCGAGACGTTGTACTCGCGCGGATAGAACACCGGACGATTGTCGTTCACGTCCGTCAGCTGCATCTTGATCATGGCCGTCGTGCTCAGGCCTCCTCGATCCGTGGCCAGCACTGGGAACTCGTAGCTGCTGCGCCGCTCGTAGTCCAGCTCGCCGGCAATGCAGATCTCGCCCGAGGCAGAGCGCACCTCGAACTCCGTGAGGTGCTTGAAGCCCTCGCCCAGTGTGTAGTTGACCATCGCATTGACTCCGCAGTCCGGATCGCTGGCCGAGACCTGCGAACGAGATGGGGAAGAGAACGATGAAGCATAATGATTATTACAAAGTTTCCCAATTACAAATGAAGTTGTCAAAATTTTAATTTGATTTAAAGAACCCGCAACGCAGTGCCGATCTCATTGCCAGGGCTTATCCGCGGCCTGCCACGGTTCAGCTTTAATTTGCAACACCCGTGGAGCAATTTGTTATGCTCATGCTTTGGCCGCGCGACCCGCACAGTGGGCGCAGAGCCAGAGCCAGAGCCAAGTATAGCAAATGTTTGAAATATGCAAATTCATTAATTATGCGTTGGAATTGTGGGCCCATTAGACCGAAAGTGCCGTGTGGATCTTTTATTTACTAAATATTTTCAGTATCTATTTTTTTATGACAATTAATTTATCATAAAATTTACTTTTATTTACTCCTCAAAAATTTTAAACGAAAAACGTAATAAACTTTCTACTTGAGGGGACTTGTTTCAATTTTGAGCACAATAATTTAAATTTTTACCACTGTATCTGCTGCCCAAAACGAATACAAAGTAAGCGCTCGAGGCAGGCGGCAGCAGGCCGCGCGTATCAAGCGAATGTCAACTTTAATTTTTGGCCACGACGCCCGCAACTGTGTATGGAAGCCCTTTGCCAGTTGGAACTGCTCCTCCTGCTGCCCCGCCTGCTTTGCTGCTGCTGCTGCTCCTGCTGCTGCTGTGCCCGTTTCGCACAGGAGCAACGACCCCGCTTAATGGCTGCCAATTAGTTGGCATTTGCGTAATCAACATTTACATTCGCCCTAAAAATAGCTCGCGGGTAGAGCAGTGCAGACTTGTATGCGAGAGTGGGTTGTTGCTGCAGCGGGGGGAGGCGGGCAGGTATGTCGGATGAGAGAGAGAGAGCCCTGAGAGTTGGCATTTTGACGCCAACGAACAACGAGAAAAATCAGCAATTAAAACTGTCATTATTTCACTTTAAATAGTCGCAGTTGTCGTCGGTCCCCACCCGCCCGCTGGCAACGCTCTGCTGCTTGCTGAGTTGTCGCGCTGTCTGTCCGTCTGTCTGTCTGCCTGCTCCCTGGCCCAGACTGATATGCATTTAAAGCGAAACGTGTCCGAGTCCAGGCTGCAGACTCCTCACGTTCAATTCCAGCGCTAATTACACTTTTTGTAAGCCAAAGGCAGGAGCAGATCTACTTAGATTGCGAGTCGGGAGTCGAGAGTCGGGAGTCGACAGTCGCGACTAAAGACTTTCATTAAGCTTAGTTGGCAGAATGTTTAAACCCGTTTAACCCGAGCAAAATTGTCGCCAAATGGGACGGCAGCCGATTGGCAATTTTATCTGTCAACAAACATGGAACTGCTGAGAAATACGAGACAGGGCGACAGCAGGACAGCAGGGCGACAGGGGGGTAGGGAGACAGAAGAGTCAGGGAACAGGGCGACATTCAGGGGAACTCTTGATCCCGCTCGGTCTGAACGCCCACACGAGCGGCGATGCTGCCGCCGCTGCCGCTGCTGATGATGGGTTGAGGCGAGTGGAGCCAACGCCTGAGCTCTGCCTCGTGGGCCGCCGTGGGGCTGATAACTGGCAGAGGCAGCAGCGCAAACAGTAGTGAAAGGCAAATCAAAGCAGCAATTGTTCGAGACGAAGCAGAAGACAAGAGCAACAATAAGAGGCAGTGCCTGGCAGGGCAGGGCGTACAAGTGCCTGTTGTTGACATCTTCAAGTTCGTCGCTTGAGTCATTCGTTTCAACGAAATCGGACTTGTCGTCGGCAACCGAAAGTTATTCATCTTTGCCAGCACGCACTTCTCACACTCTGGCAGAGGCAGCGGGGATGGGGGCAACGGGGGCAACTGCAGGCATTCAATAACCAATTATGGCCTAACAAGGCCTCGACTCAGCGTCAGGCTGCGACTGGGGCTCACTGTGAGCTCCAAGTCCAAGTCCAACTCCAACTCCATCTCGAGCCTCGTCTCCAGCTGCGGCTACTGCTGTTGATGTATGCAAATAAGCTGTCAAAAGTAATTTCATTCAATTACCTTATTTATCGTATGCGAGAGAAGGAAAACCAAAACCGAAACCAAAACGAAGAGAAATTCTGTCATGGCCAAAACCAAACACCAAACACGAAGCCAGCAACAGCAACAGCAACTGCAGCAACAACAATGCGGTCGAGTCTCGTACTCATTGTCAGATGATTGCCCCGCTTCTGGGATAACTGCGAGTGTCTTGCGAGTGAGGCCAGCATGGAGAGGGGCAGCAGCAGCAGCTGGCGAAGGGGAGGCAGCTGCAGGCAGGCGGGCACAAACAACGAAGCTAAGCATGCCACATCCTGAGCCACAGCGTCGTGGTGGTGTGGCTCTTGATTAACACCTCTGCCTCCCGCTCTGCCAGTCTCTCTTCCTTTGCAACTCCTCTCCCCGCTCTTCCTCGCGCCACTCTCTATCTTTCTCTCTCCATGCTGGCCAAATGTCGGTCGTGTCTCTACCAGGGATTATCACGCAGCCAGCGGAGTTGCTGCTGATAAGAGTCGGACATGTCTCGGCCTGTGGCTTACTGTAGTCTCAGCTGCCTCCCCATCCCGCTGCTGCTCCTACTTCTCATACTTCTACTACTTCTGGCCCCACTGTGAGTGTGCAACATGTGGCAGGCACTGTTGTCTAGGCCAACATTGAAGTGAACGCAGCCTTGCATATTTTTATGCAATTTCCGGCAGATGTGGATGATTTACCTGCCTGCGCCTGCCCCATGAGAAATGGCTACGTGCCACATACAGCGTGAGAGAGAGAGGGAGGCAGCGAGTGGTAGAGAGAGGGGAGAGGAGAGCAGCATGCAGAAGTAGAGGCAGCGTGAGGGGAGACTTTTGATTGCCGAATATTCTTCGAGTGGCACTTGGAGGCTCTGAGTTGAAAGCAGAAATCGCGCACTTGAGCTCGAATATGAATTCGATATGCGAAACTATCGCTTGAGTTGCATTAACTATCGCTTATTATTTTGAGAAATGTATATGTAATGTACTGTCGAATATTAAGCACAACTTGAGTGGGAAAGTGACTTCAATGTTAGAAAAACTATTGCTGAGTATTGCAGACAACTATCGCTAAGCATTCGATATGCGCTTAGCTATCGCTTACTTTTCTCTCAGTTGCAACTGCAGCGAATTGTCGAGTAGAAAGCAGAACTGAATATAATACCGATAAACGAAGAAATTATGAGCTCGAAATTCTCAGACTATTACAGGCGACTACTATCGCAGAGTATCGGGCGCAACTATCGCTTATTCCGCTCTCTGTTGCAACTGCAGTCGAGTAGAAAGCAGAACTCGATCTGGAATATGAAGTCGATGTTCGGAAAAGGCAAACACACAGCCTGAATTCGATACTAGCTAAACTATCGCTAAGTATTCTCTCACTTCCATGTGGAGTTGGCAACGCGATGCCGCTAATGAAACTCAATCCGCTTGGCACACATCGCGCTCGACTCCAATGAAAGTGTTTGTGGGTTTTGTGTGGGCGAGCGCTTGCTGCGGTCTCAGCCGCGGTGTTAAGTGCAGAAAGCGGAAAGTGTGCAATTGTCTCTCTGCCGATCGCTCTCGAATCGAATTAGTTATAAAGACATAAGCCCTGCACTCGAGCACGCCCCATGGGCTCGACAGGCATGCAAATATTTCACACTATTACATTGATTAGTCACGCTTGCAATTCCAATCCCCAGAGCCCACTTCTCCCTCTCTCTCTCCCTCTCCCGCTCTCTTGTGCTCTCTCTGTCTCCCTTGATATGCCGCTATGTCTGCCATGTCTGCTGCTCTTCCTCTACATGGCACCTGATTTATGTTGACGCCTTATCAGAGCCCCTCAATATTTATTGCAATTTTATAAATTATTTTTATTTTCTCGAAAAGTTCAGCGCGCGCGCGCGCGCCGGCACCCTTTGCCGTTGCTGCGCAAGATTTATATGTGAGCAGATGTGACTTTTTGATGGAGAACCGCAGAGATATGTTCTGTCTCCCTCTCTCTCTCTCTCTCGCTCTCTCTGTGTGTCTCGCCTTGTCCCCCTCTCTGTCTGCTCGTTCTGGCAACTATTTGCGTTTGCAATTTAAAGTTGAACCACATCCACACATCGGCCACGTTTCTTTGTCGCTTCGCCAGAGTCCTACACCGAAAAGCAATTCTAACAGTTATTGCACCGCCGCACCACCGCACCACCGCACCGCACCGCCACGCAGCTTGTCGTGTTATTAACAATTTTTAATTTTCCGGTATAGATTTCTGTGCCTGTGTCTGAGTCTCAGTCGCAGTCGCAGTGCTCCACCTTGTCTTCAGGTGGTGCAGCCAGCTGTAGCCACTTGGCGGAGTCACAGCCAGAGACCGAGACTGGTTGCATCATCAAAATGCATCTAACAAGGTTGTTAGGTGTTAAATAAGTGTGCTTAAAAATTTATCTTGTACATTTTCCTCCATTTGATTTATGTTTGCTCGCCACAAGAAGTCAAATGAGGAGAGGAGCGCTTGCTCCAAGCTGGTTGCTTGCTTTGCAGTTTGGCTGCAGAGCAGTGTAGTGGGGGGGGGGGGAGTGTGGCAGGGAGCCAACTGGCTGTTTGCCTGGCTCGCTGCCAGCTGTGGCCACGTTTCAACTTTGAGCCATTCGCCAAAAGCCGCCAGTGCGCCTTTCCCTCAAACTTGCCACAGCAGAAACTTTTGCTTTCGCCACAAAAGTCAAAACTGCGATTCGAACTCGTTGGGCGCCCACTTCCATCTATTGATAAATCAAAATTCCAATACTCGTACATGCGTGCGCCGAGATTTGCATTTGGCCGCCAGCCTGGAGCTGTAGCTGCGCATGGAGCTGGAGTTGGAGTTGGAGTTGCACTGGGAGCTGGACTTGACTGTGACTGCGGCAACTGGCCAAAAACATGCGATGCGAACCCCAAGTCCAAGCCGTAACCAAACTATGCAAAAGCTCAGTGAACACACACAAACAAACACACAAAGCGACAACAGCAACAACAACAACGACAACAAATAACAAAAAAAAGCGGGCACGGTGCAAGGCAGGAGCGTAGACAGCGGCAGCGAGGGGGTACTCTATACTATATTAAGGATTTTTTCGAATTTTTCAAAAATGATTTAAATTCAGCGTGTGTCTCTGCTCCCTGCCAGACTACGCCCATGGCTTGAGCCAGCAGGCAGCAGCACTTTGCAGCAAGCACTGCGAATGCGAATGCGAATGCGTTTCTTGTGTTTGCGCGTTGGCAGAAATGCCTTTTCGCTGTTTGTTGTTGCAGCTCTGCTGTCCGCTGTTGCTGTTGCAGTTGCAGTTGCTGTTGCTGTTGTTGTTGCAGCTGCCACCCGCCGAAAAAGCAAAGCAAGCAGCAGAAGAGCCAGAAGTAGCTTTGCTTAGATGATGGATCGTTGCATAAACTCGTGAACGTTGTCCAAGCTGTTGCTGCCGCTGCCGCTGCCTCTGCTGCTGCCGCTGCCTCTGCTGCTGCCGCTGCCTCTGCTGCTGCTGCTGTCACTGTCTACAGGAATGTGCACGTCCTCACGTCGCCTAGAAATGTGCGTCGGCTGTGCAGAGTTAAGGCCAAGTGTGCACTCAGTTTAAGAGCGAGAGCGAGAGAGAGAGAGAGAGAGAGGCATACCAAGTGCCCCTCGAGTGCCCCTCGAGTGTCAGTGACAAAGTTCGTGAACTTTTGCTTAAAGGAGCCGCGCGCGAGCGCCAATCTCCATGTGCTTATCAATGAGCAGCCACGCCTCATTAGGCCGCAGTTCCTCTGAGTTGTGTGCAGCGCGAGCGCTAATTAAGTTGAATGCACGCTTCACACTGCTGGCCTCATCATAGTGACTGCCTCTTCCCCTTCCCCCCTTCCACTCTCCCCTGCTGCTGCTGCTTGACTAACGACGCGGCCAACACTGCGCATTACCGAATGAAATCAAGAGCTGCGCAGGAAGTGACGTCGACTTGGTCATGGGCAAATCAGCAACCACAACAGCAGCAGCAGCAACAACAGCAACAGCAGCAACAGTTGCTGCCGTCGCGCGTTGTATGCGGGTGTACAAAGAAAACAGCGCAACACTGAGAGAAAAGCTAGTAACTTGAGTGAGGAACTGCCTTCGCGGAGCTCACAATTGCTTAGAGCTACGCCTGCTTTCTGCGCCGTGTAGTGGGAGCAATCCAGACAGCATCCAGTGCCCAGAAGTGTCGTCTGTCCGTCCGTCAGTCCGTCTGTCCGAGCTGCCATAAAACATTCTAATTGGCAGGCAGCGTGGGGCCAACCTGGCAGACTTGGCAGATGGCGCCCGTTTTTGTTGCCGTGCTGGAAGCAACTGCAGGCAAGGCTAAGAGAGAGAGAGTAGAGTGGCAGCAGCAAGGGCGGGGCTGCGGGGGCAAGGCAGTTGGCTTAACTGGAGCAGCAATTAATCAAGCGACGGCTGCGGCGACTGCGCGGACAACATCAATTAAAGTCTGGTGGGAAATAAATGCGCTTCATGCGCGTCAACTTCGTCATGGCTGAGACGCTGATCAGCTGCTGCTGCTGGCGCGTTTGTCACGTTGCAATTTGCTTCCGCCCCAAAAACAGAGGCAAGACCAAGACAACAACAACAACAGCAACAGCAACGAGAGAGTCTCGAACAGCGAGCAGAGCGCGGAGTCCATAACAAATGCGTTGTTAGTTGCACCGGCTTATCGATTGTGCCAACAGCAACAGCAGCAACAACAAGTCTGGGAAACTGCGAAAATACAACTGCAACAACTGCAACTGCTGCAACTGCTGCTGCACTCACTGGGCTTTCCTTTAACATCTCTGGCTTGTCCAATTTTCCTGTTGGGTTTTAATAAAGTGTTTTTAATGGCCGCCATCTGCGGCTGTTTTTTCTCTCCAGCTTGTTGTGCATGTTATTGCTGTTGTTGTTGTTGCTGTTGCTTTTGTTATTGTTGCTTGACTTTCGCCGATTGCGCGCAATCACCTGAAGTCGCACCAAACTGGGCAACAACTAGGAAATTGTCCACTGTGCTCGCACTTGCCAAATTTGTAGTTCGCAGTTGCGTCTCTATTTCTCAATCTGTTTCTCTCCCTCCCTCCCTCTCTCTCTCTCTTCCTATTTCTTCTGATCTTTGAGGTGCTTCCTCTCTCTCTTCTGCTTTCTTCTTCTGTCTTCCTCTCGGATTGCCGACTTTTTGTCGACTAATCTCCTTCTGAAGCCAATTCTCCCCTCTGATTCCTTTACCATATTTTTCTTTATCGCTTTTGCTTTTTTATTCGTATCTTTGCTCCTATATTTCTTTCTTTTTCTTTCTCTTTCTCTCTCAATCTGGCTTTATCTTCCTCTTTTCTGCTCGCTCTTTTCTCCTACTCTGTTTGCTTCGCTCGTTCTCTCTTTTCTGAACTGTATCTTAATCTCTTATTTTCTCCTGCTCTATCACTCAATATTCTGGAAGCCTTTCTTTCTTCTGTTTCCTCTCTCTTCTCCTTGCACTTTCTTAACTGCCATTTCCCCTATTTATCGATAATCTCTCCTGCTTCCTACTTCTATTCCCTCACTCACTCTTCTATCTCTCTCTCTCTCGCACTGTCTCTCTCCTTCTGTCTGTTCAGCTCCGTCAATGTGGAGCAAGTGGGCCACACAATACGCCGCCAGACCATACCAGGCCTGTCCGGGCCAGGCCGTGCCGGTCCAGTCAGCTGGCCCAGTTCCGCGCAGCGCTTAGACGAGGCTCTTAACTAAAAGACCAAGCGATAAAAATCACAGCAGCAGCCCTTCCTTGCAGATGGCAACTGGCAACTGGCAACAGGCAACTGGTGGATCGCTGGCGCGGAGCTGCTCCTACCACGCATTCAATTTCGTCCGCCCACGAGGCTGCATGTTCGATCAGTCGACGCAGTCGATCGCTGATCGTTCTCTAGGCCAATAACAATCGCAATCACAGCCAGCGCTCGCTGCAGCTCGATTTGGATATTTGCATAAATTCTGCAACAGGCACAAAGTGGCACTCCGCGTCGAGTCGCAGTCGCCACAAACTGAGGCCGGGTACGCAGTCGCAGTCGAAGTTGCAGTCGCAGTCGCAGCCAAAGTCCCAAAGAAATTGCAAATTGAAAATGTGAAGAAGAGCGCATAAATTTATTGAGATTGTGTAAATATTTGCGCAGCGCTGCGCTCCGAATGGCCGCAAATCAAAATTGTGGCTCTGGCTCTACGTGCTGCACAGACTCCCGGAAATTGGATGCCTACGATCCATAAATTAGACTAAAAAGCAGCGAGAAATTACCAAAAAAAAAAAAAAAGTTAAGTAAATACAAATTTCCTGAAAGATACCCTGTATGTACGCGGAAGGCCCTGTCGCTAGTGCGCTTAATATTTAGCAACTAGCATTAAAATAAATATGCTTAAATAAATAAATAAATATACTAAAAATTACTTGACTACCAGATATAGTTTGGACAGTTGTATAAGAGCAAAATACCCTGTATCTCTGAACATACCCAAGTTTGTCTCTATACAATTGAGATCAATCCAAACCCCGCCTCTTATTGCTCAATTTTTCTATTCCTGATAATTATGGGCTCTATTAATATGTACAATGTATACCTTATGGCCTGGCAGATATACAGATTTAATCGGCAGCAAATAAATAGCAGCAAACCTGCCCCTCCTTGCATGACCCATAATTAATATGTGCAGGGTATGCGCGAAGCCGAGCATATTTTGGGCTATTTTGTTGCCAAACGCACTCATAAATTAGCGGCAACGTTTTGCTGCATTTTATTTCATTGTCGCCCATTTTGGTCACTTTCGATTCGATTCGGTGGGATTCGAACACGAAGTCAAAGTGGAGTTGGAAGTCGGCGGCGATGTCGGCTTTCGGTTTTTGGTTTTCGGTTTTTACTTGTCGGTTTCAGTTTCGGTCTCGGTTTCATTCGCCTGCGCCTGCGCCTTTTGCTACTTTGATAAATGCGCGGAGCGACACGTAAAGTGGACAAGTCCGGAGTTGCTGCAGTTGCAGTTGCAGCTCGAGTTGGAGCTGGAGCTGGAGCTGAAGCAAGTGCCGGGCTGGCCGGGCTAACGGTACCGGGCAATCCATAAGTTAATCAAAAGTTCAAGTTGTTTCTGTTTTTGTTTCTGTTTCTGTCGCTGCTGCCTTTTGCGAATTTGCGTAATTTAATGCAATTCCTGTTATGGCCGATAGACGATAGACGACGCACCCACACGCCCCCAGCCCGCGAGCATAAATCAAACCACCAAGTGGTCGCTCGCTCGCTCAGGCGCTTGCAGCTGCAGTGTTGCCAACAATTTGAAATTATAAAATTCATATTTAAAGAGCCAAAAAAGCTGCTTTTTTACGATTAAAAAATGTATATAAAAAGTTCAACATTTTCCAAGCATTAATTGTAAATTCACTTAGCTAAATTACAATTTTAACAATAATAAAAAATGCAGAAGCAACAAAGCTTTATGAATTCTCCAGCATTGAAAAAAGGCTAGATTTACCCCTGCTTAGAAAAAGCTAACTTGACAACACTGCGCCGTTGTCGCCTGCTTGTGGACCGTGTGGAACGCAAGTGGAACGAGCGCGCATGGATCGCAATCGCCAAACGCTGCGCGCCAAGCGATTTATGCGATTTTAAATATCGATTTTGTTGATTTTTCAGGGGTTTCTACCAGCCCGGCAGGTGGGTCCAACTGGTGGTTCGCTTTGCGAGCAGTGGCCAAAATTAATTATGAGTGTGTCCGCGTCCGGAGTCCGGGCTGGGGCTAGGCAAATTGAATATCCCACCACTCGCCGAGTGGTGCAAGTGCTGCGCGCCGTCTGAGCCGCAAGTGTTTTTCAATGTTTGCTTGAAATATTTTTGCCATTAGCCAAGCGCACTTTTTCACTTTTAAAAGCATTATGCAAACTCTGCAATTAAGTTGCCACATACCCCCCCGGCTCCACCCTTCCACTGCTCTACCCTGTTGCCTCTACTGTGATTTATCTAAATGGCACCAAAGCCGCTGCCCGCTAGCCGCTGGCCCCTAGATGGTGGGCGGTGGGCGGAGGGCGTGTGTTAATTACGCGCTAACAATGACAAATGTGCAGCGAGATCTGACTAATCAGACTGCGTGGGGAGGCAGCGAAGGGGGTGAGCAGCGGGGTTCACGATGAGAGGGCACATTCCAATGGGGCTCAACTGCAACCACAGCGCACCACACAGAGCATGAGTGCAACCGCAAATATCAATTTGATTGTCTGAGAAATTGCAACCACAATCGCAGGTCCGGCAGAAACCTAATCAAAGTCTTGCTCGGGCTTCGCTCTCGGCTTCCTGACCACAGGAACAAATGGCAGGCCGTAATGAAAATGTAAGATCACAATGCGGCAGACAGACAGACAGGCAGACAGACAGACGGACAGATAGAGCAGAGGAAGCACCGGCTGCAGCCACAAGAGCTTCGGGTTGCAGTGCGCGGATCACTTTCACTGGACCTTGTCATAGTTATAAATACAATTGTCATAGTGCGGCGATGTATCTATAGTTGTGTGTGTGTGTGTATGTGTGTGTGTGTGTGTGTGTGTGTGTGTGTGTGAGATATATGCTATGTTAATAACCGATCTCGAGCCATTGCTAATTGCAGTTCATGCTCAACCAAAGACACATGCAGAACACTTAAAGTTCTTCTCTCAGTCTCTGTGTGTGTGTGTGTGTGTGTGTGTGTGTGTGCCTGTCTAGTTGCACATTTCTGGTTGTTGTTGTTGTTGTACAATATTTTTTCGGCTTTTTGGACTGCGAGTGCAGCTGCTGCCGGCGGGCATAAATTGGTTTGGGCTTTATATTAATGCAAATATCTGTTTGGGGGCCTCTGCGTTGGCGACCCCCTGCCAGCAGCGGGCAGCAGACCAGCCGCAGTCGCAGTCGCAGCCACGGCCGCAGCTCTGCTCTGCGCAGCTCTGATCGCTGCGCCGATTGTCTCTATATATATTTTTGGAGCCTTCCGTTAGCTACAAACGAGTTACAAACACCTGTCATTACTCTGGCAAATGGCGCTGCTACACTCCGCTCTGCTGACCAGACTGGGTCTCTCCGTCTCTCTGTCCGTCTGTGTGTCTGTCTGCCTGTCTGCCTGCCTCTCTGCCTCCCTGGCACTCAGAATTGCATAAGCTGCCGTCGCGTCCGTCGTTTTTATTGTGACTTGTTTATGAAAATGATAAGCAGACGCGATTTATGACCAGCAGCAATAGGCAGCAGCAACAACAAGCGACAGTAACAACAACAACAACAACAACAGCAACAGCTGCAACAATAACAACAACAGTTGCAACTACAAGCGCGACTTTTAATTGGGACGCATTGCAGTGGGAGTGTTGTGCGCTGTGCACATGCGGGGCACCGCGCTTGACTGTCACGTACTACAAATTATGGGAACTAAAACAAAAGACTTAAGCAACGAACTTGCAAGGCAACGAACTGAGCGCACTGAAGCACTCGCTGCGCCCCTTATGCAATGCTCCCAAAAACTTGTTGCCTCTAATGACGGAAATATAATGCGTTTTAGCCGCTTCCCCGCTCTGCGCACCCCTCCCTCTGGCAGCGCTTCCTTCGCTTATCGCCTGCCATTTTCATAAACCATTTTTTCAATTAGCCTCCCTGGAGAGTGAGAGAAAGAGAGACAGAGAGGGGGAGAGGGGAATAGAAAGAAAGGCGAGCAAATCCAATGCAAAAATGCGCATAGTTTAGGCCAAAAAGCCAGGCCGACTGCCGGCAACTGGGGCAAGTGGGCCATCGACGCGGTGGCCTAATGGAATGGCCAACAAGTTGCACTCCCTGCATCTCTCTCTCTGTCTCTCTGTCTGTTCACTTGAACCAGTCTGGTTGAACCAGTCCGGAGCAGAGTCGTTGCCCGAGTTATGAAGATGCAGCCAAATAGTTTTTGACAGTTTGCAATTGGCTGCAGAAATAATGTCGCTGCTCACGGTGGCCTGTCACTGTCGCAGTCACGGTTCCCGTCACAAGTCACAGCTCCGAGCGCAGCGAGTGTTAAGCTCTGCTCCGATCTGCTCTGCTGATGGACACTAATTGAGCGCGGGCATTGTTCAGATTCGCTTGGGAAAGCTGCGCGCCATGCGTACGGAAAGAGGCGGGGGGAGTGGCAGCAGAGACAAACAAAAAGTAGCTTAACTTTCAATTAAGTTTTATTTGTACTATAATCGACTTTCTATTCGAATGTAGCTGCTCCTGCGAGTGTTGTTGTTGCTCCTGTTTTTGTTGTTGTTGTTGTTGGGGGCAGGCAATGCAAATGGTATTTATTGCTCAAGAGGCCCAAAAGCCCAAGCAAGCCGAAGCCGAAGCCAAAGGCAAAGCAAAGCAGACACAGAAACAAACAAACTCCAATCTCCCCGTGCAGTTTTTGTGCCAATTTTGGTCAGCGATGCGTGACTTTGTCGATGTCGTGTTTTCTTGTTGCTGTTGCTGCTGCTTTTGTTGTTGTTGTTGTTGCTGTTGTTGTGGGGGCGGAATGGGGCGGCGGCGAGGGCGGTCGCCTGGCTGCCAGTCAGAGATGCCAAAATGCCAAAAGAGCCACAAAGACTATAAAACAAATTTGGTCAAGCCAAAAAGGAAGCCTTTTTTGAAGTGATTTATGCTAATTACGAGCAACGTTTGCCAACTCAGCAGCAGCAACAACAACAGCAGCAGCAGCAACCCACAAGCGACAGCAGCAATAGTTGCAGTTGCAGGAAAGGGCGTTTAGCAAACAATTTTCCGAGTTCGAGCCCGAACTGCAGTCCGTCCGAGTCGCAGGCTGCACGTGTGGGAAACTCTCAGTAACTCATGCACACACACACACATATACACACACATATGGCTGCACGTATGCAGACGTATGTGTGTATATATATATATAGAAAAGTAATTTATTTAGTGACACGCCCACAGCGATATAAGCTAAATAATCTTAGTTTTTCTTGGCGCAGGTACGGACTACGCTCCGAACTGGACTGAGACCGCGCCAGCAACTGCGACTGCGACTGCGACTGCGACTGAGACCGAACTGAAGTGGTCACAATATATAATTAAAATCAAAAGACCAGATGGTTCCTCGTGTTTCGAGGCAGCGAGCGTAAAGCAGGGAAGGGAGAGGAGAGGAAACTGCGCCGCGGATCGATAGAATAGAACGAGGCAAGCACAACGCAGGAGAGCTGCAACGCTGCTGCAACTCTGCTGCAACTTTGCTCCAACTGCAACTGCAGCTCTAACGCAGTGTCCAAGTCCAAGTCGAAGTCGAACTCGCAATGAGATTGAAAAGGGCGCAGATTGCCAGTTATTAGCCGAGCTTAGCGAGAGCCGCTGAACGTTGGGTGGAGCCAGCAGGGGGGCTGGGAACGGGGGCTATGGCTGCAGCCTGCTATTAAGGCAATAAGTTGGACAACGAAAATTGCCCAAGCGCAGCTAGGAAAATGCCGTGTGCTCTGGGAATGCGGCCTACACTCGCAGAAGCAGCAGCAGCGGAGTGAAAATAAAAACGTTTTCTTATTGCTGGAAAAATTAGCGAGGCCGCAGCCCGTTAAAAAAGGGAAACTTGCATATTTTACGAGCTACTTGCACTGAAGGCCACTTGCCACTCGGTAATTGTGCGCAGTGTAGGCAGCAGGGCAGAAGCGCGAGTGGGGAGCGTGGAACATGAGCATGGAATGCGGATTGAATGGCAGCAGCGAGTGAGTCTATCTCGCTGTGAGTGTGTGTGTGTGTGTGCGTCAGTGCGTGTGCCAGTGTGCGTGTGCATGTGCGTGTGCAGGTTGCAGCATAAAGCCGAGTTATGTGGTAATGATGGCAACAAATGGCCAGAATGCATCGCAGCTCGCAGCTCGTAGCTCGCATAAAGCATGCGCCTGGGCCACCTCTGGCCAAATTACTGTACTCGGCTGCACTGGATTAGGGCAGGGATGAACCATAAAGATATCAATAAGCCGCTGAAGAAAGTGTTGGCCACAGGTGCAAGCGGTGTCCTGGCTAGATCGCCACATGGCCAGATCGCCGGATCGCCAGATCGCAGAGGGGCCGGCCAGATAAATGCGCTTGCTGAATTGAAATTCCGCTCACATGACGCGAGATAACTTCGGGCAGGGGCTGAGGCCCGACTCCGACTGGGCTGCTGACGCCCCCAAAAGCGCAGGCAGATAATGCATGAATCAAGTGCTTTAGTAATTGCTGCTGATGAACAACTTGTAGACGATTGCAAGACAACAACAACAAGAAGCGAGCAGCTGGAGCAGAGCCACAACTACTTAAAGGGCCTGCGTTAATGGAGGAATGGAATCGATCGATCGCCCTGACTCCCCCCGTCTTCTCCGTCAATCTCTGCTTCATCTCCGGCTGCTGCTCTGCTGCTGCTGTTCTCGCTTCATAGTCTCAAGTGTTTGATGGTACTTAAAAAGTACATTAAAAAATAATAACTGCTGCGGAGTTGGGTTTATTGAAGCCAGATAAGTGATCTTGTAATCATCGGCTGGACTCTCGGCCGCGTAGCAAAACAATAAGAAATAAAATCGATAAAATGCAAAGGGAAACACAACGAAAACGAAACGAAAAGTCAAAAAAAAAAACCCGAAAACCTGAAACTCGCATGATATGGCAGTCGGTGCAAGTAAGCGCTTAAATACCCTTTGCCAGGCGGGTATCACTGGCTGTCAGGCATGTGGGGAATTGGGGTAAACTCAAGCGCGATCGCAGCTAACACTAACATACAGTTAGCAGGCCAAATCACATTAATATCGACATTTTTCTCGGTGTAATAAAAGCTCTCTGCATTGTCTGATCACAGAGAAGGGGCAGGGTAGGCCCAGGCAAGGCATGGTAAGGTGTGTATTTGCCATAATTTGCCACAGCGGACGCATAAGCATCAAATGTAAGCTGAAAGGAAAATGGCCGATGGAGACTGCGAATCGGACTGCGACTGGGACTGCGACTCGGCCAGAGATCGGGGCTGAGGTTGCATGAATGAAAGCGAGGACAACTCAACTCTCTCGGGCCACTGACAACGGCACGTCATCATCAGCAGCGTCATCAACTTTGATGGGCACTCAAAGCGACGGCAACAACAACTACGACAGCAACAACTACAGCAACAGCAACAACAACAACAACAACTGCAACAACAACGTGCAACGGCAGCAGCAAAATAACATTACATTTTTTGGGGGCTGAATAAATATTTCTGCCTCGACTGCGATAGCAATCACAACACCAACACACACACACACACACACACACACACACACACACACACACACACATGCAGGCAGACAACTGTTGTTCTGGCTTGGAATGTAGGCAGCGCGTCGAGGTGGAGCTCGAGCCGAAGCCGAAGCCGAAGCTGGAGCTGAAGATGGAGACGTAGACGGCGCTCTCATGTGCGCTAAAATTGAACAGAATCATCAAGAGTGATCGACATGTGAGCCAAAGTTAATAACAAAGCCCAAGACTGGGGGAGCAGGCAGGGAGGGAGGCTGTCGGTAGAAGGGCAACAGACTCGAGACTCGAGGGGACAGGCACAAAGGGAGAGCAGCTGCTGCCGCTGCTGATGGAGGTGAAACTGAAATACGAAGAGCGAAATGATTTTTAATAAGCGATAAAGCAAAACTGCTTATTGGCTTCTCGCAAGAGGCCAGGTGGAGCCACAGCCACAGCCACAGCCACTGCCACAGTCAGGCCGGGATGGAGCAAAGACTATCATGGGGGTGGGGGGATGTGGAGCGTACAGGCAGACAATGCCGGGGAAGGGTCTTTGCCGCAAATATTTATGCGCGCACGTTGCAAGCAGGCAAGCAGGCAGGCAGGCAGGAAGGCAGGGGAAGAGACGGGCAGGAGAGGAGCGTAGGGAGGCGGAAATTATATTGAAAGCAAATCGAAAAGCCAACAGCAGCCGTCCAAGTTGAAGTCGACTCGAAGTGCAGGCAAATGGACAGGCGAACAGGCGGACAAGCGGACAAGCGGACAAACGGACAGAAAGAACTTTTCGATCATACTCATCATTTTTGAAATTGCTTTCAACACCAGTTGGCCCGCTGCAGCACCGCATGTTGCGCCGCGCTGTGGCTCTGGTGGTGCGTAAAACCATCAACAGCAACGCTTGCATCAGCGATTGCCGATTGTCGATTGTCGGGGGCTTGGCGCGGGGCTCTGGCGCGGGGGCGGCAGCTGCGCGTTCGCGTTCGCATTCGCAGTCGCATTCGCGTGGGGTGTAACCCACGGCAAAGTACGCGCACTTCGTTAGCCCCAAAGGATGGCAGTGTGTTGCGCCTGCGTTAATTTGCGCGAATGTTGCTTAATGTGGCATCTGGCCAGGGGATGCTGGTGCGGTGGTGCTGTGCTGCAGTGGTGCAGTGGTGCGACGCTCGAGCGTGTCCGTTCTAGATGCCTTATCGCTAATTGGGGAAAGTCTGAAGCAAACCAAATTTAAGCAAATAACAATTAAAAGCGAGCCAAAACAAAAGACTTAGGCAACGAACTTGCCAGCAGAAGATGCGCTTATCTCGTCGCATCGCATCGATGCAAATTGATTGACAGCTCGACTAAATCATTTGTGCTGCCAAAGTGTCAGCGCGCCAGGGTCCTTGAGACGCAGATGGAGATGGAGATGGAGATGCAGATGGAGCTGGAGTTGGGGCAGGCAAACGAGCAGGCAATGCAAATACAGATGCAGATGCAGACACAAATAAAGCTGCAGTTGCAGATGCAGCCACAGATGCAGCTGAGCACAAAGGGATCCGACTGCGATGCGGCTCGATCCACATAAATACACACACACAATTGACAATGATAATCAAATGTTATGCTAAAAATCTGCCAAGCGGCATGTGGGCCCAGGGGAGCGGGCAAGGGACTGCAGAGTCGCAAAGACAATGCGTACAAATCGTTGACAAAAATTTATAGTAGCAAAGCAGGCAAAGCACAGAGGGAGAGTCCAACTAGACAGGCGCTGCACAGTGGTGCGAGATAGCGCGCGCAAGTGTTGAGCGGAAAAGAAAGTGGCAGCCAGAGCAGGGCACTGAAACTTGTAGTAGAGTGTTCGGAAAGCAATATGAATGCATCATAGAAAAAAGCTTGCTTCCAGTCTGCTCTAGTAAACTCTATTAAATCATTCCCTGTGCACTTCAGTACACAGTGCAGGCAGCGCGGCGTTCTTGCTGCTGTTGCTCCTTGTCTGCGCAGCATACAACACAGAGAACAATGACAACAACAACAACAACAACAACAATGAAGAGAACGCAACATAAAAGAACGAACAGAACGCGAAAGCGAACAGATTCGACGGCGCATCCTTGCCGTTGCCTTTGCTAGTTTGCATACCAGACTCCTCCCTCCCCGGAACCCTCTCACCCCGCCCCTGCTGCTGGTGTGCCCCTCGATTGGAGTCGACTCGAGTCGCCGCCAAAATCAGTCAGCCATGCGGCTTCCGACGACGGCGACGACGATGCTATCCCTACGATAAGAAATTAAATTAACGAGATATGTCAACGATGAATTCATTGCCATGGCTTAAGCGCAAATGCCGCCATTCTTGAGCTGTCCACCTCCCTCTGCCCCTGCCTGTCCCACTCTACCACTTTACCACTGTGCCACACTGCCTGTGCCTCGTTTTGCATTTTTATTCAGCGTGCCTTGTGCAGCGATTAGCTTCGCTTTGGCATTGCGTTTAGCCAGCCAAAAGGCGACCCACATGGACATTCAGTCACAGGTAGCAAGGGTTTTCCCTCGTGTTGCCCCTCCTGCTGCTGCTCCTCCTGCTGCTGCTCCTCCTGCTGCTGCTGCTCTTCAGCCTGTCCTTTGCCTCTGCCGCTGGCTGTCGCTCTGCCCGGCTCTTTCAATGTCAATGTCTGCCTCTGGCTGCCATTCTTCAATATAATGACATCACAAAAGCAGCTCAGCTGCAGCAGCCGCAGCCTCAGCCGCGACTTGAGCTCGATTTTAATCACATTTCTTTTGAATTAGATTCGAATGCGAATCTGCTGCTGCCGCTGCTGCTGCTGCTGCTGCTCCTGCTTTCAACAGTTTCACTCGACGATTGCCTTTTCATGAGTCAATCACTACCTGCAGTCACCTTCTTTGCATATGCCTGCCTGCCTGCCTGCCTGCCTCATCCGCTGCTCGTTTCTAAGAAGATGCCCCGCTTTGGTCCTTCTGCAGCTCCTCCCTGTGCCCTTGCCAAAATTGTATTCAATTCAATTTAAGCGCGGCATAGGAATCGAAGCCGAAGCCGGGCAATTGCCTTTCGCTTTCGACTTGCGACTTGCGAATGCAGACTGCAGACTGGAGACTCGTTCGGGCAACTGTCAGCGCAGGTGAATTTATGTGCACAAACCAAACTGGACAGTAAATCATCTGCACCAGCGGCCAGAGCCAGTCGCAGTCCCACTCGGAGTCTGCCCTAACGCGCTGATTGTCTTGCACTTCTGCACATTGTTGTTCTTGCTCGCTACTCTCTCTCTCTCCCTCTCTCTCTCTCGCTCTATACTCTTACTGCCTCTCCCTTTCGCTCCTCCTTGTGAAAATATTTAACTCCTGGCTCTAGCGACAAAAGCAGCATGTTGTCCGTGTTGTGCTTTTGCCTGCTGTTGTTGTTGTTGTTGCTGTTGCTGTTGCTGTTGCTGTAGCCGGAGCTGCGGGTTGGCTACGTTCGCTGCTTCCTGCCTTTCCTCTCGTTTTCTGCTCTGCCTTGTGCACTGACAAAAATGTTCATATTTAAAATGCAATGTGCAGAAATCAACTCTAACCCGGCCCCATTTAGCCACAACAACAACAGCAGCAGCAGCAGCAGCGGCAATAACATGTCTGCATTGCTTATGAAACACACCAACAACAACAACAACAACGACAACAACAAACAACACCAAAAGAGGTTAACATCATTATTTCACCTTCTAATCAAAATCTTGCCATGTAACTGAACATTGTAGACTCGTGTGTGTATATGTGTGTGTGTGTGCAGTACGTATGTGCGAGTGAGTGTGTGTGTGTGTGTGAGTGTGCGATGCAGGCGGCGCCTTTGCCCGCTTAAATGTCAAAAACTGTTCACGGCTTTTGCGTCTCACGCTGCTGTTGCCCACACTGAGAGAAAAGTGCGAGCACAGAGCTGTGCAAATTTCCAAATGAGCCGAAATGTTGCTCCATATATAATTATGACTATTATAACTGATATTGAATAGGCTCACTATGGAAGTTGCTCCATATATCTGTTTCCATAGCAGTTAATTTTGCTTTAAATTTATACAATTTGATGTGGTTTATACAGCCACTTCGTAGTTTCTTCGAGTGTTTGCACTTGGTTTGTTTCGATTATTCGGAATATCGAATCCGATGTCATTAAACAAATTTGCAAAAATATGAAAAATATAAACTCGTGTGTTTCCTATTTTTTTTTTGGTCTCTTTCTCTGTGGCTGCAGTTTTTTTGAGTGTCTCCACTTGGCTTATTGGATAGTCCGCTGGCTGCCTGCTTGCCTGCCTGCTCGCTGATAGCAGAGCTCACACTTTGAATGTATTTATTGCCATTTAATGGCCGCAGCCCGGCGAATCATGCGCGACTTGACCCAAACTTGCAGTCGCGGCCCAAGCAGCCTCTCCCTCCTCCCAGTCGCAGTTGCAGTCGCAGCCAAAGCCCAAGCCCAAGCCCAGTGCCAGGCTGCAGTTGGAGCTGTCCAATTTCGTTGGCAATTTGTGTCATATTGTCGATTGTCGATTGTCGAGAAATGAAGCCATTACTCCGCGCACTGCGAACACTGCGAACACTGCGAACACTGCGAACACTGCGAGTAGGTGCAGTCTCTGCTATCGACTTATCGACTGGGCGCCGTTGCCTGGCCGAGAGAGTGGAGCGGGTCGAGGCAGGGGGGTTGCTTCTCTCCGGGCAGGGTCCGCACTTCATTAGCGTGCAATTTAATTTGCACACACACTCGAAACATACGCGCACACACACACACATACACACAGCAGGAAGTCGTTGCCTAGGCAACCTTCCATTCCCCCAAGATTTATCAGCAATGTTTCCTCTCCATCCTCCCCCTCTTTGCCGACATGGCAGCAGATGCTGCAGTCGCTCGACTGACCAGCTGGCTATACGGCTGTAAGGCTATAAGGCTATAAGGCTGCATGGCTGTAAGGCTGTATGGCTATTTAGGCATGAGCATGGTCAACAATGTACAGTGCACAGTGTACAGGTTGGAACCAGCTCCAGCTCCAGCTCCAGCTACAACACCGTTTGGCTCTCTGGTTTCTGTTTGTCTGTTTGTCTGCTCCTCCGTCTGTCCGTCCGGCTGTCTGTTTGCTTTTGGTTATATTTACTAATTGAATCGACACCAAAAATGTAAATGCAACAACAAACAAACAGACAAACAAACAACAACAACAACTGCTGCTGACACTGACAACAACAATGGCAGCAGCGGCAGCAACAGCAACAACTTCCAGTTTCGACTCGATGCGCAGCAGCAGGCAGATGCAACCAGCAGGCAGCACAGTGGAGCAAATGCTCGATACAGTGGAATTGCTTTGGATATTCTCGGAAGCTGCCTGCGATCCTTAGAATTTATCGCATTGCAGGATATGTGCGAGGCGTGGCGTACACCGTGCGCCCACTGTGCGCGGCCTCAGAGTAAACAATGAGGAAATTTATGTTAGTCAAGTGCGTTTTTCAGCGGAAAATGAGCGACGAAACATATAAAACTATTGCGCGTAACGAGCGCGCGCTCATCTTCTCTCTTGCTCTCTCCCTCTCTCTCTCTCTGCCTTTATCTGCTTAACTTTGTGTGGGGTTTTGGCCAAGCAAAAATATGCGACAGCCCCGGGCGACGACGACAGATGTCGCAGCAGGCAGAACGCTTCAGATTGAGCTGCTGCGGCTCTGGCTTCACTCTAACTGTACTTCTGCTGTTTGGTCTATGGCCTTGTCGCGCCAGCAGATAGTGAAGAACTCGAGGCGAAAGATAGAGCGGGAGCAAGCGGGATGCTGAGAGTACATGGAAAGCAGCGCACGACACGCAAAGCAGGCATCAATCATGCAGGCAGCTAACCGCCATTGAAGCGTGCTGACGGCGCATAGCGTGGAGCGAGAGGAGCACAGAGCAGAGGCGAGCGACGAGTGGCGAGCGGCGAGGCAGCGGTAGGTGTGGCGACACCTTGAACTAGTCGGCCAAGACAAGCAACTGTCTGTGTGTCTGTCTGTCTGTCTGTCTTTCAGCTGGCTCGCTTTTGGCCAGAACTTGTCATAGGCAATCATATCGAGGCAACAGCAACAACAACTGCAATAACAACAACAACAACGAGGAGCTGCGTTTCCCGTTTGATAAGCAGCATTTCAGTTGCGCCTCCTAATGAGGCTGTTGGCTAATTTTGCGCTGCGGCGTGGCCGGTGGGAAGCCAAGTGATTCGCCCATTGCCCACGCCCAAGCAAGGGCAGAGGCATGAGGAGGGCAGGCGCGAGTCACGCGAAATGCAAATGCAAATGCGACTGCTTGACAGTTGCTGGAAAAGAGCTAAAAAAAAAAACCTCCACAAACTGGAAGTGCGGCTGGCCCCTCGCTCTGTCACTATTTCCTGCTCTCTATTTCTCCCTTTCTCTCTCTCTCTCTCTCTCTCTCTCCCCCTCTCTCTTTACCCCAAAAAGGGTAAGAAGTCGAAGAGCAGTCGAGTTTTTTTTAGAGAAAATCTGCTAGAATTTGCCTTTTTGGGCACAAAACATTTAGCCATGTTCTGCTGCTCTTCAGACTTGTTGCCGTCCCTCCCGCCTACCCTTACTCCCACTCGCCTACACTCTTCTCTGCCCAGTGTCCGCTGAGTGGTCGAGAAAGGGTCACACACTCACACATGGCCAGGCATGTGAGGCAGAGTGTGTAATTACAAACATGGCCGTCTGCCAAAACAAAAGACTTAAGACACAAACTTGACCAGTCATAGGCGCAGCGCCAAAGGGGCGTGTCTGTTTCTATATATGCTGCAAATTCTGCAAAAACTGCAAATGCTCATGCGTTTCGCTCAGTGTACGCAAATTGTTGACCAATTTCTGATCCCGAATCGGGGTCGACAATAACAATTCGACGGCAGTAGCCCGCACTCGATGCACGCACAGACACTTGATTGCCCACAGAAACTAACAACGAGCACAACAACAACAACTCAGATAACAACAGCAACAACAATACAAATGAGCACTGACAGCCTGAGCGGAGGGAGAGTTCCAGCGTCACGTCATCATCATCATCATCAACGGGCAGAAACAGAAAAAGAAACAGAAACTTGATGCCTGCTTCTGGACTCTTGCCTCTGCCCCTCCCCCTCCTGCTGCTCCTACTGTTTGTCAAAATGGCCAAGAGAAGGCGGTACATGTGAGTCGTAGTACCTTCTAGAGAGGCAATCAGTAGCACTCGCCGCGCCGAGCAAGGAAAGTAAGTACAGTGAAGCCTGCATATGGGCGATGAGCTAGGCAAATGCAACTCGACTTGCTGCTGCGATTCTTATTTACTTATTCTAGTCATTAATTTGCAAGCCAAGCTTTTCGACTGGAAGTTCACTTCAGTAGCTTGTAGCCAGGCCTCACTGTGTATTATGAGAATGTAAAGCAGTAAAAATGCTCATAAGAAAACATAAAAACTTGTCGGCAGCACGCGAACGAACAAAGCACAAAATGAGTGAAAGACGACAAGCGACAGAGGAAGAGAGAGAAAGAGAGAGAGAGAGAGAGAGAGATGGACAGAGAGATAGAAAGAGAGGGACAGCGCAAAATGGCTACCAAATTTTAGAGATATTCCTCCGGCAGCCAACTGGGACCTTAGGGACTGCCCCAAAGGGAAACGTATGCACGTTCTATAAATAATACGCCCTCGTCGTCCCCTGTTCCAAGCCAAGTTTCCCAGCTCCGGAGTGCTTCGACTCGGCCCGGCTCGCTTGGCGAATTAACTTTAACGCTTCTCCGCTTTAATGGCCAAAGGGCGTGGCCTTTGTCTTAGACACTAAACTTTAGCTACCCGTCAGCTTGGCGTCACGTCGGCTTACCTGCAAGAAAGAAGAAGAAGCAGCAGAAGCAGAGGATGAGAAAAAGTTAATGTGGAAGCGCTACTAACTACGAGCAGAGGTTAAGACTAAGGCCTGCACTCAAGGGAACTGCGCGGGGGCCGGGGGGCATCCACCACAACGGGAGAGTGAGAGAACTCAATTAAGCAGCATTTCACAATTTACCGCTTCGTATTGCGGCCAGGTGAAACCGAAGGTGTTCCCTAATTCATGTGAAAGTGGAAAATGTTTCTATGCCGATCAGACTGATCGAGACGAATGAAGAGAAACAAATGTAAAACCAAAATTAATTAAGCAAGCGAATCGCTCAGATCGAGCTACTGTTACACTGAAATTTTTTTGGGAGTATCAATTTTAATTTTAAAAATATTCTATTTTAAAAACTCTGTATATGCTTTAAATTTGCAATTTTAATTTTGAAATTTTATTGGGATTATCGATTTTAATTTTAAGATCAATTCTCCCTAAATCAATTAAGTTGCAATTAAAGCTTCTATTTTTCGCTGTGTACTTTCCCCCGCAATTGCGATGCTGCGCGGCAGCACTTCATCAAATGACACGCCCACGACCAATAAATGCCTCCATATTTGGCCAGCTGGATAGATCGTTGCTGTTGTTGTTGTTGTTGTTGCTGTTTCAGTCTTTCCTCTGCTCGTCAAAAGTGTTTGAAAAGTGTGCGCAATTACCGACAACTCGATTCACTAAACGACAAATGACTGCGAGGGGGCGCCCACTCGGCCGCTCCGGCACTCCGGCACTCGGGCCAAAAGCAAAGCGATTTTGGCCATCGAACTGTCAAATTTGTTGACAGCCTTTGGTTTTGTGGCCCGGATTCGATGGAGTCGAAAGCATCTCCCGAACTGTGTCAGCTGCCAGTGCCATTGCCATTCCCCCCTCCCCATTCCCCCCGCACAGCCCATAAAACCCAAAAGCCGAGAGCGAACGAGAATTGTTAACTGAAACAGCTAAAACTATCGCGGGCAGAGGCGCAACGACTGCCCCCGTCTGCCCCCTTTCCCCTGCCCCGCTGTGTGAAGTAAATAAGCCAAAAGCGAAGCTGGAAAAGTCAGACAAAAGACAGAGAACTGAAGACAAAGAGACATAAACGTCCACCCACTTGTTGCTGCCTGCTGTTAAAGTGTCAGTTACAGTCGCAGTCGCAGCCGGAGCCGGAGTCGGAGTCGGGGCAGCAGTAGCTGTAACGGTGGCAAGCAACACCGGAATTCGGCTGTTACCCCGCCTACCCCTCCCCGCTCTAGCCCACTGTTGCCCTTTTTAATACGACGGGTAAATATTTGGCATTATGCTCGTAGTTTTACCCACGGTCAGCAATGAAGTCGTACGAGTACTCGAGCTGATACTCGACTCGCATTCGTATTTACTGGTAATATCGCAGCTCGGCCCGTTCGACATTTGGCAGCTCGGCTAACGCCCTCGGGCACAGTCGAAGTTGGAGTTGGAGTTGGAGTTGGCATCAGCTTCGGCTTACAGCTGCAACTTGTGCACGGCGCAAAAAGATCTGCGATTGAGCTGCGACTCGAGCGCGATTTCAATCTGATCGCATAGCTTTTTCGGCAAACTGCAAACGCTTTTTCTTGCCGTGTAATCGCCGGCAGCAGCAGCTGCTTTTTATTGACCGCTTACTGCTGCCTCGTACACTTCAATTATTTATCTTCAACAGGCAGACTCAGCTACCTTCCTCCCTCCCCTCCCCAACCCCTCCTCTTCCCATCGAGCACATCTCCACTCCAAAAAGAACGACCTGCCAGCAGAGCTTAACGGTTGTTTTGTCTCTGACAAGCGACACTTTTATGTGTCACTAGGTTGCCGCTCCCTCTCGCCCTCCCCCTCCCCACGTTCTGACTTTACCCTGCCCCTTCTTCTGCTCGTGCGCCTTTCGACTAACTCTCAGATGCCGTGGGCGCAGTTTCAGCTATTATTTTGGGCAATTAAAAGCAGCCGCAGCTGCTGCCGTCTCGCATCTAGTCGAAGCTAGTCGCAAGCCAAGTGGCAGCAGCGGCAGCAGCAGCGGCAGCTGGTGTGGCATGCACCGTGATGCTGCATAAATTCGTTTTCTAATTATTGCGCCATTTTGCGGCGCATTCTTCATCCACTCATTACACGCATATTAAAATTTATTGCAAAATTTCCAAAGTAATTTCTCATAGAAGACGAGTAGCCCCATCGCCTCCAGTGCCAGGCGCAGTCGCTGTCCCTGCCCCACGGCCAGTTGCCTGTTGCCAGTTGCCAGTTGCCAGTTCTCCCGACTGCAGCAGGAGCCGCCGCACACTCTGATGAGCACTCATCGCCTCAGAGCACCGCCTGCTGCAGCTCCCCTGGCCCTGCCCCTGCTCCCGCAACTTCTCTGCTCTCTCAGCCGGCAAACGATGCTCATTGCTTTTGCAGTAATTAAAGCGATTCAATTTTCTGATTAGTTCGCCGTGGCCATGAACACATTACAAGCTCCAGCTCCAGCTACAGCTCCAGCTCGAGCTCGACTCGGAGCTGTAGACACAGTCGAGCCGAGGCGAAACTGCCGGTTAGTCGGGGAGTTTCCGAGCATGAACCATAAAATGCAAAGAGCCAACGCGGCTGCACTTGCCGCTTTTACGAGTATGAGAATGGGCTCTATCTCTATCTCTCTCTCTGCCCCTCTCTCTCCCTGTCTGCTATCGCCTGTCAGCGACGATTGTGCGGGCCGCTATCGATAGTTAAGCCCTGGGCAAGAAGAGCAAGCGGCGATCTCTGGCGCTATGGAGTGAAAATAAGATAAGTTGACGGCAGAAGCTCAAGGAAACTAAGCGAAATATCGCAATGAAGTTATGCAGAAATATTTATTTGCTATTTCTGTCTCTGTCTCTCTCTCGTTGAGGAAGAAGCAGCAGCTATCTCTGGCGCTATAGCAATATCGCATGTCGAATCGAAGTTATTTTGAAATCATCATCAGTTTGTGCATCTCACTCTGTCTGTTCGTCTGTCTGTCTGTCTGTCTCCCTCTACACTTGCATTCTTGTGCGTTAGCCCGTTTGAATTTTAATTCACGAAATTGTTCCGAAAAAGAGTCTGGGCTTACGCAACGATACGTCTTGCGAGCTCGCGTTTCCTTTTGGGCCCAGTTGTCTTGGCCGTTTTCAACCGATTCGTCCGTCTCAGTGTCAGCCGGTCAGCTGTCAGCTTTGCCTTATTCATTCATTCAATTCAACCCGAGCGCCATTCATCGCCCGATCCACTGGAGGAAAACTCAATCAATACCGAGCATGCCGATGCGTTGGCCAAATTGCCAGGCCATTTGCTCGTTTACCCGCGCGATTTTCCAGCGACACTTTTGTGTCGCGCCTCCCTCTTCCTCTCTCTGCGTCTCCCTCACTCACTCTGTCTGCCTCAACTGGCAACTGGTCCTAATCCGGTCTTGGCCAAAATGCGAGACGAGCGCCTATTTTGGCAGCAATAAATTACGCACGGTTCGGCTCGCTTTGGTTCGCTTTGGATCGCTTTTCGGCTGGGTTAAGCGGGTCCCACAGCTCATAGCTGGCAGCTCCACGCTCCACGCTCTCAGTCTCGGTCTCGCTCTCGGGTCGCCTGCTAATGAGCACTTTGGCATTTTGGCCAGGCTAAAATATTTGCACGTTGTCTACGGCCTGTTTTTGTTGCTGTTGCTGTTGTCTATTTCGGGGTTTCCATGTTTTCCGTTTCAGTTAGTGTTTCTGCCGCTGCCTGCAAATTTATTTAGCAGCATTTTGGGCGTTCCACGGGCGATCGACAGGCCGCCGCTGCCGTTGCCACTGCCGCTGCCGCTGCCTCCGCCTGAGCCGGCAGATAATTAATTGAAAATAATAAATTTATGACAGATTTTCGACTGACGTTGCCGCCGTTGTTGTTTGCTGCGAGTCTCTCCATCTCCATCTCCCTCTCTCTCTCTCTCTCTCTCTCTCTCTCTCTCTCTGTTAGAGTAACGGTTAATGGTGTAACGCCAGCTGGCAGCACAGGCAAGTGGCAGAGTGGTAGGGAGGAGGGAGGGCAACTACAAGAGCTACAAGCAATGGCCAAATAGGCCAACACATTTTTTTAATTAAAGCATTTGTCCGTTTTGGCCACGCAGGCGGGTAACCTGCAGCCTATAGCCTGCAGCCTGTAGCCTGCATTTCGGCCTGCAGGCTGTTCCTACTGGCCAGGCCAGCAATTTGTGGGTGTTGGTTGGCATTACCAAACATGCAGCACAAGTCCCCAGTCGCCTTCCACTGCAACTTGGCCAACGCACTCGGGTAAACTCGGCCCAAGCGCAGACTGCAGTGGGCAACAAGTGCTCAGGCCTGGCATCAGCTCAAATTGCCACTTAAATGCTCGATTAATCTTGTTGCAAGACTTCTCACTCCTGCAGGAGGGTGACAACTCTGGCCAAACATGTCAGATTCAATCGCAGCAAATGCTCGCTTGTTAATTTCACAAGTTTCTCAGGCTCGAAATGATTTCATTTTTTTTCTTGTCTCTCCTTTTTCCTGGCAACTTTCCCAGGCTACAAGTATTTTCTCTTTCTCTTTCCCTCTGATTTCCTCTTTTCTTTGAGATCTCCCATGCTTCTACTTCTATGCCATGCCTTCTTTCTATCAACTCCCATCTAAGTTCTACCTTCAGCTGGTGTCATTGCCAGTCGCTGCGCTACTCATAACTGATTTGAATATTTTTCTATTCTCTCGCGTCTGTTTATCGGGCTCTCTGTCATTCCCTGCGTTTCGTTTGGATCCATTTAAATTTCCATTTTGTGTTTATTAATCAATGGCTGACAAGCCGTGCGATAAGCCGGACGGCACGGCCTGAGTTGCTGCCTCCGCCTCCTCCGTGGGCCTAAGAAACTTATTTATGAGCATATAGCATAAGGTATATCGGACTCGGCTCGGCTCGGCTCGGCTCGGTTGGGCCGCAGATCGGCTGCGACTGTCCAAATGTCCAAATGTTTCTGTTTGGTATTTAAGGCCAATCAATTTGCGGTCTGCTTTCCAATCTCCCTTGCTCGCTCTCCCTCTCCCGCTCTCTCTCTTCTGATTTTCCCCAATTTGAATACGATATCAACGCAATTAATAGCAGATTATGCAAATCAGTATATATATATTTATATATATATATATATATATATATATATGGCATATATGTGGTATGTCTGCCTCGCCGTTGTTTTATGCTCCGTTTTGTTTCTGGCCTTGTTCACAACTAGACAAAAGCGAATCCCCGAAACTATTCGATTTGTAATTAATTCCAACGGGAGAGGAGGGAGCAGAACGGATGGCAGGGGCGGGCACCTAGTAGATGTTGTAGGGAGGGGAATGGGGTGAGTGCTAAATTGAAAATTGTCTTGTGTCGATTAGGCGCGTAAATCGATAAGCGCAAAAGCAATTTCCGATTGGGCTGAGTTATGTGCAACACGATTTATGGGCAAAGGGAGCGCAATCTACAATTTGCAATTGCTTGAGAGAGACAGAGACAGAGAGAGAGAGAGAGAGAGAGCTCTTATAAGCTGGCAGCTGCTGCTGTTGCTGCGAATAATATAAAATTAATTAAAGATGCTAAAGATAATTGATTAGGCCGAGCGATTAATAACGCTTCGTTTAGCAGGCCCGCGCATGCCCGGGGTGCCAGGTACGCGCACCCTCCCCCCTCAACCCCTCCACATACTTGGCACTATCGCACCAATTACTGGCATATCGATAGTTCCCCTTTGCAGTCAATCAGCTCGTTAGGCGAGCAATAGACAGAGAGAGAGAGAGCGAGAGAGATAGAGAGAGAGAGAGAGAGCTGCTCATTAACATGCGCTACCCTCGGCGATTGTTAAGATTTCGTTGCCATTTCGCGAAAGGTTCAAAGTACGAGCTGTGCAACGTGCAGCGTGCAACTTGCCGCATGCAACTGCATGCAACTGTTTAGCTAAGCAGCTTCCTGCAATAATTTTCCGGTGCCTCGTAAAAATTTGCAAATTATTTGCCAACTTTTGTTCTATTCTGCTTTCTGAGAGCCGCAGCCGGAGCTTGACTTCACTTTGGACTGCACCACGACCACTTTTCGTGGCAACTTGTGTGGCTGCAGCGGCGGCAGCGGCTGCTTTGGCTGCTTTGCCTGCTGCAGCATTGCCAATGTTGTTATCTTTTTTACTGCAAATTATTAGTTTTTACCGCTGACAAAGTAGCGAAAGAGAGAGAGAGAAGGAGAAGGAGAGAGAGTTGCAGCGAGAGCGACAGAGACAACAGTCAAAACTAAAAAGACGATAATTAAAACTTTAATTGTATGCGCTACCGCCAAGTGGCGTGTGCAGCTTGCAGGTTGCAAGTCCCTGGCTGCAACTTGCCTATCTTCCTCCGTTTCCCAGATCCAACGCCAAGTCCAAGTGCAACTTCCACTGCGACTTCAAGTCGTAAACTGTCCGATTGCCGCCAGAGCCCGTGCTGTGAACGCCGTACTGCCTCTGCTGTCCCATACTCCCTTCCCCCTTTTCCACTCCTAGCAGTTCCACTCCCGCTGCTCTTTCAACAAATTAAGCCAGAAAACAGCCGAAATGTTTGTCAACGACAGCGACAAGAGTACCCCACTGCAGCAATGTGGGACGGCTTCAAATGCTCATAATAAAAAGAATTAATAAAGTAAACAATATATACATACTTATACATACATACATACTGTGGGCAAAAAGTAAGGTGAATATTTTTGTAAGGTCAAAATTCTTTATTTATTCTCCTAAATCAATTTCATCCCCTTCAAAGTAATCCCCTCCCGATAAAATACACTTATACCAAAATTTTTCAAATCCTCGAAACAGGCCAAATAGTCCCTTTCCGGTATAGCCATGAGCGCCCTCGTCGGTGGAATCACCAAAGGCCATCCCCAAACTTCCTCAACGTTTCCGCAGCCGAAATTTCATTCCGCAAACAAAATATGATGGCACTTCTCTCGCCATATTAAGCCCGCGAATTTTTAATTAAAAATTCACCTTATTTTTTGCTCACAGTAGTATATTTACATACTTCTCTCGTCTGAAAAAAAAGCTTTAATACTGCACAAACTTCTCACTTCAAGTTTCCTTAAGATGCGCTTCGTGTATTTGGCAACTGTATGCAGCAAACCGCAGACAGGCAGGCAGACAGTCGAACGCATAGACAGACAGATGTACAAACAGTTTGACAGAAGGACGGACGGACAGTCTGTCTGCCAATCCACAGCCCAGAACCGACACCTGACCCGGCCAAAGACATCCGCTTTGATCATTTGCATCGAAGCGCGAAATCAATTCGTCTATTTCACACACACACACACACACACACACTCAACAGGTATGTGGGCAGTGCGGCGAGGCAGATGAGGGGAGTAGGGGCAAGGGGCCTCTTGGGTATTGAGGCGTTTTGTTTTACATTACATGCAAGCGCAGCAGAACTACAAAAGTTGTGTGCGGTTAACTAAGCACTTTTGTTGCGACTTCATGTCTGACCAAGCTCCCCCCGCACCACACCCCCTTCTGCCAGCCTGTCTGTCTGTCTCAGTCTGCTGGCCCCATTAACGAATTGAGTTGGAAATCCGATGCTGCCGGCTACGTTGGGGGCCACAGTCGAAAATCCATTCATAAATGGCTGAGCGCAAGTGAAATACCTCGACTAAGCCCAGACTGACGGACAGACGGACAGGCGGACAAACAGAAGTGACAGCCGATGCCGAGTGGAAGCAGTAACAAAGCCAACAACGAAGAACAACAAGAGTAACAATAAAAACTTGGCTAATTACTCGTATGACAGGCCTCAAATTATTTGCTTCACATCGTAATTTACTTAGTTCAACGCGACTGCCCAGTGGGAAGGAGTAGAGGGCAGTAGAGGGCCAACTGGATTTGATATACATAACTAAATAACTGTAGAGTTATATAGTTATAACTAATTGGTTAAGGCTTTTGTTTTTCTGTGCAGCATGCAGACATGCCATTGGCAGTGCTTCAGTCACGTGCTGGCGTGCAGCTGGGTGTTGCCTTTAATTGTTTAGCCAGAAGACGAGCGAGAAGTCGGCCATATGTAAACCTCATTATTGCTGTCTTTGGGCCATCCTTCTTGCATTCACTCGCTTCCTCTGCTCATCTTTCTCGCTCTCTCTCTCTCTCTTTCTCTCCCGCTCTGTGTGTCTCTGCTTCCTTCTGTTTGGTCGAAAGGGACAAACGGCAGCTTCAAATACAGGCACAGCTACAGCCACAGACGCAGTAATTTAAGTTTTATTGCACCTAAGGTGTTTCCCTCTCTCTCTCTCTCTCTCTCTCTCTGTCTATCTCTTTCTCCTTTACTCGCTGCCCCGCCCTGACGCTCGCTTCTGATTGCAGCATGATTATTGCGTTGATGAAACTAATTATATAGTGCAGAGCGAGAGAGAGAGAGAGAGAGCGAGAGGAAGATAGGCAGTGCGACTGGACGCTCCCCTATAGATCTCTCTCCCCAAGGCTCAGATGAAATACAGACGTCAGGCACTTTGATATACGACTCGAGCCAGAGATTGCATAAGCTCTCGCAGCGGGAACTGACTGAACTGAAGTCAAATCTGTACTCTGCTGGAATTGTACGCTAGAGTGATGATATGTTCCGGAGGGGATCCCGCATGAGCGCCAGCTGCTTATCAGTTCCAGTCACAGTCGCTGTCGCTGTCGCTGTCCCCTCCCTCTGGCTCTATCTGCAGTGCATCTTCTCGTTCTTCTAGTGCCATGCCCATTGCATATGCATCGCTGATGCCGGCGATAAAAAAAGAACGGACCACAACTCTATCGATAGCAATCAATGTCATATTTAATTCATTGTTATGGCCTTCATAAATCTGGGCTCCAGTTCGAGCAGCCGCCGCCGGGGCGTGGGCTGCCCGTTTGCTCGCCCGTTGGCCCGTTGGCCGTTTGGCCGTTGTGCGTGTCTGTTATTAAGGCCAGCGTTAATAAAAATGTCAACGCGATCATAAAGTGAACAAAAGTCGACATTAGGGCGTCGCAGTCGCGCAGTCACAGTCACCGTCACCATCGCCGTTGCAGTCGCAGTCGCAGTTTCATTACCAGAATTTAAAGCGCACATAAAACGCGCAGTCGCATCTCGTCTAGAATTTCCAGCCTAGTGCGAAGCGTGGCGAGAAATACCGAAAATTCAGAGAGCGAGAGAGTGAGATAGAGCGAGGGGTGGGGAAACTAGTCTGTCGCTCTCTCGCTCCCTCAAAACTGGATGCCTGCGACTTTATGGCTTTATGTGCCACAAATGTGTTTTATTGCATCGAGAATTCTGCGCCGACGACGGCGTCGACGACGACGACGACGACGTGACTTGGTGTAACACAAAGCGAACATGGCATTATTATGGCTGCCCGCCATACTCATAATGACAGCTGATTACAGCAGTCAGCAGTCGGGGGCGTGGTCAGTGCGGGGGCTATTGTTGCCATTGTTGGCAGTGTTGGCATTGTTGCGATGTACTTGGTCGGCGGCATCGTTAGCTCACATCATTTGCGAGATGATGCTGCTGATGCTGTGACATGTGTTGACAAACGTCTGACAGGCGACACGACCGAAAGTCACATAATACTCACGCTCCCAACTGCTCGAAACTTGGTACGGTTTCAGCCACGAAACTGACGGGGAATGCAGCTTACCTAGAAGGAGATGGACGAGAGAGAGAAGGGAAGCATCAGTACAGATTTCAAATAGTATAATATTAGAGAAAGGATAAATTAAAACATTATATGGGAGGAGTGTGCAGTTTAAGATAAATTATAAACATTATATTATAATATAGTGATATAGTATAATACTATGGGTACTATTCATACTAAGCTTGTTAAATTTACTTTTAAATGACACTATCAATAATTTGAAAGGCATAAAGAGACAATGAGAGACAAGGCAAGAGCCTAATAATTAATTTATTATTTATTATATTATTATTATTATATTATTATTATTATCATATATTATACAAGCGGGCTCTATTTTCCTCATAATGACCTACTAGAAGAAAATTTAAAAAAGTATTAGGAGAATGAGAAGAGTGAGAAGGCAGGCGATTAATATTTAAGTAGTAAAGATTTATAATAATATATTATATTTATTATAACCCTTCATTTTAAGCTTAATATATTTCCTATATCGGGACCATTTCAGTCCGTTGAAAAGTCGTGTGCTAATCGTGCTGGCAACATTCGCAATCGATTGCCGGCGAGCAACAATGTTGCCAAGGCGTGCGCGCAACAAATCAAATGTTGCCGTGCAATGCCCCAACAACACGAGCAGCAACTGCAACTGCAACAGCAACAACAACAACAGCAACAATCTAAAACTACATTTATGAGACAGCTGAGGCAGCGCCAGCTGAATTCTCAACTTCCTTTCTATGCAACGGTAACCAGGCAACGTGCAACACACACACACATACAGACACACGCTCTCGCACACTCACACACACTGCGAACATGACGTTCCTGTTTGCCGCATGCAGCAAATGCGAGAAATGCAACAAAATTAACATCATCAGACAGAAATAATCTATAATGAACATAAATCTCTTTTCAGCGCGCACAACAGCCGCAGCAGCAACAACAACAGCAGCAACAACAACCGCAGCAACAACACGCCGCGCTGCCTCCTTTGAGGAAGTACAAATTTACGCTTGGTGTTGAAATGAAATGCAAGTAGAACCACGCCGAGAATCGACTCCAGCTCCGACTCCGACTCCGAGCCCGACTCCAACTGCGACTCCGGACGAGTTCGATCGTGTTAACTGCACGTGTGTAATAGAGTGTGTGAGTAGTGTGTGCGTGTATGTGTGTGTGGAGTGTGTGTAGTGTGGCACTCGTACTTATATTTATTTATTGTTCACGTTGCAGTTGCCTTCGCTCACCCGTTGTTGCTGTTGTTGTTGTTGTTGTTGTTGCTGTTCATCTGCCAGTCGAAAAAATATTTGAGAAATTTATGCGCCTCTGATAAATAGAGGAAATGTCTCCGCAGACGTTCGAGCAAATTATTGGAAATATGCGCGTTTAATAACCCGCCGAGCGGCTCAACTAACTAGCTAAGCGCAGCGACTAGTCAAGCACAGCCAAGCAGGAGAAATTGCTCGTCTACTCCTCTGCTCAGCTCTCCACCTCCTCCCTGCACCCTCATCCTGCTGCCAGCTCTATCATCGCTCGAGCTGCTCACTCAAAATTTATTAAGTTGTCAACGCAGCGCGGCCCGCAAAAATGTTGGCAATGTCTTGGCCAACGACAAGAGCCGCAGAGCCGGCGGGAGGAATGAGCAGGCAGCAGTGGAGGGGCATCGCTGGAGCCTCTGTCTTTTTTTTCTGTTGCTGCTGCTGATCGCTGAATCGCTGCTGGTGGCCCACCATGGGCCTGTCTGTGTCCGCCTGTGCCTGTGTCTGTGTCCAGTGAGAAGCCATTGCCATTATTTGCGCCATCGCATTCGGCTCTGCCTTCCACTTCTGCGCCTTCTTCTTCTATCACATTCATATTAATTTCTACAGTAGAACGCAACTAAAGAGAACTGAGTGCAGGCTTTCAGTTTTATGTTTATTTTAAGCAGCTTAGCAAGGCCTGTGAGAAAATGGTTTCGATTAGCATTTTTCAATTCACGTCAATGATTTCTTCCAGATTTCTGTTAACTGAATATTCCACATAATTACTACTAATTTGCCGGGTATTTCCTAGCATTCACAGCAGATTCCCTTCACATGTAGATAGAATAAGCCAAGTAGTTCTTTCTGTTAATTGAATATTCTATATAATTGCTACTAATTTCTCTGAAGTTCTCCGGAATTGAAAACTGTTAAAACTGATATTTTACTGTTATTATAATGCATATAATTACTATGAATTCCTAAGTAAATAAAATAAGCAGAGTTTAAGCTGTGAATTGAATATGAAATATAATTACTGCAAGCTGCTTATATTTTTTAGAATTAACTGAAGAGTATTTTGCTTAATTTTATGCTGGGATATTCAAATGGAATGAATACTCTACAACATATTATTATATATATAATATATATGTGGGTCCCCTGTAGCGCCACTCGACTGTCATGCTGTGCGTTGAATGAACTCTGCCAAATGTCAACAACTATGATTTGCTGCCCATTGTTGTTCTTGCTTTGCTTTTGCTGTTGCTGTTGCTGCTGCCTTTGCTAATTTGCATATTTAATTTGTGCGCTGTTTCCTTTGCGGCATTCCGTGCTGCCAGAAGTCGTTTCCGATTTACTGAATTGGGTTTAATTTATCTGCGCCGCTCGGAAAGTGCCTGGCACTGCCATTAAATAGCGACATTTACAGGCAATCGCCAATTATTGTCACTCCCACGCACAGTGAGAGGAAGAGAAAGAGAGAGAGAGAGAGAGGGAAGAAGAGAGAATGAGGTATGCTCAAGCAATGAGATCAATATTTGATTATGTTAAATGTTTCTGCTTGTTCAGCCACACCCCAGAATAGCAGAACCAACTAAAGCGCAGTTAAACACGCACATGCACACATCCTTCCCCATACGCCCGCCCCCCGCCTGCCTCTGGCGCTGCTGCTGCCTCTGCCTCTGCTGCACGCTTAATGCGCATCAAGTCGCTTAATTTTAGGCTGATTGCCAACTCGAGTGCTCGAGAGCTCGGCAAATAAATGGTTGTGCGCCACTGTGAGGCGACTCGCTGCTCGGGGGCAGCAAACAAAAGACTTAGGCAACGAACTTGCAGCCGCAGTCGCAGTCGCATTTGAAATTAAATGTTTGCTAATTTGCCTGATTGGCATGGCGTGTTCCGTGGCCAATGTGCAGTGTGCTGCAATGGAAATGGGAGCAGGAATAGAGCCGAAAAAACGTAGGCCCGCTGCACTCCAGAGAGTTGCCACTTTCGGTTTCAGGTCTTCGCCTTCGCCTTCGCCAGACTCGTTTTCAGTTTCGCTGGTGCAGTTGCAGTTGCAGTCGCAATGCGAGCCTAAAAATAGTGTTACGACCACTTAAGAGTTTGTATGCGTCGTACCCGAAGCTCATCCCCAATCCCCAGACGGCAACACCAGCTTTAACGTGGACATGGACACCGACGCACAGTGGGACGGACTTCAAGTGGAGGGTTGTGAAATCGCAGGTATTAACCGATTATATAGATGTGCTGTGCTGTGTTGCAGCTGAACTCCACTTGAGCCCCGCTCAGTTTTGTAGCTCATCCACTGTGCTATGCCTCGCTGCACTCGCATTGTGCTCCACTGTGCGACGGTCTGCGGCTTTGAGCTTTTTTAATTGTCGACAATGTTTGCTGCAGTTCCTTTTTAATGAAATTCATTTGTGCACCAATGTCGATTGCAACCACAAAAACATCAACTGCAACAACAGCAAGAACAGCAACAACAGCAGCAACTGCAGCACAAGGAGAAGCTGAAGCTGAATGGCCCTGAGCCACGCTGTCGTCTGCGGTTTAGTTTGGGCCTGTGTTCGCTGCGTTCCCTTCATTCCCTGGACACATTGCGACGTGTCCTCCAAATAATTCATTAACACTTTGTCTTGTTAACTTTAATTTGATGCTGCTGCTCTCCGTCCCTGTGCCCTGTCCCAGCAGTCTGCCTCTGCCCTCGTTCCGAGCAGCGCACAGACAGAGTCAAGTTTATTGTCAAATACCTTGGCAGCCCTCCATTTCCAGTGCTGCTGCTGCTGCTGCTGCTTGACCCCTTCCACCCCCCGCCCCTCCCCTGCTTGCACTCAGGTAACGAGTCATTTTGGCAGCTTAGTTGCTGGTAAATCTCTTAATCCGCCTCCCATGTATATACAATTTCAAACATGCCAACAACAATCCACTTTTGCGTCCATCAAGAGTGGACTCGGGCTCCGTTTCGGTCTCTCGCTGCTCTTCTGTGGAAGTATCGAAAAATGTAGATGCAAATGTCTGCGCTGTCTCTTTCTCCTCTCTCTATCTCTCTCTCTCTCTCTCTCTCTCTCTCTCTCTCTCTCTTCTACTTAAGAATGACAGAGAGAGAGAGAGGGAGAAAGTAATCTGATACGTTTGCTCCCTTTGCTGTTTAATGAGACGCATGCACAAATTTATGATCCGGTAAGCAGGCGCAGTTTTGTTCAACGACTTTGATACACACACAACCACACACACACACAACTATACACACACATACATAGAGAGAAAGATCACTCGCTGCTCGCATGTACAGTTAGAACGATTGATTGATGGCAATTGATGGCGGCTGTCAAGAGGTTACCACTCACAATTCGACTAACGAGCCACGGGGTACACGTCACGTCATAAATTCCCCAATAAACACGCCACAGCGAAGCCGCAGTATAAATTTGTCGAATTTGCGCTGAAATGAAGCCACAACAACTGCAGCAGCAGCAGCAACAGCAACAACTGCAAAGTAAACAGAACAAATGTGCAGGCTCGGCAGAAAAGTGCATAAATAAACGTTTAAATAAAGCCAGACCAAAGTCAACTGCAACTTCGACACCCTGACCAAAAACAGTTACTTTTTAATCGTCCTCATCCTCAGCTTCAGCCTCAGTCTCAGCCTCGGCTCGGCTCAGCTTCAACTTCGGCTGCGAGTTCAATTTGCCAGCGCGTCAGCTGAATTTAACGCTCAATGCGCCCATGCCACATAAACAATAAGGAAAGCAGCTCCAAGCTCCATGCAACCGCAGTGCCCAGTCGCAACTCTCCAGCAAAGAGTCCCGACTTCGACTCCGTGTCCGAGTGCATGTCCAGGTTGCAGCTCTCAGGCCCAATCGCAGCCAAATTAAAATGTTCTTTCAACTACGAACTTTCGACAATAAATTGAATTGAACAACAAAAGCAGGCAGAGCTACGGCTACAGCCTCAGCCTCAGTCGCAGTCGCAGTCGCAGTCGCAGTTACAGTCACAACTGCAGCAATAACAGGGGCTGGGCAGCACTTCGGGTTGCCGCTGGGTCTTTGTTGGGGCAGTGTTGCTGCGTTCTGAGCAGCAAAAAAAGGCTAAATTTGAAACTATATTTGAAACTATAAACTACGCTCGATTTGCAACCATAAAACTGAGCAGATTTCACAAAGAAAATATATAAAGGAACTAAGAGTTCAATGCGCTCGACTATTAGATACCACTCATCCATTTATAATTTAATTTTCAATTTAGGTATATTCATATTCAAGCTATGAAGTTAATTTGATCCCTATATTCGCTGAGTTAAGTTGATGTTGATCAAGAATATGTATAGAATATTGTATACTCTTTTGCCGCTACAATTTAATAAAATTTTTTGGTAATAATTGACTGGAAAAAAGGCCAAAGTGGCTGCACTGCCGCCAGCATGCAGGGCCCTGCTCAGGTCCGAGTCAAAGACATTTGTCATGTCATTTGTGTGGTGCAGGAAACGACATGCGTGCTAATGTGCGAGTGAGTCGAGCGTCGAGAGTCGAGAAAAGGATGAGTTTATCGATATCAAGTGATCAGAGCCGAAGCGAAAGCAACAGCAGGCGAGTCTGTCTGTCCGTCTGTCTGTCTGTCTGTCTGCCCGCCTGGCCTGCTGTCCGTCCGTCCATCGTTGGCTTTGTTGGTGTCACAAGTTCGCGCTGCAGCAGGCAGGCAATACACTCATTTTTTGTTCTTATTGAGGTCGCTCGATGTGGGTTCCGGCCTGCGTTATCGCTTCACAAATTAACAATCAGCGGCAATAAATGTTTGCGTTTGTTTATGGCGGCCATTGAGGATCAGAGCCACACACACACACACACCCCGTACAGCTCGTACACCTCGCACACTCCAGTGTGAACTTACATGTATTACTCGAGTAGAAAACGGGTAGGAAGAAGCTCTCTGTACTCCTCGCTGCTCTCTGCTCTCTGCTCTGGGCTCTGTCTTATCTGTTCTCATTTCTTTGGGGCTTGCCGTGTTTAACAAATTCAATTAAGCATTTTAATATCTCTCTGAGCAAGTAGGTGTTACAGGGTGTTGCAGCCGAGCGACACTGAAATATTAACTTGATTTAATTTATGAATTCCGCCTGAACAATCGCAAAACTCCTCCAGCTTTTAATAATTTAAATCGCTTTTCTCCGACAGAGAGAAAGTGTTAAGTAATCGAAGAGCAAATACCCTGCTCTTGTTCTAGGGTATTCAAGGATTGTGCAGCACGCTGCTCAAAAGAAATTTTAAACTTAATTCGAGGGTATTTAGGGGTTGCTTTCCAACTGGGACACCTGACAGCAACCTGACCACATAGGGTCGCTAATGGGGTCACAGTTTGTCACCTCGGATTGGTTTCCTGGCGTTTCTAGCAAGGGGAAAATGGGTCAGTTTCTACTACTACTACTCACATCGCGTTGCCCTTCCCCAAGGGCATGTGGTATCAGATTTGGGAATCAGAAAAGAGGTGGAACTTCGAACTGACTCCAGCTCCAGCTCCAACTCCGACTCCGACTCCAACCCGACTCTCTCGGTCTGCAATTATGCGAGTTGCTGCTGCACAGTTATTTCGGCTGCTTTCGACACATTTTTCTGGAACTGCGGTACTTGGTCGCCCCTCTGGTGGCCCCTCTTGTTGCGCCTCCCGAGCTGGCTGTGGCTTTCAATCAGCAATTTGGCGATTTTCGTTGCTTTGTTATGGGCCTTAATCAATAACTGTGTGTGCCACAGATTGCAGTCTGCCGTCTACCGTCTGCCGTCTGCTGATGTCGTGGCAGCTCATCAACATCTTACAATGTTGCAGTTTTATTACCGCCGCACCAGCAAAGTCGGCACAAACAAAGTATTATTATGATTCCTTATGCTCTCTCTTCCCTCCCCTTCCCACTCCTGCTCTTGCCACTATCTCGCTCCTTCTCTCTGTTCATTTTGGAGTTCAGTTTCATTTTTTATATTTGCTTTCAACTGCAGTCTGCAAGGGGGGGCCCTATGGAGGGCCTGCAATCGGATGGAGTGACTGATGGCCGACGGACTTGAGCTCGAGTAGCACGCGCTTGATTTATGGCCAAGTAGTAGCCCATAAACACTCAAATCAGCTAATCGCAGTGATTTTTCAGCTAGCCAAGTTTTGCATAAGTCGCCTAATAATCAGCATAATTCATTATTTATTTATTTGCCCGGCTCGGATCGAGTCGAGTCGTCGAGCCACTGCCGAGTCGAGTTGACTAAACACAGATCGTTAGATCTTTGTCTGCGCGCCATATCTTCCATCATCGGCGGCCTCGTCAACTCGACAAAGTGCCAACAACAGACAACGGACAACAACGGACAACAACATACAGCAACGACAACAACGCTGTGAATAACGAACAAAGCCTGCCAATGACTGTTTAAAATTCAAGCAGCCGACAAAACAAAGAACTACTTCAAGTGGGCTAGTTTGGCAAAGAGTAGCAGACTAGCAGATACCTCTTAAATTATTTCCATACTGTGCCTAAAAGTCAATAAAAATTTCGACTTGGGAGCAGAAGAAAAAACAATGAAGTTCTAAGCAGTTTCTTAACTTGACTCAAAGAAAGTAGAAAAACTAGTCGACTAGAGAATACCTCTTAGTTTGTTTGCAAAGTATGCCCATGTGCCAATTAAAGAGTCGAATAATAAGCAGCGAGTAGTTACACTCTTCACTCTAGTCTGGCATACCCGACTCGCCCACTACGTAGCATCGAAACTAAACACAAATACTTGTATTCCATACCTATCTATGCATAAGTATGGTCTCTGGCTCTTTTTTCTTGCTTTTCACATATCATTTTGGCATTAACTTCTTTTCACGCACAGACCAACTGTGGGCACGTTATAAAAATGATTGACAATTTAATTTCCAAGTCCGCTGTGGGGCTGTGCGGCTGTGGGGGATTTATGAAATATTTTTCGATATTTTGTCTGCGCTTTGTTGTTTCGCCATTATGTGGCCGGGCTTATGGCAAATATGCAAATCCCAACACATGTTAACAGACGCGGCAAAGAGTCGCAAATCGAATATCGAGAATCGCCTGGCATTTTGATGGACCAACAATGGGGATCTGGAGTCGGCAATCAGCGCGCCGAATAGCGCGAACAGATCTTGGGCAACCCACACGCTGCACGCTCCGGAATTTGCCGAAATGTGGCAGCGACTGGGCCTGGACTGGTCAGAGATTCAGATTTAAGAGCTGCATGTGGAGCGAGGCAAGGCGGAAGCAGCACCACATCGCAGTCGAAGTCGAAGTCAAGGCAAATCTGCAGCATCAGCTAAAAGGGAGCAGCACGAGGAGCCCAAAAACTTTGAGACCATGACGACAAATGAGCAGCAGCAGGCGTAGATGAGACAGTGAGAGGGAGCCACAGTCCCTGGCGAAAGGGAGAAAGAGTGAGAAAGAGATAGAGAGAGAGGGAGAGAGGGAGAGAGAGAGCAAGTTTAAGATGCACGTATGCAGATTGCCGGCCATTCCAAGACCGAGTCGGAGTCGGGTTCAAGCTGAGCCTGAGCCTGAGCCTGAGCCCCGGCCTGCCAGTTGACTTCTTTTTATTTGTCTCTGAAATCTTGTTTGCTTAAAAGTAAAAATAATTAACTAATTAAAATTGTGAACTCGCAACAACAACAACAACAGCAGCAGCAGCAGCACAAGTAACAGCGACAACAGCAGCAGCAGCAGCGGCAGCAGCCAGCAGACATTAGGGCCAAATAAGCTGCCAACTTGCAGCATTTTTCAGCCGTTTTTTCACTGTGGTAAATACTTTGACTCTGCAACGAGGACTCGACTGCAGCCTCAGCTTCAGCTTCAGCTTCGACTTCCACTCCGACGCCGACGCCGACTCCAACTCCGTCTCCGACTTCGACTCCAAGTTCGAGCCGACAACGATATGCAAAAGCTATCAACGGTGCATCTGCGCAGGCAAGCGAAGGCACCACCACCAAGTTTGTGTCCAAAGTCTTTCGTATTTCGTGTTTCAGGAACTTCTTGTTGTTGTTTGGATTGTTGTTGCTGTTGCTGTTGTTGTTGCTGTTGTTGTTGCTGGTGGTTTTTGTGTGTGTGGCTGGGTTTGGGCTTTGCATTGGTTTGGAGGCCTGTGCCTGTGCCTTGTGGCTTTGGCTTTGGTTTTGGTTTGGGTTTGGGCTTGTAAGCTGTTGATATGCTCATTTAGAATCGCACGTTTTTCAGCAGAAGTTGTTAAGAACGGACCGAAAGGAAGAGAGAGACAGAGCGAGTAAGAGAAAGAGAGAAGAAGAGACATCACGAGAGGAAGAGAGCAGAGCGAAGGCGACAGGGAGCGGCAATAACAACGACTCTTCAAAACCTGCGTTGATTGCTACTCGGTATGCAAATGCCGCCACACACACACACACTTAGATACACACACACACGCACGTGGCCTGACCTCCAACACCAATTGGCAAACTAGCTGAAGAAGCTGAAGAATCTCTGAAGGGGCAGCAGCAGCAGCAGAGCATTTTGGCAGCTCATCGATGCGCGCTCTCGACAGACAGAAAGTCAGTCGGACAGACGGACAGAGACGTCGACGCGTTGCCCATCAATCAACGCACTTTCAGTTTTTCTGCTGTTCCGCTAATGGCGCGCTTCAGTTGCTCCCCAAAGAAGACGCCCAAAAGAGAGAGAGAGAGAGACGCACCAAGTGATAGGCGGGTATTGATCAAGAGGGAAGCTACAAGGGGAACCTCATACCCTGAACAAATGCCATATATGTAAAGTGGAACAATCCGTCTCATCATTAGCTTACTAAGCTCTTTGCTTTCATTCATCTAACTTGGCTTCTAGTTTGAATGTCTTTCTTTTTTTCCCGTCTGGTATTTTTTTGGTCGACCTGAAGGAAAATTCATTATAGAAAGAATATGGATTTTTCTTTTTATGGCATATCCCTTAGTTTATTTATTTAGTTATATATTTATTTCTTATTTCATTTATTCTTAAGCAATCAATTAATTCTTTATACGCTGAGAAAGCTTTTTATTATGTGATCCTACCCCTACCCCTATATATTTCCCTCTGCAATTCCATTTAATTTTAGAAGAGTATACAGCCTTCAATCTTTCCTGTTCTGTTTCCCTGGCTCGCCCGATATTGATTTTAGAACTGCTCGAGAGGGAGAGAGAGTCCCAGCTAATGGACAGGGAGACGAGTTAATTGTTTGAGCTGCGCACACTTGACACCGCATCCAGCAGCATGTCCACATCTCATCCCATCCCATCTCATCCCATCCCATCCGTTCCCATCCGATCCCAGCGCCCGTTCACTTCGAGAAGAAGCTATTTTGGCCAACATAACTGAAATTGACGGCACGGCCAAGCCAAAAGCCACGAGAAAATGCAAGCAGGAGGAGGAGGAACCGCGCCGCATATTTTGTGCCTGCCTGCGAGAGAGACAGAGCGAGGGAGAGAGAGAGAAAGAGAGTGCCGAGTGGCGGCTATGCAAATGCAGTAGCCAATGCCCTCGGGTTGTTGTGATGTGCTCGCGCGCGCGCGCGCCAGCTCCAAGTCTAAGTTCGCGAGTCTGCGAGTCCAACGTCCTAACAGTCCGTGTGCGCGTGTGTGTGTGTGAGTGCATGTGTGTGTGCTCATGTATGTGTGCGCGCTTTAATTGCACGTTTAAAGGCAGCTACAGAAGCGGCATTTACTAAATATGGCCAGAGCCAGGCGCAGCAAGGCGCAGCGCGCCTCTCTGCCACAATGTTGCACGCGTGTCTGGTCCGAGGCCTGCGAATTGATGCACATTTGACGTGTGATGACGACGTCCGAAAACGACGCACTTTTCGGTCACTCGCAATGCAAAACGCGGCTCCGCGTCCTGCTCCAACTGAAACTTCAGCCTGAGCTCGAGTCTGAGTCCGAGTCGGATCCGCAGTTCGCGCTCCTTTTGGCCCGGCTATCAGTTAAGGTTTATTGATGTTTTGATTGTGATCAGCGCTTGTGGCTGTAGCTGCGGCTGCGGCTGTTGCTTGTTGCGGCTTGTTGGTTTCTCCATGGTGTTTGTTATGGCTGCCTCTTCATGTAGCTGTCGTCTTTATACCCTGTAGCCGAAAGGGCAAGGGTTCGGCAGAAACAACTGGCATTAAATATGTGCCTGGCTTGCAGCCCAAGTAAGAGAAGAATTCCGCAAAAGTTTGTATTTCCTTTATAACTCAAAATTATTTATAACTTTCTTATAACTATTTGCCGGCAGTTGTCAGCAGGATATCTGCAAGTCGAGTTGTTCTTCTTCTCCCGTAACTAAGCTTGACTAAAAAGCTGCTTGCAGGATATCTACAAGTCGAACCCTCTAACAAGCTTCCGTACAACACTCTGAGCAGCCTTAGCGATTATCTGGCGATTTTTAACTTTTGAAAATTGTGTCAAAAATTATGTTGTTTTGCGGGGCGAGTGCTTGTGTGTATGTTGATGTGTATGTGTATGTGTATTTGTATTTGTGTGTAGGTTCCATTCATTCTTATCGCTGCACTGCTGCAGGCAGCGAAGGCAACTTAATTAATATATTAAGCGCCTTAAATATCAGATCCACATTCGCTGGCGGTAGCCCAAATAGTAGCACACACTCAGCACACACAATACACACACTCGCTGCATATATTAGGCACCCCGCTAACACACACAAACACATTCAGATACCTACACGCATGCACAAACACACAGACGGGGGCAAGCAGACAACAAGTACTCGGCCGAGTCCGAGTCTGAGTCCGAGTCCGAAAACCGGCTGCGCCTGCGCCATGATTTTCCAACCATTTTGTCTCACACACACATTCGCCACAGAGGCGAAGCGAAGAGAGAGGTAGAGTGAGAGAGAGAGGGGCGAAAAATAGAGAGCGCCAGAGAGCAGTGTAAACTGAGAGCTGAATTTCTGAATGGCAAAGCGCTGAATTCGCCGCCAAGTGAGGTGAGTTTGGGCGCTCTCACGCGCTCGCTCTCTCGCGCTCTCGCTCTCGCTCTCCCGTGCGCTCTGCTCTGGCATTTATGGAATGTGAGCGCATAAAAATGCGTTAAAGGTGTTTATAAAATTAAAATTGTGCAAAACAAGTTGCGTACGGTGCGTGAGAGAGCATACCCCAAAGAGAGCGCGAGAGCAAGCACGGAACTCAGCGAGAGAGAGAGAGAGAGAGAGAGAGAGCAGCGGTCTTCTGAGCGCAGCTCGGTTCTGTTTAGAAAAAAGTGAATTGATGCAAGAGACAAAGAAAATTGGTGCACAGTCAGGGAAGGGGACGCAGCGTATACGCAGAGAGGAGAGAGAGCAACTGTGTGTGTGTGTGTGCCAGTGTGTGTGTGAGTGCGAGTGTGTGGACGCTGGCAAACCTGCCACTTGCACCCTCGGCACAAACCAGTTCAATGGCATTAGAGAAGCGGCCACATAACTTGCCAAATGGGCAAATGGGCAGGCCCAGTTCGCCATCCCCCTGCACCTGCACCTCCCTCAGCTGCCTGGCCGCCTGCCTGCCTGCCTCCTCGTAATTGTGGGAGCCCCGAAATGAGATTTACGTAGATTAGCCAAACAATGCGAAATTACAACTACAACCACACCGAAATGCAACTAATTTCAGCGCCGGCTGCAGCAGCTGCCAATCTGCTCCGCGTGCTGTCCGTCGACAAATGGCGACAGGAGCAAGGGAGGCGTGGGGGCAGTCAAGGCAAGGCATGGCAAGGCAACAACAACAACAACAGCAACAATGTAATTGCATGTAATTTAGTGTGTAACTGCAGCAACAACAGCCACAACAACAGCAACAGCAACAACAACAAGAACGAGCAGGGCAAGTGGAAACGAGCAAGCGAATCTCGAGATGACAACAACAACACGCCGAACAAATTATGTTGTCTTAGAAAGCAACTGACTGCGGGGGAGGCAATCCCTGCCCCCCTTTCCCATGCTCCCGCCACCTTCTGTCGGTTCGCGTCTCGTGGTAATTTGCATAATGAGTTTTTAATTTTCGTTCGAATACGAATACGAATATTAATGCCGCATGCCGCGAGTTTGTTGCCTAAGTCTTTCGTTTGTAGGTTTGTTGCCCAAGTCATTCGTAGTCGCGGCCCAAATTAAAGTGTAATTTGGTCAGCCATTAGATGGCTTCGCATAGCAGTCGATCTCTCGAGGTCGCAGTTAGACCTGGACACCGACTACGACTCCGAGTCGAAGACGGAGTCGGAATCGGGCGGCATTTGATCGCCTCTAATTAAATAGCATTTCCGCTCCCGCTCGAAAATGATACTGCCAGGCGGCGCAATAGGTGTGGCCTAGATGGGAACGGCAACTGTCTGCGTGCGCGGACCTAAACGCTGACTCAGAGCCAGACTACAGTTACGGCAGTTCGTAGGGTAAATAGGTTTGGGCAACTGCGAGTATTCTCCATAAAATTGTGGGCAATTAATTTGAGTACTTTCCCTCGGCAGCTGAAAATATTTCTGCATACATTTTTGGCAAGACTTTCTCAGGATTCTTGTGGAACATTAAGGCTATAATTTGCATTTATTTCGAGTTTTCCCTGGGAAAATTTTGGATGTATGATGAATCTTTTGTGGAATAAATTAAAATAATGAGAAAACAGGTATAATCATTTCTGTTTGCTATTCTAAAAATCTCGCTAAGTTTTCTTCGAAGAACTATTGCGAATTTCTCTTGAAAAGTGAAAACTTGTTTCGATATTCGGCAGGTTGCAGGTATTGAAATACTATGGAATAGTATTAACTATTATCTTATAAGACTCTCTTCGAATATTTTGGCTTTGAGTTCAATATTCCCTAGGAAACTGAAAACTTGTTTCTGGCGTATTACTTGGCACTTATTTAGAAACAGAAATCGAGTCTCAGTTCGCGTCTGCTGCTGAGGCCGATGTTGTGGAAGCCTGCGAAATTAAAGTCATCTCGTCTGCTGATGAAGCTGCAATTATCCTCGATGATGATGGCGAATTCCATTCGCAGCTGCAGCGGCTCCTCCGATCGATCGTTCGCCCGACCGGACGGCCGCACGGCCGACCACCTCGCCTCGCCCACGTGCAGTGCCAAAAGTCGAGCAAACAATGACGAGCAGCTGGAAAGTATTTGGTCTTCTCACTCGACGCACTCAGTTATTTCGCAGTGCTGTGTTGGGTTGGGTTCCTCGCGAAACTGGCCTGATTCAGGTTTGTTTTAGTCAAATATTTGGCTTTTTGTTTCAGAATTGTTCGGTTTATTGTTTGCTGGGGCCAAGCCTGTCCTGCACTGGCCTGACTTATATATTAAATATATTACCGCGTTTTTTAATTTTCTTCAGTTGTGTGTGCCATAAAAAATGCCTGCTTCAGTCGACTCTCGTATTCGTCTGCGCGTCTGTTCCCGTCTCAGGCCCTTTGGCCGCCTGTTTCCCTTTTTTATTATATTCCAAATTCCGATTTGCGTTTTTTTTGGGGCTATGGGTTTTTATTGTCTTCAGAACCACAGATTGGCTTCAATGTGAAAAAAGAAGAAATCCGAGCACAAATTGTGCCTGCGCGTGTATCTGTGTGTCGGTGTGTGTGCACCGAATTTAGTTTTTTTTTAGTGGCCGCCGCTTTTATGATTATTGAGCCCTCGCACTCGCCACACATCTCCACCATCTCCAGCATCTCCTCCATCTGCATCTATCTCTTTCTCAAAACTCTAGATGTATATCTCGGTCTGAGGATCATTTCAAATTTTTTATACGTTTTTCTTTTTCATTTTTGCGTGAGCCAATTATGCGTTTTGTATTTCGTATTTCGAATATCTTTCATTCGTCTGTGGTTTCGACACAATGGGGAGACGAGAGGCAGAGACGAGAGGGACAGACAAACAGGCACAGAGAGAGAGAGAGAGAGAGAGAGAGAGTGCTTTTCTTTCATTGTAATTAAGGAAACGTGACTTTTTGTCAGATTTCATCGAAAACTTCGTTGCCAGAATTGGCGTTGTTATTTCTAGTCGTTGTTGTTGTTGTTTTAGTTATTGTTGCAGCCTTTAATTTCGTTCATCGCACGTTGTTGTTTTGATGAGATATGATTTGATTTGATTTGCGGAAATGTCTACGAAACTTCGGTAATTGGGCGTACGAAATTTCTGAGGGTTTCGCTCGGGGAGAAGATCTCAGCATAATGCCGTAGATCGAAGAGCAATGGCGATTCATTGGTTTGTCTTCACTGTAGAAACGATCGATTCGGTCGGAAATGAAATAAAATGTTTTACTGAATATTTCTATTTATAAATTGGTTTTTTCTTCCCCCGAGTTTTTGTTGGGCTTCATGGACAACATTGCGTTGAGTTGAAACTCGTGTTATTAAATTGCTGGGAAGTTTGGAATCTCAGCAACATTTTCAGTTTTTTATTTCCTCGGCTTTGGCTTCGGCTTCGACTCCGGCTTTTTTCTGCTATTTGTTTGTGGCACAGCGAGAGACAAGAGACAAGAGAGGTCACATTTGATAGTCCGAACAAAATCTTGTCGACGTTTCGACGGCGAGTGTGTGCGGCTGTGTGTGTGTATGTGTTTGTGTGTGAAAAAATGGGTGATAGAAAGACCAACAGAACGATGGAGAGACGAAGAGACTGAGAGACTGAGAGACGTAGAGCCGACCAACAACAGCGAACAAAATGCCTTCGTTAAGCGCTAGAAACGGTTTTAGGCCCCATTTCGTGTGGTTGTTGTTGTTGCCACTGCTGCTGTTGTTGTTGTTGCTGTTCTTGTTGCTGTTGTTGCTGCAGCAGTTGTTTCTTTTTGGTTGCCCATTTGTTTTGTGAGCGGGGAAAAATGTTATAAAAATGTAATTACCCGATGATGAATGGATTAACTACAAAAGAGTGAGAAGCCTGCATTGCTCCGGGTGCGGATGGCAAACGGGGGAGACCACGGGTGGGGCTAAGCGGGGTACGCCAGAGGGGTGGGGGCAAGTCGAAACGGTTTGGAATTTGACTGCCTGAAAACAGTTAACCAGGAGGAAATGACACTGGAGTCGCACCGATCGTAAAAGTACCCTGGCTTTTTATGAAGCCTCATTCCACGTTATGAGATCAAATCAAAGAACAGAAATCATGCATAAGTATGATCCACTTCCCGATGATATAGCCTTACAATCGATCTGTTGATTATTTTCCAATTTCATATGAAAGTGGTGTACACCACAGCGGCAGGGTATGCGTGTAACAAGCCGTGCACAACAACAAATGTCTGTGGGGCAAGTAGCCGCAGCGACAGTCGCCGCAATTCCCTACGGATGTCGATGTCTGACTGATCGGACAGAGCTAGAGACTTTAGCTGGGATTGAGACTGCGACTGCGAGTGCGACTGAGCCTCAGATTGGAACTGGGACTGGGACTGGGTAATTGATGCATGAGATTAGTTTGGGTTTCAAGTACGTGGAAAATCCATAAGTGACGCTCGTTGTGTGATTCGAGTCACTTGGCCAGGGCCGAAATGGGTCAGCCCAAAGCGGATAGACAGACAGATAGAGAGACATAGACATATAGATGTACATACGGATAGACACAGATATAGACAGGTATGTAGATGGAGTAAAGAGGGCGCTAATGACTCACCTTGAGTATACACCTGCCCACGGGCTCGTTCTCGGCGACGGACACGTTGTAGAAGCTCTGATCGAAGATCGGTTCGTTATCGTTGACGTCGTGTATGGTGACCAGGACGGTGGCCGTCGAGGAGAGCGGGGGCTGGCCACCATCTCGTGCGATCACCGTCAGCTGCGGCACGGGCTCCGTCTCGCAGTCGATGTGCGAGCGCGTGGTGATCAGGCCTGTCTGGGCGTCGATCTGGAACCACTGTGCATGCGTATCGGGCGTATCGGCTAGCGCATAACTGAGCGCCGCATTGCTGCCCTCGTCGCGATCGCGTGCCTGCACCTGGAGCACCGAGGTACCGGGATCGGCCACCTCCATGACGTTGGCGTGGTACACTTCCTGCTCGAACTCCGGCGCATTGTCGTTGACGTCCGTGACGCGCAGGAAGATCGACTTGCTGGCGTGCAGCGGCGGCGTGCCCTTATCCGTAGCCACCACACTCAGCGTATAGTTAGAGGTAGACTCGCGGTCCAGCGGCAGATTCACAATGACCAAGTAGATGCTGTTGTCGCGCGTAGTCAGCGCGAAGTGGCCGTCGCCTCCGTTCAGCGAGACATTCACATTCGCGTACTCCGTCTTCGAGTCGGGATCGTGTACGGAGATGCGGGCAACGAACTCGCCCGGCTGCGCTGATTCCGAGATCTTCGGCGAGGCGTCCTCACTGAGGAAGATCACATTGATCGTGGGCTGATTATCATTGACATCCGTCACGCGTATCGAGACGAAGGCCGTCGTCTCCAGCGGCTGCTCGCCGTGATCCTTGGCCACCACGACCAGCTCGTGCAGCTCCTTCGTCTCGAAGTCCAGCGGCTTGTTAATGTACACGGCGCCAGTGCGCGCATCGATGCGGAACATCTGCTCCTTGTCGCTTTGCCTGCGGTTGATGGCGTATTCCACCAGGCCGTTCTCGTCGGCATCCGTGTCTGAGGCGTAGACCTGCAGCACGCTCGTGCCCACCGTGGCGTTCTCCGGCACCGTGGCGAAGTATCTGCTCTGATTGAAGATCGGCTGGTTGTCATTCACGTCCTGTATGGTTATGTTCACCGTCATGAGGCCGCGCAGCGGTGGGGTGCCGCCATCGAGTGCCTCGATGAGCAGGCTGTACGCTGGCGTCGTCTCGCGGTCGAGGAAGCCGCTGATCTGCAGGTCAAGGTAGAGCACGCCGTCGCGTTCGCGATGCGACGAGAGTCTGAAGGCGTCGTTCACGTTGCCCGACACGATGTTGTAGCGCTGCGTGTTGTACGGCTCCAGGTCGAGGTCCCGGGCGGGTAGGAGCGTACGCTTCACCTCGCGCGGCGTGTTCTCCGGAAACTCGATGTGCATCGAGGATTGAGGAAAGGTGGGCGCATTATCGTTCTCGTCCCGCACAGTGACCACCACGCGCACATTGAGGCCGCTCATCGGAATCGCCACCAGGCTGTAGGATGCCCGCGTCTCCCTGTCGAGGCGCACCTTGGTACGTATTTCCCCCGTTGTCCGGTCTATGGCCAGATCCGTTTCGACGCCTGCCTCCGCGACTATGATGTACGGCGGTCCACTGTCGATGCTGTCGAAGTCTCCTATATAGCCGATCTGATGATCCACCGGCACGCCCTCGAACACTTCAAGGCTGCGCTCACGCTCCTTGTCCGCCCCCGTAGCCCCCGCTCCCGCCAAGGTGCTGGCGAGGCTGCAGAAGACTAGGAGCAGCCAGAGACAGCTGTGCGCGACGGAGATGGCGGGTGAGGGGGAGGCTGACCTTGAGCTGCTTATCCGGCTACAGTTCCAGCTCCAGCTCCAGCTCCGACTACGACTGCGACTACGACCACGTCGCCGGCATCTGTGAAACATTGTGTAATCTTTTTGGGGCGTTGTGGGCGTGGCGCATTGGCTGCCCTTGTTGTTGTTGTTATTACTGTAGTTCACAGAACGCAAACTTGTTATTCCCCGCTGCATCGTGCTGGGTTTGAGTTTGTGTTTGTTCTGTGTTTCTCTTCCTCGCGCTGGCTTCGATTTCGGCTTCAGTTTCGGTTTCGGTTTCGGCTTCGGTTTGTGTCTTTTCTGGGTTCCCTCGATGTTTGCGTGCTAAAAACCCAACATGGCGCCCTATTCTGATGTCGCCGACTGGGATTGCCCTTCGTTTGGGTTGCCGCTTCCTCCGGCTGCGGCCATTTTGTGCTGCACACACAGAAGGATGCAAACAAGAAAAGAAGAAGAAGAAGAAGAAGGGCTTCAATTAGTATACTCAGTTTGTTTGTTCACTATGCAATTACACTAATAAGGCAGCTCGATGTGTGCTTGATTGACTACACTGGCAGAAATACTTTTTTTTATTAAAAAAAAATATAGTCTCATTGATTTATACATTTCTCATTTTAATAAATTTATTATTTTATTTTATTTTATTAGAGGTTCAATAGGAATGGGGTACAACAACAACTGCATCGACTATGCTATACTCTCTCGCACTTAAGGTATTTCCAATGAGGCTAGGCCAATGCAACAACAGCTAATATGAACAAATGCCCGACTATAAACGTGACTATAAATACTAAATAATCGCTACCCACGCGCGGCACACAGAGTCGCATGCCGTTGGGGCAGGAGGAGGTGGAACGGACGGGGTAGGCGCTCAGAGGCAGGCTTGATAGATGGAAACTAATAGACTGATAACTGCACTAACGCGCTTAGCAGACTGATGCAGCTCATCAGGGCTTACGCATTGTCCAGGCATCTGCAGTCGCAGAGACTGCTGGACAACCGGACAGCCAAACAGTCGGGCAGTTGGAGAGCTGATGACGCGATGGCCATTTGAAATTCAAATGGTAAGCGGACGAAGGAGGAGAACGAGATGAAGACAAAAGAAGCTTCGGCAGGCAGCCGAATCTACCTGCGTAGGAAAGGTTCAAAGGCTAAAAGGGTCTCCGGTATGAGTCTCAGTTCTGCTCGACTCGGTTGGACTGTTTGGTCTGCAGTCTGATGCCGACAAACAAGCACACAGAGAAACATTTCAAAGTCGAACAAATAATTTCTAAACTGAGTTCTCATTGTGTTGAATCGAATCGCGGAAGGGAGCGAGCGAAAGAGACAGAGAGAGTGTAAGAGCGGGAGAAGTCAAAGGGAGAAGGAGAGTTTCGACTCTGCACGGCTGAGCAGCAAATTCGTGGTCAACAATTTAGTTAACAAGACCATGACTAACACTTTTCTTCTTTGGCATTCGAGTGGCCAAAACAACAACAATAATAATAATGACAATAACAACAACAACTACAATGGGATCGAGTAGTAAAAACGCTCAGCTGCGGCTGCTGCAATTTAAGAGATTTTTCTCGCGCGATAAGCAAAAAATTCAAAAAAATAAAAGAAATATCAAACAAGTAAAAACAAGGCCAGCAGAAAGGGTCGACCGGCAGCTACCCTGCCGCATAAATTATCATAGTAGAAGACAAGCAGCACCTCACATAAGACAGCTTATTATACCCTACACACTTTATACTTTTGGTTATTTAGTTTGTTTCACCAAATGGAAAATGCCCCATGAAACTTTTTATTTTCACATGGTATTTTTTTGGTTCGTGATGTTCTTCGCCGCGATAAATATCTCATTTTGGGGCAGCCCTCGAGAAAGTGCCAGTTCATCGCGCGATGATCGGTCGGGACGATCAGCGATCAGTCGATCAGCGAGCAATTAAAAGTGAATTAATAAGACTATCTAACTATCTATCTGGAACGGACTGTCACAATGTTGTGTGTGAGAATAGCTCTGCACTGAGTTGCCATATGGATGCCGATCTGTAGTGCAATTGAAAGCCATTAGATCGTGTGTCGCACGGGGGCTAAACAAGCTGATGGAATTCCATCAGGGTAGTGTCGTGAGAGAGAGACTCTTCTGTGAAGTCAATTATGCGACAATCTGATTGACATAAATGCGAGCAGGGGAGTTCCCGGGGGATATGTCTATTTGGCAAATGCTTCGTGTCCAACAGGCCTCTAATAACTTTATAATGACGACCTGCTGGATAACTGGATGGCAACCTTCCAGGAAGAGCAGCCAAGACATGAAACGTAATTTAATAAACTCCAACTGCAACTGGAACTGCAACCGGTGCAACAGTTAGACATGAACTCCGGTCCCGGTGCCGGGCTCAGCTTCAGTCTCGGTCTCGGTTCCGTGTCTTGACACTTGACGGGCCAAACGCAAATTACCAATGGGATGCGGCCTAAGCCTCCGCTCTAACTTCAACTACAGCTACAACTTCAGCTTCAGCTTCAGCTGCTTCTCCTGCTGCTGCTGCTGCGGAAACGTCAGTTTGATTTGCAGTTGTCATAAGTTTAGATGAACTGCTAATAACCAAACACATTAGAAAGCGAACCTGGGAATCTGGTTGGCGCCGACCAACCGCCGAGTGGCCACTGTGCCCACTGTTCCCACTGTACCCACTGTGCCCAGCCACCTGGGGTTGCGTGCGTGTGTGCACGGTGCACAGTGCCGCTGTTTAATATCAAATGACAAAGTTTCTGTGTAATTATATTGTAGTTTGGCTCTCCCCTGATTGGACTTGCTCACAGCTCACAGCTCACAGCTCTCTGCTCGCAGCTCGGGCATTAAAATTATTACTTTTCCTGGGAGTGCATTCGCTTTTTGTTGCTCGTGCTGTTGCTGCTATTTTTCGTTTTTGTTATGTTTGCTTTTACGAGCTTTTGCGCTCGTAAAGCCCAAAAAGTGCAGTAAACCTGTGAGATAGGACCACAGAGCCGAAGTCGAACTCAGAGTCGGAGTCGGAGCTGGAGCCGGAGTTGCCACTAGATCGGCGTTAATAAAATACACTTAATGACAAATAAAAGTTACTACAAATATGTATGTTATATGGTTAAACATAACTGCGAGAGAATGAAATGAAATACATATAAAAAGACAATAACAGGAACAGCATAAACTTAACGGCGCAACTAATTAGCCAACGGTAAAGAAGACCAGACCAGAGATTTGACAGGGCCAACTGGGAGAGATGCAACTCAAAATGGGCATAACTAATTTCGACTTTTGCGAATATTCGAAAATTCACGAATCTCAAATTGTTTGGCTCAAGCGAACATAATTCGGCTAAGAACTCTAGGAAGATAGAGGGAGAGCTGATCGGATCTCAACTTTCTACGGCGCCTCACTGTCGCACAGGAAGAGACCTATCCAGAGAGGGCAGAGGGGCACAGGGAGGCAAACGCTGACTGGTTAACATGCACATTACACATGTTCCTAGGGCTTCCTTAATTGCTCATACAATAAAAAGCTGCATTTCTGTTGTTGTTGCACAATTAAAAAGCCAAAGAAACGAGCCAGAAAATCAACTTCTCGTTGCTGTTGTTGTTGTTGTTGGATATTCATGATTTAACTTCAAATTATGCAAAATTGTTGTCTAAAACCGGCGGCTAAGTAGGTGGTAAGTAGCGCTTTAGAGCGTGTTTAATTAAATGTTGAGTAATTTATGAAATGCGCACCGACGGAGCGTGGGGCGAGCAGGCGGAGCTAGCAGAGTGGACAAAGCGGACAAGGGTAGAGTCTGACTGTGTTAATAAGTTATTTCTAATGGCTTTCTAATTGCCGTACACACACATCACAGTCAGCGCAGTCAGCTCGACACTGTCCGCCGTGTCTGTCGCATTCGCAATCGAAGTCGCAGTCAAAGCCGTGTTGGACTTGTGGCGGCCATAAGCAGTAACATTTTAATTGTTTGCATATTAATTGAGCTCATTAAGATGCAAATCCTCGCCGTGGTCCACGTCTTAGCGCTGATCAGCCAAGCAGACCGAGCGAGCACGAGACACGCGGCCAGACGGAGGGACTACATGGACCCCGACATCAGCAACAACTGAGAAAGCGTGAAAATTGCATGTGATTTTTTTTATTTTTGCGTTTTTCTTGCTTTCCGCAAGAAACAGTGCGAAAATGCAAGTGGAACAGAAGGCCCAACACCTCAACTCTGGCTCTGGCTGTGGCTGTGGCTGTGGCTCTGACTGACCAACAAAGCACGAAAACATATTTCAATTTCATTTGAGTTTTCATTGTGAGTTTCACTTTCTGGCGAGTGCAATGAAATGAAATCTCTCTGCAGTTGTGGTGCAATTTATATAGCTGAAGGCGGGCAACATCTATTTAAAATTTCTACAGTAAACTGAAGAATTTCTGGCAAGGCAAGCTGGCTGAAAATAGTCTCCGACTGGTTGGCAGAGTTTGTTTTCTGGCTAAATAAATGCCAATTAATTAGCGGCATTTCGCGTAGCCTTATCTTATCGCCCCACAACGTCCGTCAAGTGTACCAATTTTCCGAGGTGTAAGAAGAAATATGAAATGATGCCTCACGTAGGAGATTGTCCCCGAACCTGAAACCGAATCGAGCCGAACCTCAAGTTGCAGCCTGCTGCCTGCTGCCACTGTAACTCGTCTGGTGGGACTGTAATCTGCCATAGCTGTAAGCTGTCCCACGGTTCGAGTTACCGTTGCAGAGAGTTCTTCTGCTTCGTTCTGCCACAATTATGAGATATTATTAGACTCGCCAGAACCGGAAGTCGACATCCCTGCATAACCCACCTGATCGCAGGCCATCGCCTGGCAGTATGGATCTTGGTTTTGGAGTAGCCAAAAGCATTTAGCAATAATTGTCATGGTCTGCATATTTTGGACATTGTTTGGCTCGTTTAATGGCCCGTCATAAAACTGCAAAATCAAGCAGAGACCGAGCGATCGAGCGATGGAACGATCAAACAAGCTTATCTCACTATTGGTTCGTTAACCTGCCTCCTGTCTCCGTCATTAAAGCCGAATATGTTTTCAATCGAATCGAAAAATTTGTAACGTTTCGTTATGTCTATCGCATGGAAATAATGTTGTAGTAGTGTGTATAGAGTAGTATTATTATAATGGCTGCTCGAGAGCGGCTCTATAAAGAATGCCTGGCCCCCATTAAGACAATCAAATTATGTAGACTGAGTGTTTATGGGATGCGCGTTGTCGAACTAAATGAAAACAAGCAAAAACCAACAGTTCCTAAGCGACTACACTCAAAGAAATTTTTAATAAAGTTTGCTATTAACTTTCTGTACTTAATCTGGCTATATTTATAGGCTGATAGGCCCTTGCCCCATTTCTGCACATAAAATTGGACTTGAAAAACAAATTCAAAATATTCTAATTATAATTACAAAAGCATATTATTATTTTAACAGAAACTTCTCCAAGTGTACAATAACTCTATTTAGAGCGATAGGCGCTGGAAGTGGCCCTCTTTATAGCCATGGCCCAATCTCAACTTAATTTGATGCCGCCTCGAGCTGCTCACTGATCAGCGTGCAATATACAAGCGCTCTATGGCAGCCATAAAAATCGGAGCTTACCAAATTAAACCTAGATAAAATGCGCATTTCTAGGGATTTTTTTAATGACTTTATGCTCCGAATATAAAACAAAAAGTCTTGCAAGGGAGAGAGATATAATGACTAATTATTTGAAATATACTATCCTGTTTGGATAATTATTTTAATGGGACTCCTCATTGAAGAAAAGTCAGGGTATCTTGGAGTGCAACACACAATGCAGCCATCATCTATTTGTTTTATAATGCGCATAGAGGAATATTTATGCGTAGTTAGCCCGATTGAGTAGCCAGGGGCAACCCGTCCCATAGCCAATCCCAATCCCATGGCAATTGCCATCGCCATCGCTATCGTCTTGGTCATCGCCATTGCCATCGCCATCGCGATACTCGGCGCGGATGAAGACACTTGGAACAAAACGATGAACATATTCTGGAGTTAATCACAGGCTAGCACATTCGAATGTCCGCGGTGCCAAGTTGCATGAGGCTCAACAAAGAAATTAGCGCTGTGCGCAGGGTGAGCGGGTGCGAGTGCCATGTGGCAGGTGGCAACTGGCCGGGGCACAGCCAAAGGAAGAGAAGAGGCAACGGCGGCAGCGTCCACGTCTAATGTAATTTTCTTGGCACGGAGCATGAGGCGCGCGTGTGGTCCGCGAAAGGGGCAGCTGCCTGTCTGCCTGCCTGCCTTGCCTGATTGTGCTTATGCCTGTGCGTGCGTGCGTGTGAGTGTGTATGTGTGTGGGGGGCCGGGCAAAAATAGATTAAAGCGTAATTTTTGTTTGTATAACGCTAAGCATTGCGGCAATTAGACGGAGAGACGAGCAATTTAAAGCGCATTAAATCGCGCTTGCCAAGTTCGTTGCCTAAGTCATTCGATTTGGCGCGAGTTCGTTGCCTAAGTCTTTCGTAATGTCGCTCAATTTCGGTGCCTGCTGATCACCCGCATCTCTCCCGATGCCGCCGCCCTGCTCGACGCACTCCTGCATAAAGATAAGGCCAGTCTCAACGGCCACACTGGAACCGTTAGGTCGGCTCCAAGTGCCGTCGAGCTGATAAAGCGAAATATGCAGAACAACCGCACCGGGAGGGAGCGTAAGAGTGAACGGGACAGCGCGCTGGAAAAAGAGCAAGCTGTGAGGCGAGCGGTTAAATGAAAATGGGAAATGAAAATTATATTTTGTTCGCTTTTGCTGCCGCTCGCTCGCTCTCATTTTTCCTTTGGTCGCTGCCGACCCAAGCCAGAGCCCAGGCCCGCGTTCGACTTGAAGTTCTCTCTTTTGTTTCTCGTGCTACGCATCGCGCTGGAAATTGGAAGGAAGTGTAAATTAAGGGCCATAAAACGGAGTCGACCCGAAATGCTTGTGTCTCAGTGTTTTCCCTAGTCATTTTCAGTTAGTGCCTCTTTTTACCCCCATTTCCATCTAATGTCAAGCTATTTTGGCTTTTAGCAGCAGCACGAAAATTGGTTTATAAGTGCCGAACAGCGTACACACCACACACAAACACACTCGACCGACTTTTAGTAATAATTTTATATAATTTTCAACGGAATTTCTAATGCCTTTAATGGAAATGACATTAAAAACCCGAGCACGACTCACTTCCTCGACAAGCGCAGTCCGAGCTGAAGTGCAATTAGAAAATACTTTCATGTTTCAACGGACTGCACGGCCAACTCTGGACTGCTCTCTGGTGTGAGATTTTCCAGGAATTCTACGGTTTGGCGACAGTTTTCCACACAAAATGTGAAAATGTGTGCAGTCCCCTCACGTTCTGCCCCGAACAGATAACGATAACGACGCGCAGGTGCCGTTGGCTATTGGGAGATTGATGCGTGTAGAACAGGTAGAAGACTGGCCAGATCGAACAGACGGAAAATCGAAATTTCAATCACAACTGTGTTTGTTTTCCACATTTTCCGAGCACAATAGACGCAGGCAGCAGAAACATGGGAGAAGCAAACGAAGAAGAAGATGAGCGAGGCACAAGCAGAAGCAGAAGCAGAAGTCGAGGCAGCAAAGTGTTTTTCTTTTCTTCTCCTCTTTTCTCTCTTGCTTTTCCTCTTACTACTTCCCTCGCGCCGCCGACTCAATTTCAATTACCAATTTGACTATTTCAAGTTGTTGTTGCTGTGTGTTGTTGCCGCTGCAGCTACCTTAATCCTATTGAGCAGCTAATCAAGTCGCGTTTTCTGTACGCCGAGGTATCTGCAAGTCGAGCAATCGCAGATTTCGAGTGCGAGCACCTTTTCGTGTACTTTACTTTTGTATTTTGCGCTTTCTTACATTTTGTGGCAATATGCTGTCAATATTTTTCACCAAACAACAACAACAACTCGATGCCTGCCACTGCGAGTCGACTTGTTGTTGTTGCTGCTGCTGCTGCTGCTGTTGCTGCTGCTGGCCACACGGCCAAAGCGAGCCAAAAGAACTCGTTTGACTTGTTGAACAATATTTCTTTTCGCCTTCTTCTGGTTTATTTTCTGTGTTGTGTTTTCCTCTGCTTCTTCCTTTGATTATATATGTTTTTGGTGTGTTGGAAATTCTTGCACTTTAATTAAAATGCAAATATCGCAATTTTCTTTCGATTTGGCATCGACTCGCAAGTTTTCGCAAATTCCGCTTTTACATTTTTGCAGTACGGCGAAAGACGCAAAGCGCGACGACGGCGGCCGCGACGAGCGCGACGAAAACAAAATAAAAACGCGGCGAAGGGAGAGCGCAACAGCGGGGGGCACAGCACACACAGAGAGAGACAGAGCGAGAGAGAGAGAGAGAGGGAGAGACAGACGCCTCCTTATGCGGCTTGAAAATTGGACTTCGATTTTGATTTCGAAATTTTGACTTTGATTTCGATTATTGATTTGATTCTGAACTTGGAACTTGCACTTGCACTTGTTCTTCACTTGTCTGCACTTTGCTTCACTTAAGGCGAATCTTCTGTAGAATCTGCTTGCGATTCGTTTGCCTTGCGATTCTACCGACGACGACGACTGCGAGAATAGCGACGCGTTGCGTTAATCCGCGCGTTCAAATTGTTCAATGTTTCTGCGACGCAAGCACACGACAGACTGACAAGCGACTCTCCGGCCTGGCCCAGAGAGATGCAGAGAGATGCCGACACACGGCCAACTCACCTGTGGTCAAGTGCATGTGGCAAGCAGGCGACTCCGTGGTGAGTTCGCGCGCTCGAGCTGATTGTGAATGCAGATGGTGAGCGAGCGTGGTGTGTTGTGTTGGCGTGCCCGAAACCCACCAGAGTGGTTTGGTCGGTTTCCGCTCGCGTTCTGCTATTCTGCTGCTGCTGCTTGTGCTGCTGCCAGTACTCACGCTCTCTCAGCATCAGCAGAGGCTGCACAGCACGCGGTCGAATACCACAGCGCAGAGAGAAAAACATTCGCCTTTTCCCTTCGGATGTGCGGACAACAAGACTCCTCAAGCAATTTCAATTGGGTTTTCCGCTTAAGAGCAGCTCGAACAGTTCTGCATCCAAGAATTGGCCAGAAACTTAACTTAGGGCTTGAGCATATGCCAAACTCCCTTTACAGTTTTGTGTAGCTTTTGACTGTGCTGAGAGTCTCGAAACATGACAGGAATTTCTCACAATCCACGGCGACGACAGCTACACTATGATATTAGCCAGCAAGCTGTTGCGATACAAACTCAAATGGGAGATATAAAGAGACAGTCTGAGAGAATATGAGAAAGAGAGACCGACTCGCTCTCTCACAATGCACGGGGACGACAGGTCCACAATTAGCCAGAGACACACGCTCTCAACTGGGAGATAAATATAGACGTAGTCAGAGAGAGAGACAGAGATAGAGAGGAAGCGAGAGAGAGAGAGAGAGAGAGAAAGAGGAAGCGAGAGAGAGCACCCACACGCACGCAATGCAACTATGTTGGCCGATAGTCGTGCCTATCTCGTGCCTATCGCCGTGCCCAATAAAAGCATAAAAGTCAAGTCCAGCAATGCACCCAACGCCTCGCCAAGAACCAGCAGCAGCAGCAGCAGCAGGCACACAGGCATGTAAATTAGCTAGAGAGCGCAAGAAAGAGAGAGAGAGAGAGAACGAGAAAGGCGGTAGAGCAGCGCTGCTAGCATAAACCGGTCTGCGCTGCCTGCCTCCCGCTCGCTCTCTCTCTCGCTCTCTCTCTCTATCTCTCTCTCCCGCTCTCGCTCTCGCTGTCTTCAACTGGATCGCAGTGCTCACCTGTGTACAAGTTCGGCTCTCGTTGTTCTTCTTGTTGTTGCTTTTTGGGGCTCTGTTTGCCGCCGAGTGCAGTGAAGTGGCCGTGGAGTGCGCTTTTGCGTTGAGTGTTTGGTATGCTGACCGTGCCCCACGCCCTCCATCCCGCTGCGCACCCGGCACCCTGCTGCCTGTTGTTATTGTTTGCTGCCACAGCCAAAATTGAGCGCTGCAGCAGCAACAACTTTTGGGCTGCTTACGCAACATGTGCGAATTTGGCGCCCCAAAAAGCCTGCAACAACAGCAGCAACAACAACAGGAAGCAGCAGCAGCAGAGCAAAGCGGTGTCAGGCTGCTCCTAGAAGTGCGCAGCGAAAGGACCACACCACACCACACCAGAGCACACCACAGCATAGATCCCATGCAGTTGATTCCGATTCCGATTCCGCAGAATTCTCAAGCATTCGCCAATTCTGCAATTTGTCTGGGAATCGTACACGAAATGTGCGTGCCATCGTTGTCAGTTGTTGTTGTTGCTGTGCTTCTTCCTCGTGCTGCAGTTGTTGTTGTTGTTGTTGTCGGTTTAGCTGGAATGCACGTTGGTGGCACGAAGCTCTCGGCTCTGAGCTCGCGGCTCGCGGCTCTCAGCGCTCAGTTCTCGACTGGAGATGAAGCTGAAACTCAAGCTCGAGCTGGAGCCCTGTTAGCGATTTGAGGGCGTCCATTTAAGCATTTTGGCCATTTGTGTGCCGCCGCTTGTCAAAACGCTAAATGACGTCGCTTAGCTGTCGGCTTGCATTTGCACTTTGAAATGAATGTGAGTCGCAACAGGCGCAACAACAACGAGAACAACACCTTGACAGGCACTTGAGCAGCGCGCAGCGCACAAGAATCGTGTTTGAATATATATGTAAATGCACACACATATATCTAGCTCAATGTGTGCCAAGTTGATCGGCGATCGTTGTTGATCGACGCCACCCACACACACTGCGAGTAGGCCGGCCCGCCTCCGCCCCCTACCCACCGCTCCGCCTAGCGCTGGCAGCGTAGAGGCGCGTCATCACTTGGCAAAAAAGTCGCACTTGTTTTCCCTCTGGCTACAGACAACTGCAGCTGCGTTTCTCTCAGTGTACTGCTAATAGACACAATTGATGGATTTATGTTGCGCTGATCGCATAATGGCGTTTAATTTGAGCCACACAGCAGAGCCGGCATTATTTGGCACTGGAGATCAGAACGATCGCTGACGATCTGACGAGCTGGGCTTCCCGCTCAGTCAGTTTGTGTCAGCATGTGGCGACATCTCTGCCCGAGATCTGCTGAGACTGCGAGACTGTGAGACTGCGAGACTTCCCTCTCGTGTGTTTAAGGCCCACACAAAACGACGAATCTGCAGCCGAATCCATCATGCGAGTAATATGCAAAACTGTGCGGAAGAGCCCAGAGATATGGCTAAACAGCATCGCCACGGGGCGGGCCGGGGCCTGTGGGGCGGTAGGATGTACAAGATGGTGGCATGCCAGGCCGGGCCGCACCGGGCCAGGCCAACTCGGGTTGGGCCATTCAAAAATCAATAGCCAAGCAACGCTGCATCCTTGGAATCATCATCGTCATCAACAACAACTGCAAACAACATTCGCCTGTCAGCGGCAACATCATAAATTGTTGTTCTGCCACATGTTGCCCAGTCTCTCTCTCTCTCTTTTCCCCAGCTGCCTGCTTCCTTCTTCTTCTGCTGTTGTTGTTGTTGTTGTTTTTGCTGATGATGTTGTTTATTATGAGACAGTGGGCATTCTAATTCTCGCATTTAGTTGGCGAATTTATCCCCGATTTCATTAATAGGCCTATATATCTGCCGACTGACCTAAACACGGGTATTTTTTAATGAACTGCAGCCATAAATTTGACTCCGAAGGATCTGGTAGGAATAGTGATTTTGTTTTCATTTTATAGCGACTGCTTTTATAGGCAAATTATCCATTGTTCCGTTTTATTTCAGAAGCTAAGAAACAGAAAGAAAGCAAGAGCCGAAGAAAGTAATCAAAAAAGAGAGAGGGAGAAAGACAATTCGCCACGGCACTTGGGAAAACTCTGCAAATGTATCTGAAGTAATAGGAAACTATCCAGCAGCAACGGTTCTAGGAACTAAGACTCTGAGAAAGGCCTTACAGGAGCAAGAAGAAGCATTAAACAGAAGCTATATAAAGCAAGCAAATTAACATAAATGTGTATAGAGAGAACTAATCGAATTTCCATAGTAGTTGCCTATAGCTGCAGCCATTTCGTAGGGCATACAGTTTTCAGTGTGAGCCAACCACATGTGGTTGCTGTTGTGGTTCGCTGATTTCTTATGGCCGATAGTAAGTTTTATTTATTTGCGCATTCGTCTAAGCTCTCCCGGCAGGCTCCTGCTGCTCACCACCCTCCCCCTCCATACTGTCCTGGCCGGCCGTCTAATCCTTTGTTACGGCCATGCAAATGACATGCGCTGGCTGGAGCAGAGGCAGAGAGAGAGTGAGAGAGAGAGAGAGAGGGAGAGAGGAAGTGAGCGGGAACAAACAAACAACTCATCTGCGAATCATAACTCCAGTTAGTTGCCCGTTTTTATTGCCAGCGCCCCCGCTCGATGACGTCTCGGCAGAGTCGGGAGAAGTCGCCGATTCGGTGGACAAACATAAATATCGCTATTTTATTTCGGTAGCTGGCGCGTCGGAGCCGACCTCGCGATGTCGGCAACATTCATTAATCTATAAATTATGCGAATTTTTAATGAGCGCACATTTTGTTCGATTTTTCATGGAGAAGCCCCGACCCCGCCACGAACTTGTTCTGCGCTCAGCGCTCAGCGTTCTGCCTTCTGTTTTAGTTTTAATTGAAAAGCGCTTTCGTTATAAACTCAGACTCGGAATGGCCTCCCAGTTGGGACTTGACTCCTCGACTCGCTGCTTTGTGCTATTTAGCTGATAAGACGGCGTTCCAATTACATGAGTTTAGCCACAGTCAGGCCCTGCCACTTGGGTGGGTTCCCTGCTAATGAAGTCGGACTAGACGGCACTGGACGGGACTGGAGTGGACTGGACCGGGCACATAAATAGAAATATAATATAAATATATCTGCATACATATTTCAACAAGCAGCAACTAATCGAGCAGGCCACCATTCGACCAGTTCAATCGACCTTTGCCGATCTCCCGCTTTGATCTTGTCGCTTGTCGTCGCGTTTTTGGGCAAGAAGCGGCCAATAAAAGCGCCGTAAACTACTAATTGACTCCAGCTGAGGATTAATTCTAGCGGTGAATTTATGTTACACAACAGCCCAGAGCCAAATTAAATATTTACTTGGTTTTATGCGAAATTTATTGAAATCTCAATTCGGAAATCTTTCGGTCCCCTCGCTGCCTCGTGCGACCTCTCCCTCTCTCTCTCTCTCCCTTCCATTCTGAATTATGGGAAGTTGAAGATCTGTGGTCGCTTTTGATCGCGCTCTGATCGATTAATCGATTCATTCGCAGTTCAGAGAAGCAAATTATGCATAAATTCACGGCATTTAGAGTCCGAGTCGATTGAAACCCGAGCTCGGGCTGAGGTTCGATGAACCAACGTACTAAGTATACTAAGTATGCCCATTCGTATGGCTACACTGCGAGAAAAGCCCTTGCTTTCTTTGTCTCGCTGTATATTTTGTAGAATATATTTGCTCTGTGATTTCAGCCTGACTAATTCTGTTTTTCTGCTCTCTGCGTTTATCTACTTCACTTTCTCAGTCTCTCTCTCTCCCTCTCTTTCTCGCTGTGTATTTCTCATATTTTTCGGTCTCACACGCTGGCCGAACGCTGCGTTGCAACCGCGCCGAGGCTTTTGCAATGCAAATTCGGAGGCAACCTGCGTGTGTTTGCGCATTATCCTTATAGGCGCAGAGATCTTCGCTAGCAGCCTCATATGCATACTGACATAGAGTGAGGAGGGGAGGGGGAGGCGGGCTGGTAAAGAGCAGAGGGTCTCTGGCCCCACCTCGTCATCAATAGTCAATAGACAACGGCGGCATCAATCTGCGCTCCGTCCTCGCCATGTCTGCGTCTTCTCGAGAACTTGAGGCCCCTTCATCACGGGCAACAAGCCTTGTTGCATGTTCTTGTTCTTCCTGCAGCCTCGGCTCGACTCGCTTGTCGCTTGTCCCAGTCGCTGTTGTCGTTGTTATTGTTGTTGTTGTCGTTGTCGTTGCTGCCTTCGTTCCTGCCTTCGTTCCTGCCTTTGTTGCTGTTGTCGCCATTACGAGTCGCAGTATCTGATGTTTGCTATCTTTGCTCCTGCTGTGCCTTCCGCTTAAGTCTCAATGTCGCTGTCGTCGCCGAGCTCGGGACGAGACCCGGGACCCGGGACCCGGTACCCGGGATGCCGATGCCTAGCAGAGCCGAGGAGCTCTGGGTGCAACCGTGGCACGCATGTTGTAAACTGATTTCCCATATTTACTGACAACTAGACAAATTTCAGGCATAAGTCATGCCTCGTCTCAGGCTCAGGCTGCAGCTCCAGCTCGGCATTTGCATAAGTTCGCGCATTATGTCCAAAAGTCGCATTTGTTCTTGGTATTCTCACATAGCGAGAGCCACCTCGCGGGCAGCATAGCCAGCAGCAGCACCACCACCACCACCACTAACACCGGCAACAGCACCACCGGCAGCAGCACCACCGAGCAGTCCGCATAAATTATGGCCACGCATTAAACAACAGTTTGTTAAGCATTCCGTGAAATTGCGCTTGTTGCAATTTGTTGGCTCATTTAGTGAAAGAGAGAGTTGCATTTAGCAGGCCAACTAACTGGCGATAAACACACTTAGAGAAACAGTTGAGCGGCAAGTCATCTAAAAGTTATACAAGTATGAAAGGGCACTGCAATCAGCTAATCTCACTTCTGTTTCCAGGCACTAAAGTTCTTAATTTTATACTGTGCCTCATGTTTAGTAGTATCCTAAGCACTGTGAGAAATAGTCGAGTGGAAAGTCAGCGTGCATTCAATTTGAGAGGAATATGAAAAGCAGATTTGATCACCTTAACTTCTATAAATATTTTTCTTTGCAATACTACTCCTTTAGTGCACTGAGAGAAAGAGAAGTCAGTTTGATTTGAGCTAAAGAACAATACAAAAATTAGCAGGCACTTTTTTCATCTAGAGCTTATTTATATTTATATTCAATATAACTCAAAACTTTTTCTCAGTGTAGGCAGAGCTGCTCATTGATTTCTCCCGCGAGAGCAGTCATAAATTCACCCGCTTGCGCAATTTCTCATCATTTAGGCAGGCCGCGTTGAGAGCGTTTTGTCTGCCATTAAATTTCCATTTTCCGTTTTCCATTTGATTAGAGTTTTGATTAATTGAGCTACAGCGCAGCGAACAGCTTCATTAGGCCACTCAGCGCAGTCTCTAATCCGATGCGATCCAATCTGATCCGATCCGAAAATGTATCAGGCACATCTTGCAGCTCATATTCTAATCAGCGGGAGCTGCTACTCACCTCCTTCCTTCCAGCGGACATACAGACGGACATACAACGCAACAAGCAACAACTTTGGCTAATTAAGCTACACAATGTCATTGTCTGTTTGGACTGTGTGTGGACTGAAAGTGGACTGTGTGTATGTATGTGTGTGTGTGTGTATGTATGCAGTCTGCACAGTCTGCTCCGAATGTCCGCGGACAAACTGACTGGTTGCATATTAAATTTCATTGATGATCTATGTGTGCCTAGAGTTGCATTTAATTTTTCATCACGACGGGAGATTTTCACACATTTCTGCGTCTCACATGGCGTATGATTAATGGCCAGAAATTTAATTGAGTTATTGTTGCCCCGTTCGCGGCGTATTAACCCAGCGACCTTGTCGCCAATAAACCCGATATTTCCGAGAACACTGAGTATACACAGTACTCAGGACAGGAAACAACACATGGCTTGATCGAGGAGTTACCCTGGACAAGAGACACAAAATGTCATATTGTTTTCTATTTCATCGAATTCTGTAGCACGTAATATTTGAGAATCTTACCCTATAAACTGCTCGATTGGAAGTTACCCTAGACCCCAGATACCAGATAGGAGAAGCACAATTCTAGAGTCTGCTTTCCCATGGGATCCTGTTCAACTTTGACAAAGTTGCAATCAGGTACCATAAAGCTGCTGCCTGGCACTGGGACTTACGACTATAACCCAAGCCTCAAGAAGGCATTTATCAGGTTTGGCTGGGCTCGGAATCTCGGATCGGAATCGCGTCGGCTAGTTCTACATAAATTTTAATCAAATTAAAGGAAGCCACGCACTGGCGACCGCAAATAAATTGAATCTCGCGCGACTGCAATGGCAAAGAAGTGCGCATAAGTAAGGATTACCCGCGCCAGGCTTGCCAGGGCTCCAACTGGTCCCAACTAAATCCGATTCGTTTCTGCGGCGACTGCTGCCAACAATGGTGCATAATTTTCAGTTTTGACCTCTCAATTCGCCGTCGAGGGATCGCGAACGGGCCACTGGGTTTGTGTTTGGGCTTAGGCATGGGTTATGCACTGCACAGTGGGCGATTTTCAACAACGATAGTGGAATTGATGAACATAAAGTTATGCATAGTGGTCTCAACTGAACAATCCTAAGTGTCTAAGAGACGTACTTTTCATTAAATTCTTGAGTTTAATTTTATACTTATCACAAATACAGCAAGTTTCTCAACTTTGCATTAATTTAAGAATTATATCCATGTATTTAGTTATTCCATTCTATTTAAATTGTATGCAATATACATTCCCTACAGAATTCGGAGCAATAATTTCCATTTCTCTCCCATTGTACAAGGGGCAGGAAAAACTTTGTTGGAGCTACTCGGCGCTCCAGTTCAGAGTTGGAACCGCTGAGGCTGGCACTGAGGCTGGAGTCGGTGTAGTCGGCCTCTCGGATCGTTCGTCAATTCAAATTAATCAGAATTAGGCAATTACAGAAATTACAAAAATTACAACGTAATTTCGCTCGGGCTCTTCACTTTAAAAGCTTTTGAAAAATTGCGCATGCGTATTGGGAGCGAGCGCACTTAACCCCCATCCCAACCCATGGCTCCTCCCCACGGCTTGCCCCCAAGTCCCTCGCCCCTGCGCTCGGTATCCTCCCTCGTCAATCCGTAGCTCGTTTGTGGCTTTGCTGGAATTTTTCGCAAGTCAGTCGCAACTTCGGAGAAATCGCCGACTTCTCTGCGCAGTTTTAGTAGAACAGGCAACTACATACTGTGGTATGTGCTCAGCTGCATGTGTGTGTTCTCTGTGCCTGTGTGTGTTCTCTCTGCCTGTGTGTGCTTGAGTGAGTCTTGCCGACAACAATTTGTAACGGCAAATTCAATTTTCGGCAACGGCCGCTAATTGCTTACGTCAGATCATAAAAATGCATAATCATGTGCTGTTTCGGTAGCTTTTTGTGCCACTGTGCAGCGGACGGCCCGGGCAGCTGGTGACCCTTCTGGCCACGCCCATCTGTTTGCTATTGCCATTATCCATGTCCATGTTCATGTCCGTGTCGTTGCTGTCACTGTCGCTTTGCATACAAAGTCGTTAGCATTCTCCACTTAAGTGGAGGCTAGTGAGAAGTCTCCATTCGCAGAAACCCTGCAGAAGGAGAGGGAAGCCTAAAAATAGAAACTCCATTTGGCATTGATAGAAGGCAGGGAGCAACAAAGCGGACGCAAGTTCGACAGACTACGCAGCAAAAGAAAGCGCTTTTCCGAAAACTGAAGACAGTACTGAAAGGGGCCTTTAAGCAGATGAAGATGCATCCAAACTAATCAGAAAAATTTATAAAGTTTCTTCCCTTCTAAACTCCATAAATATCACCATTATTGCAGTATCTCAGAGACAAAAGCAGTCTGTCATAAGACCCGTGTAAGTTCTGGCAGATTTACCAAATAAGAAGATCGCAAACAGTTCATTGATTGATCGTGCGCGATTGCCTTGATTTGGATACGTGACAAAAACAAGCTGCCTTGACACGCATGACAGACTCGTCAACAGCTCAATCGCAGCTTATCAACTACAACCGGCAACTGGCAACTGGCAATGGGCAACTGGCAGCAGGCAACTGGCAACTGGCAGCAGGCAGTTCGGCTACTCGGCTACTGTTCGGCTGGCTATCAGCTGCTCAATGCACCTCACTTAACGTATCTGCAAATCTCTAAATTGCCACAAATTAACAGATAATTCGACGCAGAGTTGCAAACTTGCAAGCGACAACAACAGCAACAGCAACAGCAACAACGGCAACAACAACCACAACGAGGACGGACAAACAACAGCAAACAAACAAACAACAAAAACGAAAACGGCGAACGACAAGCGACTGCTAAACAGATTCCGTTTGACTCCGGCGCGCAAAGGCGACGCTAATAGATACTTTGCGTGCTCACACTTACGGCTCCAGCTCCAGCTCCAGCTCCAGCTCCAACTTCAGCTTCAGCTTCAACTCCAGCTTCAACTGCAGCTCTAGCTGCAGCGCCAGCGCCGAGGCGAGCGCTAGCTGCTACACAGCAAGAAATTACTTTCGCTTTTAGTGTAAAAATAATAACAAATATTGATTTTCTAGTTCAAAATTTCGGAGGCTTCAATTTGATTTGCGTATGCTGTACATTTATATTCATGCCAAATATGCAGTCTCTAGCTCTTCTAATAGCTGAGTTCTATGAGCTTATACATCGAAACGGACAAACGGACACGCGTATATAAGTGATCACAAATATTTAATATATATAGACTACCAAGCCTCCTATGCTCTGTTACATTTGCAAAAAGCTACCATTATTAGCTATTTTAATTTCCAAATTGCTCAACTATTTCTCGCTGTGCATAACCCCACCAGCTAGACAGAGAAAGCGAGAGCGCGCGACTGAGACAGCGCGATTTGTGTGTGTTGCACAATACCCAAATCCAATTTTCGAATTCCCACATGCGTTCATTATCGGACTTGGACTCGTACTCGGGCTCGCACTCGCACACATACGCACGCATACACAAGTCACTCGGACACTCACACACGTCCACACACGCACACACACTTGTGGCGGGTGCGCGCGTGCGCATAACTCATTTCGCACTTTGTCCATTTCATAAGACCAATTAAAGCACCTCTGAGCGAGCTGCAACTCCAGCTTTAGCTCCAGCTCGGATTGGAGACGGCAGACTGAGGAGTGTGGATTGCGGACTGCGGACTGTGCTCTCTGGACAGCCGACTGCTGACTTTGGGACTGGGGGCACCGTGGGGCGCCTCTCGGTTCGCTGCGACAATTTTCCATTGCATTCGAGTGGCGAAGCGACGCGTCGGATTAAGTGGGAAATTTGACAAATGCGCGGAGATTGGCTTCCAGCTCTCTTCGGACTCGCTGATAATCACCTGCGCAGCTCCCCTTCGGCACCACCAGTCACTCCGATCAGCCCGAGCAGTGGCCCGTCCAGTCTGCCAACATTGCGGAAACATACAAATTTGCGCATTTGTCCAAAGCAGCGTGAACATTTGCACAATCAACGAGGCAGCGAGGCAACGATCCAGCGATCCGCATCCGATCATCTCCAGCAGCAGCAGCAGCAAAAAAAAGGCTGAAAGGGAGTACGAAAACCCCAGCGGGAAAGTATCCCTCAGATTTGGACTACCTCGGACTACTTTACTTCATGCTGTCAAGCGGTCCAGCCATATCAGCTATTTTGTAGCTACAACTTGCAATTTTAAAAGTTTTTTTATAGCATATTCCAGAATTGAAATGGTACATTAAAAGATGCATAGCAGGATGCCTGGCAACGTATATATATATAGAGTTTTGGCCATATCCGTCTAAGATATTGTAAAAGCTACCAACCAAATTACAAGGAGATTTCTTTAAAAAAATACATTTCAGTTTTATTTTAAATATTGAGTGCAATGCGTCTAAAAATCGATATTTTCAATTTCGAATAAGACTAATCAAAATGTTCAAGCTGCAATTTTCTTAAGCGACGTTTGTTCAGCTAAAAGCAATGAATTTGTAACACTTAAATTGGCTGGGTATGCTTCAGGGTAATTGTGGTATATTTTTCCTCTCAAAATCTAGCAGTTTTCGCTTCAAAAAATGCTGGCAGCACTGCAGCCAAGGCATCACTGCGAGTGAGTCCCACTGGGTGACTTGGCTTCGTTTCGTTTCGTTTTCAATGCGCTCCCGACCACGAAATTATGTCAATAACTGAGGTCATATGCATAAATTCTGCGCCGGGGCCGACGTCGTGTCTCGCCTGCCACGCAGACCCACAGACCCATAGAGACCGAGAGTCGAGCGTGGAGCGTGGAGCTGCAGTGGCTGCAGAATGTTTAACTGCATACTAAATGCAGCTACCTCTACCCGCCTAGCCCGCGCTTAAGTCCTCCTCCTCCTTCTCCTCCTCCCATCTCTCTCTCTCGTTCCCTCTCTATTCCATCTCCCTCTCCCTCTCCCTCTGCGAGCACAACGAGTCTGCCCAGCTGGTGCTTTTCATTAAGAATTAAGTCGAACGGCAGCAGCTCGACTCGTTTCTCGTTTGGCAAGTGCACGTGGCTCGTGTTTGTTGTCGGCTCGACTTGCTGCACCTACCCCTCCTCCTGCCCCTGCTCCTCCTTCGCCACCTACTCCTCCCGCCTTCCCACGCTTCCCAAGCTAATAAAACGATATTTTATTGCTTTTTGGCGGCTCATCATGGCTAAAATGGGACTCGAAATGCTAATGGCAAGACAAACGGAGGAGGACGCCAGTCGAATGGAGTATGACGAATCGAGCGGAGGAAGGGGGAGGCTCAGGGAAGCAGAACTGCGAGTAGGGAATCGGGAGTCGGTTACGCATTCATTCGCTAAGATTAAACGATGATTGAAAGCCTCGTTTCGGGCTGTGGGAGGAGCTGCAGCAGGCGGCAGCCTGCTTGAACGAAATTGCCCACAAATCAGGACTTGTGCAGGTTCTGACCTAGTAATTGGATGCGAGGAGCATGCACAGCCGCCAGACAGACAGACGGACGAACACAAACCCGAGAGAGACCCGCAGCACCGACTAGAAACTAGCCCAAAACACGATTAACCCACATCTTGGACGACGCCATCATAAATTATTATGCAGCCGAGGTAGTTGGATGGGGGGCAGCAGCTGGGGCAGATCGAGAGGCATGTCGCGCATTTTTTTTCGGCCATTTGGCGATTCCAGAGTCAGCTACAGCTTCAGCTTCAGCCTCAACTGCAGCTCCAGCTACAGATCCGACTGCAGCTCCAGCTCCGGCTGCGGCCTCGCGTACAAGTTGCAGCGGCACGAACATGACTTTCTAGCGGATTTCTTTGCATGCGCCTGGCGCGCTTTTGTTGTCGCTCCGCCAGGCAGCTGCTCGGCTGGAAGAAGGCTGATTAGGATGAAGCGGGTGTACAGGGCGGGACGCAGCATGGTCTCGCTGCTGGAATACCCTGTAGAAGCGAGTGATGCGAATCACACAAAAGCAAGTGCGTGGTTCAAATTGTTATGCAGTTATAAAGAAGTGCAGGGTATATCTATATACGCGGTATACGCTGGTCTGGCATACCCACCCCACTATAGTTTTTACATGCTGTTGCAGTTGCTTCCCGCTTCTCTACATTTAATTATTTTGTTTAAAAAGTTTTGACACCGCGACGCGCATGCAGATTTACAGGCTGCAACTTGCAGATGGAGCTCGAGTTGGAGTTCGAGTTGGAGCTGGAGCTGAAGCTGAAGCTGGAGTTGTTGTTGGCGTTGGAGCTGGCAGCGCTTGGAACTTGCGAGCTGCTGCGTCTGCCCGCTGCAAGACTGACAGCCTCGGCCAGCGGCGATGGCGTGTGTGTGAAGCGAGTGTGTGCGTGTGTGTCTCGGTGTGTATGTGTGTGTGTGTCTGTTTGGACTGTTGCAATAGTCAAAAAAGTTTTTGCCATTCAATTTGAGTTGCGGCTTGTCGGAGATTGGATGCCCCCGCCAACTGATGGCCTCCCTGGCTCCTCGTTAGTTTTTTTACTGTTTTTGCAGTTGTTTTCGCTGCAGTTGCCGTTGTTGTTGTTGTTGTTGGCCTAAGTGTATCTAGATGAAGGCGCGACAATTGGCATGCATTAAGTTGTTGCAGCATTTTGTGGCAGCGTGTGAAGTACAGCGTTGGATTAATTTAAGAGCAAGATCCGACAATCTGACAATGGACCATTCTCGGCTCCGCATGGCCAGGCATGGTTTCCGCGGCATTCACAGCTCGGCACAGCACAGCACACTTTTCCGACAATTGTTTATGTCGGGTTAGGGGGTTGAGGTCGCCCATAGATCTTGCTAGAATTTCAAGTCGCATCGAAGGTCTACATAGATCTGCTAATTGATCTACGGAAAGAGACTGAAGCTGTTCTCCTGTCATGAAGGAAATGGGTCAGACAAACAATGCAAACTTACAGCTTGATACGACGTAGAAGAAAGGCGGTATTCATTTGCCAATCAATTCGTTTAACTATCCCAGACAAGGATTTCCAAATTTCTTTTATTAAAAATCCAACTTACTATCAAAATAGTTTCTGCAAATAATTTCATGGAGAAGCCTATGACTGCTAACTATCACTTTCAACGGCTGTAAAACTTATAAAACCATTTTCTAAAAATCAAAATCAAAAATATTGAAATATTGAAGCAGGAACAAATTATCTGCTTATGGAGAATACAAGCAAAACTTCCAACAGTCGAATATCCTACACATCAGTATATTTTCTATTAAAATAAGTATATTTAATTCTTAAAGTTCTCACCCCTCGCTGAACACAAGACCAACTGTCAAACTGTCAGTCTGGCGGCTGTTCATAATGTCATTATCGGCAATCAAAGCTTTCAACTGGCATTAAAAAGTGATTTGCATGCGGGATCTGCAATCGGAGTTGTGCAATCCACATGACAGCCAATTTGGCAACTCTGCTTGAGGTGTGTGCGATGCTGGACTAAGGGTGGGGGAGGAGCGGGGGACTGAGACTGGGTAAATAAAAAAACGTTCAGCTTAAACTGCCGGCGATTTTAATTGTCGAGTTGAGCAAACAAAAACAAAACAGAAACAAATTGAATTCAACGCATTCCGCGCTTAATCAAGTGTTCCGCCAGCGCCGATCTGAGTGGCAACTCCGCCGTCTGCACTGGAATTTTAATTGCAACGAAATCGAAATCGCCGCCAAACGCCAAACGCCACATTCGAGCACACCTGTCGATGGTCATCGGCATCGACTGCGACTGCGACTGTCGGGGGCAGCAAATGCCACCGGTTATCGAGCAGAGTTGCCTCTAGCACTAGTTCCAAGTGTTTCCGAGTGGTTCCAAGTGGTTCCAAGTGCCTAAATGCCTCCGAGTGGTGCGATTCGCTGTGCCGGTTTACTTTCTGTTTCGGTTGCTGGCCAAGTCAAGTCGAATCGAGTCAAAAAGTTAATTACAATTTGAGAATTTCGTGCACTTTTGACACCACACAGAACGTGACAATATGAGTGGTGCACTTCCTGAGCTGCAGTGCTGGTGGTTCAATGTCGGAACTTTGCACCGCAGCGCTTTTCGTTGAACCGCCTGCTCCTGTGCTCAGTACAGCTTTCTATATAATTGCGAAACTAGAGATGGCACACAATACAAATTTTACAATTTGTACTTGAAAAACCTTTTACCACTTCTCTACAGCTTTCTTCAGCTTCGAGTACTCGCAGCACTAGAGATGACACACACTCATAGGCATAGGCTATCGATAGTGGAAAAGAATGCGCCCAATCATAACTCTCTGGCATGTCGATTTCCACTTTAATATACTTGTTACCGCAGCTTGTTACTTTCTTCGATATTTTCTCGTCAATTTACGTCGCCAGGCAAAAGCACGACGGCCCCGTGAATTTTAATGACGGCCTCGTTGGGCTAACCAAATAGTAGGAAATTTGAAAATCATCGACTCGGCTGACTGGCTGACTGGCTGGACGCCAGCGGTCAGTGGGTTAATTGTGCACAGTAATCACTCGCTACAGATGCTAGATTAAAGATCGCAGGGCGCCCAATTAATCATGCCCTCTGACTTGCCGCTGCCCTCCCCCTCTATCCCTCTCTCTCCCCCTCTCTGTCGTGTACGAAAAGTTGGCGAAAGTTATCTTTGATTTTATCTCTCTTTGCCTCCGTCTACGGCGACCCCAGGTGGCCGTCACTTTCACGCAAACAGAGATTCGCTTCGACTTTGAGTTCGACTGATCCATCAGCATGTTCGGCATGCAAATGCCTCATCAATCAGCCGCAGCTCGACCTCTCGGGCAGATGCATCTCCCCGACAGTCCGACAATCCAACACTCCGACGGGCTACTGTGCTGCGCAGTTGGTACTGGCGCAGGCAATCAACGCGTCAAACGCGGGCACTAAGCACACTACACACACACAACAGCAAACATATGCTTCTTCTACCTCACAGTTCTCTATGTGCCATGTGCTGCCAAGTTAGCATTTTTTCCGACAAAACTAGCTTGGAAAAAATTGAAGTATTTTAATATTTCTCTTAACTTCTTTTTTTTTGCATTTTAATTTTAATTTGTATTACTTTAGAAAATAATAATAAATTAACTGTAAATTTTCTTTTTATAAGCTAAGATTTTTGGCTTTTTAATTTCAGCTTGGATAAAACTGAAATATTTAATTTTTCTCCGAAATTCTTTTTTTTTATTTTGCATTTTAATTTTTGTTTGTATTACTTTAGAAAATAATAATAAATTAACCACAAATTTTCTTTGTAAGAGTACAGCTTTTTGGCTTTTTTAATGCCAAATAGTTTTTATATAAGAGCATGTTGGCAGCACTGATTCTACATTCCACTATCTACGTCCCACTTGCCAAACAGTTAGCCAATCCGCTTGCTGTTTGGCTTGCGGCGATGTTTGGAAATCCTGCAGAAAACGTTTTTGACAGCTTTAGTTGGAAGGCAACTGAACGCCAGCCGAAGAGCGGGGAGTGGCAGAAGAGAGCAAGAGCGGCAGCAGGCAGCCCTATTAGCTGCACGCTAATTTATTCTAGCAAATAGAAGAGCGAGAGAACAAGAGCGAGCGCAAGCGAGACAACGCGGCGCCAGCGCAGCAGCTGAAAACTCATGCAAATTGTGAAAACTCGCAACTGCTTGAAAATTCCCGCCTTGACTTATTGCACTTGTGCAATTCGTGACCTTGACAGCAGCAGTAGTAATAATGAGAGAGCAAGCACTACTCACCGCTCATCCGGCTCCCTCTCTCTCTCTCTTTCTCTCGTTCGATCCCGTTTCTGACGCCTACTGCGACAACGTGTGTCTTAGACTGAGCGGCGATTTGCTTTTGAACTGCAGAACTTTTAACACACACACACGCGCAGTCGCAAAGCACACGTATGTACATAAGAAAGACACACACACGCGCACACGAGGCCGCCAAGCGCACGCACATAGGAAAGACACACACACGCGCACATGAAGCCGGAGGCTCACGCACATAGGAAAGACACACATACGCGTAAGCACATAACTGAAGCACACACACAAGCGTGAACTTTTCCTTCAAAAATGCATAATTTGTCGTCTAAACACACACACGCAAACAATCGCAAAGCTCATGTACATAAAAAAAAACACATACACGTGGGAAAACATAGGAAAGACACACACACGCGCAAACACGTGACAGAAGCATTTACACACACACGCAAGAGCTTTGCTATCTTTCTCTATCTTTCATTGATACACTTAGCACTTAAGCATTATACAAAAACAATTAATTAAGCAATAACAATTATAATAAATAATTTATTAACACACACTTCCGCATTCCACTTGAATATTACGCAAATACGCGTCAGCCCTTCGGCTGCTGCACCGAAACTGAGCTGCGGAGAGAGCAGTGCGTTCTGGCATATTCGCTGCGCTCTCGTTCTGCTTTCTCTCGCTGCTGTGCGTACGTGACAAATTCAAACCAGAGTTCGGCAAATGCTTTGACCTTGGCACAGAAAGAAATAACAATGCAAGCGCAGCTTGCGCTCTCTCAGTGCACTGCTTGCAGAAATTACGATCTGCGTGTTAGAGGTGGCACTATTGCCACTATCGATGGCTTGGCACTATCGAGCCACCATCGATGGCTGCAGGCAGCTTTGATCGATGGCTTAAAATCAACTATCGTCGACTATCGATGGCGTTCACTTTCCATAGTTCCTACCTCTACTACGTGTGTGCGTAACAGCAACAACTGCACATCTACTTTCGCTCTCATTGCGCTCTCTCCCACACTTCGAGTGGGAGCTGCAAGCAGCGCAATAAGTAATACTCACGCACGCAACAACAACAACTATGGTATTATGTGAGCGCTGCTTGACACTTTTTCTGTTGCTCTCAGCGCAATTAAATTGCAAGCAAAGCAATTAGTTGCACACACACAAGCATGCATACATATGCACATATGATAATGCCTGCTCACGCAATAACAACAAACACTATGGGAGAGCAGCTTGACACTGCTTTGGCTCGCCTCATCCGCTCTCCCACATTGTTCTTTTCGCTGCTTCTGCTCTCTTGTCAAACTGAAAAGCTCTGCCCCTCTCTCCCGTCTTGCTCTTTGTTGTTGCTGTCTGCATACATACATATCTACATACATTTGAGCGCTCTCTTACGCAATCGCATTTAAATGTGAATGCAAATCTGCGCTTGGACACTTTCACTGCAGCTCCGCAGCTCGAGTCTAAGCCTAATGCCAGCTACAACAACAACAGCAGCAGCAACAACAACAACAACGATGTCCGCTCATTCTCGCCTTTCACACTTTCGGTTTTAATTGCGTCCCGAAATTGAAGCGGGAAGCAAATGCTGCGGCTAAAGGTAACGCGACGCGAGCAGCATCCATTGGCGGCCGCCGGCGCGATCATTTGCATAAAACAAACAACAATTTTTCGCGTGCAGGCTGCGAGTGTGTGTGGTGTGAGTGTGTGAACTGCGAGTGGCCCGCAGCGACAAATGCAAAACGATTCGACATACACGGGCTGCGCAGTCGCAGTCGCAGTCGCCGTCGCCGTCGGCCCACGCTGTGAAGGGTGACAGGGAGAGGCAGATGCAGCCAGCAGTAGTGGGAGAGAGCAAGCAGGGAAGGTGGACAGCAGCAGGCAGAGGTAAAGCTCAAGAGAGCCCGCAGACAGGGGGAGGCTGGCAGAAATGCGAGCGCTGGCAGTAAAGAGAGCGCAGGCTGAAGGGAGCATAGGCACAAGAGAGAGAGCGCTGGCAGAAGAGCGGGAAAGCGAGCGTCAAGGGAGCGCAGAAAGCGTCACATCAAACATGCATCAATTGATACACACACACACACACGCACACATGCGCGCAGCTTTTGTACATTTCCAATTTGCAAATTTTCATAGGAAACCAAAATGGAGGCGCGCTGCCGGCCAGGCCAAGCGTAGGCTCCAGCTCCAGCTGCAGGCAGGTGCGGTTGTCGTGGCGCGTTGAAAAGGAAATTTCTCATCTGGCTAACAAATGGACCGAATGCAGCGAATGGAGTTGTAGCCCCGGCCGAAAACAGACGAAAAGCAAGCAAACAGTCACACACACACAGACACACACACAGAGAGGCTATCGCTATCGCTTCTGGCCAATCTGCATGTGCGCCGTGCTGCTGCGTGTGTGTGCGCGAGCAGCGCGCCGGCAGAGCGCGGACAATGACAACAATGAACAAATCATGAGCACTTTGCATTTGCCAACGCTCGCGCCGCTTACCCTATCCTCCGCCCGCCAGATCCCGCTCTCGCTGCAGCTCCCACTCCGCCTTCCCTTCCTGCTCCTTTCCGTTTGCCATATAGTTTTGCATGACACACAAAAGAGCGAGAAGTAGAGCTGAGCGCGTGCCCTCACGAGTATCACGACCACAATACGATAACTCAAATTTAAATCTATCGATAGGAATCGATTGTGATCGATAAATTATATTTTTTAATAACACGCTTAATACTATACTTACTATAACATATATCAAAACTAATCAATATGCTGCTTATTAATAGGTATCGACATATCGATTTTAATCGATATATAAATATTCCGTATAAAAACACTTATTGCTAACATCGATAACTTATTGATCATTATTTATTATATACTATAATTGCAAACTATTAGAACGTTCAACAGCGACAGTGCACGACAGCAGCACTATATTGATTACTATCGATATATATCGATTATTAAATATTGATATTACAGTGTAGTGCGTACGCAGACCCATCGCTATCACATGTACACAACACCATGAAGTTACTTTTTGCTGTCATGAGGCATGCAAATCGATTGACAACATTGTTTATCGCATTACGTCGTGTCACGACACGCACTCATCGCTAATAAGCATGTGTGTCGTTTTATACGCTCGCCAGCCGCAACTAAATGGCTTTTTTAGCTTTTGACATTTCACGCGTGCAGCGCCATCGCCGTCGCCGTCGCCGTTGTGGTTGCAGTTGCACTCCGCTTCGCGTCCTACACGTCGTATGCGTGATGTGATAATTTCTGTCATGCCGTGGCCTGACCCCAGCCAAGTGCCAGTTGCCGCGACTGTCGCCAGGCGGCACTTGAAAGCAACATGCGCTGGCAGGGGGAGCGGGCGGTGGAGTGGAATGGGGCGAGTCAGCGTTTCGGCCCGCTTCTAATGCCACCCATTTGATTCGGCGACTAATTCACGACAATTTGCGCCGATCGCCGCTTGCCGCTTACCGCTTACCGCTCGCTGCTTGCCGCTTGCCGATTGCCGCTCGCTGATTACAGCTCTCTGCGGCTCAGTTTAGCTCAACTGAGTGTGGCATTCCCGGAGCCGATCGCCAGCCCGATCCCGATCGCAATCCCGTTGCCCGCTCGCGATTGACTTCCTCCCGCGACGGCGTTGCCGGCGACGCTGGCGATCTACGCGCGCCTCTTTAGGAGCACAAATGCATTTTTAATTACATTGGCGAACATTTGCGCGTTGCCAGCTGCTGCGACGGCGACCTGCCCAGAGGGAGGAGCAGAGGTTGCTAGAGGCTGTAACAATGGCAGCGTTTGACTTGTTATACCCCAGAGTGGAGTATGGCAGCAAGGGTATCTTCGCGCCGAGAGAGATTTCCTTAAATAGACCTGTGCATTATGAATATTTAAAGTGGGTAAAAAAGTATTTCGAGATGGAAAACATAATATCTACACACCTGGACAGCTCAGATTCCTGATACTATAGCATACTGTATTATAAATACATTTTCTGATCATTTGGTTCTATGAAGAAATATCCATGATGTTCTTTTTTCGAATTATTCAGTTTTTAACTGCAAAGACAAAATTAGTGTAAATTCAAAGACATTTTCATTATGCCTAATATAATACTCTAATCTTATTCAAGAAGAACTCCAAATAATATTATATCATATTAATGGAATCTTGCTAAAAGTAAACATATATAACCATTCATTTATATCGTTTTCAAAACCTGAAGTACTAAAAGGAGGACAATAAAAATATCGCAGATTTGTCAAAGTTTTCAAATAAAGGAAAAATCGTTCCTTTTTCCTTATTCTTTTTTTTATATATTATATAAGTACTTCCTGCGCAGTTTTTTAATTTTAAACTGTTTTCCATTCTATTTTAAATGAAAATAAAATCCTTTAAAAAAGCGAAAACAATATGAAATTCCAAAATTACGATAGTTTTTCTTTCAAAACACTATTCTGTATTATTTCCACCTAAGCAAAAGCTGAATATTTGTGTTCAGTTTCATTTCTTTATTTCTATGCCTGTGCTGCATGCTTTTACAGGGTAGCTGCTCGTCTAGCACAACGAAAACATGCGCTCCAGCTTATTGGCACTGGGAGCGTCGGTCATTTGGCTGATTGTTGTGTTTCGGCGCTGCAACAGGAGATGGAGATGGAGTAGAAGCTGGAGCTGGAGACGGAGACGAACCTGGAGCTGGATCTGAGTAATGCCCGGTTGTGGCTCGACGCGGATTCCATTGGCAGTTGCCAGCGGCCCCATCGAATGTGACCACATATCGATTTCAGGCTGCCAACTTCCCAGTTCGTCCGCTGCAGCTTCTTCTCTCTTTCTGCTTCTGCGCCAGCTCCTCAGCTTCTTTTTCACTTCTCCTTCAGCTTCTCCAGCTGCCGCTGCAGCGCGTAAATTTTCATGTCTCCGCTTGATTTGCAAGCATTTAACAAAGCCAAAACAATTTTAATGCGCAGACGCGGCAGTTAATTAAAATTGCAACGAGCTGTTGCCCATTTGTTGCAGTTGCAGTCGCAGTCGCAATCGGATTCGGAGTCGCAGTTTTTGTTGTTGTTGTTGTTATACCATTCACATTGGAAATTTGGTGAAAATTCCATATTAGCTTTGTGTAAATGTACGATTTTTACAATGTCTGATTTAATTGAGCAGAGAAGTGCCATCATATTTTGTTTTGCGGAATGAAATTTCGGCTGCGGAAACATTGAGGAAGTTTGGGGATGGCCTTTGGTGATTCTACCATGTCCCAGAAAAATGTTTATAAGTGTTACAAAGACTTCAAAGAGGGTCGGGAACATGAATTTAGAATTTTGACTTTACAAAAATATTCACCTTACTTTTTGCCCACAGTATTATGTCTGTTTGTCTGTTGTAGCTTCATTTTACAATCATATGAAATTGGGTGAATGGTATTTAAGAGTTGAGTTTGCAGCTTGTTGCTGCTGTTGTTGTTGTTGTTTTCGGGGCTGCTGCCCAACACTTGTCAGCGAGCGAGCGCCAGGGACTCGCAGCGCAGTCTTCCCATGACTTTTGCTGCTTTTGCCTTTGCCTCCGCTCAAATCAAATTAATTTTAATGCCGTCGGCAGCTTTGGCGCACATTAATTACCGCCAGCTCGTCCAGCTCTAGGATCTGTCCACATCTGCATGCAGCTCCAGCTCCAGCTGCAGCTCCTGCTCGCGTCCTAAGCGACTGGTTTATAATTCAATAAAATTTGATTAGGCATTAATTTGCCATGGCAACTAATTAATGAGCGCACAGCAACAGGATCGACCTCGGCTCGGGATCGATGCAAGCTTCCGCCTTGTAAATGTTGCATGAAATGTTGCCACTCCCCCCGCCTCGCCCCGCTGCCGGCCTGCCTTATTTGGTTAGAGCTCTCTTTCATCTAATGCCAACTCGCTGGCTAAAACACATATTAAATGCCGCGTGAAAGGGGCGGCCAGCGGGATGGGCGGTGGGCGTGACCGACTACCAGCTCAGCACTGCTGCTGCTGGAACTATTAGAAGCACAGCAACAGCAGCAGCAACAGCAGCAGCAACAACAGCAACAACAACAACAACAACAGCAACAACAATGTAGTACAGTACGACCTACTGCCTGGCCGTGGCATAATAGGCCAATTATTACTGCAATTTGCATTAGAACAGCGCTCGAGCTGCAGCGACAAACACAAACACATATGTAGTGTGCACGACGTGCAGATACCCTTTAAGTGTAAGCCAATTCCTAAGCAAACTCAGCTCAATTGAAGTGTGCTCTAAGTCTGAGCCTCATTGACACATACACAGCAAATAGTAGCTAAGTGTGTGACGTACAGATACCCTGTAATTTGTCACCGATCGAACTCGCTAACAGATAACTAATAGATGTGTACGTACTTCTAGACAATAATGCCTTGCAACTCCTAGCCGTAAGACCTCCCCCCTTGTCAATTTTCAATTTACAGGGTATATTAAGTTTCTCGCTGCATCTGTGTGCATGTTGTCCATATGCAGCTATGGGATGAGCCGCGCTGCACACTCGCATTATGAGAAGGAAGCTGCAGACGGCCGCACAAATTCTTCAGCTCTGCTCGCAGTTGCAGTCGCAGTCGCTGCGCTGCCTCAGTCGCAGTCGCAATCGCTGCTGCCGTCGCCGTCGCTGTCGCTGCGTTGTTATTATGAAACCGTTTAGAGAACGTGTTTGTGAACACCACAGTAATTTGGTTAGATTACCTCGGCTTTGACTGCGACGAGCATATGACGTGGAGAATGCAGATGGGAGGCGCAGCCAGGAAGGGGCAACAGTGGGATTAGGGGTGCGGGAAGCGGGCAGCGGCAGAGAGAGAGACAGAGATGCGGCTGCTGCTGCTGCTGATGGCGCTGCGGACGTTGCCTGAAATTGGCGACTCGCAGATCACAACGAATGTGGGCCAATCTATCACTGGCGGAGCAGTCGCAGCGGCCGGCAGAAGCATCAGCATGGCTTGAGCAGCGCGCTGCGTGCACTGAAAGAAAAGTGTGTGCGCTCTCAGCGGGTCAATGTCAATGTGTCAAGGCGATAAGAGTTTTTTATTTATTCCTGAGCCTACAGTAAATTCGTCATTCTGTTGGAAAGTACACAACTATTTGGACGATCGTTTTAATTGTTATCTCTCGAGTATATTCTCTATAGTTGGTTGAGTTTTTGTATAATAGAAAACTGAGTTTATTGTGTCTTGTGTTCGATTTACTATATATAGGAAAATATTTGTATGAGTCTATGGCCTACGCAGAGGCCGCGATTGCTATCAAAGCGGGAGAGTTACCTTTGACCCCCGCGCAGCAACCTTTTGATAAGTATTTTTTTAGCCTCTGTCTGTACTTAAAACTATGAGTGTCATCAGCACTCGCTTATAGATAGTGATTTATGGCTCAAGCCAGAGCAATAGTATATTCAAAAATAGTATATTCTTTTCTGTTACTATGAGAGATACTACAGAATCGAAATATATATAACTATACCATATGTGCCTGGAATGTATCTAAAATAATTCAATCACATAGACATACCCTTTCTCGCAGTGCAAGCATTCCCGTTGTCTCTGACCAAGCGTGTGAATAGAAACGTTAGCGCAGGCACGTTCCGGGCCAGGCCTGATAAAAGTTGATTGCAAATTTATAGAGGAGCTGGGAGCACAGATTGCCCATAAACTGGCAGCTTGTACTTGTAGTTGTTGTTGCAGATGTTGTTGTTAGCGTTGTTGTAGGTACGAGGCCGGGCCGGCCGGGCCGGGGGCAGTACACGGCTTAAATGCCTAGTTTGATTAGGCCAGCGATCTATCGCACCGATCTGGCCGATCTGCCAATCTATCCATCTATTTATCGGCGAGAGATAAGCGCCCCGTTGGATGTCAACACGGCTGCCACTTCCGCAAGTGCTCGATCATTCGCATCCAAGTGCAATTGTGAATCCAAATGCGGCTCCTAATTGAGTTAATTAGCCGTCGTTATGCAAATCGAAGGCAGCAATAGCAACAGAAACAGCAACAGAAATAGAAACTCGCTCACATTTGTCTAACGACTTTTGGCCGGGCTTTACTTGGCTACTCGGGTACTTGGCCAAGTGTCGGCGAGTTTGCACATGCCCGGACACAGACACAGGCACAGGCACAGGCACATACTCACTACTCGCACAAGTATTCACATGACTATTCACAAGGGTATGCACATGTGTGTTGTCCCATTATTCTTTCAACTGCGCCGCAAGCAGCCGCAATCTGAGTGATCTCGATCTGCAGCTCAGCACTCGGCATAGAGTACAGAAGTGCGAGAGAGTGCGGCGAGAACTTTGACTTTGCGTAGAGTTTTGTGACAGGGAAGTTAAAAAGGGAGCAAGCCAAGGCTTAAATTGTTTGCATAAATAAGTTGGGAAAGCTTTAAGGAGCTTTTGTTGTCCTTAAAAAAAAAGAATCACTATAATTGGGTTAACACATAATGTGTATGTATAGTATGTAAGATAAGAAACGTTTGCTGTAGCGACAGAAATATTGAAGAGATCATAATATTTGTGGAAAATCTTAATATGCTTTTGCTTACTTATGATAAGCAGAAGAATAGAAATTCGAAGTCTTCAGCTAATTTAGATGACTAATAAATATATCTTATAGCATAATTTTTTGTAGAAAACTCACATATTTTATAAAAGGTCACGCAAAGCTGTTAAAAGTTTCCGCTTAGCGAACTTAGAGCGCTTTAATATACTTTGAGGCAATGCGATTTCGATCTGCAGCTAATATGAAGCGCTTTAACAAATTGTTGCCGTAAGCTTTTACGCTGAAAACTAGAATGTGCCAATAGAAATGTTGTAAAGCTACTAAAAGCTACGTCTCATCCGGTTCGGAAAGCTTTAATATGCTTTCGCTAATAATCTGTTTACACTAACCGAGTCTGCAGAGCTTTTGCTTTGGCCTTTACTTATATTAAGTTTGAGTTTAAAATAATTCTTCAAACTAAGTATTACTCTCACTTTTGTCACATGAAGATCAATTGATTTCTTCAATAAAAGCTTTCGGCAGCTTTATTGATTTGATTGTTGCGATTTCATGTGGGAACTTGCATGTTGTGCCGCCATTCATTCATTCGTTCCACTCAGCTGTTAGCGTATTCAGGCCTTCGGTATATTGTTAATGCCTCTGGCATTCTTCTGGAACTTGTGCGGTTTGTTTGCACTCGTATTTCATTTTAGCAGCAGCGACGACGGCAACAACGGCGACGGCAACGCCAACACACTCGAAAGCCGCTGCCAAGTAGACCTTCAGACGCCAAACACTCCAACGCCAGCGAACAACAACGAAACAACGCAACAACTCGCAGTCGCAGTCGCAGCCGCAGCCGCAGCCTCAGCCAACGCGACAAGAGCAGTCAGCCAGGCAGTCAGGCGGTGGGACAGGTGGACAGCTGGGACAGTTGGACAATTGGACAGTGGGACACTGAGACAGCCGTACAGTATAGCAGCTAGACAAACGGACAGACAGCCGGACAGGCGGATAGACAGACGGACAGACAGTCAGAGAGCGCGACAGTTGGACTGGCAAGAGTCGACAGTTGGGCTTGCAATTGCGCACTTTTGAATGCGACTGCAGTTTTGATATGTTGCCGTGCCGACAGAGCAGCACACACAACAACAGCACGACAACAACAGCACCACACACAGTTTTGCATCTCTGAATAAAAGTATGGGTAGATAGATATATATGCATATATATAGTATATTGCCGCCATGTGTGCTGCAGCTCATTTGTTTATTCAGCGCTTGATTCATTCACCTGCAAAGTTGGGCTCAAGTGCAGCCAGCCGAGCGAGCGCGTCGACACTGAGAGAAAATTCCGCAAAAAGCTGAAAAGCCAGCAAGCAGCTGCGAGCTTTACAAGACAAGAAAATCATTAAGAAATAAATATATAAAATATTATTTATTGTTATAAATAAAAATTAAAATAGCGTATCGAATAAAATTTATTATTACAAGCAGAACTACGACAACAAGATGCTCGCAACGACAATGACGATCGAGAAAAATACCCAAGACTGTCATTATTCAAAAACAAGATTATTTATTACCGAAAATTCCCAAGTTGGGAATTTTAAAACAAAATTCGTCATCGCACAATTTGGGAATTTTGAAACAGTACTCGTTATCGCACAAGCTGAACTATAGTACACTCTCAAGAGCTTTAATCAGCCGAAAAAAAAATATAAAATGTAAGGCAGAGTCTAAGCAAGGGATTAGTCGTTGGAATACTTCGAGTCTGCCACAACAAGAACGAAAAAGCAAAAATGAAATTTTTGGTAATTTCATGTCTAGTAATTGTACTCCTTAGTGGAGTACACGGTGCAACTTTTCGGCCTTATATAGACGCCAATCAGGAGGATTTATATTTCGTTAATATTGGAGGAGCTTTACCCGACGAAAATTTGGCTAGTTTGCAACGAGCCAATGTATTTTCCAAACCAATACAACGAAAAATATTTAACCAAATTAATTCAAATGCGAAATCACCGACTGTTAGGGAACCTTTAAGGGTATCCGATATGCAACCAAGTAGATCCTTGGTCGAGTCGATGAAACCGCAAGCCCAAATGAGATATCTGCCAGTAGCAACTGGTGCCGCGGAGGGAACCTCTTTACTCGGAAGTATGCTCGTATTAATACCTGGATAAATACCTGGATAATGCTCAACCAAAATTAAACATATGTTTGTTCAGTTCTGTAGAATAAAAGAATCTTGTGCACAGAGTTTACTCTTTAATTAAAACGAAACCTCATCGGCTTTTTGGCGCAGTGCACGCCTTGCTCTGTCTCGAGTTGGCTGTGAATTGCGGATTGACACCTGACATGGCAGCCAGCGGTGCGGAGCGTGCAGGGAGCCGCGAAACAATACCGCTGATAGTCATTCAAATGCCTTATCTCAGCTGGGAGCGCGACGCAGATGCCGAGGCAGTGGCAAAGGCAGAGGCAGAAGCAGAGGCAAAGGCAGAGGCAGAGGCCGAGGCAGACGCAGACTCACTCGAACTCGGACCCTGCTCTAATTGTAGTAGTCGCATGCAGGTGAGGCGACTGCTACTTGTGACTATATAATTATATAAGCCCGATTTGGCCTGAATACGCGAAACCACTGCAGATTGACTGCAGGCGTTGTTGAGTTATTGTAAACAAACTCGAACCCGATGATTCATTCAATCACTCGCCGGCGATCGAACATGCGAACGCTCGATCGATCGAATAATTTATGGTCATGTTGATAGGCAAATATCCGTCTCAGCTGCACAGTGTAGCAGTACACTGTGCGACTAATCATGCAGTCGATCACTTAAGGGCTCGGGCCATGTTTAGCTATCGATAAATCAGCGGAAACAAGCGATTAGAGTGGCATGAATAAAACGAGCACTCATTTCGATATTCACTTGACTTTATTGCACGCGTACAAATCGAATGTTGGATATCGCCTATATATATATGTATATATATATATATATATATATATATATGGATTTATACTCATAGTCGTATGTGGTATAATATGTCTCGGAATCACACTAAATCTACGTTCAGTCTACGAATGCGTGGGGTAATAATCATATGTGAGTGTGAACAGTTTGGGTACTCGAAGGACTGCGGTGTGGTTCGAGTGGTGGTTCCAGAACTAAAACTATTGCTAGGCCAACTTCGTTTACAACCTGCGCATTTGCTAACTTACAAACAGAATGAGAGTAGTACGATCACACCCGTATACAAAATCATTACAAATCGATAAATTGATAAGTCGATAAATCGAAGATATCTTATGCTCGTGCTCCATTCCATCCCGTCATTGACTCGATCACAAAAGGTCGCCTAGTCGACCGCGCTTACAAATACAAATAATACCCATAGAGATTATGCATAGTTTAAAACACATCACAAAAACGTTGCTCCTTCCCGGTTGCTTCCTGCACCCACACATGTGTATAATAATTGTTAGTATAGTGATATTTTTCGCAGCTGCGCGCCTATCGATCGCACTATCGAAATGACACTCTCTCCACATCTGCATCGATAGTTCCCTCGATAGTCTGGCAGCTGCTTTTAGTTATATGTTCATATGCGTAAATATATGCTATCGATAATCGATCTTAGTCGACTTTTGGCTACGTAATCGCTATTGACGTTTGGTCAGACCTCGTGGAAAACTGATTTCAGAGGGTTTCGGGTGGGCTCTACTTCAACTCATATGCATATAGTAAATACTCTTCGGACAGTCTCACACTCGGTTGGGCGATGTGCTCCGACACCTTGTATACTTCGTGTTCGGTTATTATAGGTATAAGGTATATATATTCATAGAAAATCGAAAGCTGCTATCAAAAGGTGACTGTGTGGGGGAACGCTGGGTTATCTGCTGGTTTCGCTACGTGCTGTGGGCTGCTGTTGCCCTTTTCTTTGCCTGATTAATTACGTTTATAACTCTTTAGAATTATACTAAAAATGGATACAATTAGTTCCGTATTTTTGAAACACTTTAGAATCACTCCTAAAGTGGAGTAGCATAGTTTCCATACCATCGAAACTCTTTAGAATTATTCCAGAAACAGAACTATTTAAATTTAGTTTGATACGGGCATCTTGAGGAATCTCTCTAAGTTACTTTAGAATAGTGGGAGAACGCTTTACGAAACGTGTGCTATCTTCGAGGAGGGTCTACACCCTGCGATTGCTGTGCTCCTGCTTGAGACTTGCATTGCTCATGACGGCGCTCATGTCCACGACGACAGCATCGCACATGCTGCTCTTGCCGGGCGCCTCCAGCTCCGTCTGGCCCTCGAGCAAGCCAGTGTGGTGTCCATTGGGTGTGCCGGCGGGCAGATCCTGCCGTTGACACATAGGTATATAGATCACAAATATCACTAGGAATATTATCTAGCCCACCTGGTAGTTGACACTGGCGGCGTCCAGTGCCATCAGCTCCTTGCGCGACAGCTCCTCGACGACGGCGGCGGCGTAGCAATCGCCCAGCATGTTGTTGGTGGTGCGTATGCGATCGCTGTGGAGCAGTTGCATTAGGAGACAGGAGACAGTTCTGAGTACATGCCGAGCTACTTACACCAGCCAGTCGATGGCGAAGAGCAGACTCACATCCTGCACGGGCGCGTCGATGGCGGTCAGCACGACGAGCAGCAGCACCAGCGCAGCGCTCGGCACACTCGCCGAGCTCATCGAGGCCGCCGTGGAGGTCAGCAGCACCGTCAGCAGCTCGCCGAAGCCCAGCGCCATGCCGCTCATCTGCGCGATGAAGATCGAGGCGACGGCTATGAAGAGCGCAGTGCCGTCCATGTTGATATTGCAGCCAATGGGCAGGACGAAGCGCGTGATGCGCGCGTCGATGCGCAGCTTGTCGTTCATGCAGCGGAATGTGATTGGCAACGCGGCGGCGCTGCGGAAGACGTTCATGTGGTGTTCGATGGGCGTGTGTGGGTGTGCGTGTATATGTGTGAATGTTCGGGTGTGTGTGTATGAGTTGCGTGGTGAGTTTGGTTAAAATCAAAAGTTGAGTTTTTTCATAAGAACAACGAGGGGAAAATATGGTACAACGATATCTCTTGAAATAGACCGATTAGTTCGGTATTAAGATTTCCTCAATCGAAAGATTGCAGAGAATTTTTAATTATAATTAATAATGATTATTATTTGTTATCTGATTTCCCAAAGAATATAGAAATAGTTAGCAAATAATGCAATAGAAACTTCTCTGCGAGTGAAGAATAAACTGAAATATCGTTTGAAATCAAGGAGATAAATTGCTCATGCATATCGATATACAAAATAAGTTATCATATCGCATAATGACAACCTAGGCGAAGGATATGTAGAAGAAAATATCACTCAAAATTAAAGCCAAATCATATTAGGAATTTCTAATATATCGCATGGAATATCGGCATATAAAATGTAGATGTTATATATCAATATCGTATCGCCATCTCTGGGTGAGAGATATATTTATGCAGATGAAACAAAATAGCTCATAAAATCAAGACAAAAGCATGGAGTATCGATATCCAAAATATAGACGCAATATACCAATATCGTATACTAGAAAATATACTACAATATCACTTTCAATTTCACAATAACTCGCATGGAGTATTGCTCTCGAAATGCATTCTTTAGCTAATATCGTGTAGCGCACAAAATACGATATGCGAATATCGTAGCTGAGGCATCCCCTAGGAGAGAGATATATGCAGATTTCTGTTTGTTATTTGAGGCTTACGTTGAGGCCGTGGCAAATGCGGTTAGCATGGGCTGAATGAGACCCGCGTAGAACTTGTAGGGATTGCGCCGCACGAACACAAAGTAGATGCCCGGCATTACGATCAGCTGGTAGAAGACCACCCCGACGAGCACCGTGATGATGAACCAGATCAGCTGGGCCATCACCAGGCTGAGGTTGTCCACGCTCAGTATCTTGCCGGCGATGACCGAGCTGATGCCCACGGGCGTCAGCCACATCACACACGTTACCATCTTCATGATCACCTCGAAGACGGCCGCAAAGAAGTCCACCACGACTTGGCCCTTCTGGCCGATGGTGCCGAGGAATGTGCCAAAGACCAGGCAGAAGAACACTATGCCCAGCGTATTCGTTCCGTTGCGGTACTGCACATCGCGCACCAGCACCACCTCCGCCAGCTGTTGCTGCACCTCGGGCTGATGCAAGGCAAGTGCCTCCGCCGTGGCGGTCGTGTCGTTGAGCGTTGCATTCAAAATGTTGCTGTTGTTGTTATTGCTGATGTTGTTGTTGTGCAGCAGGCCCGGCTTGGGCAGGTAGACGGTGTGCGCCTGTTGAATCGAAGCCTGGAACAGGTTGTCCGGAAATACGTTTCTGTAAGCAGTGGAGAGGAAACACACTGCTTATCAACTGCTTTGCTTTGAGTGTTCAAAAGCAGTTCGTCATGCACTGCCTGCAAGTATAGTCAGTGCAAAGCAGTTCCACTGCTTAGCGAGTTTTATCGTAGTACAGAGCAGTGCCGCTGCTTTACTGGCAGCACGCGTTTTATCCCACATCAAGCAAGCAGTGTTTTGCGTAATAATAACGACTATAGCCGCACGCCTGCTGACAGTCAGTAAGCAGTGCGAGTTGCATGCGTTTCGATACCGACTATAAACGCTTGCAACTGCTTAACGACTAAGACCGCACGCCTGCTCACAGTCAGTAAGCAGGGCGACTGCTAGCGAAGTAGCACGCGTTTTGATAGCGACAATAAGCGACTGCGACTGTATAGCGATTTCCATGCGTCTCGCTAGCGATTTTGCCCGCACTCACCTGCCCAAGTCTAGCAGGCTGTCCAACAGCTTCACAGCCTTTCTATCCGTGTTCAGCTCATCCGCGCTGTGCAAGTCTGGATTGCCGGGATGGATGAGCATGACCAGAGCAATGCCCAGGGCCGCGTTGAAGAGCGACGTGCTGGCAAAGTAGATGAAGGTGCGCAGCGCGATTTTGCCGTTCATCTTGGCATTGAGGCTGGCCGAGCCGGCAATCAGGCTGGAGATGACCAGCGGCAGAATCATGAGCTTCAGCAGACGCATGAACAGCTCGCCCGGGTACGAGATCAGCATGATGGAGTCGCCGTGCAGCTGCAGCGGGCGCAGCGAGAGGCCTGCGTTGGGGCGGAAGGAGCGGGGGGAAGTTAGTAGAGATTCACAGATGCACAGACTCGCACTCACCCAGCAGCACGCCCAGCAGCACGCCGGAGAGCGTGACCAGCAGCATGAGGTTGTCACTCAACCACTTCCGGTAGCCGGTGTGCTCGACGGGCGCATCGCTGCGCTCCGGATGCGTCTTGGGCGGCAGCTCCGTGCCGTGCACGGCGGCCGTCACGTTCGGGGGGCCCATCTTCGCGAAGAGGTAATCTGAAAATTTCTCAGACTTTTCCATTGGAGAGTCGCGCGAGAGCGAGAGCTCCACAGAGAGAGAGAGCGAGAGAGAGAACGAGCGAGAGAGAGCACCACACGGAGAGTGAGAGACAGAGACAGAGAGAGAGAGAGAGAGCGAACCAATGTGCGAGTGAGATGGCAGGCGAGAGAAATGTGTCGGGCAACAGGACGCGCTTCGTTTGCTTCGCTTCCTCCTTGCCGCTTTGCCGCTTGCCACTTTGCCACTTCGAAGCTGAGTGCAATTATTGATTTTTTAAGTACTTCACATTGAACTTGAGTATGTTAATCAGGTAGGCCATTGCTGTCTGGGATGCTGCTCTCCTGCCGCCGCTGCTCCTTTTGCTCCTTTTGCTGCTGCTGCTCCTATCGATGTGGCGTTGTCTTCTTTGCCGTCAGCGTTCGCGTCGCGCTTGCTGCGGCGTCTCGCACTGCGCCTAACCACAAATCGTGCTCCGGTAGCGGCTCCGTTGTTGTAGTTTTCTGCGTCGGCTCCCCCTCGAATTTGGCGACCTTCTTGTCTCGTTGCTCCTCCTGCTGCTGCTGCTCCTGCTGCTCTTGGCCAACTAATCGATATCCTCCGCGTTGCAGTTGTGGGAGCTGCGTCTCGTGCTCAGTGAATCTGTGTCACACCCACACACGCACACACACACACACAGCAGCTCAGACACCTGCACACACACACAGTCAAACAGACAGCGACTGTAGCACTGTCAAGCAGTTCCCAAGCGGAAAGCAGTCGCTGCAGTTCTTCCGTTTTCCGCTAATCACTTTCCTCCCTTCCTTCCGCACTTTGCTGCACTTCTCCACTTTCAGCTTTCGTTTTCGTTTTCACTATGCACTTCGCCTGCCTCCGTCTGCCCCTTGTCGCCTTGTTTCCGCTCTGCTGTGCCGCTGCGCCGCTGTTCCGTTCACTCCAAGCCTGCTCCTGTGACTGTGCGTCGCGTCATGTTGCCCTGCGCCTTTTATGCTGCGTCCTTGCCACGCGGAGAGACAGAGAGAGAGAGAGAGCGAGAGTGGGAGAGTGGAAGAGAGAGAGAGAGTGGCAGGCAGTTGAGTGCCAGCTCAGCTCTCTCTCGCTCCACTCTCACTCTCACTCTCTACTCTCTCTCTCTCTCTCTCTCGCTCTCTCTCCACTCTCTCCGTTTATGGCGTCCCAATTGAGACCGGCACGCACTTGCAGCCCGCTTGATTGACGGCCTCATAATTATCATCAAGCGGAAAATTTCCAAAATTGATTAACTTCGAATCGCGATGACGACGTGGACGATGACGATGACGATGACTGCGACGACGTTGTCTACGAGTGCGCGCCACATTAGGCAAATTGCTATGGCGAGCACAAGAAAATGGAACTCAATTGATGATTATCGCAGTCTTTGATTCGAGTTTGAGTTCGAGTGGAGAAGGCTCTGAGGGCGGAAGGGAGGGAAAGGCGAGAACTTGTTCATTTGACTGTGGGCAAAGCGCAAAGCAATCATCCTTAGGCATATAATTTTAATGTTGTTTTCTTGGCATTCCCAAAATTGATGCATATGAAATCAGGCATTAATAAAAGTAATTTGTACGTTGAAAGTTTTGGCTTAAGCCGCGAAATAGTTTATCCAGGCCAATCTTAGCTTCTGCTGCTTTCTAATGGTTTGACCTCTTTAATTACTTTCGAAATATTTTGCAATATTTTCGCTGCTCATGAAAAATGATAAATTTAATTTGAAATGTAAACCTCTAATTTCGAAATTAAATATTCCCTAAGATTAGTTAAGATAGATAAACTTTTCCACTTTTTCTGTTTTTCTTAGATTTATTCATGCTTTTTTCTACTAAAGCATAAATTTTAAATGTTTTTAGAAAATTCAAAATTTTAGTTTTTCTTGAAAAATAAATAATAAAAATTAAAATAAAAATAAAATTCAATTTTCCCAACGCTTTTACAGGGTAGCTTTAGCTGGGCTCAAGGCACAACTCTCAACGGATTCCTTAGCAAACCTTTCTATTTTTCTCTGCCAAGTACATTAATTTTCCTGCCTAGAAAACCAGTCAGCCGCCTCAAGCTTTCCTTCTATTTGTGTCTATTTTGGCGACTGCATCGATTTTGGGCTTTCGATTTAATTGGCCTCATTTCTAATGGACTCGATAATGCGGCAAGTCGGGACAGTTGGGACAGTCGGGACAGTCGGGTCACCTTTGGCGAGCGCCCTCCGCTTATCGATCCAACGCAGCTCCTGACGCGGAGCTGTCATCCATAAATCATGTGCTGGGCAGGCGTCCAACTCGATAGGGCAGCAGAGCAGAGCAGAGCAACACCAGAGTGTGGCACAGTGTACTGTGCACTATATTTAACTTGCCGGGTCGCCGCGGTCCGCGATCCGGTTGAAATTGGTTGTGCGCCATAATTCCGTGCCAACTGCAGCGCTGCTCCGCCAGCTCCTCCTTCTTCTCCTCTGTCTGCTGATCTGGCAGATAATTAAGACAAATGCGCGATTTGTTCACTTCGATTTGATTTGCGCAGACTGCGAACATTGTCAGCTGCGATTTATCGGTGCAGCTATTTATGTTGCACCGCGGCCCTGCGCTTGACACTGCTCCGGGGGAAGGTGCGACTAGCCACATTCTCAAATGAAAGTGCCAAGGTCAAAGGTGCTAGAAGGGAGTAATGAGTACTCGTCTGTGTTAATGTGTTCGATACTTATCGCTACTCCCTCTCACTGTCTCACTCTCTCTCTCTGTCTCTCTATATGCCCCGCTTTTCTGTTGCTTCTCTTCAAATGTGCTTTTAATAACTGTATTTTAGTCAGACATGCTCCCCTCCCCCACTCACCTTTGATGATTAACCACAAGTTACCCAGGTTTGCGCTGCTGTCTACACACTTTTCCACACACACTGCTGCTGCTGCTGTCTCGGCACACGCGGCGTATGCGCAACGCTTAACGCTTACTGAGCGCAGTCTCTTGCAGGAACTTGCTAAGCAACAGCTTGAGCTGCTGTTGCATCAACAGTTTGAGAACGCGTTGCACTGCTGTAGCCGTCGTAGCGCCTTGTCGCCCGCCTTGACCCGCCGGCAAAGGTCGCGCTGTAGCGCGCTGTAGGGGTAAGGCTCCCGGTACGCCCCTACGCCCCTCTGCAAATTCAATTATGCCGAGTGCTTGCGGCGACAATCACGACGCAAGCAGCAAACAAGCACAGCAAGAGGAAGCACTAACACAAACACAAACAGCTTAAGTTGTTCAGTTACGTGATATCGATTAATTATCGATATGCCGCGACTTCCGCTTCACTCGAAGGCGTATGGAAAACTGCGAATGCGATTCAAGCGCACGATCGTTTCAGCGAATAAGTATATATATATATGTATCTGTATAGTGTGCTGTATATGGAAACACTTGGCAACTGCTTCCACTGCGATTTGTTTGGCTTGCGGCGACGCGTCAGCTGAGCTCGGCGATTCGGCGAAAAGTGAGCGCATTCGGTTTGATTTTCAGCAGCTGCAGCAAGAACCGCAAGAACAGCAAATTATTTTCAACATTTCTTTGGCTTTGTTTTGGCCACACACACACAGGCACACGCGCACACTCACTATTTACATGCGCCTGCGGCAAACAACGCCTAATGACGTGCACGCAGCGCACACGTCAAAGAGTTGACCCCGCCGCATCCCTTGCCCTTCCCCTACACTTGGCACATGTCCAGACAGCCCAAGCACACGGCAATTGCTTAATGCACTTTGACACACTTCAGCTGTGCCCCTTGGCCCCGCCCACTCGAGTGGAAGCTGCGACACGCCACGAAATGAACAATCGCCGAGCGAAGACGATCGCTAACTGCGATCTGGCGAGTTCCGCTGCGATCGTCTGGGATAATCTCCATTAGCCGTAATTTATGCCAAGTGATGCTGATTCCCTAAGTGGAAAATTGCTGCCCGAAAGGTGCGCGCAGTGCGATGATAGCGAGCGACCTTAGGACAAGCATTACGCATACGTATTGGGGGAAGCACGCAGCACATAAAGAAGGAATTATCAACAAAGTTATATATGTAAATTATAAAACAATTTATGAATTTATCAGGAAAAGTTCTTGAAAATTTAATTGAAACTATTTTAAAATAACGTCAAAAATTCTAAATAAAAATTAATGTTAATGTTCTGCGTTTTTTTTTTGATTTAAGCAACTTGCAAAGCAGAGTAGAAGGAGTTGAACATTTATTTTATTTAAAAAAAAATTAAAAATTTCTTTAAATATATATATTTTTTTTGTGCTAAACTGATTCACTTAAACTTTCAAATAATTTTCGAAGCGCATTCGATTGTCAGCACCTGCAACAAGATTTTAAAACAGCAAAATAGCAAAACAAAAAGAAAACTAAACTAGAAAATTAATTTGTACATTTCTTTGGCTTTGTTTTCGTCACACTTTCACACACACATAGACACACTTATTTACATATGCCTGCTGCAGATAGCGCACACGTCAAAGAGTTAAGCGCCCCCTGGCACGCCGCACCCCTGGCCACTTGGCACACGTCCAGACAGACCAAACAAATGGCAATTGTTTAATGCACTTTGACACACTTCAAGTGTGACCTACCGCTCCCCCTCTCGGCAGCAAATTGCTGCCCTCACGAGACACTATACGACACAGCACGAAATGAACAGTCGCTGCTCGGGGATGATTTCCGACTGCAGAAGATCCAGTAAGATCGGGCGGGATCGACTATAATCACTGGAATTTATGGCGAGCGTATTTAAATAGCCTTTGTTTTGCTCCTTAAGTGAAAAATTGCAGCTCGACTGCGAGTGTACGATGCTAATGGTGACGATGGCCTTTGGGTGCAAATTACGCATACGCCGCGTATACAAAAGGTAAATTGCTCAGCAAAAGTCAAAATTAAAATAAAAAAAATATAAGAAACAAATAGGAAAATTAATAAATGACTACAAAATTCTAAACTATGAAACGGAACTTATAAACATTTTTATTTAATTTGAATATATATAAATATATATATTTTTAATGTGTATTATAAATCATTGTATTCCTGGTAAAACTACTTTCTTAACTTTCTACTCACATTTTTTTGCAGTGTTGTAGCGGAAACAAAAGACAAAGCGAATTTATGTTATTTGCATTTGTCATTACAATTCCAATTATTATATATGAATAGCCTAAATACACTGCACCCCCCGTGAGGAGGGGCATGACTCGGTAAGTCCTAAAAATAAATCAGCTAGCTCATAGTCTGACAGACAGAGAAAGAGAGAGAGCGAAAGAGAGAGAGGCAGACGACGATTTGTGGCAATTTACATAAGCGATGAGCACGCAATTTGCGTGATTGAAGCTGATTCTACTACCAACTACTGCCAAGTTAAAGTGGCCAAAACGATCGGATGGGTGCAAGTAAACCAGTTAGGCGATTTACAATTTGGCCTCCTTACATAAGGTTGGCAACGCGTCAAAAGCCAATTAGGGGTCAGCTCTAAAAATTGCACTCGCCGCAGAAGTCAAGTCACGCGCAGCTGGCGCATACGAAGAGGTGGCTGTGCGCTCGAGAGGGTGGGGGCAGGCAGGGGAACGCAGCTGCACCTGACCCACTCAGAGCACGTTGTCGCCAACGTAGCCATCGTCGTCGTCATCGTCCCCTTTTGAGTTTCTCAATGAGCACGCCGCGGCGAGCAGCGAGCAGCGCGCAGTACAATGACACCGAGCAGCTGTCTTTGTTTACGATCTATCTCGCTCTAACGCTGTCTTTGTTTACGGTCTATCTCGCTCTAGCGCTGAGACGGACAATCCCCCGAGTCGAGTACCCGAGTGCCGTTCTCCGAGCGACTCGCATTGTTTACGATGCATCCCTTTCGCACCTTTCGCTCTCGCTCCCACGCATGCGCACTGGCCAGAGAGCGAGAGTAAGCGAGAGAGTTTATGGCGCAGGCCTTTGGGCCATTGCCAGTTTATGGCCCATAACTGCAGCGGGTGCGTGTCTCGGCTAAGCGGCACGCAGCTTTCACAGGGTCACTCGCTGCGGGCCCGGCAACAGCTGTTTTTTGTTTACGGCCGGCGAGTTGAACGTGCGTGCTGGTCCGATTGAAAGCATCCTTCGCCTTCAATCGCACGGGCTATAAAAGCAGCCCAAGCAGCGTCCCGGCCGAACAGTACGCGATTCTCCATCGCTTCAGACGCAGCATCGAGTGCCAGTGAATCCTTGACGAGCATCAAGTGCGAGTGCGTAACTCAATCAAAGTCGAACGGAAAACTCGAAGAGGAATCTCAAAGCAAAGCAAAGACAAACAAACACACACACACGCACACACACACTCACACTGAAGCACAAGTTGTCAATCAGAGCTCGCAAAATCGAGTTAAAACGGAAACTCGACAAATCGAATCAACCGAACAATTTGTTTGGGCCAACATTCATCTGACTCTTTCGCATTCGTTTGGATTCGTTTAGATTTGTTCATTCACTGTCGATTTGCCTCGATTCTAATTGAATAAAAGCAATGCGCAAAGTCAAAGAAAAGCCGAAACAATCAACTTTCGATAATTAAAAGCAGGCGTAGAAGTGCCTGCCCGACTAGCAGATATCCTATATCAGATTTGTCACTGCATTCATTGTAGCGTGTCTCTGAATCAGCGTTTTCAGGCATGAGCAACTATCAGTAATTAATTTTTTATAATAAAAATTCAAGTAGTTGGGCCTGCACAACTAGCTGATACTCATTAGGCAGACATGAAATTATATTAAAGCATTTTGCGTTGTTTCTAAATAATTAATTAAGTCTACTAATGTCCGAGTCGAGTAGCAGAAGTGCCTGTCCGACTTGCAGTTACCCTACAGAAAATGTTAATATAATAACATAAATAAAAAGCATTGATAAATGTCAATAAAAAGCTTGAATAATTATTTGTTCCTGATTATAAGCGTAGAAAATGAGACTGATCGACTATTAGATACTCCATTCCTATCCCTAAATAGACTCAAGTTGAGCCGCGACTTATTTTCACATTGTTCAAGATTATGTATTAGCTTAGTATCTACAGGGTATTCCGTTGAGCAGTTATACTCTATATAGACTGGAAATAAGCTTAAACTATTTAACAATTTGCCACACAATTCTGAATAATTTATCAGCTAGAAAATTCCCAGCTCTGTCCAATCTCCCACTGCCTGCAGGGTATTCAAGCAGTATTTCATTCAATTACCTAAAGCGAAAACGACCCTAAAGCCGAAACAACAACAAGAACAACAACGAGGGCAACGAGAACAAGAGATGCAAATTATCCAATTTTGTTGCCTTTGCTCTTAATTAATATTAAAATATTTAAAAGTTTTTCTTTCATTGTCAGGATTTGTGGGCCATGGCGCGCTGCTCGGGGCGGCAACCCAAGCGGCACGCCCACACACAAGGCGGGGGGAGGTGGGAGGGGTTATGGCAAATGGCGAGAAAAGTTCTCCAGAAATTTTAAATATGTGCGCAACACCTGAAAATTGAATATTTTCATTAAAAGTTAAAAGCTTCTTGTCGATGACGACGGCGGCGGCGGCTGTCAAGTGAGCCACAAATACTCATACACAAATACCACATACACACACACACACACACCACATACACACACATACACACACTCGGCTCCGACTGAGAACCAATAAATAAACTTTGAAAGTGCTCGAAAATGTTGCTGAAGAGGCTGCAAAACGGCTGCTGCCCCTTCCCCTTCCCCTTCTGTTGCCTCCTAGCCTCCCCCTGCTCCACCTCTTTTCCCTTTCTCTTCTCCCACTCCTACTCCTTCAGCTGCTTCCAGCTGTAGCTTCTTAGGCAACTAAAGCAATTTACAGAAGCTTCAGCGACAGGACAAAACGCACGTGTTGCTTCGCTGAACCGCGTTCTGAGCGAACCTCCCCCCCCCCCCCTTACTTTCGAACCTTTCCTCTGTCTGTCCGCCTGTCTGTCGCCCGCGTAAAACCGCCGTCATAATCAGCTCGTGTTCATCATCGCCAACGCGCGCCGGAACGTCACTAATATGCGATATTCTATAAGCCGGGCAAACCTACAGCTACTGCTACCTTAGCACCCCGACCACGCCCACCTCCCTCCACCCGCTTGCGAACTCGTCTGCCGCCCCCCTCCACGTGTTTTGCTTTGTTAAAAGGATTTTCACGGATTTCCGTTGTAATTTGAAAAGTTTTTGTGCAACTTTTTTCATTTACAACGAGCGAAACGGCAGCATTGCCCCGTGCCCTGCCCCTCTCCGGTGACCCCCTTGCAGGTGGGATGGGGCGTCGGGGCTAAGCCTGCTCTGTACCTGTACCTCTACCCTGTACCCAGTAGCTGTGTTAGTTTTCGAGTAGCTGCCAAAAGCAGGCGACTAACAGGTGTTAATTGTTTTCGAGCTAATTTGCCGGGAATAAACGAGAATCGCCCGCTGTGAGAGAAGCGCAGCGAGGGGGGAAGAGGGAGGGAGAGCGAGAGTGAAGATTATAATTAAACCGTGCCTAAACTGGAGCTGATTTGGCTACCTTCTCCCCCTTCCCCTGGCCCTAACTCGCTCACAGCTGTTGCAAATGAAGTGGTCGGAAAAATGTAATCCCCTGCGCAAAGTGAGCTACGCCGCAATCCCAGCTGAGGCGAACTCCGCCGCTGCTGCCGGCAGACAATAAAGTTGTTGGCGCTGACGGGCAAACTAGCAAACCGCAGCAGCAGCCACTCCCACCGCCCCTCCCTCCCTCCCTCTCGCTAGCTGCCACTGCACACTCGCCTCTTTGTCGGCCTTGAAAAGGCGCGCAGGTGTGAAAAGTGCGTACAAAATGGCATCAGTCTGTGTGTATGTGTGTGTGTGCCTCGGAGATAATTGAATTCCTGATTTTAAGTGCTGCTCAGTTAGAGCGCACACACCGCACTCAACACAGACGCACACTAGCACACACACACACACACACACACACAGACACACACACAGACACACTCACACGCACACTCTCAGAGCGGACAAAGTGTAGCTAAACAAGTCACAAAAGTGCAAATTTGCGCCGCAAAGTATGCAGCACTAAATTACGCATACGCCACGTGCGACGACAAGCGAAACGTGTAAATTGCTCCGTCCTCTCTATGTACCGTCTCTCGCTCTCGCTCTCTCTCTCTCTCTCTCTCTCTCTGGCTCTGTCGCACTCTCTCTCTCTCTCTGCTGCTGTCAAAAGTTGCCCCAACAGCAGTAGAAGAAGCAGCAGTTGGAGAGTTACAGTTATATCTACAGTTACCGCTGCCAGCTGCCAATTTGCCAAGTGTCCGCAAACAAAGCACTAAACAAAACAAAATCAAATGAAGGCAAGTGAAAACAGAAAGCCAAATTGGCCATGATATGAACGAGCGAATGCTCTAGCCACAAAAAATTATTATGGTATTCAAATAGCCACAAGTAGTCTGAGCTTATCAACTAAAGCATCAGTTGGCTCTGAGGTAGAGCTCTTATATTATTATTATTATATATAATATATATATGCATATTATATTGAAATAAATTTTAGAATTTAATTAAATTTTTTTTTTAAATACTAACGGCAATATATTTAATATATATTTTAATAATAGATACAAGATTCTGCAAATGTCATATTATTATTGCTTGTTCTATATAAAATAAAACTTAAGAAATTAATTTATTTTCAAGCGAATTCCAAATTATTTCGATATTATATGCAAATTTCAAGTCGACAATATTTAAAATCTGGTAAGAAATGATTTCCATAGACTGCTATAGATCATATCAAACTGTTTTCATGGCATTCTGTTATATTTTCTTCCATTAATTAAAGCTATTTTCAAAGCTTGTTACAAGATTTTAATAGAGTCTACGACTCTGACTCGGCTGTAGACTATTTCCAGCAGACCGCAAGAGCTCGCAGTCTGCTATTGCCCTCCGCAGTGCGATAACAATGGAAATTAATTGAGTTGCTTTGGCCGGCAGATGCCCTACGAATAATCTACCTACTTTGACCTACTTTCCACGTGGAACTGCAGACTAATATATCAAATTGCGAGTGCCTCCACCCACAAGACCCCGATTACAGGGTATTCACACTCTTTTGTGATTCGCTTGTGTTGGCTTTCAGATAAGACCAGAGCTGAGCTGTGCTGAGGGGCGGGCGGAGGGGAAACTCAATTTGACTGATCGATTGCTTGGCAAATACGCGCAATCGCAGATTTAATTCGAATTTCTGTTTACCCTGCGACGACTGTGCTTCTCCTTCTTCTTCTTCCTCGCATTCTTCTTCTGTTCTGGGGTGACAAACGCGGCGACAAAGTTATGACACTCCATTAGAGGTAACGTGGCAGAGAGAACATTCAAGTGGCATTGTAAAAAGTTGACAGCTTCATTTAAAATGCAAATGGGGCATGGGATTCGCATCGGATTCGGATTCGGAGTAGGAGTAGGAGCAGGAGTCGAAGTAGGTGTAGGAGTTGCTGTACAAGTCGGCGGTAGGCGAGGCTGGACCTTGTCTGACCGTCTGGCAAATTAGTTTTAGGTAGGAGACACAAAACACGTCTAATATAACACACATCTGTGCCATAAATAATTCCTGCAGGCGGCACCAGGCGATGCCTGTCAAGGAGTCCTGCCTCAAATTCCGAGAATTCGCAATTCCACGTAATCCGCTTTATGTTTTGTGGGACCCGCAACTTTCGCTCGAGACACTTTTGCACATTTGCCAAACGAAATGGAAATGCCCAAACAAAAGACTAGGCGGTTACTGGAGGAGGGGAGCTGGCTGGGGGGAGCTGCGCTGCGACCTACACTGAGCGCAATGTTAACTTCTTAAGTGCAGCGCAACTTTTTGACACTTGAAATTGAGTTTTGCGGTGTAATTGCATTTTATTTGAGCCTCAAGTTGCGCCCCAAACGAGCACGCGGCAAAACAAAAGCCCGCAAAACCCGCTCGAAAGCTAAAACAAGTGCGAACGTGACGCAAGAAGAGTACTGCACAGGCAGATACCCTGTAGCGGGTCTCTTCATGCAAGACACATCTTAATATATCATTGACAATGGGAACATAAAGAAGGGTTACCTTTGCAAATGCCGGTTCCGGTTCTGGTTCCAGTTCTGGTTCCGGTTCCAGTTCCGATTTAGGTTCCAGTTCAGGTTCATTTTCCAGTGATAACTCCCATTTCGATTTAAGTTCTGATTCCAGTTCAAGTTAGAGTCTTCTACCCAATTGAATTATTGTATTTTCTTGATTCCAGTTCCAGTTGCTTGTTTAACACTCAGTCAACCCCTTCACCTTGCCATGCAGGGTGTAAGCAGCCCAAGAATTCGCAATTGTCGAAAATATATTTTGCACTGGACCCTGAAGACGTTCCTCTTTCTTATGACCTGTGTCTAGGCAACGGATAGGATGCTTTTTGGTTCGGCATCTTGGCTCTGCTCTTCCTCTCTGCTCGCCCCTCTTCCATCCGGTTCCATTTGGCTCCATCTGCTGCTCTGCTGCGCTGTTGCATCAAATTTGCATGGGAGCCGTGCCGAGGCTCCGGCTCAAGTCAAGTGACGATAATCGCAAGTTGCTGCCAACTTCTCTGCTTTGCCACCCCCTTCCACCTCTCCCTCTCTATCTCTTTCTCCCCTGGTGTTCGACGTGCTGCTCGTTTTGGGCTAAGTGCATGGCAAATGGATTGCCCACAGTGGGGTGTAAAGTTTATTTGCAAATTGTGTGTGTAAATTGCAGTTGCGTTTGTTGTTTGCCGTCTGTTCCGTCTGCCTCCCTCAGGTTGTCCTCCTGTCCGCCTGTCCGTCTGCTCCCTCCGTCCGCCCGTCTGCTGTGGCTGTTTCTGCTGTGTACTCAGCCTTGAGCTCATAAAACAACTCAATTTACAGCTGAATCAACGAGCAGGGCGCAAATATTAATTACTTTTTTCTCCGCTTACCCCCGATGCACTGCCCCTCCCCCCTTCCCACTCCTCTCGACCCTTTTTGTTTGAGAACTGTTCGCAGTGAATGGCGCAAAAAAATTGCACAGAAATCAAAAATCAAATTATTGCTTTGAGAAGCCAAAGAACGCAGAGAAAGGGAGGTGAGGAGGGAAGGGAAAGGACAGCAGTGAGGCACCCTTGGCGCTGCCCATGAATACATTCACATGCACTGCAATCAGCTGAGTGCGAATCAGGAAGGAAACACATGAGGAATGGTTCGAGACAAGTGCGCATCCGATTGTGCAACATTCTCAGACTGATGCCAAGTGAGACTGAACTCCATCTTAATTATGAAATTAGTGAAAGTGCGAAACTGCTCAAATAGGAAATCTAGTTTACATAGACCCCATACAACTTAATTTTATATAATATTTATCATAATAATTATTATTATTAAAATATCCGTAGAGTTACTATTACTCGCATACTTCTTCTATAGTTCGCGTTTATTCCATTTACCCAACTATCCCTATTTTCTGGGAATATTTATATGAAACTATAGGCTGTTCCACTTCTGAGTATGATCATATTTAATCAATAAAGCTGTAGTCCGCTTGAAAAGCTCTCAAGAGTCTATACCCGAATTGATCTCGAAATCATCATTCACTTACAGCCCGCCGCCAAGTCTGAAGATAATCAATTATCAAAACTAGTATATAAGACTCTCCTTTATACTGTCCATACTCATCGTATTGCTGTGGCATCATCATCCCATTTCAATCGGATTCAAGTGCCTGCGCCGTTCTCTTCTCTTCTCTGTGCCGCCTTCAGTTGCAGCCATTTCAAATGCATTTTATCAGTTCGCCTGTCGCAAATATTGAATAAAAGCGAACAGGAGGGGGAGGGGGATGGGGGGCAGGGGGTCAGTTCGGACTGTAACTGCAGCTGGAACCATACCGAGTCGGCAGAGGCGTCTCCAGCTGCAGCCGTAATTAAGAGTGTCCTGCCTGTCAGTTCTACCAATTGTTGGAGCTTCAATTGCAGCCTTCGGCCGGCTTAAGGCGGAAAAGTGCAATGTGCATCGACAGGCAACGGCAGGCATGTGCCTGAATGTTCGTGCTCGTCCTTGCTTGCCAGCACTCTCCAGGCAGCCAGGCAGGCAGGCAGGCAGGCAACTGCTTGTCCTTTCATTTGGCTGGCACGATAAATGAATATTGCATTAAGACAGTTGCAAATTATTTAGTTTCATGCTGGGCATTAATTTGAATAATTTAAAGTTAAACTTGTTCTGCACATTTTTAAATTTCCCAGGCGAAACTTTTCGCCAGCTTGTTGCGCCCCCAGTCTTTCCTTCCCCCTCCATCTCTCTCTCTCTCTCTCTCTCTGTTTCTCTCTCCGCTGCTGCTTCAGCTGTTGCTTTTCATGAATGAATTTTGGCGCGCTTTTGCCGCGCATGAGCACAAGTCGGTTGAGGTTGAAAGCGAGCCTCGATTGAATCGCAGCATCCTGCTCTTCCATCTTCAATCTGCGTCTCGCCTTTCAATCGAAAAGTTTATCAGAAAAGCAGCGCGCAGTCGACGGCGGCCAACAGTTGCGGTTTGGAGCTCGTCGCGTGCGCCCGTCGCTGCTGCTCAGAGCAATTCTGTCTCTTCGCCCCGCCAAAAGAAACAGGATTAAAAAATCTTGAAAAAATATTAAAAATTCAATCGAAAAAGAAAACAAACTTCGGGCTCCAATTAGTCGCGTTGCAGTAATAAATAAAAAATACATCGCGCAAATATTGCGAGTGGTAAATCAAGCGCGTCTGCTGCTGGCGTATACGTAATATTCGGATAGGGGAAGCAGCATCCGATCCCCCGTCCCCGCAAAGAAATGCAAATAATTCACGAATAATCCGAGACTCGGTCGTAACTCAAGTGCGAATACAACAAAAATGATGATAATAATAATTTTATAAGCATTTGCTGCTGGCGCTGGGGCTGGGACTGCTGCTGTCTCTGGTTTATTATCACGCAGCGCGTGTTTCTCGGTTTTGTCTCTGCTTAGCCCAGTGGAAGTCCGGAGCAGCAGCAGTAGCTCGCCCTTTTCGTCTGCTCCCCCATTGGCCTGGCTTAAATATTGAATATGTTTGGCCAAGTAGAAAAAGCTGCATAACAAATCAAATCGCATCAACTATTCACCAGGCTCAAGTGCATAAGAATGCACTTGGCAGTTCTATTCACAGGAAGGTCCTGTCACCCGTCTCCGTTCGCCCCTCTGCTGCCTCGCACCTCCCCTCTGTACGTGCCTGTGCCTGTGCTTGCGAATGCTGTGCGTGCGTGTGTGTGTGTCTGTGTCCTGCGAAATGGCAACGAACTTCATACACGCACACACCCATTACACACATGAGAGGAGAAACGGAGCACGGCGGGGGAATGCTTGCTCTCGGAATGCTCTATAGATCCGAGTTAAGATCTGTAGAGCTCAAGAACTTGCTATCAGTTTGTACTGAAATTTTGTGCACAGCTAAAGAGGGGACTAAGAGAGGAGTATAACAAAGTTCGAGGTCTAAGCACCAAAGGAGACTGTTTGATCTACAAATGAAAACCCTTCTTCCATGTAAAAATAACTCAGACATTAAAACTCTGAGTATTAAAATTTACTACAATATCTTCACGTGATTGCTATGCATTCTGTATGATTTATTAAAACGAGTTTTTGCAAAGTCTAAGCTATATTTGTGCTTCCTGACTTCATGGCAAAGTTGTGCTTTACAGCCTGCCAAATCCTCGCCCACAGCGAGTTGTAATACTCCCATAATACCTGCAGGCACAGGGTATAAAAATGTAATCACAATTACAAATGCAGGCAGCATTTTGCATAATTTATGTCAAGCATAACAACAACAGCGCCAGCAGCGGGCCTACGGAGAGGGAGGCTGGCGGGGCAGGTGGTTGGGGAGTGTGAGCTGTGCGGGATGTGGGGGATGTGGGGAACCACGGTGCTGGCACACACGCTTGCATGGTCATAAATAAGTGCAGGTTTAAATACCACGGCAACAATTGTGAAATATGGCAGAATAATAGAAAGAGCAGAAAGCATAAAACAAAATGTATGAAATGTAACTACAAGTAGCCCGCTGACAAGCAGAGCACGCGCACAGGGGCGTAGAGCGCAGTGGGCGCGCACAGTGGGGCAAATGTCAACTGTTAAGACTTTAGTCGCAGCACGTCTGGGCAACAAAATGTATTGCCAAAGGCTTTAACTGCTGAAGAGACATGTGGTTTGCCCTCTACCTATGTAGCATCCTCTGCCCCACCTCCTCTTAAGCCAGCTATGGACACGCCACTGTGCGCCTGCAAATGGTTGGGAGCGCAGAAAACAAAAGCCAAGAACAAAATGGGCCAAAAGTTATTTTAAGGACACGGCAAAAAGTGCGCGATTCTCGTTTTTGAAAAACTAAGTGAAACGCAACGAAACGAAAGAAAGCAGCGAGACTGCGAGTGTGTGTGAGTGCTGTGTGTGCGTGTATTAGTGTGTGTGTGTGTGTGTTTTGTAATCTCGAAACAATTATGCATACGTGCAGCATACATGGAAATCTGTGGCGCGTGATGCTCAAAAGTAGCCCCCAAAAGCCTCGAAATGAAAGCGCAAAATGCTCGCCATTAGCATAAAAAATAATGGGCAAAAGGCAAAGGCAAAGGCAACGGCGGCAGCAACAGCAACAGCAACGGCCGAAATGGGTCCAACTGCCTCCTGCCAGCTGGCCATAGCGTTGGCCAACTGGCAATGGCGCTGGTCAATGGGCAATGGCCAACAACACCATCAAAGCCATCATCGACCAAAAAGAGAAACAGAAACAAAACAAGTAAGGAAAGCTACAGTCGAGCGCGCGCGACTGTAAGATACCATTTACCCTATTCGAAGAAATAATACAAAATAAAATAAATGGTATAAAAATAAAAAAAAAAGCAATTTACATTAAGAAAAAAAAATCGACCCGCGCCAGATTCGAACCCAAGAACTCTCACGAACTTTGTAACTTACGAGTCGGACCTCTAACCACTAGACCACACAAGCTTACGCCATGCAATCGGCAAATTAGGCTTTTATTGACGCGGGCCCTCTACTGCGTCGATTTAACGTTTTGGTTAGGAATCGCTAGCGCCCATAACTTTGTATGGGGAATTCGAACTCCTATAACTTCTTTGTTATTAAAAAATAAAAATTGAAGAAAGCTACAGTCGAGTGCACTCGACAGTAAGTTATAATTTACCTTTGGCTGCTAAAAATAATTCTTAATATTAATTACTTTTATTCGAATTAATAACAACGCATCGCATATTTCCGAAATTAAATACACATGCATTGACGCTAATGGCACATGCCGACTGCACGCCGATTGTGCGTGCGCAGTCGGCGCAAGCATTGAAGCCGAGCCTCTGCTCCGTCTCTGCTGCTGTATGCAAAACTTCTCGCGCCTAGGAACAGACCATGTGCTTCAGTGATTTGTTGTGAGAGTTGTCAGCTCTATAACTAAATGTCCCCGGTTCGAATCCCAGCGCAGTCTTCATTTTTTTGTATTGCTTAGAAAAAGTTTTTGTTTTTATTTTTTTTTTTTTGCATAATATACTTTTCATATAGCGCAAAATTATTAAAAAAAAAAAAAAATTGCCCAGCGCAGGATTCGAACCCGCGACCTCACGCATCAGAAACTTGCGAGCCAACCATCAAGACCACACACAGTTACGCAGTGCGATCGGCAAAAAAAAAAAAAAAAATTGCCCGTTGCTGGATTCGAACCCGCGACCACACGCACCAGAATCTTGCATGCAACCATCTAGACCACACACAGTTACGCGGAGCGATCGGCAAATGAGACTTTTATTGATGCCGGCCTTCTGCTGCGTCAGTTCAACATTCTAGTTGGAATTCTAAGCGCCCACAACTTTATATGGAAGATTCAAACTCCTATAACTTCTTTATTTATTGTCCGATCGGATTGAAATTTATAGGGTAGATCTGTACTATGGTAAGATACAAGAGTGTTAAAAAAAATGTTTTGTTATTTCCCTACTTTTCTTAAAATTCAATAGTTTGGGGGCGGTGGGCGTGGCATCCAAAAGTTGAAAATCAAACATTCTTCGTAATGTTACCAGGCACCTTACTTTCAAATTTGGCGCTTCTAGCTTTTCTAGTTTTCTTTTAAACTATAAAAATGTGTTTTTTAGAGGCGGTGGGCGTGGCATCCAAAATTCTAAAATCCAACTTCTGCATAATGTTGCAAGACACCCTCCTACCAAATTTGGTGCGTTTATCTCTTTTCGTTATTGAATTATTTGGAAAAAATCGAAATACGCATTTATCGATTTGCGGAGGCGGTGGGCGTGGCACATCAAGTTTGAAATAAACTTCTTGTGTGTATTGAATACACGCACACTCCCACTAAGTCTGGTGCCTCTAGCTCTTTTAATAGCTGAGATCTGTGTGTTCATACAGACGGACAGACGGACAGACGGACAGACGGACAGACGGACAGACGGACAGACGGACAGACGGACAGACAGACGGACATGACCAAATCGACTCGGCTATTGATGCTGATCAAGAATATATATACTTTGTATGGTCTGCCACGCCTCCTTCTGCCTGTTACATACATTTGCACAAAGTTAATATACCATTTTTTACCCATTTTCAATGGGTAAATGGTATAAAAAGAACAGAAAAACGAAACGTTCCAAACAATCTGGACAAAAGTCTATGCCATTTTCTACACAGAGAGAATAAAGCCCGGAATTTCGTACTTAATTTCGTGCTTAATTTAAGTAAATTTATGTCTCCTGCATTAAGTGCCAAACACTCGAGAGGGAGGTACGACCTAAAAAAAAAAAAAAAATACTTTTAAAATGCAATTGAGATCATAAAGTGTGGAGAACGCAGAACGATCTTAAAAATCGCTCTTAAGGAAGTACAGGACTGAGCATATATTTAAGACAAAATCACAATTCTGTCTAAATTATAAATTTGATTCAAAGTAAAATACAGCACAAATTGCATAATAAAGTCAGGTGAATTTCAAAATTTCTGCCTCGCTTATCTCGAATAAAATTTGCATTTAATTTGGCTAGAATTCTTTTCAAGTTCTAATCAGCTTTAATCTAAATTTAATTAGGTTTATTCTCAAATTTCCGCCTCTCTCTCAGTTATCTCAAAGCACTTTTAGTTTTAGCTTAACGACAAAACTTTCGCTTTGCTTTTCGTACCGCCGGCATTTCTCTGTGTGTAGCCTTGAAAGCCACGTGTGACTGTGTGTGTGTGTGTGTGTCTATGCCAATGCGAGTGTGTGGTGTGTGTGGTATGGATATTTTCATTCTATTGAAGACTTAATCCTTTCTCAACTGCCTCTCAACTGCCAACAGGCAACTGGCAACTGGCAACGGGCAACGGGCAATTGGCGCCGGCTGCTGCTCTTGATTGTTTCGATTTCCCTGGCTTTTGTTTATTTACAAGCATCGAGAAGGGTTGCAAGCGTGGGTGGGGGAAAAGGGGGAAAGGGCCAGGCAGATCGCTGAAAGGGTGGACTGTCCGCACCTACACCCTGGTGCATATTTTTATGACCAAATGAATCGAATGCTTCGCAGTGTGTGCCCGGAGCGAGAACTGATAATGGCAGCCAGGCAAATGGCCAGGCCAACGGAATGAGACCAAAAGTGAAGCCAATAAAAAGGCTATAAAATTGACGCCAAAAACACGCAAAGCAAAAAAAAAGAGAGAGAGAGGAATAAGGAGCGAGACAGCTGCAGGAGGAGTCGATAAGCGGGTGTGTCGGCCTACAGTGCATAAAAAGGCGATATATATCAACATACGCCCGGACAGACAGACAGACAGAGAGGCGAGCAGACAGACAGGGAGACAGAGAGACGGGCAGGCAGAGCGACAGTAAGCTGTTGTGTTTATAGTCAACATCCGAGCGAGATATCGCGCTCCAAATGCCGTGCTGATTAATGGGCCCAGGCGCAATTGCCGACGGGATGCGCATAACTCACGTGAGCCCGACCCGCAGCCGGAGTCCAAGCCAGAGCCTCTGCCCGGGCAGGTGCCATGGCCGGCGTTGGCTGACGGTGCTGCTTGGACTGGCAGCAGCTGCAGCGGCCATGGAGTCCTCCGCAGAGTTGAGTGGCGGAGCTGTCGGCGCTGTCAACGAGTTGGACGCAATTAGCAGCAACAGCAGCAGCAGCAATGGCAGCAATGCAACATTGCAGCATCGCAGCCACGCGCACTCGCACTCGCACTGGAAGAGCACGCGCACGAAAGTGAAGCGCCGGCAGCGCCTCAACTCGCAGAGCAACCTGCCCACCATCAGCAGCTCCTCGCTGGCGGCGAACCTGAGCAGCTGGCAGCAGCAGCGCTACCTGAAGGTCAATCAAGTGTTCGAGAGCGAGCGGCGCATGTCGCGCGACGAGATTCAGCGCAATCACGGCAAAATCGTGCTGCTCGGCCTCTTCGAGCTGTCGACCAAGCGCGGACCGCGGCCGGACGGACTGAGCGAACTCGGCGCCGCCACGATGGCAGTGGAGCACATCAATCGCAAGCGCCTGCTGCCGGGCTACACCCTCGAGCTGGTGACCAACGACACGCAGGTGAGTCGCAGCGGAAGAGAAGGTGTGGGGGGAAAAGTGGCAGGATTTGGTAGGGACTGCTGGCACCAGTCGACCGACGACTGGTGGTGCCTTCCATTACGAAATTGAATTTTCATTTAGTGGCGCGTGCAACATTAAAACTTAATAAGAAAATCTGCAACCGCAGCAGCCGACGACGACGACGACGTCGACGCTAGCTGTGGCAGCGGCAGCGACAGCGGCGGCAGCTGCGATGGCAGCTAAAAGAAATTTGTCATCAACTTTTTTTTATTGCGAGCAGCGCAATTGAGGAGACGCAGCGTCGCACAGTGGGGCCAAAGTGATTGCAAATCAGAATTAATTAGAATCTTTAGCAAGAGAAAGAAGTAGAACAAAGTGAAGCTTTTGAAGCGAAGAGCGGCACGAAAGCACTGCTAATAATTATTATTAATTTTGAGATTAAAATTCTGGAAAATAAAAAACAAATTAGTGGGTATTTCAGCACAAGATTATAAAGTTCCAGCTCTTCTTTAAACTATTGCACTCTTCGTGTCCCTCGATTCCCCCTGTCGACACTCAATTCTAATGTGCTTCGAACTGACTGCAATCGATTTGAAAAAAGGTTTAGCACGCTTTATGGCACTTTGGGGCGCGTCACACTGTACAGTGTACACTTCTGCTTGCGGGAGGGGCACATCAAATGCTCTTTTGATGGCACTTTGAGACAGTCCCAGTCTGAGTGCGAGTGTGAGACTCTCAGTCGTCCGCGCTGGCTTCATATCAGCGGCAGCATCTCCTATCAAAGTCAAGAGTCGACATTTTAAAAATGTTTATTGCGCCATCTTGGCGCGCTTTTTATGACGCGTTGCGCGTCAAGAAGCACCCGCGGCTCCCCTCCGGCTTTGGCTGCTTCCCACTCAACTCCATCTCCCTTTCTCCCTCCCTCCCTCTCTCACTTTGTGTCTTTCTTTGAACTGCAGTGCGATCCAGGCGTGGGCGTGGATCGCTTCTTCCATGCCATCTACACGCAGCCCTCGACGCGCATGATGATGCTGCTCGGCTCCGCCTGCTCGGAGGTCACCGAGAGTCTGGCCAAGGTGGTGCCCTATTGGAACATTGTACAGGTAAGTCTTGCACACACAAACACACACGCGCAGCGTCCAATAGACACGCCTGATTAAAATATGCAAATATGCCCCGGCCCATTGGGCGATTACTCAAAAATTTAATCAACTCACGTGCCGACTCGACTCGCTCGATTAGCATAAATACCACGGGCTCAGGGCTCAGGGCTCAAAGAGCAGCCAATAAACATTTCCGCGCTCAAGTAAACAGCCTGCTACAAATTATTAGACAAGCGACAGCAGCTAAGCGCTGTACGACGAGTGAGTACTCTTACTGTGGAAACAACTGGCAAAAATTACAATAATTTGAAGATTTTGAAATTGGAATGTAATGTGTATTTATAGGTATAAGATTAATTTTGGATTGCAGTAATATATAGTAAAAGTGAAGCAATTATATGACATTCAAAAATATTTTCTGATCCTATCCGACCTAAGATATAGAAACCTCTCATTTTTTAATAACAATTCTGAAATGAGAAAAAAAATTGAATATGAAAGAATAAAACTGGCTAAGGCAGGCAGAACCAACAATAATTTACTTAAGTACACACTGTATGTAGATATATATTGACGATGAAGATAAAAAACAGAGGAAAAAAAATATAGATGCCTAAGGATTTTGAAATTTGAGAGCTGAGAACGGAATAAGGTCATATAAAGATTTCTATACCCCATTTTATTCTCAAACTCAGCTAGACTCTAAGAGAGGTCCCTAAAATAGATCTCCCAGTTGCATATGACTTGATGCAATACGCAGATTCTCTGACTCTACGCACTGCCTGATTGCATCGACAGTGCCGGCCGTGAGAGTATTGTAAGACACGCGTGAATCCGGCCCGTTGCTGCGGCGAGGCGTACATAAATTCACTTAGGAGCCTGCTGCATGCAAATGCCGCATCGTGTCGGGGGCGTGGACCGAGGGGGGGTTCAGGGGCGACTGAAGCTGCGGCTCAGCTCGACTGCGTTTGGCCTTTGAAGTTCAGTTTGGATGCTTGACTTGCCGCGCGTATGTGGCGACTAAATGAGCCGAAACTTTGCTGACAACAGGCTCACACACACACACACACACACACATACCATAACACACACACAGACGCAACTTTGACTGCACGTAACAATTGTGTGGAATGTTGCTCGACTGATTACAGGTCTCCTTTGGCTCCACATCGCCGGCGCTGAGCGATAGACGCGAATTTCCGTACTTCTATCGCACCGTCGCACCGGACTCATCGCACAATCCGGCGCGCATTGCGTTCATCCGTCGCTTCGGCTGGGGCACAGTGACGACCTTCTCGCAGAACGAGGAGGTCCACTCGCTGGCGGTGAACAACCTGGTCACGGAGCTGGAGGCTGCCAACATTTCCTGCGCGGCGACAATCACATTTGCAGCCACCGACTTTAAGGAGCAGCTGCTGCTGCTGCGGGTGAGTTATGCTGCCCGGTCGGAGGGTTGAAGGTGTCCCTTTCGGCTTCGCAACATATTGACAAACATGAGAAATGGCCCAATGGCCAACCGCTGTTGTTGTTGTTGTTGTTATCGCCACAGGAGACGGACACACGCATCATCATCGGCAGCTTCTCGCAGGAGTTGGCCCCGCAGATCCTGTGCGAGGCCTACAGGCTGCGCATGTTCGGCGCGGACTACGCCTGGATACTGCACGAGAGCATGGGTGCGCCGTGGTGGACCGACCAGCAGACACCCTGCACCAAGCACGAGCTACAGCTGGCCGTCGAAAACCTCATTGTCGTCTCCACGCACAACAGCATCGTGGGCAACAACGTGAGCTACAGCGGATTGGTAAGCAGATTGATTGCATAGATTGGCCCAGGTCCCTGGGGGGAGGCAGACCACAGTGGGACAAAGTGAGCAAGCTGCAAGCAAATAAGTGCTGTAGTGACTTCAGTTCTTGTGTTATTTTCTTTATCAGACCTATTTCCCTTCCTAGCACTATTTTCTATTCAAGTTTTAGTCTTATCCTAGTCAAAGTTCGTTTTCTTGTACTTTTTACTTTCCTAGATGTAGACCTATTTCTTTTGCTAATCTTTTTTAACAATTTTCCTAGTCGCATTTCTATCTAGTACAGTCTTGCTGTAGTCCTATTTCCTTTCTTAGTCATAATTTTTCTCTAATCCGAGTTGGTTTCCTTATCCCATGTAGTCCTAGTCCTAGTTTCTTTCCAATTTCCTTTCTTAGTCATAATTTTTCTCTAATCCGAGTTGGTTTCCTTATCCCATGTAGTCCTAGTCCTAGTTTCTTTCCAAGTCCACTTTCTTTGCTTACTGTAAACCTAGTTTAATATCTACTCCCGTTTCTAATTTGTGCTGTGGTCCTATTTCCTGTCTTAGACATAGATCCCCTCCTAGTACCACTTCCTTGCGTAGTCCATAATTTTCCTTCTATTTCCAATTCCACTGCGTTTTCCTGCAATTGCACCCACTGTGCTGGGAATGAAATGATTCATTTGATTCTCGTGCAGCCCGAGGCAGCGATTGCTGCTCGTAGGCGCAGGATGATAAAATGTTTATTATCGTTTTAGTGCCAGCCATGAAATCGGCGGCGCATAATGAGCTGGCAATCTCATTACGAGGGGCTAGTAGTAGGGGGCGTGGCAGTGTCAGTAGCGCTGGCAGTGGCAGCAGAGGGTCGTATAAACGATGAGTGGTCGACTTAATCGCTTGCAATTTTCGTTTCGCAGAACAATCACATGTTCAACTCGCAGCTGCGCAAACAGTTCTCGCAGTTCCACGAGCAGGACGCGGGCAGCAGGCGGAGCGGAGGCAGCGCCAGCGGTGGCAGCCACAAGCGAGCACCACAATCGGATTTGCGAGCAACTGGCAGCAGCAACGGCAGCAGGAGGAGGCGTGGCACCAGCACTAGCAGCCATTTGCTGCCCGAGGTCATTTCCCGTTATGCACCACAGACCTACGACGCAGTGTGGGCGATTGCCCTGGCGCTGCGCGCTGCCGAGGAGCATTGGCGCCAGGATGCCGCCCAGTCCAAGCTCGATGGCTTCGACTACACGCGCAGCGACATGGCCTGGGAGTTTCTGCAGCAGCTCGGCAAGCTGCACTTCCTCGGAGTCTCGGTGAGTGACGGAGACAGAGAGAGAGAGAGAGAGAGTGAGAGGAAGAGAGTAGCAAAACGGAATTTGCCCATTAATGTGTCAATCTCGGCAATTGATTTTATTTCTACTCATTGCAGGGTCCCGTCTCCTTCAGCGGTCCGGATCGCGTGGGCACCACCGCCTTCTATCAGATCCAGCGCGGCATGCTGGAGCCCGTCGCCCTCTACTACCCGGCCACAGACGCGCTCGACTTCCGCTGCCCGCGCTGCCGTCCGGTCAAGTGGCACAGCGGGCAGGTGCCCATTGCGAAGCGCGTCTTCAAGCTGCGCGTGGCGACCATCGCACCACTGGCCTTCTACACGATTGCCACGCTCTCGAGCGTGGGCATCGCGCTGGCCATCGCCTTCCTCGCCTTCAATCTGCACTTTCGCAAGCTCAAGTAGGTGCAAGTCCCCGGCGATTGCTTGCAGTGCACTCTCACTCGCTCGCTCTCTCTATCTCTCTCTTTCTCTTATGCTTTCTCTCTCTTGTGTGTGTGTGTGCTCTTCTCTCCTCTCCACAGAGCAATTAAACTTTCCAGCCCGAAGCTGAGCAACATCACCGCAGTGGGATGCATCTTTGTTTATGCCACCGTCATCCTGCTGGGCCTGGACCACTCGACGCTGCCCTCGGCGGCAGACTCCTTTGCCACTGTTTGCACGGTGAGTTCCCAGTCCCGCGCTCCTGAGAGCCTGAGCCTTTTGTTTGAGTTTCGGTTGTGCAAGCAGACGAGCTACACTCGAAAAAATATTTGCTGCATTTAAGACGCTCCCAAAAGGATTGCGCTCGCTTTATCTCCGCCATGATTTGCTTTTTTTCTGCTCTTTCTTTTAAAAAGTTCAATTTCCCAGCTCAACTGAGCGTAATTCTTCTCAGTGCATGCAGAGAGGTGCCTTCTTTCCCCTGCCCCCGCCTGTTCATCAAATATGACTTTCAGTTTCTGCACAACTTTCGAGTCGCGCTCATGTGTTTGCCTTATTTATGTGAATTGCCGACGGACTGACAGACTTGCCTGGTGCGGGCTGCGGCTATAAATAGCTGAAATATTAAGAGCGAAATCTGCGTAAATCCTTAACCTGCGCTACACACCCTCCCTTCCCCCTGATCCTGCGAGCTAGACGAGAGCCGGCACGCCGTAAAGTCCAATTTGATGCCGTGTTGTCATCGCGCCGCCAAAAAAATTCCACTCCGGGGAAATTCGCAGTCTGCTGTTTGTTCTCCGTGTGTTCTCCATGTAATGGCTGCACGGGGAAAAGGGGCGAAGCAGGGGAAACACACACACACACATTCACACACACACACGCACGCAGAGGACACGAGAATTCACAACTTTTGTGTTATTCTTTATTTTGCATAAATTTCAACGAGGCCTCCAGCGCCTTTGAGCCCTGCTGTTGTTTCGCTCGACCCCGCCCTGTTGTTTTCCTTTCTGGCCATTGATGACTTGTTTAGACCCGCGACTCAGTCCACAACACGACACCGACCACCCCACGGTCTAATCTCTCTCTCTCTCACGCACTCTCCTTCCCCCTTATAGGCCCGCGTGTATCTACTGTCGGCGGGCTTCTCGCTCGCCTTCGGCTCGATGTTCGCCAAGACTTATCGGGTGCACCGCATCTTCACACGCACCGGCAGCGTGTTTAAGGACAAAATGCTGCAGGACATTCAGCTAATTCTGCTCGTGTGCGGCCTGTTGCTTGTCGACGCCCTCCTGGTCACCCTCTGGGTCGTCGCCGACCCCATGGAAAGGCATTTGCATAATTTGACACTCGAAATCAGCGCCATTGATCGAAGCGTTGTGTACCAGCCGCAGGTGGGTGTCCTTACAGCAAGCTAAGCCTATACACTGACAGAAATAGGCAAGAATTTGTCAACTCGAACATGATGGATGGTTTTACGGACAAATGGATATACAGACAGAGCATAAGTCAGTTAGTGATACGATGAGACAGACAGACAGATAGACAAACGGACAAAGAGGCTGGCAGGCTGAAAAACATACAGGCAGACTGACAAACGGACAAATGAACAAATAGATAAAAAGACTGGTAAATAAACAAAGAAACGGACAACTGAACAAAACGGAACAAACATATAAACGGACAAAGAGGCTAACAAGCAGACAGACAAATGAACGGACAAGCAGGCAAAAAGGTTAACAAGCAGACAGACAGATAACCTGAGAAACGGACAACAGACAGTAAGCCAAACTAAGAGACAAACAAATTCCTCTCGAGGTGCCTTCGAGATTTCTCTCAGTGTACAGCGGCTAATGCGAGCTAATGCGACTTGTTTGCAGGTCGAAGTTTGCCGCTCGCAGCACACACAGACCTGGCTGGGCGTACTCTACGCCTACAAAGGTCTACTGCTGGTGGTGGGCGTGTACATGGCGTGGGAGACGCGCCACGTGAAGATTCCCGCCCTCAACGATTCGCAGTATATCGGCGTCTCGGTCTACAGTGTGGTCATTACGAGTGCCATTGTTGTGGTGCTGGCCAACCTGATCTCGGAGAGGGTGACACTCGCCTTCATTACCATAACAGCCCTAATACTGACCTCCACGACGGCGACGCTCTGTTTGCTGTTCATTCCCAAGCTGCACGACATCTGGGCACGCAGTAAGTGGGGAAAAGACTCCGGGGGAATAACTCTACAGCTTTTCGTCTTCCCCTTCTTCTCTATCTCTCTATCCTGCACAGACGACATCATCGATCCCGTGATACACAGCATGGGCCTCAAGATGGAGTGCAACACGCGTCGATTCGTGGTCGACGATCGCCGCGAGCTGCAGTACCGCGTGGAGGTGCAGAACCGAGTCTACAAGAAGGAGATACAGGCACTCGACGCCGAGATACGCAAGCTGGAGCGCATGTTGGAGTCTGGTTTGGGCACCGCCTCGACCACTACCTCCTCGTCCACCTCGCTGCTCGCTGGCCACGCGCATCTCAAGCCCGAGCTGACCATTACGAGTGGCCTGTCGCAGGCTCCACTGCCGCTGCCAATGCCCAACAAGTCGCGGACGCCCAGTATCTCGGGAATACTGCCTAATCTTCTGCTCTCCGTGCTGCCGCCGGTGATACCACGTGCCAGCTGGCCCTCAGCGGAGTACATGCAGATCCCTATGAGGCGCTCGGTAACCTTCGCCTCGCAGCCGCAGCTGGAGGAGGCCTGTCTGCCGGCACAGGATCTCATCAACTTGCGCCTGGCCCACCAGCAGGCCACAGAGGCCAAGACGGGGTTGATCAATCGACTGCGCGGCATCTTCTCGCGCACCACCAGCAGCAACAAAGGCTCCACAGCGAGCCTGGCCGACCAGAAGGGCCTAAAGGCTGCCTTCAAGTCACACATGGGCCTCTTCACCCGGCTGATTCCCTCCTCGCAGACAGCCTCCTGCAACGCGATCTACAGCAATCCCAATCCGGTCGAGGGTAACGGCAACGGTTTGGCCATCGAGGGCAGCTGCTCCACCAATGGATCGCATCTTAAGCCCATGCATCGCGGCTCACTGACCAAGAGCGGCACCCACCTCGACCATCTGACCAAGGACCCCAACTTTCTGCCCATTCCCAGCATCTCGGGCGAACGCTTCGACCTGCAGCCGGTGGCCGAGTACGTGAAGCTGCCGGAGACCAAGGTGAACTTTCAGCTGCCCAGCAGCCGGCGTCCGTCTGTGGTGCAGCCTGCGGTACCCAGTCTGCGGGAGCGTGTGCGCGGTTCTCCACGTTTCCCGCACCGCATTCTGCCGCCCACGTGCAGTTTGAGTGCTCTGGCCGAGTCAGAGGATCGCGGCGGCGGCGCTGGTGGCGGCGGCTCGGAAACGTCCACTGCAGTCGGCAGCTGCAAGTCCATTCCACGCATATCGCTGCAGCATGCCACGAGCGGTGGCAACTGGAAGTCCATGGAGACGGCGGCCAAGTCGCGGCTTTCCCTGGACTCCCAGGAGGAGCAGCCGGCAGCCAACGGTGTCGCTTAGTGTGTTGTAGTAAGTCCAGTGCCCTCTTCAGCCAGCCACCCAACCAACCTACCATTCACCCACCACCAGCAGCAACCACAACCAGCCATCATTTCCGCCCAATCCTTGTCAATTAGAAGTGAAACACCAAGCAATTATTTCGACACGCGACTCGTCCGCCTCCTGCCAAGGGAACCGCGCGTGTGCAACTGACCAATCATCGGCTTAAAGCAATCAAACGCATTAGGATAACGACGCTAGTTAAGTTACGATATTCGTAAACCTCCTTCGAGTAGCTAGTCATCTTCCACCCAACCCCCCTTCCCCCACCAGCACCCTTCAATGTGATTGACCACAGCTCTTGCCAGAATTTCTCTTCGTAGCATAAGTAGAGATTTTTGCTGCATTATTTGCACAAAACGTAAGCACTCGAAAGCTCTCTTCGGTCTGTTCCCGCTTCCAAATTCTCCCGTGAATCGTAAGACTTTCGAAGAGGCTAAATTAAATAAGCTAAGATTTTTAATTCCATTTTGATTTTGTTTTCAATCCAGATTTCCTCTCAATTTCTTCAATTTCAAATATGTTCCCGATTCCATTTTCGCCCGTGAACCGTAACACTTTTGAACGGGCTCCAGTTTGCGTTTCCGATTTGTTCTTTATTTTTAAGACTGTTTTTAATTCCAATTTGGAGCGCAAATCGGAAACATTCAATTAAATCCGTTTAAATTTCTTTTTCGTTTCGATTTCTACAAGTTTATGCTCGATTCTCTTTCCGATTCCAACTTCCTCTGCAAATTGGAAAAAGTCCAAGCAGAGCAGCTTATGTCCGTTTCAGGATTTCTTTCATAGGCATCTCTGTTTTCTTAGCCCTTCTCAGACGCTCTCTTTTCTCTCTCTCTCTCTCTCTCGCTCTGACTATTTCTTTAACTCTATCGTTGTGCCAAAGTACGCAGCGTCGCCTGCGGGAATGTCGCCTACGTCTACGGTATCCAGTAAGCAATACTATAGTTTGTAGGGTTAGTCAACAATATGATTAATTATCGCCAGTGCATTAGGTGCGTGGCGAAGTCTCGTATCATGATGCAGAAGGAACGTTGCCACCAAAAAGAAACTCACTTCTGCGTATGCGTACAGTGGTCACTCGCCTAGACGAAACTCAAGCCATTTACATACTATGTTATAGAAGAATATCTGAAAATGTTTTGAAAGCCTATCAAATATGCTTTAGACTAAGTTACGAAACCAATCAAATTTTACCTTAATTGTTAGAGCTATTGTCGATAAGTGTTAGCTAAACGGCACTTGGCGTGCATCCCGGCGAGCGTCCACTGTACCCACTAGAATCGTCTCAGTATTTGTTGTAGCCAAAGTTGTAGTCGCCGTCGTCGTCGTAGTCGTAGCCCGAGAACTAGAATAAGTGACTAAGTTTTAGCATTGTAATCCAATTCGACCCTCTTTGACTTTGACTCCGATGCCAACCTCACAGCCCCCTGAACCCCTGGCCCTTGATACCAAAGTATTCAGCATAACGTCAATAAACAGAGAAAAAAGCCAAAAAAATAATGATTAATTAATTAACTTGTTTTATTGGGTGGCAAGGGGCCTCGAGCAGCTCGAGGACAAAACAGAAATAATGACTTTCTATAAAGCCGAAAAATAAGTTTGCCAACTCAAGTGGGGCAGGCATGCAGAACAAAAGTGGGCGGGGCATACTACACACACACCACACAGCACACAGCACACAGCACACAGCACACAGAGTTCAGAGGGAAGCCGAAGCACAAAGAGAAACAGAAACTAATAGAGTACGGTGATTAAGTTGACATTGCAATTTGTTACTATAAATAAATAAATAAAATCGCATGAACGAAATTCCGGGGCGGTCGACCTGGGCGGTCGCCGTCGTCGGCGGCGTCGTGTCGCTTGAACTCCGCCGGATCGTGTGAATTTATCTTTATGCTCGTAAAAACAAAAAAGGCACATGAAACGAAATCGTGCAAATAAACAGCGACAACTGCGGATGGCAACATCGGCATCCGCATCCGCATCCGCGACTCTGAGCGAATGCTCCGACATATTTCATGGCTCCATGCCGCATGAAGATTTATCTGGCCGACACGTCGCACTTCTCACCCGCTCAACCGCTCTCGCCCACTCCCCTCCCTTATGCTGCCTTCAATGTATCTGTGTGCACATGTGTGTGTGTGTGTGTGTGTGCTACCGGCTGGCGCACATTGCGCATACGTCGCGTGTGCCGCATCAATAAAAACGAAGCAGTTTTGGGGCTTGCCTTACATTTGGTTTATTACGTACAAGGAGAGAGAGAGAGAGAGAGAGAAGAAACCCAGCGGGGCGAGAGCGACAGCCCGTTCAAGTACCTTTTGGCCAAACAATAGAGAAGAAGTGTTTATTTATTGTGCAACTGGCAGCTGGCGACACAGCCGAGTTGCCCTCGAAAATATTCATTTTAATCAAGCTAATTAATATGGTCCAGTTAGGCGGCCCCTGACAAATGAGCACGGCTCGCAGACCGCAGTTGCCAGTGTCCCCACAGTTGCCAGTTCTCACCTCATTAAAGCAAAGGCCGCACAATTCAACTCTCGCTTAATTAGTGAACTGCGCCCCAAGCTCCACTTGTCCCAGTTTCCCCAACCTCCCACCGCTGTTCCTGCAGCTCTTCTCGCACTTTTCCCCCTTGTCCTCGCATTCCCTGTGCATTATTTTCGGGATTATCGAAAGACGCTCAATGAATTCCGGCCAGAGTACAATGCCCAGGGGCTGCTCTCCCCCCGCCCACAGTCTCTAACTTGCTTCTGCCTGCCCAGGTAAGAGGCTGCTGCTGCTTCGTTTTATTTACATACCTTTGGCATAAACTGGTCGAGTTTATTTCGTGTTTCGATCCCGCTCCCCCGACGGAGCGGAACAACACACACATAAAGCGGCACTAAGTTATTTTCAATCAATAAAAATAACATAAACAAAAAAGCAAGCTGTAAAAAATACACTCAAGTGCTTTTCACATGCACACACACAAGCACACACACACTCGAAGAAATAAACGCATACATAATGCGATTTTTTCTTAAAATTTCTTAGTTTCTTTCTATTAGTTAAAAAAATAAAAAAAAACACGGTTGCATAATTTAAATTTTTCTTTTAAGTTATCGGTTATTTTAAGTATTATTTTAGAATTATGTTTTTAATTATTTCGCTAGACCGGAAAATGTTAATAACGTAAAAAATTTCTTTTAATTGAATGCCAATTTGAGAACTCAGCAGAGATTTTTCCAGACACAAAAATTAACTCTCTTAATTTAACGTTCCCATTTCCCTTCCCTTTTCCAGGCGTCTTAGGACCAATATTTTGCGCTCAGTGTAGGAGGAGCAACAATTTGGAGGCAAAGGAAAGCTCTGTGCTCCCAATTTGCCAATAAATTTGCTTGCCATGCATTGCCCGTATTTCAAAAGCTGAGCAGGGGAGTAGGGGAGGGAGGGAAGCAGCGTACAGAACAGCGGAGAAATGGGAAACGAGAACAGAAATATGTGGCAATGTGGAGAAACGTCAAACTGTGTGCGGATGGAAATGCTGGCTAAAAAGTTTTCCTCCCCGTGAAGATGACAAAATATGTTCATATAGATTTAGTTAGGAATTGCTGTCTAAATGGAATTGCCCCGCCCACTTGTGCAATCTGCCGCATCCCCCGGGGGGTGGACTGAGAAACCTAATCAGGCGTGAGAACATGCGGCTGATTTCGCACTCGGCAACATTTTCCATTTCCATTTCCTTTGCCCGTCACACACGCTGACAATTTGCACTTTTAATTGGAGGTGCCAAGATTATCGGCTCCAAGGAGCCTCTAATTGGTTATCTGACAGATAGATGAGATGACGGCAGGCCGGAGAACCGCTGGATTGGGGGCGGGGCAGCGGAAAATCGGAATCTCAATTCAACGATAAATGACAAGCGGAAAACGGATTTCTGAACGACTGAACGTCTGATTGACATTTCAAGTGTCAATGCCAAGTTGCAAAGGCAGAAAGAGCATAGCATAGAAAGAGAGAGAGAGAGAGTGAGAGAGAGAAGGGAAGGAGAACAACGGAGAACGAGCCAGAAGCTCAACTCATGCAAATCTGCTTCATAATGCACAGTATGGTAAAACAATCGGAATATGTGCGTGGGCTTTAACTGTTTACAGCTGCACCGAGAGAAAAGCCTAAGTAATAATAAAATAAAAGAAAAAGCTGAATGCGGATTAAAAGTTAAGAAATAAAGAAAAGAGCTGAGAAAAATTAAAATAAAAACAAGTAAGGAAAGCTACAGTCGAGCGCGCGCGACTGTAAGATACCATTTACCCTATTCGAAGAAATAATACAAAATAAAATAAATGGTATAAAAATAAAAAAAAAAGCAATTTACATTAAGAAAAAAAAATCGACCCGCGCCAGATTCGAACCCAAGAACTCTCACGAACTTTGTAACTTACGAGTCGGACCTCTAACCACTAGACCACACAAGCTTACGCCATGCAATCGGCAAATTAGGCTTTTATTGACGCGGGCCCTCTACTGCGTCGATTTAACGTTTTGGTTAGGAATCGCTAGCGCCCATAACTTTGTATGGGGAATTCGAACTCCTATAACTTCTTTGTTATTAAAAAATAAAAATTGAAGAAAGCTACAGTCGAGTGCACTCGACAGTAAGTTATAATTTACCTTTGGCTGCTAAAAATAATTCTTAATATTAATTACTTTTATTCGAATTAATAACAACGCATCGCATATTTCCGAAATTAAATACACATGCATTGACGCTAATGGCACATGCCGACTGCACGCCGATTGTGCGTGCGCAGTCGGCGCAAGCATTGAAGCCGAGCCTCTGCTCCGTCTCTGCTGCTGTATGCAAAACTTCTCGCGCCTAGGAACAGACCATGTGCTTCAGTGATTTGTTGTGAGAGTTGTCAGCTCTATAACTAAATGTCCCCGGTTCGAATCCCAGCGCAGTCTTCATTTTTTTGTATTGCTTAGAAAAAGTTTTTGTTTTTATTTTTTTTTTTTTGCATAATATACTTTTCATATAGCGCAAAATTATTAAAAAAAAAAAAAATTGCCCAGCGCAGGATTCGAACCCGCGACCTCACGCATCAGAAACTTGCGAGCCAACCATCAAGACCACACACAGTTACGCAGTGCGATCGGCAAAAAAAAAAAAAAAATTGCCCGTTGCTGGATTCGAACCCGCGACCACACGCACCAGAATCTTGCATGCAACCATCTAGACCACACACAGTTACGCGGAGCGATCGGCAAATGAGACTTTTATTGATGCCGGCCTTCTGCTGCGTCAGTTCAACATTCTAGTTGGAATTCTAAGCGCCCACAACTTTATATGGAAGATTCAAACTCCTATAACTTCTTTATTTATTGTCCGATCGGATTGAAATTTATAGGGTAGATCTGTACTATGGTAAGATACAAGAGTGTTAAAAAAAATGTTTTGTTATTTCCCTACTTTTCTTAAAATTCAATAGTTTGGGGGCGGTGGGCGTGGCATCCAAAAGTTGAAAATCAAACATTCTTCGTAATGTTACCAGGCACCTTACTTTCAAATTTGGCGCTTCTAGCTTTTCTAGTTTTCTTTTAAACTATAAAAATGTGTTTTTTAGAGGCGGTGGGCGTGGCATCCAAAATTCTAAAATCCAACTTCTGCATAATGTTGCAAGACACCCTCCTACCAAATTTGGTGCGTTTATCTCTTTTCGTTATTGAATTATTTGGAAAAAATCGAAATACGCATTTATCGATTTGCGGAGGCGGTGGGCGTGGCACATCAAGTTTGAAATAAACTTCTTGTGTGTATTGAATACACGCACACTCCCACTAAGTCTGGTGCCTCTAGCTCTTTTAATAGCTGAGATCTGTGTGTTCATACAGACGGACAGACGGACAGACGGACAGACGGACAGACGGACAGACGGACAGACAGACGGACATGACCAAATCGACTCGGCTATTGATGCTGATCAAGAATATATATACTTTGTATGGTCTGCCACGCCTCCTTCTGCCTGTTACATACATTTGCACAAAGTTAATATACCATTTTTTACCCATTTTCAATGGGTAAATGGTATAATTATAAAATAAATTTATAATAGACGCAAAAGCTTCAGGTCCAGTCACACCAAGATTAATTCTATGAAATATAAGAGTTCTATCTTCTGTCTTCCATCTTCTGTTCTCAGTAAGGAATATCACACACAATTTCTGGCTGTGTATGGCTACAGGTTATTACATAGATGATGTGTGCCATAAAGCTGCACAGAAGCAGGGAAGGAGAGCAGGGAGCAGGCTCGAATGGAGTACTAAAACTCAAACAAATACGCACGAAAGAGCTGCGGGAGGGGGAGAGACAAAGGGGAAAAGTTGTTGATTTCATTGCCAGAAGGCGATGCAAAGGAGTTGAGCGCGTCTCAAATTGTCGCGAGAAGTGGGAGAGACAGAAGACAGGAGACAGAAGGCGGGAGATGGCAGGCAACAGATAGAAGTAGCAGGAAGCAGCAGCAGGAGCAGCTGACTGCGATTGGGATTCAGCTAGGGTTGGGTTCGGTTCGCTTCAGCTCGCTTCGGTCTGGTCATGGATGGAACAGATGCACTCACATGTTAAGATGCGTAAAAATACCATGGGAAATTACGCGAATGGAATATCAGCCAACACTCATACACACACACACACCGAGTGACACACATGACTGAGTGGGGGTGAGGGTTAGAAGTAAGAAAGAGCGACAGATGGAGAGAAAGAGTGAGCGAGTATAACATAATGTTGTTGACATACTGCAGAGCAGAGCGTGAGCCAAAGCCAACAACGAGCGGAAACGGAAGTTCAGCGATGGCGACAACGACAGATGAGAATGAGAAAGTTGTTGGAGTCGCCGAGAACTGATTGCCAAGGCAGAGAAAGCGAAATGAACGAGATATAAATGGAGCATTCCTGCATAGCAGGTGCCACGCAAGGAGCTGCAGGAGCAACGACTTGAAGAGGCACCACAAACTACTTCGTCCAGCAGAGTGCAGAAAATCAGCAATATTTTAGAATATTTTTGCTGAGTCTATGCAACTAATCTACCCTGCACGAACAGCTTATTCCACAGGGTACAAGCAACGCGCTGGCGACGTGGCGGCCTGGCAGCCAAATGATTAATTTCGACAAGCTGCCACGAGCTGCCGAGGTAAGGTTCGAGTGGGCGACTAGGCGAGTGGGCGTGGCATGGCTGTGAAGCAACTCTGCAACAAGAAGTACGTGCCTGCGTCTGGATTTATTGGCAATGTGTAAACTGAATGCAAAGTTGCGACAACGTGCGTTGATTTTGTACTTCACAAAGAAATGAAGCTCGAGAGATTCGCAAGCGCAAAACTGCAGTTGGGAGTAGAGAAAAAACTGGCAGACAGGAATGTGCAGCAGCTTGTGCCCTTGCAAATTTTGGCAATTGTCTGCCTTGAGTTTCAGTTGGATTCTCACTCGAAATGCAATTGCAACGTGCAACACGAGGAGGCGAGCCGAGCGGTAATTGCAGCTTACGTATTTTCCTCAAATTTTCTAGCTAGTTTGGGCTTCCTTTTACCCCCTGCCCGGTCTGCTCTAAGTCCTCTCTTCTCTTCTCGAACCACCTGACCGGCTGTGTCGGCTGTGTTTGATTTGCGGTTGTGAATCCAATTGCACTGCAAATGAGGCAAACGAGCCGTGCAGCCATTAGCTGTCGCCCCTGTCTGTCGCATTGTTTGCCCACAGTCCATGGCTTTACCCCCTCGTCGACTCTCTTGGCCATAAATATTGGCGCACATTAAATCGTTTGGCCGGCATTAAATTCTGCTCAATTGCCCTCGCGTTGGCCGGCAGCCACATCATTAATTTGCAGGCGCTGAAATTTTAATTAGAGGCGAGTGCGAGCCTGACAAACGTTAAGACTGACAGGCGGAGTGAGAGGGGAGGACACAGAGGAGTAGAATGAGGGAAAGAGAGAGATAAAGAGTGGAAGGGAGAGAAAAACTTAGACTGGAAAATTGTTGTTGATCAATAATATTCACTCATTGCATTGTTTGTTGTCCCTTTTAAATGGGTAAATGGTAATTTTAAAAAGAAAGAGCAAAGCCTTAAGCCGCAATACTGGACTTCATTTCTGATAATGCATTCTGATTTCGAAAATAAAGTGTTTCTGCAAAAAGTTGAAAATAAAACCGTGGAAAATCAAGGATGTTCACACAGATTGCACTGCGAAAAAATTAAAATGCTGCTTAATTTTCCATAAAGCTTTGAGTGGCATCCTTTTTTTTCTACATGCTTTTTATATTGTAAGGATATTTACATAATTTTCTTTTAACACTAAAGAGTCGAAATGAAAGGTAGGAAAGGCAGGAGAGGAGAGAGAGAGATCGTGCACATGGCGATAATGGTCTGCGGATTGTAGTCATAGTACATTCGCGTGTAAACGAAAACTATAAGAAAATTATTCCGATGCAATAAACTTGGCATACCTTTAGATACTCAATCTGCGTTAGCTGCATCAATTTCCATTCACATTGCTGCGATTCCCCGTAACTATAGTTACATAATTTCACTTGTCGAAGTTGCTGGAGGAACCTCATCAAAATTCGGAAACTCAAAAATGCGAAATTCATTGGTTAATTTGCGGCACGCTGAAGCGTGTCAAAAGCAGTGGGAAAAGTTTTCGCGAGCTGCGCTTCATTTAACGTGAAGGTAACCCGAGTAAACTGAGCTGAACTCAACGACAACAGCACTTGACACGCAACCTCGCATACAACCACACACCAGCACACACCCATACACACATTCACACACAAACACAACGGTACAAACACTCCAAAGACAAGGCGCACATGGTACACGCGGCGTATGCGTAACCTGCAGCTGTCCCAGCGCCGCCGCCTGCAACTTTTGGCGCGATGACTTGGTAAATATTTTCATTGGCGGCAGCAACGGCAACAACAACGACTATAGACGGAAAGCTATATACACAATACAGTATACTATATGGAGCGCCTTTTGTCTCGTAAACTCAACTATATATAAAAATAAGTTTTAATTAGGACGCAGTCAAGTTTCGGCTGGCGTACGCGACGTATGCGTAATCTGCGAGAAGACCGAGCGCAACTTTTAATCAAAACTTGCGTCGCGCTTTTGCTGCTTTCAGCAATTATGCGACAAGAAGTCACTTCGAGTGTGCACCCCTGACCTGCCTGCTCTCCACCCTCCCCCCCTCCCCACCACTCGGTCTGCCCCTGCTGCCACATCGTTTCGTTTTACAGTTTACCTCTAATTAAGCGATGCAGAAGCGACTTTAAAAGAGGCGCGCTCAGGCAATGCAACATTAATGCAAACGCACACACACGCAGGCACACATACACAAGCACACACGCGTGTGGACACATAATGCCAGGCGACAGCTAATAGCTGCTTTTATGCCACAGTTTAGTTGCCTCTTCGCGCCACGTAGGCAACATCAAATTTTTCGGCTTGCCGTGATTATTATGAAGGGTCGAAGGTCGTTCGCCAGCTGAAACTGAAACTGAAGCTCCTGCTCGTAATTTCATTAAAATTTTATTAGCTCAATATGCGCGCGTCTATGTATGCGTGTGTGTGTGTGTGTGTGTATGAGCGTGCGGGTTGCGTACGTGCGTTTTGATACCATTCGAGCAGCTGCGCAAATGAAATTATCACCTATGCGCATTACGAAGCAAAGCGTCTCGCTGGTATTCAAAATGAGTACTCAGTACTCAGCTGCACTGCGAGAAATATACCTTACTTAAATACCTTACCTTATCAGGCAACTTCGACTTCAACTTCCCTATTAAACCCTACACTTTGCGCGCATTTCTTTCAGTGCACCACAAACACACACACACACACACACTTTAAAGTCGTTCGAAAACCGCTTGAATTTGCTTACAAATTGAACTAGTTCCCCTGCGGAGCCGCTGGTTCACCGAGTCCATTACGAAGACCAACACGCAACACGCACTCACATTACCCGTCGGCAAAAGGCTTTTAATTTACATTTTGCTATTAATTTCAACCTCAAAGGTTGCGCCAGCCTGAAAGGAAAAAAAGAGACACAAGGAGAGAGAGGGAGAAAGCTGGAAAGAAAGGGAGAGAGAAGCGGGACGAAAGGAACCCCCCCCCCCCCTGTATCAGTGTCGTATCACACAAAGCCGCAAAGCCGAACGTGGGCTTTGGTTAATCCGGGCAGTTGAAACGGCTGCCTCTTACACACACACACACGCACACACAGATCACACACGCACGCACACACACGCACCGAATTCGAGCTGAAGTGAGCATATGCAGGCGCTGCCTTTATGTTTTCTTGATTGAGTTTCACCTTTTGCATATGAAATTCAATTTAATCAGTTTGCCAGGTCATAGGCTGTCATCACAAACGCACACACGCAGATAGACACACACACACACAGGCCCACGCTCAGTCACTCATACACACACACACACACACACACACACACACACACAATGCAGCCAATAATAATGAAGTCCTTTTGTTGCTCCGACATTTTCAACACAAATTTGCCTTGCGTACACGCAACATACAATTTTCATACCCCGTAAGCCACTGACTAGCGGTTATGCTCGACGAGCAGCAGCTACAAATCAATACGTCGTTGGCCTTTTCTTTCGCTCTACAGGATAACTGCTGCGTGCTGCTAAAAGCCTTCGCACATTGCACAATTTGCCGACCTCAATAATGTTTTCACTTGGAAATCAATAAATACAAATAACAAATATACACACTCACACACACCGACACACACACAGACACACTAACACAGAGGACTCGAGTGCGAACCCATACCCAAACCAGAGCCAAAAACCAAGACCGCAAACCGAAGAGCGGAGCACCAGCTCTTGGCGGCCATAAACGGGCAAATTGTATGCAAATAAATACAAGCGAATGCCGCAAGACAAACCGCTGTATAGCCTGCGCCCCTCTCCCCCCTCATGCACATGCCACCCCGCACCGCCCTTGCCTACTTGAGCTGACAACAGCTGAGGCAATGGATACACAATGCTGACGTTGCAGCTTCAAACCCGAGCACGCCAATAAAACAAGCTCGAGCACAATCCGGCGACAAGACAACTTTTTATTAACTCTTTGGCTCTCGCTGACCGCATCTGTGGCAAGTCTCAGGCCAGCCACGCCCCCGTGCTGTCTGCGCCCCAAGTCGCACGAAATTCGTACCATTCACGCACTGGAAATGTCTCAAAATAGTATTTTAGCTTTATGCAAAGGCGACGTTCGTCCGTATGTCTATATGTACGTTTGTCCGTCTGCCTGTCCGTCTATCTGTCTGTATGTCTGTCTTTATGTCCTTCCATCTGTCTTTCTGTCTGCCTATCTATTCGTCTATCTGTCCGCCTGTCTGTCCGTTTGTCTGCTTATCTTTCTGTCCGTCTGTCTGCCCGTATGTCTGCCTGTCTGTCTGTCCGTATGACTGTTTATCTGTCCGCCTGTCTGTCTGTCTGTCTGTCCATCTGCCTGTCCGTCTGTCTATCTGCCTGTCTGTTCGTGTGATTGTTTGTCTATCTGCCGGTGTATCTGTTTGTCTGTCTGTCTACCTATCTGCCTATCTCTCTGCATATCTGACTTCCTGTCGGTCTGTCCGTCTATCTGTCTGTCCGTCTATCTGTCTCTCAGTCTATCTCTCTGTTTGTCTGTCCATCAGCGCAACAAAAAGCTGAAAATGATGCGTACGTGTAGTGAAGCCTTATAACAAATCGATCTGATATTTCGAATGAAATTCTAACAGAAAAAACAGATGAATGGTATCCAAAAGTCGAGAACATTCTACTGTAGCTTTCTATACTTATTTTGGTCTTACTTTGTCCGTCGAGGGAAGCGTCAGCAGCAGCGGGAAAAAACTTTTTCGACTCACAACTTGTTGTCGGCATCTTGCGAACTTCGCCTGGTCATTTCTCATTTCTCATTGCTCGCGCCATGCAAATCAACACTGGGCCAGGGGAGGGAGCAGGGCGGGAGTGGAGTGGAGAAGAGCAATGCCGTCTCTTCTGCGGCTCGACTTTTATTTGTTTTTTTTCATTTGGCGACTGCTTAAATGTCCGAGCAAGCGACCCAATTGCGAGTTCTATTGATTCAAGATGCTTGCCTGCGAGGCAATCACATGTAACACATGCCGCAAGTTAGGCCATGCGGCAATACACACACACATACATCACATACACACACACACACACACACACACACACCCGCACAATACGCCTCCATTGTTCTGCCTGCTAATAGGCTTCGACTTTAATGTGCAATGACGCAGCGCCGAGAATACGTGCGTATGTCTCTCTTTCTCTCCCTTCCCCCTCTCTCTAACAGTCTCTCCGCTGCTTGTCTCTCGCTCTGACTGACTGTCGCAAATTTAATCGCATTTAGCTCATTTAGCGGCAAATTGAATTTGCCATGCAACCCTCCTCCTCGGCCACGCCCCCACATAGAGACAGCCTCTCGAAAATGAGAAATTCAATTAAAATCAAATTTTGACGACGCGCGCGTTACCAAACATTTTTCCGGGGCAGCTTTAAACAGATTTTCGGCTTTAACTCTGCGAATGTCTCGAATCAACAGAACAGAAGCGTTATGAACGCCCCTCCCTCGCCCCTTCACCAAAAATAAATAAGCAAAATAATTGAGCCACAGCAGACGACGGACGACTGAACAAACCTACAATCTCGCCCCGGGACACGCCCACCTCATGCCTTCCCCTGCTCCATCTACTGCTTCTCCTGCTCCTTCTGCGATTTCTTCATTGACGCAACTTTTATCGAGGACATGAGATAATCCCGCCCCTGTCGCTTTTCCCCACTTCATATTTTCATGGCAGCAGATTTGAGTCCATTTCCCCCTGCTTCCCCCTCCCTGCTGTGCCGTGGACACCAACTAATCAGCATTGGGATTAGCTCGCTGCGCTCGTCAAAAGTATTGGCCAGTCTGAAACTGACTGAACGAAGTGTGCCTGCTGCTGCTTCAGCCTGTGTTTCTGTTTTTGTGGCGATAATTAGGCGTTTACCAAAACTCCCGCCCAAAGTCCAAAGTCCTCTGGCCAAAAAGATGATTTATTATCCATGCGCTGCAACAGTTCAGAGCCCCTCGATTTGTTAGGCGCCTCGGAATCCATCTCTCGGATGATGACTAATGTTTCTCAAATTCGACTGGATATGGCAAAGCCTTTAATTATGTCTGTCGCACTTGCACTCCCCCCGCCCCCTCCTTCCCATCACTACGGTTCAGAGTTGCAAACGGTCTGCAGAAATTCATCGTTCTCAAGTATTATAGGAATATCTTGAATCTATCTTGAAAATATATTTATTTATCTATTTTTTATTTTCTCTATCTCTCTCACACTCTCATAATTGTAGAGTTGCAACCATTTCTGACTAGAAATCTGTCTGTCTTTTTGATATTTGAATAACATAGAAGTGACCAGCTGCAAGTGTATGAAAAACTGTGTGCAACTAACAAATATGTTTTAGATTAGCTGTTCGCACTCTTTGCTTCCGCAAGTTGGCTGGCAACTCTGGCCTGGCGACTGCTGTGCCAAAGTGCGCGCCTCGAAGTATGCAACACTTCGTGTGGCTGTTCTTTTATGTTAAACCAGTCGAGTGCGAATTCCCAAGAGAGCCAGAGAGAGGGGGGGGGAAGAGTGAGTGAGAGAGTGGGAGAGCGTGCCCCGTCGTGTTTAACAAACTGCACGCTATTCGAAGCAGCAGCTTGCAGCTTGCAGCTTGCAACATGCCGCCAGTCGCCCGCAACTTCCACTAAATTTGTGACAAACGGGCAGCTGTTGAGTTAAGTTGCAGTTTCATGAGCAACGCGAGACACGGAGCGGGGCAGAAAGACGAATGCGGTTGCACATGAAATGCAGCTAATGCCGCCGCACATAAACCCGTCCCCATCAGTGCGAACAGTTGCTCCGACGGAAGGACGCTGCACCGAAAGAAATATGAATCCCATATGAACATCCCATCTATAAATCGGATGAGCTGCTAAGCTCTGTATAAACATGCATATATTGTATGCATTTCAGGTTGAGATTTCAATTTGACCACAACAAAGCATCACAGAAACGATGAAGATGAAGAGCACAGACAAGACAGCCGGAAATGCAGACATATAACAGATAAACACAAATACAACTATGTATATAAATTATATATATATACGCTTAGATATATCGTATATTCTGCAAATACAAATAATTTGTTTGAGGCGAAGCCGTCATCATCTCGATGTTTCTTTCTTTCTGTGTGCGAATGGCAAACAAACGCAAAGCAAAGCAAACGAGGCAGCCGAATGTTCAATTGATTTGCATGCACTCGAGTTGCCACTGCGCTGCTACTGCTGCTGCAGTTGCTTCAACTTAAGTCCCCCCCTCCCCCTCTCCGCCGACTTGCTGCTGCTGCCTTCAGTGCTCGCTCCCCTCCAAACTGCTGGTCGGACTATTAAGTCGGTTGGCGAGCGTGGAAACAGCTCGCTGGGGAACTGTAAATCACGTCAAGCGCAGAGCACAAATTGGTTACTGGAACATACACGAAGCACACACACTCGCACACACTCGCAGCACACATGTGTGCGTTTCGTCAGACTAAATTCGCGCTTTTCAAACGTGAAAGCTTCGTCTGTAAAAATACTAAAGCAGTAAAAGTAATCTGCTCAAAGCGAAGTCTGCTAGGGGGAGCGGCTGGTGGGCATGCCAGCAAAATCATATTATGCTTATATATCTTATATAGTATACGAATTAGTTGGCCATTTCGAACAGGAACGTTGCTCAGCAGGATGCAGGAAACTGCTTCAAACTCATCTTATGCCCTGGCAAAAAAAAAAAAAAATGAAAAATAAAACAAGTGGAAGCAGCAGCGAGTAGCAAACGGAATGATACCCTGTAAGCAGCTCTACTACTGTGCTGGTAAGTTTTTCGTTATATCTAGTTTCAAGCTGCATACTCCTTTGGTAATTCGGTTACGGGGTATATAAATAAGACACTCACATATTTCACTTGAGGCGGCCGCCTCTATAACCTTGCCTCAACTGACATCCTGGCAGCAACGGCAACAACTACAACAACAGCAACTACAGCAACAACTACAACGATAACTGACAAGTGAAATGCAGGCCATGAAAACTGCAGCCCGCCGGGAGAAGCTATCGAAAAGGTACAAAAAATCATAATCATAAATATTGCATGCCGCTCGAAACGTGGCAGGCGCCTTGCGGCAGCGAGGCGACAGAGTGGAAGCAGCTGAATGCAGGCAGTTGGCGTTAAGTATACGCCACGTTGGCTGACAAAAGCTAAACCCTCGAATGGCCCCAAAAAAAATGCGCACAAGCCGCCGCCTGCTCTGCATATTTGCACGGCACTCCACTCGGCGCCAGGCAGATCCCAGCCAGGCGGGGGACGGGGGGCGGAGCGCCCACTCGTCTTGCTATACAAAACAACGTTGGGCTCACGCCGTAAAAATGATTTCACGCCGTGCGCCCCAAATAAGGTTAAAAAGGTGTTACAAGTCTCGGCGTCGGCGTCGGCGCTTAAACCGCTTTAGGTTATTTCAAGTTTCAGCAGCGAAAAGTTGCGCCAGTCTTCGCTGCAGCCCCGCCCTCTGGCACTACTTAGCGCCTCTATGGCGTGACACCTTTTTTACCATTCACACATCGAGCAAGAATAAAAGCGGTATATTAGCTTTATGGGATTGTATGAATATGGCAGAAGCAGCTGCTGCGACAGGTTATATTTAGTATATATTCTTTAACAGCAGCAATAGCCGAATCGATTTGCTAGAGTATCTAAGATTCTTCATAGTTTCAATCAAAGTGACTGAAAGGTAACTAAGAGTCAAGCAGACTCCAGTGTAGTTGTCTTTACTTGTTTCTGCAGCTCTTGGAACATTGTGAAATTAAAAGTTAAATGCGCCAAGTCAATAAAGGCGTGATACTAAAATAAAGATAAAGACGCCAATGCGACTGCCAATGCAAATGGATAAGAGCAGGAGTGGGTGAGAGAGCGGCGAGAAGGCAGGGGCAGAGCCTGACACATTTATACACCGAAAAATCCCTTAATACTATCGCATTTGCCTGGTGCCGGTGCCGATGCCTGTGCCGATGCCTGTGCTGGTGCCCGGCAATTGCAGCTGCAGCCGAAGCTGGAAATGGAGCCGGAGCCGGAGCCAGAGCCGCAGCCAGAGCCAGGACAATGGCGACACTTCATTTATGTCCTCTGGGGGCGACAACTGTTTGCACAGAGATAAAAGCGAAACTGAAGCCTCTGACTCTTTAAATGGCAAGCGACCGAGTGCAGACCCAAGTCCTGCAACCGGGGACCGGTGGGCGTATGGGCGTGTGGGCGTGGGACATTCCTCGGCAGAGGACTAATAAAATGCATCGCAGTGAATGCAAAGCGGAGCATCGCTTGCTTTTTCACTTTGCCAGCTCACTGACTGCGTTTGCTTTACTAATTGATGCACTACTTGGCACTTATGTACTCTGCGAATTATTATCCCCAGCTACGCCCACTCGTCCCACGCCCCCGCCAGCGTGGTAAGAGAAAGTAAGTGAACTACGTGACGTAAGAAGAAATTAATACTGCTGGCAGCCAATGCAAGTGCTAGCTGCGATTCTCTATACAAAGAACTGCACTTTGGTTCTGAAAGAGCTTGGAATATTTTCAATTTCAGTTTATTCACCCACTACTAAATCCAAAGAAAGGCGAATTGGTTTACCCGCTCTTCAAGCCAAATGCATTTCAATTAGAAATCACAAAGCAGCTATCATCAGTTATACCCATTACTCAATATACCCAAACAGAAAGTACTTAATTTCAACCTTCAATGAGTTTGGAATTTCTGCCCAAACTGAACGAACTTAATTTCAGCTCTGAGAATTTAAAATATCTTAAGAAAGACTGCATTCAAGGGCAGAAAGAAAAATAGAAGAACTTAACTTCTCCAAAACATTGGAATTCCTGAAAATAACACAGGAGCTAAACCTAAGTACTGGGTATCATTAAGTCGTATAGCTGCTTCCTTACACCCACACACTGAGGCTGAGGCTTAGCTAAGAAAATTGCACAATGTCAATAAATGGAAGATGGAATATGGTAACTAAGTGAAACGAAAGACGTTCGCCATCTTCTTCAGCAGCCCCTCTTTCTCTCTCTCTCTCTCTCTCTCTCTCTTGTTCCACTTCGCCTCTTTGCACTGCTCAATGGCGTCAGGCAGTCTGCTTATCTGCATTATCAGTGCGACAGATTAAAACGCCAATTGAAGCCCGACAAAAGCGCCGCAGGAATAATTGATGCCCCACCTTCGCAGAAGGAGGCGTGGCACACACACATATTCGCATAGAAGGCGCATTGTAAGGCCGCAGGCAGCAGCCGTCGGTTCGCTTTGCGGAAAATCAATGGGGGAAAATATGCAAAGCGTTTTTAATTAAAATTTGAAGATCTCCCGACACCGACAGACGGAGAGACGGTGAGACGGACAGAGGCAGAGGCGGAGCCAGCTTAGCCCAGGCTAAAATTATTATGTGTAGAGCGAATGAGCGCAGCCGAGCGTGGATTATTGCAGGGAAATTGTAAAAAGAGCAGGCGAGTGCGGCGAAATAAAGCCGTAGTTTGGCATTTTAATTGCAATTGCGGGCCGCGTTAAAGCTGTGAAAAGTCAGCCGAAAAGTTTGCGAAATTAATTGAAAATGTGCGAATTTAATTCAACTTTGCCCATTAACCTGACAAATAAGGAAATTGGTTTGTAATTGCAGCAAGAATATTGTCAATACTAAATATGCATATTGCCAGAGCAGTATATACATTCGATATAAGCAATTATATATACTATTATGCCATTATTTCCGGTCTTGCTGCGGCCGAGCCCAAACATTGCAGAGCACTCGCTTTTAGCACTAATTAGTCGATTTATGTGTGTGCCTGTGTGTGCGTGTGTATGTGTGTGTGTATGCAGTTTGCTAATTTGCCGATATATCGAATTCGAGCTATGCACTCGGCTAATATGCTGGTCTATCTAGTGCCCATTGCCCATTGCCTTCCCCGGGCCCTTGTAAACCAGATCCGTTTGCCACACAGTGCGTATGATTAATATTTAATTGCATTATGCTTTCCCATGTAAAATGCAGGCAACTAAAGTGCAGGCAGCCATATACTCTCTCTCTCTCCCTCTCTTTCTCTGTGCGAGTTGCAATTTAAATGGCCAAATGAAATTAAATTAAAATTTATATGCAACATCGCCAGCATCCGGCCGACTGCAGCTCCGAACACTTGGGGGACTTTTCACTCCGGCTGCAACGTGATCAAATTTGGAATTTCGAATTTACAACACACGCCCAACTTTGTCTGACCACTAAGATAAACAGCCAATAATCACAGCAATCACCGAACTGCTTATGATGCAGGGCTTAGGCCAAGTGGCAATTGCATTTGGTTTCCAAGCAAACGGGTTAATTAGGCCAAGCTGCAGGCTCAGCTGTATCAAAGCAAACGAGAGAGAGAAAGAGAGAGAGAAATGCTGAAGGGGAGAAGAAACTATTGAGATTGAAGTACGCACACTGATAAAATCGTAATCCTTCTATGTGTATTATTGCCTCGAATAAAACGGACAATAAAATTGAGATTGCGCAGTTTTATCGCTAAAATTGATATAACAAATTGAAACAGAGAGAAAAAACCAATTAAAAAAGAGGAATTAGAGTAGCTTCAACTATGAAATACCAGACATCACAATAAAAGCTTTATTTACACAATGCTTTACTATTCAGCAAAGCAAACTCAGTAAAGTCATGGGGCAAAGACGAGAGACTGAGGAGGAGCAGCACTTTAGAGGAACTTGCTATATTTATTTTCTGCTGCCAATTTGAAACTTTCCCCCTTTTCACAAAGCATGCATACCCTTTTATCTTTTTCTCTGCGCACAATTAAAGTGAAATTGTTCATGACAGTAAATATTTAAATGCGCTTTGTTAGCTTTTTCCTTTATTTAAATAGTGCATTTCACCTGCTCACACGAATAAAGCACAATTGTTCGAGCAGAACTTTTCGAATAAACCAAACACAAATTCGTAAAATATGCAAGTGTATGGCACTTCTAAAGGCTTAAAGAGGCTACTTTTAACTGACTTCAGGATTAGTTTGCGTTGTGCTTATAAATTAGTCGGGATTGTGGGGAATTTGTAAAGCATACTGCCCGAAAACCTATATAATTTTTCATTTGGATGTGCTTTAAGTTGAGGATACCATAAATTCAATCTACAGCCTGACAATGCGATTCATTCGGGCTTCTATTCAATTGCGGCGCACAATGGCAGGTTGCACTAGCTCTCCCTCTCTGTCACTCTATATCTCTCTCTCTTTCTGGTAGCTAATGTAAAATCCTGACTCGCCTTGTAGGTATTAATACAAGTTATTTGTGTGCCTCGGCGAGAAGCGAATGGTGAACACATTTTCCGGGCGGATTTCGAGCGATTGCGAGAAAGACACTTGCATAATGCACTCCTGCGGCCCAGAACTGCAGATGGGGGAGCGGGCTGCGCTGGGGGGAATGGTGGCAGGCGGCAAGTGGAAAACGGAAATCGAAATGTAATTTGTTCGCTGCACAACGTGGCGATCAGACACAGTTGACAGCCTGCGGCCATGGCAGACGGCAGGCGGGAGACGAGAGAGACGAGAGATGTGACAGGCGAGGCGCGAGACACCAGGGAGGAGGAGGCAAGCGACAAGAGGCAGGCAGCATACAGCGCATGTGGCACGTACAAAGGCGACAGCCTTGAAGATGAAGCCAGGCATAACCCAACACAAATCCTGAGACGAACTGCTGCTATCGCCTCGGCTGCAGCTTCCGCTTTAGCTCCAGTTGTGGTTTTGCCTGCGTTGTGGCTTTAAGCCACATTCGGCTTTAGATGATTTGGATGCTGTTGCTGTGGCTGTTGCCGTTGCCGTTGTGCTTTAAGCCCTGCACATCTTCCGGCTGACTTGCATGCAATTATGTCACACAAAATGTTTGTCCTGCACATCCTGCCATAAAAAACAAGCTAAACACTTTATTTATTTGCTGCTGCTCGTCGTTAGTCTTGAAACTTTTCGCATTAAACGAGAGCAGAGTTTGCCAAACTATGTGCAATGAAAATTGTAGAAAGCTTAGGCGAGCAAAGTGTTGGCCGACTAGATCATACCCTAGGAGCCTCTTTCAAGAATATTTGCATACTAATTCTCATACGAAATCTACTTTAATTCTTCTTCCTTAGTCCACACATGAGCGACTCTCGTATGCTAGCAGGGGATAATTAAAAAATCAAGAATATTTTTATATTCATTCGGGAAAACATTCCATTTATTCTGAGCAAAGAGATAGCTGTGCAGTCTACACCCCTTTGCATTCTCCCCTCAGTTACAGGGTATTGCAAACATAAGAGTCTCTCGTCCACTTGCAGTGGATGCACGACGCTACCAAAAAACGTTAGAGGCCCGGCAACAGTTGGCCAGAAGCCCAAAATTAAATGCCTTCTTTGAAGTGCTTACTCGGAACAGAGCGGAGCGGATCGGAGCTGGACAAGTCTATTTTAAACACACATTTCAAATGTTGCTGACTGTGCAGCCTGCCTTACAGTGGGTGTGTGTGTGTCTGAGTCTGTTTGCGTTGTGCGCCATGTGTGTGCTGAGATTGTGCCAGAGCAGATGGAGACTTCGAGCGGCTGCGGACTTGAGCTTAAAGCAGGCTCTCCTCGAGTGGCCAGCGAGCCTTTAACTTCTCAGGCAGAAATGGATCAAAAGTCAGACGCAGTGACTCACGGCGGGCAATGGGTAATGGGCAGCATCGACTTCTCGGGTCACCCGGTGGCGGTGGCACATTTTTATTGGTCATTAGTGCGAGCCTCTATCGGCATTCGTAAGCATTTACACATCGTTAAACTTTCATTTCCGGCAAATTAAGCGCATTCTATGTACCGTTCTGTCCTGGCCTGTCCTGGGGTGTCCTTCGGCCGGCCAACCTCACACACAATATTCACGCCGTGTCTGCGCTCTCTGACTCTCTTGTCCCTCACCACGTTGCACAGTGGTTAAAAAAGTTGCCCGAGCTGAAGCAAATTATATTCTGGAAATTATAAAAGATAACTTGAGCGTCACTTACTTCCCTCCACGCTTTCATACAGATATACGGACAGAGAAACGGACATGGCAGCATCCACTCTGCTAAATATGCTGATCAGGAATACATTTAATAAGTATAATCTGTCACGCCTGCTTCTTTATATACCAAATTTACCCACTTTCAATGACTGAATGATAAAAAAAAATCGTCCCACTGTGCGACGAGTCACCCGTTCGTTGCGTTGCGTCTTTGTCAGCAAAACGTGGGGAGGCCTTACAGCAGCAAATGACCACAACAAACCGACCCGACACCGACCATGGCACAGGACAGAACAGAAGAGGACACACCGACTGGGCATATTTAATGGACACGGACATGGCAAGCAAATAGAGGCGTGCAGGCGTGGCCCGGAGGCGGGCTGCGTACTTTTGTTTGCTTTTCAATCAAAAGTCAATAGCAGAAACGGGCATATAAAAGCGACAGGATACGCTGCTTCTGCTGCTTCTACTGCTGTTGCTCCAGCGTTTCCTCGTTTCATCGCACTGCCTGTCATTCTATTGTGCTCGTCATGTCCTTCTGGGCGGTTAGCCGCGGCCTGACACCGCCGGGCAAGGTGGCGCCCAAGCTGAATCCGACACAGCGTCAATTCCTCGAGGACGAGGAGCGTTATCGGGAGAAGCTCAAGATGCTCGCCGGTGGCAATGCCATGGACGATGTCTACGTGCGTAAGCCTGACACTGTCGACGATCCGCTAGAGCTGGATAAGTACGACTCCTTCTACGACACTACGAAGAGCCTGCTAGTCCTGTTCCAGATCATGGGCGTCATGCCAATCCATCGCAATCCGCCCATTAAGAACCTGCCGCGCACCGAGTATTCGTGGACGTCCAAGCAGGTGATGTGGGCCATTTTCATCTACAGCATCCAGACGACCATCGTGGTGCTGGTGCTGCGCGAGCGCGTCAAGAAGTTCATCACGAGTCCGGACAAACGCTTCGACGAAGCCATCTACAACGTGATCTTTATCAGCCTGCTCTTCACCAACTTCCTGCTGCCCGTGGCCAGCTGGCGCCACGGACCCCAAGTGGCCATCTTCAAGAACATGTGGACCAACTACCAATATAAATTCTACAAGACGACGGGCTCCTCGATTGTCTTTCCCAATCTGTACGTGCTGACCTACTCGCTCTGCATCTTCTCCTGGCTGCTGAGCATCGCCATCAACCTATCCCAGTACTTTCTGCAGCCGGACTTCCGGCTGTGGTACACCTTCGCCTATTACCCCATCATCGCAATGCTTAACTGCTTCTGCAGCCTGTGGTACATCAACTGCAATGCCTTCGGCACGGCCAGTCGAGCGCTGTCGGACGCGCTGCAGGCGACCATACGCGACGAGAAACCCGCCCAGAAGCTGACGGAGTACCGCCATCTGTGGGTCGACCTCAGCCACATGATGCAGCAGCTGGGACGCGCCTACTCCAACATGTACGGCATGTACTGCCTGGTCATCTTCTTCACCAGCATCATTGCCACCTACGGCAGCATCAGCGAGATCATCGACCACGGCGCCACCTACAAGGAGGTGGGCCTCTTCGTCATCGTCTTCTACTGCATGTGCTTGCTCTACATCATCTGCAACGAGGCGCACTACGCCTCGCGTAAGGTGGGTCTGGACTTTCAGACGAAGCTGCTGAACATAAACCTTACAGCCGTCGATTCGGCCACGCAGAAGGAGGTCGACATGCTGCTGGTGGCCATCAACAAGAATCCCCCGATTATGAATCTCGACGGTTATGCGAATATCAATCGAGAACTGATCACCACTAACATATCCTTCATGGCCACCTACTTGGTCGTACTGCTGCAGTTCAAAATCACTGAGCAAAGGCGCTCCCAGACGACCTAAGCACTTCGGTATATCCCTAAGAATGCACTACCCTATTTGATGATTTTTGGATTAATTTATTTCAAATGAAATTCTGTTTGGAATTGCGGAAGCTACAAAATGCTCACAATCAGTCTTTTTCGATCACACAGATATTTCATTTGAAGTGGCTAAGATCATACACTTTCTTTTAACTATATTATCAAGCTATAAAAGCTTCGATTGCACCACTTTCTAAATTTATATAAAAAAATATTCAAACTGGTATGACTTACCCATTTATTAGACAGCTTCCTCCGATATTACTGATCCCAGCAAGCATGGACGCCTTAGAAAATATTCAACCTTAATATCCGAAATTTATAGTGGGAATTCATTGCTTTATTCCGAATCGAATAGAGCAATATGTGCCACAGACCGAGTCCTGACCACAGTCGGAATACCTATCTGGGTTTCCATCTGGGCACCGTACACCTCAAGGCCGTACTGTTGAACTCACAGCTCGATATAATCTACAGCACGGTCATACGCTATGATATCGACCTGCCCGAGTTCAATACCATTGGCGGAGTAGATTCAGATGCCGTCGAAGATGAGTTTCTGGTGAATCCCGTGATGTACGTCAAGGCGCTGGACGTCATGCTCAACTGTCTGCAGTCTCAAGGTGCCGACCTCAAGACAGTGGCCGCCATCAGTGGATCTGCCCATCATTATGGTGCTGTGTTCTGGATGGACAAGGGTTTCCGACGTCTATGTGGCCTCAACCCGAACTTGCGCCTGCACGAGCAGCTCACCGAGAAATGCTTTGAGATGTTCCCTTTTAACACCCAAATGCAGCGCTGCCATAGAATAGAGGACCTGGTGGGTGGTACCCGCGAAATGATCAGTATTACGGGATCGAAATGCTACACTAACATGCAGGCGGCAGTGATACGTAGCATCTTCGAGATGTACCCGATTCAGTATATCTCTACGGTGCGCATTTCTACACACAGTAGCTTCATGGCTTCGCTCCTGGTGGGTAGCATGGCGTCCATTGACCACTCTGATGCGTCAGGTATGAATCTGATGGACATCAGGAGCAAGACCTGGTCGCCAGTCTGCCTCGAAGCGACTGCACCCAATCTGAAGGAGCGCCTGATGCAGCCAATAGCAACGAATCGACTACAGGGACGCATCTCGGACTACTACGTGAATCGGTGGAACTTCCGCCCGGACTGCATGATCGTCGCGGCAACGGGCAACTCTCCGTCCATCGTGGCCGCACTGAGGCCTGGTCCGGACTGTATGATTCTAGCGCTGACGAGCAGCGATACCATCACCTTGACCTATAAGCGGCGCCCAGCCCTGGACTACGGCCATGTCATGTGCCACCCGACGATCAGCGATGGGTACATGGCCTTGTTCTCCTTTCGAAACGGCAACCTTGTGCGACAAGCGGGCTGCATGGAGCTAGCGAACGGCGACTGGAAGCTCTTTACCGAAATGCTAGAGTCCACGCCGATGGGCAACAATGGAAACCTGATGATCCGCTTCGATATATTGGACTATCTGGCCGAGGCCAAGGGAACGCTGCGCTGGAACGCCGATGTAAAGGAACAGTCCGACGAAGCTATAAGAGGATTGCAGCAGTTCAATGATCCCAAAGTAGAGGTTCGCGCTTTAGTCGAGGGTCAAATGATGCGGCGTCGTGCAGTCGCCGAAGCAGCGGGATTTAACTTTGGTCCAAGCAGCAAAGTGATTGTGATTGGCAGCGGCACAGTCCATGAGGCAATTCTGCAGACTGCCACCGATGTCTTCAATACGCCCATCTACAAGCATGAGGGCCTGCCGCCCGAATTAATGGGCGCCGCCTATCGTGCCCGCTATGCCTTCTACGAATACCGCGAGGCGAACTGCAACTGCACCAAGTGCCGGATACGCCGCTGCAGGCAATCGAAAGATTCCTACGAGGAGTTCTACGCAAAACTACCCGACCAGTTGAAGCTGGTCGCCGAGCCACAGTTTGGCAGCGAAGCCATCTACGCGCCCCTCATCGAGCGCTGCAAGAAGATGGTGCAACAGATTTCCGAGAGCCAAAAGGTGCCTAAAACTCGCTCCAGGTACCGATAAGATTGTGGATTGTGCTGCAGCCTGTTCTCGATATATAGTAATCTCTTGTAATGAGCATGGTCCACGCTTATTTAATATTAAGTCCGAACTAAGTACCAAGCACTTTCCGATCACTAATTATTGAGTAAAGTAACAACAACAAAGAAGGCTAGAAGTCCGCATCCCAGCCGGACAGCTCGTCGGGCGGCTCGTTGAGATCGCAGGGGAATCGATCGAAGTAGCGCACGTCTGTCGGATGCGCGATGGGTCGCACGAATGGCGGTATCAGCAGCTGACTGGCGAGTCCGTCCCAATCGAAGCCCAGAAACCATCTACGAGATGAAGATTAAGAGCATTAACTGAGGAAGCTCGCTCCCCTAACTCTTTGCTATACTCACTTGTGCTTCTTGATGTCCTGTATGCCGCCCGTCTGGTAGCCCAAACGCTCGGAAGGAACATCGCGGCACAAACGCTTAATGAGTTGCACTGCCCAGCGGGAAATGTGCTTGGGGAATGTGATCATATCAATTCCCTTCAGAATGAGGTTATACGTCTGCATGGGATCCGGAGCGCTAAATGGAGGCCTGCATAATGAAAGAGAGTGATCGGATTAAAACTATAAAAAAAGGTTCTCCGTCCGTGCACAGTTCCCTCAGCATCTACAACTGTAAACTATTTTAAGTCGATTAAATTGGGTGAATGGTATCTTATTGGCGAGTTCACTCTCGAATTTCCTTCTTAAAATAAATAATTATCACTTACGTTCCATTCAGCAGCTCGTGGATGAGTATGCCTAACGCCCAGTAATCTACAGCCCGATCGTGTCCCTTGTTGAGAATTATCTCCGGCGCCACATACTCGGGCGTGCCGCAGAAAGTCCACGTCTTAGCGCTATTGCCAATGTACTTGGCGAACCCGAAGTCCACGAGCTTTACATAGCCCCTTTCATCCAGCATGAGGTTCTCTGGCTTGAGGTCGCGATAGATGATGCCTCTGGCGTGCAGGTACTCAAAGGCCTGCAGCACGCAGCCGATGATGAACTGCGCCGCGTTGTCTTCGAACGAGCCTCGATCTCGCAACATTGTCCAGATCTCGCCGCCCATACACGCCTCCAGCAGCATGTAGACGTACTTCTCGTCCCGGAATGTGCGATACAGACGGCAGATGAACGGCGACTTGGAGCTGAGCATGATCGTGCGCTCGCTATAGATGTGATCCTCCTGCTTGGTGTCCACAATGTGTCGCTTCTTCAGGCACTTCAGCGCGAACGTATCCTCGCGCCCCTGATGATACGCCTTGACGAGTTCCACCCGCCCGAAGCCGCCGATGCCCAGTGTACTGACCACCTCCAGGTCCGTCAGCTTAAGATCAGGGAACTCCTGCTGCGCCTGCGCGCCGAATAGCTCCTCGCTCTGCGCTGCCTGCTTCATAGCGAGCATGCGGTCCTCGTCGCCGTAGTCCTTCTCTTTGAGCTCACACAGATCGCCGATGAGTCGCTTGAACGAGTCCCGATCCAGGCTCAGGCACTCCACGCCCGGCGGCAGTGCAATTATGTTGGCCGTCCGCTTGTCCTCGTTGATCAGCGCCTGCTCCCCGAAGTAGTCCCCGCGGCTGAGCGTGCGCAGTTCCGTCTCCTCCAGCGAGGCGGGTGTCAGCTTCTGTGTGACCCTCACGTTGCCCTGCGAGATGAGGAAGAAGCTGTCGCCGGCCGTGCCTTGCCGTATGATGTACGTGCCAGCGGCATAAAACTCCAGCTCCAGGACATCGGCGATCTTGGCCAGCAGCTCGTCGCTGAGATTGCGTAGCAGCGGCACAGACTTCAGGAAGTTCACACTGTTCTCGATGCGCTGCAGTCCAGTGCGCATCATGATCTGCTGGAAGACACGTCGATCCAGCACCCAAACGCGCGCCTCGCTCATCACACGAATGGAGGCGGTTCTCGTGCAGTTGTACAGTATGGCCAGTTCTCCGAAGGCCTTACCCGGCCCCATCTTGTCCAGCACCTTGCCGTTCTGCATGACCGCAAATTCGCCCGCGGCGGACACATAGAGATGGGCGCCCACCTCGCCCTCGCGTATGACGAACTCGCCCGCCTCAATGCTGTTCGAGTACATGGAGTCAACAAGTTCTCGCACCTGTGAGGCATCGATGTTCTTCAGGAAATCGTTGTCCATGATGGCGTCCTTGATCTGCTGCTTTGCACTGCCGAGGAGAAGAGGAAAACGTTTGATCAACTCAACGCGCAGCACATCAGTTTGAAGCTCTCTACCTACCTGAAATCCTTCTCGTACTTGGGTATGGGCGCACTGTAGGATTGCTGCATGGACTGCACGCAGCTCTCGGCGGAGACACCCTGCTTCTTGATGGCCGCCGACTGGGGCTTGGGACGCACCTCGACTGGTGGGGTAGAGAGAGACGGGAGAGTCGATATGCCCATGGTGAGCGCCTCCAGATCGAACTCCGGACTGCCGGGCATGACCATGCCACAGGAACTGCAGACATGTTTGCGCCTGGGAGTGCTGCCAGCGGCCTCCCCGCACTGCTCCGGCAGCGAGCAGAGCTTTGTCTTGCTCGGCGACGTGGGCATCTGTTTGCTGAGATGATTTGTCGTCTGCTGGAGCACGCTCTGCATTGAGATCATCAATTGAAAGGCGTCGGTTAATCAATTTTCAGCAATTTACAATTGAGGCTCCAATCAGCAACGCATGTGATTGCACCACAATTGGGGCGACAGCCACAGACAACGAAGCCGCACGAGACGCACACTCACGTGCACAGTGGGCTTATTATACTTATTATATTATACAAATGGTATTTCAGCTTTGTGCGAATGCAGAACTAGGCGTGGCAAAGTATATACTACTGTGAGCAAGAATTAAGGTGAATATTTTTGTAAAGTCAAAATTCTTTATTTATTCTCCTATAGTATACACATAGAGTTCAGCAATTACAAGAACTAGAGACACCAAATGAATTGTATGAAGATACCCAAGCTTACGCAAATCAAGTTAAATTCAAGAGCTCTCGACTGAAGCTTTCTTTTCTTTCTTCTTTCAATTATGATGAAAGCGAAGCACAGTGCGCGCGCCCTGACCTTCGGAGCAGAGTGTTTGCGGGCCAACTGCAAGCGTCGCCTTATCATAGACCCAAATACCCAAATAGAAATGCTAAAACTGACCTAAAAAAAGCTAACGCGAAAAGATAATGCCTGGAAATCCGTATATGGCTCACACGGCAAACAAGATAAGCCGAATATCAGTGCAAAGTATGGCGCCACGCCTCGACCCCGGCCACGGCTCCAGTGCCCAAGCCCAGATCGTTCCACTCCCTACCTACCGCTCCCTCGCCGACTATCTGTTGCTCCCAAAATTATTTACATAGAAATTAGCAATTCAGAAATTGTCTGAGATACCCTGTACGCAGTGCAGCCAAGCGAAGAGTGCTGCTCGAAATTACGAACATTTTATTAATAATTGCGTTTATTGCGACCGGCTACCCCAACAATTCATTACAGCATTTACTACCATATCAGAATACCCTGCAGCTCAAAAACAAAACTGTAGTAATATACAAATTAATGTTTAAAAGATATTACAGGGTATTACCTAGTACATATCTGTCATGACAAGTATGTGAATTCAATTCTGTGCAACACATTAGAATAAGTTGACAAGACACTTCAAATCCAACTACAGGGTACCTGCAAGTCAGGCATTGTCCCGTGCCCGTGCATGCTTAACTATTTATACCATTTACCCATTGAAAATGGGTAAAAAATGGTATATTAACTTTGTGCAAATGTATGTAACAGGCAGAAGGAGGCGTGGCAGACCATACAAAGTATATATATTCTTGATCAGCATCAATAGCCGAGTCGATTTGGTCATGTCCGTCTGTCTGTCCGTCTGTCCGTCTGTCCGTCTGTCCGTCTGTCCGTCTGTCCGTCTGTCCGTCTGTCCGTCTGTATGAACACACAGATCTCAGCTATTAAAAGAGCTAGAGGCACCAGACTTAGTGGGAGTGTGCGTGTATTCAATACACACAAGAAGTTTATTTCAAACTTGATGTGCCACGCCCACCGCCTCCGCAAATCGATAAATGCGTATTTCGATTTTTTCCAAATAATTCAATAACGAAAAGAGATAAACGCACCAAATTTGGTAGGAGGGTGTCTTGCAACATTATGCAGAAGTTGGATTTTAGAATTTTGGATGCCACGCCCACCGCCTCTAAAAAACACATTTTTATAGTTTAAAAGAAAACTAGAAAAGCTAGAAGCGCCAAATTTGAAAGTAAGGTGCCTGGTAACATTACGAAGAATGTTTGATTTTCAACTTTTGGATGCCACGCCCACCGCCCCCAAACTATTGAATTTTAAGAAAAGTAGGGAAATAACAAAACATTTTTTTTAACACTCTTGTATCTTACCATAGTACAGATCTACCCTATAAATTTCAATCCGATCGGACAATAAATAAAGAAGTTATAGGAGTTTGAATCTTCCATATAAAGTTGTGGGCGCTTAGAATTCCAACTAGAATGTTGAACTGACGCAGCAGAAGGCCGGCATCAATAAAAGTCTCATTTGCCGATCGCTCCGCGTAACTGTGTGTGGTCTAGATGGTTGCATGCAAGATTCTGGTGCGTGTGGTCGCGGGTTCGAATCCAGCAACGGGCAATTTTTTTTTTTTTTTTGCCGATCGCACTGCGTAACTGTGTGTGGTCTTGATGGTTGGCTCGCAAGTTTCTGATGCGTGAGGTCGCGGGTTCGAATCCTGCGCTGGGCAATTTTTTTTTTTTTTAATAATTTTGCGCTATATGAAAAGTATATTATGCAAAAAAAAAAAATAAAAACAAAAACTTTTTCTAAGCAATACAAAAAAATGAAGACTGCGCTGGGATTCGAACCGGGGACATTTAGTTATAGAGCTGACAACTCTCACAACAAATCACTGAAGCACATGGTCTGTTCCTAGGCGCGAGAAGTTTTGCATACAGCAGCAGAGACGGAGCAGAGGCTCGGCTTCAATGCTTGCGCCGACTGCGCACGCACAATCGGCGTGCAGTCGGCATGTGCCATTAGCGTCAATGCATGTGTATTTAATTTCGGAAATATGCGATGCGTTGTTATTAATTCGAATAAAAGTAATTAATATTAAGAATTATTTTTAGCAGCCAAAGGTAAATTATAACTTACTGTCGAGTGCACTCGACTGTAGCTTTCTTCAATTTTTATTTTTTAATAACAAAGAAGTTATAGGAGTTCGAATTCCCCATACAAAGTTATGGGCGCTAGCGATTCCTAACCAAAACGTTAAATCGACGCAGTAGAGGGCCCGCGTCAATAAAAGCCTAATTTGCCGATTGCATGGCGTAAGCTTGTGTGGTCTAGTGGTTAGAGGTCCGACTCGTAAGTTACAAAGTTCGTGAGAGTTCTTGGGTTCGAATCTGGCGCGGGTCGATTTTTTTTTCTTAATGTAAATTGCTTTTTTTTTTATTTTTATACCATTTATTTTATTTTGTATTATTTCTTCGAATAGGGTAAATGGTATCTTACAGTCGCGCGCGCTCGACTGTAGCTTTCCTTACTTGTTTATTTTTCAATTTTCTGCGTCTGCCTCGGCGTTCTCTTCTCTTCTGGAACGCGCGTGCTGTGGCCCATCGGAATTACGGAATCGCATGTATTTATTTACATAAAGCAAACACTCGAGCGCAGCGGGCGGACGAAGCTGGCGGAGGGGCAGCAGACGCCAAAGCAGAAGCCGCGGCTGATCCACCAATTAGCGCAGCAGAGCCGCAACTGTATCTGTATCTGTATCTGTATCTGCAGTTGTAGCTGTGGCGGGAGCTGAAGCTGAAGCTGTAGCGGTTTCTGTATTTGTATCTGCAGTTGTAGCTCTAGGTGTATCTCATAGCTATAGCTGCTTTTGATTCCGTATCTATATCTGAAGCTCTATTGTATCTAAAGCTGTAGTATATCTGGAGCTACAGCTGTCTCTATGTTAGTAACTGTAACTGGTTGTTATAGGTTTCTTTCTGAATCCGTATTTATATCTGCAGTTGAAGCTGTTAAAAGTGTTCTGCAGCCATATCGGGAGTTGAAGCTGTCTCTGTAGCTATAGCTGTAAGTGAATCACGAGCTGAGTCTTGAGCTGCATCTGAAACTGTATTTGTATCTTTGCATATAGTTGTTTCTGGAGCTCTGTTTGTATACGTAGCTGTATCTGAATCAATCTCTGTTTTTTATCTGAAGAAGAAACTATGACTATAGCTGCGTCTGCATCTATATTAATCTATATCCCAATTTCTGTACATATATCAGAAGCAGAAACTATGGCTATAGCTGTAACTATATCAATCTCTACATTTCTGCATCTACAACTGTATCTGAAGCTGAAGCTGTAGCTTTATCTATCTGCTGTTGTATCTGCTACTATGTCTGCTACTGCTGCTGTAGCCGCCTCTCTGTGCTCTGAGAGCTCTCATTATTTCTGCTCCTCGGGCCACAGCAACGCGCACGCCGAGCTGAAAAATAAATCTCGCCAAGAAGTGCTAATCGCTTGGCTCAATAAAAACGCTTTACAATTTAAATATAAACACGTCGCGAAGCTGTGGATCTGTGGAGCTGTGGCGAGTGGCGGCGCGCTCTGATGAACAATGCCAAACGATGTTCAAGTACGAAACGATTATGGAGACGGATCGAGCGAGTTACTAACTAAAACTAACACTAACACTAGCACCAGCACTAATACTACTGCAGTCGCCATCAGCTGTCGGCGCAAGGGCATAGGGCACGACTAGCGTCTGGCGTCTGGCGTCTATCGTCTGGTATCTGGAGACAGTATCTAATTCTACGGTATCTGGTGAGCCGCGGCTGCTGCTGCTTCTGCCCGGCCAGAGATAACGACATGCGACGCAATTGATACGATTGTGCGCGTATTCCAGATACATTTTGCTGCTGTTGCTGTTGTTGTTGTTGTTGTTGCTATTGTATTGCTACGATACACACAAAGCAAATACAAATTAGTCGAAAAAAGCAGCGGGCAATTGTAACCGCTGCTGTGGCTCCTCGAGTTGTTGTTGCTGTTGTTACTGTTGTTGTTGTCGTTTTTGCCTGTGCGACGCTTATCTGCGGCGCGACAACAAATAACAAAACAAAACAAACAAACGATGCATTAAACAATGACAGTGAACATCTGCCCGGGCCGCGGCTGATGTCGCTCGCAGGGTTCCCTACGCGCCTCTTCTGCCCGGGGGTTGACCCAGTGCGCGATTGATAACTCAACACAACCGCCCACCCCCCCCCCCTCCCACCTAACTCTTCAATTGCAGTTAATGGGATTATGAATATTATGCATAGCTCGCTGCTGGCTCAGGCATTTCTCTGGCTGCTCTTCAACTACTTTAACACCTTGACTCCTTGCTAATTGCTTCCACAAATACTTCCGCAGCTGCTCCCCTCTCTCACTCGCACTCGCACTCTTTGTCTCTGTCTCACCTTCAGCTTGTGTATCTCGCGGTGTAATTTGATCAGTTCGCCCTCGCGATTCCGCACGAGCTCCTTCAGCGTATGCACATCGTTCAGCAGACTTTGCACGATGGCGTCCCGTTCCTGATCATCCATTCCCATGGCCATGGCTGTGCTTGCTCTCCAGTCGTCGGTTCAGTTCGCGTTTGGTTCAGTTCAGTTCTGTTCAGTTCAGTTGATCTTAGCCTCAGTTCGATTCGAATTGCATTCACACAGCGCTTGCTAATTAGCTTGATGGGGGAGCAGGCTCCCGACGCGAATCGCTTTCGCACGCGCTCGGACGACGACTGGCGCATAGCGCACAGCGCACAGCGGACAGCTGCTGGCTTCTTGCACTGGCCGATCGACGCGGCGTATGTGTGATTTCCATAGAGCGACATTAAGAGAGCAAGAGCGGGAGAGAGCAATTCGAAAAGCATTCGAAGAGCGCGCGCAGCAGATCGTAAAGAGACAAACGTGAGACGAGCGCTATCAGCTTTGATAACTGCCAAGAGATAACCGAAAAGGGTTGGCTAGCTAAATTTAATTTGGCCACTGATAGAAAGACAACAGCAACAACAACAACAACAGCAGCAGCAATGAGCAACATTTGCAACAACAGCGAAACAGCGAAAGCATAAGCAATGCCAGTGGCCGGCGCTTTTGTGCTTTACATTAAAGCCGAGCAGCGAGACAAAAGCCGGGCGTAATTTGATGATGACAGCTCCGCTGGCTAATGGCGCTGGCTACACAGTAAGAAAAATATATTTAGTCCTTCAGGATAGGCCTGCTTGTCGCTGTTAACATCGATGCCATTGTCTTGCTTCTTCGTCTATATTTTAATTTTTAATTTTATTGTAAGCGAAAGAAGCTTGTGGATGGCATATTAAAGTCTCCTACATAGAAAATATTAAATTATTTCTAAAACAGCTTATTTTATTAATAGAAAACTATTTTCAGCTTTGAAAATATTTTTTTAAATTATTTCAGGCTCAGTTTTTATTTCTCCCCCAAATAAATTGATTAGATTCTCCGCTATGAAATCATCGAAATGTTTGCAGCGTTATTTCAGACCGAAAAGGGTTTCTGCAGCAGTTGAGGTTTCTTTTCCTCTTAATTACAATTCATTTTCTCTTGGCAGTAACAACTTTCTCCAATGCGAAATTCTTTAAGTAAACACACAATTATTTTCTTACAGTGTGCACAAAGCAAGGGGTTGGGACGGACCGGACAAGGGGGCCAGAGATGCGCGCTCAAAGCGTAAAAATGCGAAATGAAAATGAAAATGGCAGCGCAGATGTGAAAATGAAAGCTAAACGAGGCGCGCGCAGTGGCCAGGGAGCAGGGGCCAGGGGGCGTGGCAGCAAAACAGCCCGAAATAAAATTGCTTTACAGCCATAATAGAATTATAGTGCCCACTATGTGGAGGCGAGGACGACCGCAACGGGGTCGGGTGTGGAGGCTGAGATAGAAATGAGGAGAAATGAAGGAATCATAGAGGGGGCTGAGGAAGCCGGGGAAGAGGCAGAGAAACAAGAGGTAAGGGGGGCTAAAAGCAAGTGAAATAAAACGAGGCACGGCAAGGACACTGATTCGCTGGCGGCAAACGGCGCAACGCTTCATCCGCTTCGCGGTGGCCCACATTTAATGTGATACAGACAGACGGAGAGGGAGAACAAGGGGTATCCGAAGAAGAGAAGCAGACAGTGATGTATGTGGCCGTGAGAGTGCGTGTCGACAAGAAAAATGCCACTGCGATTTGTGGGACGTGCGACGTGCCGACATCGCACAAGAAATCTGAAGGCGTCGAGAGGCACTAAAAGGATTAGCTGCTGGTTACATACATAGTTACATAGGCGGCGTAAGCGTAATGATGCAGCAAATGATCTATTAGAACGCAAATAGACCGACGGGGGCAGAGGGGCAAAATATTTCGTAATTTAATGCACAGAGACAGAGACAGAGACGTGCAGAGAGCCAAGCCGAAACTGGCGAAACTTTCGCCAGAACTGTGACAATTACACTACGCAACAAAACCGCAGGGGTGGAAATCCTCTGGATTTGCTGACTCTCACAAAATGATGATAAAACTGCGTATTTTATTGCAATATTTTGCCCCTATATTCCTCACTCTCATTCCCGACTCACGCTTTTATCGCACTCAAGACAAATGCGGCATAATGCGGCTGTTGTCTAGTGTTATCTATGAGTGGAGTCCCTCGCCCCTCCCGGAAACCCCTATTCCCTGTCGCGCGCGTCGTGGAACTAATTGCCCCAAGGACAAGACGCATTACTTTAAACGTCAATCTGCAGAGCGTCTAATTAATGGACGCTAATTTGAACTATGCCCACGGAGCGGCAAGCCAAACGGGACAGGCGGCAGGCAGCTCCTCCGTAGTTATCATAAAAGTCTGTTGCGCATTATGTGCAGGATGCTGTAATGCAGGGATAAGCTGCTGCTGGCCACAGCGAAACCTCAATTACAAAGGCAAATCCCGACAACGGCCGGGCGGGCGCACAGGCAATCAGTCTAAGGGACCGACGGGCCAACAGGCCAACTGGCTAACAGGCTAACGGGCTAACAGGATTTGTTGCCAATATTTACATAATAAATATTGCATATCAGTGACAGCAGCAGGAAGCCCAAGGATGGCCAGGACTCCGGGCCAATATCCATTTGCGCTTTGCATTTCTGTCACCGGCATATGCCAGAGATGTTAACCAGACACGGAGAGAACGAGTTCGATAAGTGTGATAAGTGACACGTACATAGTCAAACACACACGCAGTTGAACAGGACTGAAACTAGAGCAATATTACATGGAGACAATGCCCGAGTACTACAAAGAATACTAAGTGCATGGTAGCTTAGCAACAATCTGTTTTAAAGTTTATAGATATTTTTTGGCATAGCATTTTAAATATTCAAAATATATATTCCGAGTTTATACTATAGTTTTTATTTGTTTTTTTTTTTTTTTTGAACTTCAAGATATTTTTTCGCATCAACTTAAAGTTTCCTTTTCTAATTCATTATTGTTTTGGAAATTATTTCAACTTTTTTATTATTAATTATAACATGTGCACGCTCCAAACACTAACTGGAAGCCTTATTTTAAAATTGAAGATGTTTTTTGTATATTCATAGCACAGTTTTAAAAGCTTTTCCTGCCGACTACACATAGCCTTCTCTAGTTGCCCGCTGCTCGCCTGGCAGCACTGGCAACTCCGTGAAATGCGACAATACGACGGGCTCTATGTATCCCATTCGCCGCAGTTATCTACGGCATATGCATATGTAAATAAGAGCTTAAGCAGGCTTTGACAAATTCCACACTCAAGGCCCGTGTGACAGTGACAGGCTGCCTTGCCCCTACCCGACCCCGTTCAGTGTTAGTTATATTCTATACTCAGTTCTGAATGTGAATAGAATCAACACAAAAATCATTTCACAAAAATATACAAAATATTTATTTTTATACGTACGGCTAGAGATAGACAGAGCGCGAGAGAGAGAGAGAGAGTGATAGTGGCTGCGCGAAGAGAGAAAGGCAAAGACAACGCGAGCAAGAGGCAAAGAAAAGGATTTCGCAAGCACCCATCCACCCAATCCCGAAGGCACTTTAAGCAGGTAAGTAATAAGACTCCCGGTCAGTTCGATCAGTCTCGCATTTTCTACTCCCTTGTTCCGATGGGGAAGCTAACAGATACCCAGCAAATCCGTCTTGGCCATATGACATTTCAGGTAGTTATTCAATTAAAATCTCCACGCATTCGTCCACGCTCCCACCACAGTTGCACTTGAACTCCTTTGTGAACACAACTGGTGGCTCAGGTGGGACTGAAGCTGGGCGTGGGGCAAAGTGCACGCCTGGGATTAATTCCTGGCAGACCGAGTGGCCGCCGCCGCCGCCGCCGCAGCCGCCACCATCGCCAATCTGACCCCAATCCTACCCCAATCCCGGCATTGACCGAGAGCTCATTCATTTTCGGGCTTTTGTTGTTTTATGCTCGTGCTCGTATCTCTTTTATTGCCTTTGCCAGTGCCTTTGTCATACCCTGATCGAAAAGAGTAGACCAGCTTCGCGGCTCAATCGAACCGGAATAAAGTGTAACAGTGCAATTTACCATCAACTGCTGACAGCAAAATATCAAAGGTATATTCAGACCGAGCTAGAGATACATTCCATTACATTTTCTGCACTTACCTCAACTTTGCATATCTGTCTGCCACACTGCCAGCTTGGAAAGAGCACACAGAGTTCGTTGTGCGTGCGATGCTTTTGCTTTCCATTCTCATCCATTTTTTGTGTGCTGCTTGTTCGCTTGTCTGCTTTGTCCGGTGCAAGATAAATAGTAACATGTTTGCGCTACCAGCCCTGGTTGCTCATTTCCTCGGTTTTCCAATCCTCCCAGCGCTCTCACTCCTCCAATCCATCCTGACCCCATGCCACAAATACAGGTGCTATCGACGCGCAGCTGAATTATTTAATGGCTCATTTTCGTGATTTCCAGCTGCAAGTCGTTGATATTATGCTATATTCAAGCTTCACATCCCGCTCTGGCTGCCATTAGATAACGCTCAAATTTTCCACTGCCCGGGAGTCTTCACATTGTTCTGTCATGGACTCAAATATTAGGTAAGTTTCCAGCTCTGAAGGTTAACGCTGCAAATGGAGGGGAAAGAGAAAACATATTACTTGTAGATACTATTATTATATCGGGTATTTTCTAGTCGGGAACTTTGCAAATAAATTTAGATTTTTGCCTTCGTGTCATCCGTGGACAGACAAGTTGGACTCGAGTGCAGACGAGATGCTGATGGTTGTGCGTGTTTCTGAAGTTTTGCAAATTGCCACACACACACACACACAGTCGTACATATGTATGACCAGCGGACAATGATAGATTAGCTCTGTGTGCTGTGCCTCCATCTACATCTCCCACTCGATTTCCCTCTGCCTCCTCCAGTAGCCAGTAGTTGGCCTCAGTTTCCCTCTGTACTTCATCCGGTATCCGGTATCCTGCATCCTCTATATGCATTGCACATTAGAAAACTTCAATTGGCAGTGCCAACGTCTCTAGCAACAAAATTAAACTGTAATTGAAAAAGTCAATTAAAAAGTTTCGTATTGTGCGCTCTCTCCACGAGCAGACAGACATACAGACAGACGGGCAGACAAACAGACAGACAGACAGACAACCAGACAGCAGACGCAGACAGAAAGAAAGTACTGGCAAGAAAAGTGCTTTGTCTTCGTTGTCTTCTGCTCTCTCTCGCTCTGCGTCTCACTTCTCTATTTATGGCCAGCATGGCGGGGAGTGATACTTGAAGTCAAAGTTTTCTTGCCTTCACGCTCCAGTCCCCACCCCTCCCTCCGCCTCCTGAAAGCTGCGTGGCCGAGCAAAGTACTTAATTATCAATTAGTGTAAAGTTTTCATAAGCTCGCACTATTCCCAGCCAACCCCCCCCCCCTTGCTCCTTCAAGGAATTTCGGACGATGATTCTACCATTTACCCATTGAAAGTAGGCAAAATGGGTATTTTAGCTTGTGATTAACGTATGTAACAGGCAATAGTCGAGCCTGCAAATTCCAAACCGACAGAGCACTAAAAAGAACAGTTTGAATTTAAATTTTGCTAAGGGGTATCTACCAGTCGCGTACACTGTACTCCAGCGTTCTTAACTTTTAAGAGTTTTGGGGCAAAAGTTGAAGTTAGCGCGACGATTACTTAGAGTAGAAGTAAGAGGGAGACTTAAGTTGAGGCTTAACTGTGTCAAGTATACCCGGTACTGTAATAGTTCCCCCCCCCCCTCGTTCTCTTACCGGGCAGCTTGGAACAGCATGATGCATTTTATAGAAAAGCCCTGGCCGCGCAGGAGCAATCACATTTCATAGTGCCCAAGAGCTTGAAGTGCGTAGAGGAGATGCAGCAGCGCTGCCGAATCTGCGGCTGCTTGGACGATGGCACCTTCGTCGATCTGGATGCGACTCAGGAGTTCGAGTTTGACTCCTCGATTAGCAGCTATCGCGTGCTCTTCCAGCGCACCTCGCTGCAGTTTGTAAGCGCCAGTCGAACTGTTCTCATCGCCACTTGCCACTCACCTTACCCGATCCCCTCTTTTGCCTCGCTGTAGCAATTCCACACCATGCCGGATCTGCCGTCGCGCTTATGTGCCCGCTGCGGCTACAAGGCAAAAATCTTCTATCTGCTGACACGGCAATTCGTGCTCGGGCAGTACGCGATGCGTGCCACAATCACGGAATGGTACCACAACAAGTACAACATTGAGCCGCCAGAGCAGTTGGAGGATCAGCGGCGGCTTAAGCGGCAGCTGGCAATGGCAGAGACTACGCCACCGCCTCTGCCGGCATTGATTCCGGCCTCGCCGCCAGCCTCGGTTGTCGTGCTGGAAGCAAAGCGCAAAGAGAAGCCGGAGAAGAAGCTGCCGGCGTCAGGAGTGGGCCAGCATCCAGGCGAGCTGAAGCGTTCCGTTTCGGCGGACAATCGGTTGGATGCAGGAGTCTCCACGCCAAAGGGTGGTCGTCGCAGCGGCCCGGCCTCGCCAGAGGTGACGGGTCAGCGCAAGAACCTCGAAATCTGCCAGATGGCGCGATCCAGAGTGAACCTTGGATTCTCCACCAAAGTGCGTAGTCCGCTAAAGAAGACCACACAGGTGAGCAGTGCATCCCTGTGCCCTATTATATAAAATAAAATATTGAAATATTATTATATGAATATTATTTATCTTTTTTGCAGTCCCAGCCTCAGGTGCCACAGCCAAAGCAGACTGGACAGGGACAGACCGGACGCGGTCAAACGAATCGACTTGGAACGATCGGAGCACAGAATCGAGATCGCTTGACTTGCAAGTCAGCCGACCGACGCGAGTGCTTCGTGACTCCACGCGTGGTTAAGGGCGGCGGCGCGCGAGACGACAATTCACTGACCAAGGCTCCCACGAATCGCAAGTATTCCCAGCAGCTGGCGGCGGCCGACATTCCACTCAAGCCGGAAGTGCCTCCCTCCAAGGCCCAAGTGCAGCAAACGCTGCAGGAGCGCAGAAGCCAATGGCGCTAATCCAAGTAATTCCACCTGCCAACATCCCCGTCCCTCCCCTACAATAAATAAATGACGCACCCTATGAAGCCCTTAACCCCCACCACCCCTTAACCATCTACGCGTAGGTGCCGCCGTCCAGGACTCGCCAGCGATATCAAGCCAAAGCAGGAACATACGGAGCACTCGGAAGATCAACAGGGCGTTCATTCAAGTATTTCCCCAATCAATGTAGTATTAGTCTAGTTAGTTTGCCCCCCACCCTACCCATCATTCTTGACATAGTAGTATTAGTTAGTTAGTTAGCATCGCGATCTGGCACAACAAGCCCCGATCTTAGGGTACTGCGAAAACCTTTTCTTCAAATTCACGTATTAGACACAAAGTAAACTACAATCACCCAAACGAAGACTTACATTTTCCAGATTGTATACAACACAGAAAAGTGTAAAATGAAAATATTAACAAGTAAACAAAGTTACAGTCGAGTACTCTCGACAGTAAAATACCATTTACCCACTTTGGCCGTTACAAATTCTTTCCGATTATTAAATACGTCTGATTGTCTGATTTGTCGATCTCACGCACATAGGCATTTTCACAAATACAAATGCACACGCATTGACGCGACACAAACATAACCTCGCACGGGGAACTTCTTTTCAAATTTGGTGTCTCCAGCTCTTGTAGTAGCGGAGTTCTGTGTGTTGATATAGAGAGACGGACAGACAAACGGACATGGCATAGAAAATGTAATGCTAATACGTTGGCACAAGTTCATGCTTTAAGTTAGGCCCACTAGAGGGTATAGCACGCTTAGCCTTTGAGCATTACAAATGCCAAGAGCAGAACTAGTTGCAGTAACTAACAAGAAGTTTCTCTGACGGGCGGAAATGCGAACTAAGATGGATTCGTTCCCGCATGCCACATGCCACATGATGCCTTCCCCTCACATTCTCTGCCTTTCTCTCTCTCTCTGCCTAACGCTTGACCAGCTTTGGCAGCAAGCCGCATTTAAAAATGCAACAAGCAACGCGAATGAATGGAAGTGTTTGCGCTGTTTTCCTGCTTTGAAAACGGCGCACAAAATCGATAGAGAAAAAGGCGAAAAAAAAGCAAACGGCGAACAAAAAGCATTCCGAAAACAGCCCACTCGGAGGTCAATTGCTGGCCGAGGGAGGGTGAGAGGTCAGTGAGGGCGGCAGGCAGCCAAAAATGCCAAACAAATTGATTGGAATCGAAAACGAAACGTAAACGAAAACGATTCATATGATTGACTGGCTGACTGATGGACGACGGACAATATGATGGGGTATATGATGCCATGCAAGTGAGGCGCAGGGCAGGAGAAGGAGAGCAAAGAATGGAGGTAGAAGAAGGAGAACCGAATGAAGGCTGAGGATTTGATGGCGTCTGATGCTCGCCATTGATTGCATGTTTTAAGGCTCTAGCACCTGCCAGCGACCCATCAGAAATGCCAGCCTCATATGAGTTTCGGCCGAGTGGAAAGTCAAAAATTTTGCACAGCATTTAATTTGATTACTGCAAGAGAGTTGCTCAAAGCTGAACGAGGCTGAAATACCCTATACATATATAGGAGAAAGTACATAAATATATATAAAAAAATTGCACCTTACTTTTTGCACACAGTATGACTTATAGTAGTTCAATTCGGCATAAATTGAGAACTTATAGTAGTTCAATTTGGCATAAATTGAGAACACAAAAGTGGAAGAATATTAACAGTTTTTGAAATAACTTCAGGCAGAATTCTGTATACCCTCAAGAAGCATTAGAAAAAGGCAAAACGCTAAACTGCATTCAGTTTGATGAATGCAATTACGCAACGAGCTTTGCCTTCAAATTCATTTGTCCTGTTCCCGAAGTTGTTGTTGTTCTTGGTGCTGTGTTGCTGTTGTCACTGGCATCGAAAATGCATTTTGCATTATTTGTCGGCCATTGCCCGGAGCTGGTCGTCGGAGCTGCCCGCGGTGAATGCGTCGCCATTCAAAGCGAGTACTGAATGCGCTTCGAATCGAATCGCATAGAATTGAATTGAATGGCATTCAAAATGCAACCGGCAGGCAGGCAGCACACACACACACCACGCACGCACACACACACACACACACAGTGAATCAACTCTACTCGACTCGAATTGAATCGCATCGACGTGTTTATTCACTGCATTTCCTGTTGATATTCAACAACTGCCACCATCGTCGTCCTAACTGCATCCCGGCGAGTGTCGCGCAGAGGAAACAGGAAGCGCATTTGCAGCGCCAGAAGTTCTCCCATTGATTTTTGTCACTTATTGTTTGCTTACTGCTGCCCCCTCGTCCTCGCCCACGCCCACGCCCCCATCACTTTGCCAGTTTGTCGCACAAATTTAATGTTTAATCCCTTTCTGGTTGGCAGTCTCAAGTTCTGAAGCATTCACAGGACGCTCCACTGCGTTGAGCTCCATGCGGAGGCTCCCGCCTCCCGTCCGGCTTCCTGCTTTGATTGCTACTTACCTTGACGAAGCATGAAGTGTGCCAACAGCTCTGCATACCCTTCATACTTTAAAGGGTATTTCATATCAAAGGAACATGAAAAATTTAATAAAGTCTTGTAGCATCCCAATAGCAATAGGACTGCGACTCTGCCATCGGGAAAGGTATTCCGCAGTCGTACATCGCTTTAGGATTCAGAAACTATGTTTGCCTTTGATATTATTCATGTTTTGTAAAGTCTTGAAATTATTTTCAACTCCAGTATCGTTCTGTCCTCTGTGCAGGGTATCTTGTGGCCGTGCAAAGCTTGTATTATTCAGCTTAATGCCGTTTGCTCTGCGATTTTTACTTTCGCTTTATTATTTATGTTTTTCCATATTTTTTCAGTTTCAGTTTTTTCAGCTTTTTCCGTTTTTAAAGCTGCAGCCAGTAGCTCCTTCACCGCGCTTTGTTCATGTGGCATGCAAACATTTCTCGCGCTGATGTTGTTGTTGCTGCTGCTGCTGCCGTGGCTGTTGCAGCTGGTCATGCCACGCCTACTGCACAGCGCGTGGGAGGGGCTGTGAAGAGAAGAAAAAATATGAAAGAGCATCAAAAGGGGAAAATATGGAGAAAAAAAGAAAAAATATAAACTAAAAATGTTTTATGCATGAGCAAACCACAACAAAGCGCGTAAATGACATTTCCCTTTCACTAAAAGGATACTTTGAAATTGAAATTGTGGTATTTTCACACACACAAACACACACACCCGCAGCCGCACACACTCATATGCAGCTGCAACTACCGCAAGTCCTTTCAGGGTGAATGAAGCCTGAGAAGTCTTAGCTGAGGGAAAATACCCTACAAAAAAAAACAGATAATTAATCACAAGGTTTCATAGGATTTTCGAAAAGGAAGCTTTTTTAAATTGTATAATAGTGAGTTACTATTATTAATTAATTAATTATTAATCTTGTTTTATTGTGACTTTTTAGTTCAATTTTCATTGAAGAGAAAAATTACCTTCTCTAATGTTGTTCGTTGTTTTTAGAGGTTACAAGTTTTGCAACTTTTGCAGGGTATCAGCGGACCGCGCTGCCCAGCAAAATATTCCAATAAAGGCAATTGGCGATGGCGTTGTCGATGGCGCTGCCTGATTGCACAACTACAAGTTGCATACTTTGCGGCTAATTACGCTCGACAAATAGCGAGAGGGTGCACTTATTTCCCCTCTCCATCCTCTCCCCGTATCTCTTGCCTCTGTCTCTTTCTCGCTCTGTCGTTGTCCACACAATAAAAGTTTGTCCTATGCGTGCTCCTTGAAGTAGGCAACAGCAGCAAAAAGCAGAAGGCGAAAGATGAAGACGTCATCGAGCGGCATTGCCATTGAGCCTGTCTCTCTGTCTGCCTCTGCCTCTGCCCGCATCGCACCTCCCCCTCTATCAGCACCACCCCCATAGCGCTCTGGAACCGCATAAATAATTCAAAACTTTGTCTTGCACAGTTGCAGTCCGCTTCGAGATCGTGCAAAAGGTCAGCGCAGTGCTGCGAAAAGTTGACAAAAATCAGCAGACAAATTTTTTGCTCATATTTGGATAATATTCTCAGAGTTGCGTGAAAGTTACCCGGAAATCCGGTTTTGTTCCCCAACTATTTTAAGCTATTTATTCTTGGACAGAGCTTACAGCTACTAAATCAGTTTGGCCAAAAAGCACCACCGACTGTCAGATACCCGGTACCAAAATGTTATAACATTTGTCATATAATCTGTAATAATAAAGGAAACCCTGTTGCCCGCCGCTCGTAGTTGAATACAATCAATGTTGGGCGTGGCAATCAAAGTTTAAATTAAACGCTAGATGCATATGCTTTACTAGAAACTCCATGCCAAATTTGGTGTCTCCACCTCTTGCAATAGATGAGATCTACCAGCAGAAATACTGACAAAAATATATATGCTACTGTGGGAAAAAAGTAAGGTGAATATTTTTGTAAAGTCAAAATTAAAACTAAGTAAAACTACATATATTCTGTCTGTCACGACTGCTACAAAACTAATATACTTTTCTTAGCATTTTCAAATAGGTGCAAGGTATCAAAATATGATTCATGATTTATGCGCTCTTGCCCGTTACATGCATTTTGCATTTTAACAAGCTTATTATACACAATGTCCGACTTTTCAGCTTAAATTTAAGAAGTGAATGCAATGAATCCGCAAACATCGCTGTGAAATTATCGAATATTTCTCTGGCTTTTTTTTGCGGACAAACAAAGCTGCAAACTGTCAACACTGGCGGCCAGTTGCGGGCTTTCCCCGGACTACTTACGAGTGCTGAAATATTCATGCGTGTAGGCAGGCAGCAGGCTGCAGGCAGCAGCGGGAGGCAACAATTATGCAAAAATGGCAACAAGAATGCAACGAAGTGCAAACAAAAAGCAACGAAAGAGAGCGAAATGAAATGAAATGAAAATGGAGGCAAATGAAGGCAACGATTTTCATTGTTTTTGACATTTGCATTGAGAGGATTAGCGAGGGATGGCAAATTGGCCTGGCCGCAATGTGTAGGGGAGAGCGGAGCGGACGGAGCGATGGGAATATGCACAACAAATCAACAAAGGCGCGAACTGCAGACCAATATGAAGGCTGGGCGAATCTAGATTCTGGCTCTAGCTCTGGTTCTGGACTCTCGAATCTGGAATCTAGAATCTGGATACGGGCAGGCGCCGCCACCATTTGCCACAGGCTGTGCGCGCCGAAAAGTTTTCCCGGGATGCGGGAGGCGGGGCGGGGCTTCTGCCAGCCAAATGAACGCTCAAAGTTTGTTTTATGTGCCCGTTGACGACGACGACGACGATGATGATGGGGGGAATGCAAAGGACGCTGGCAACAGCAAAGTTCAATTACGGTCAGCAAATTGTTTCGCAATTTGAAAACACATTTTCATAGTTTTTACGCTGACAGCGCCCGAAAAGTAGGCCCTTATGAGCCTGGCAACAGGCGGCCTGGCGGCCCAAGATGAGGCTGAAGATGAAGCTGGCGCCGGATGCAGCGTGGGCAGAGGATGTAGACGAAGCCGGGCCGGGCCAGCCGCAAAGTGCGCAATGAGCAGGCAGTACGCACGAGATTTTAATCACGATTTGCGCATATTGCGTAAAATTGAATTTCAAAGTAACCAAAAAGTTAGCCCAGGCTCAGTATTTGTATTCGCTACTGTGGGTGTGCGTGTCTCTGTGTGTGTGTGTGTGTGTGTGTGTGAGGGCCTTATAATGACGACAGTTGCAATCGTTAGGAGTCCGTCCGATGTGTTTGCATGCCCCACTCGAATCGCCGAGCTATTTGCTTCGACTTAATTGAGGCGTCTCTGCCAGGCACAGCACAGCTCGCCCGCCCCGTTGCATCCACTGCAGCAGAGACACGGACACGGACACGGAGACGGACAGGGGCAACAGTAGCAGCGTCTGCCACGCTAACAACACTAAGTCCTGCCATGCTGCACAATAATCTCTTGGCTGTCGGACGCCCACGACGACGACGAGCAGCAGCTCTGCTGAAGTACTTCTGCTTCTCTACTCACTGCCCTCTTCCTCGTACTCCCTTCCTCCCCCCTACCACCTACCTATCGTGCTTCTATGCACACTCGCAGAAAAGCCGAACTTTTTGAGCAAATCAAGTGCAAACTTAGCAAAACTTAGCCTAAGTCTTTATGATATGTGGCTCAACTGTTGTCGAGCGAGGATGAAGCTCTTAACTTTTTTGAAAGTATTTTAAAGATTTGTATCTCTAAGATACTTGACATAAGATAGCATCTACATAAATATTGCACATAGAGCGATATCCAGTATCGGGATAGTCAGAGCTTAGTTGCACTGAGATGAATAACAGTAGCAGTGAAAACTATCTTGAGATTTGTATCTGTAAGATACTCCTTAATTTAGTAGGCATATGCTAACTAAGTATTAGAGTATCTAATCTAATCAAGAAAGTCTGATCCCGTGATTGAATTAGATATATAACTGTAGTCTATAAGTGAGAATGCATTTAATCAAAAGAGCCATAATTTGTATCTTTAAAATACCAGGCATGCACTTAGTAGAAGATTTGTATAGATAAAAATAATATCAACATGATATCGGCATAATATAATAAGTGAAAGTGAAAAAATTATAGAGATTTAAAGAGTGTCTTAAATTACAAATTTAAACACTTTTCGCTCAGTGTACTCAGGTCTAAGTAGTTGCAGTCACGAATGAAACACGACTGATGCGGCTGTCGTCGTCGTTGTTGTTGCTGTTGTTGATGTTAATGTTGCTGCTGCTGCTGTTGCTGCTGTTTTTGTTGCTATTATGTTTGAAAAAGGTTTTAATTTCATTTGAAATTCATGAGCTGCAGCGTCGCCTTCGTCGCGCCTTTAAGTTCCGGCCAATCTGAAAATTGAATTCTCGACGAGTCGCGCCGAACAGAACAACTCGAACAACTCGAAGAACATTTAAGTAGGTTTATTTCGGTCTGGCGCAAATTGAATTTAGGCTCGTCTTGGCCTCCTCCAGCTCGGGTCACAGATTGCGGCACGTTTTAATATGCCACATCGCATTGTTCTGCCGCAGTCACACACACACACACTCATACACTCAAACAAAACGAGCTTGATGCTGCACAATGCGGCGTATGCGCAACGCACTTTTAATTTAATATTCATAAGCAGCAGTTAATGAAAAACACTTGTAGTCATTATTAGCCCCACGGTGGCGACCCCTTCAGCCCGCGCACAGTGGGACGAAGCGCAGAACAGATCTTGGTCTTACTGCGAAAAGAATTCTTGACAAAGCATAAATCAATATCCTGCATATAGATGTCTATATCTCCCTCTGATCTGCTCCCTCAGGCGTTGTGTGCAATATGTGTTCCCTTATGGGTAGCGAACCACAGTGCGGGGTGCCTGCTGCCTCCTATCTGCCGCCGGCCTCCGACTACCTCCACCGTCGCCGTAATAAAATGTCAAATATGTTTGGCGCAATTTAACCACAACACAATCTCCTCCAGCTCTGGCGGCGGCTCCTGACTCTCTGAAGCGCCACTCGACGACGCTTAAGGACACTTAGGGACGCTATTCAATGCCGAGCATGCGGATGAGTGTAAGTACAAGCATTGAGAGGATGTGGCACGCGGCATGTGGCATGTGGCATGTGGCAGGTAAAACGGCAAACGGGATTCTGTGCTGGGTTTAGGTTACACTTACCATACACGCGTCGCTCGCCTGCTCTGGATTGTTGCTGTTATTGCCCCTGTTGCTGTTGTTGTTGCTTTTGTTATTAGCATAAACGGGATACGTGCCTCGAGTTGTTGCAAGCTCAAAGATGAGGGAGGTGGAGGTAGGTGAATTGGAAGGGAGCGTGGGGCACACAGCTGAAGGCTCAAGGCAACCGCAAAAGGTCTGCAAGTCAATCTATTGATTTTACTCGGCATTTCTCACCTACCTTACAAATCGAAGGTCCGAGACAAAGGATAAACGGCCAAAGACAAAACACGACATTCTTACGAAGTGTGTGAGAGTGTGTGAGCATGTGTGTGTATGTGTGTGTCTATGTGTGATGACATTGCATGCTACTCGAGTAGCGAAAGGAATTTGCCCCCAGCCAGTCAACCTGTCGGGACAGTGTTGCCAAGTCCACTTTTTTCCCGCCAGAGCTAGCTTTATTCAAAGTCCAAATGCGGGAAAAATTGATTACAGCGGGAATTTAAGTTTTTTTTTTTGGTGCTACACCCTTTTATGTTTCTTATCATTGAGGCTCTCTGATTGACTGATAATTAAATTTACCTTTTTACTTTTTTCAAACTCTATCGATATCATAAATTTTAAGACATATAAAAATCAAGTTCCCGTTAGAAAATTACCAGCTTCTTTTATATAGATATTTTGTCGTTGAATTTCAGCTTTTTTTTTATAACATCAAACTGCCGGCAGCACTGAGCCGTGCAGTCAGCCGGGAAACAGTCAATAAAAGTCCACTTGAATTTCAGCTGACATCTCAATTATTTTTGCTCTTACGCTTTCCCCCAACTTGAGACCGAAGGATGAACCGAGCCCCAACGAGGAAAAGAGAGAGAGCGAGGTGGAAAGAAAGAGACAGCTGTGTTCATCTCGTTCTGCTTCTCATTCAAGTTGAGCCACCTGAAGCGTCTGGTCTCAAGGTCTCAAAGGCGACATTTGCGTGTCAAAATAATTAAAATTACATTACGCATTTCTCATTTCACACGGCGCGTCTTTAATATTTAATTGCTCCGCTCTGTTGTTGCAATCGCCGATGCAGCTTAAATGGGTCAGAGATAGTGTCGTTAATTTATTATTAAAAACACCTCGGCCTGGACACATGCCCGGACACGGAGCTGCTCGGACAAATCCCTTGGGAAGCGCGATTTGCACGACTCACAAATCAAAGCAAGATTATCGCCCGATTGAAGCAAAAGCACTTCTCAGTGCTGCGGAGGAAACTTGAAAAACAGCTAGATTGACAATTTTCTAGCTTTTTCGGATTTAATTACGACATTGTGAACTTCTCTTATCAATAGTATCGCTCATTGTTGTCGAGGTAGTCAAAAAAAAACTTGAAATGAAAAAGTTTCTAGCGCTTTAAAGCATAATTAGCACATAGTGAGATTTTCCTAAACTTTTCGAAACTCCTACAAAGTTGTAACTAGATTTCGGGCACATTTCATTTTTCATTTAAGATAATTTAATAAGCAGCTCAAATTGAAGTAAAAGCGAGTTTGGCAACACTGGACAGCAATTAAGCCACAGCGGAAAACGACGCGCTTCCAAAGGAAATTTAGGGAAACGCAGGGAAACTCGGGAAATCTGAGGTAGACTCAAGACAAACATTTGGGCGCGCGTCGGTTTTTTTTTTGTCTTCTTTGGGAAACATTCAAAACGACCAAACTCATTTGACCAACTTAAGTTGATTACGCCCAAAGAGATGAGCCGCGAGCCGTGCCAAGGAAAGGGGGGCATGGGCATGGGAAGAGCAAATGAAAATCGGGATGAAGATGGCGGCTGCGACAGGATTCCTGTTACAGCAATAACAAACAATTCATTTCGAGAGTAGAGTTCTCTGTGCGCGCGGATTTCTTTCCTTCTTTCTGGGATGCGCTCAATCCTCGCAGAGAGCGTCAAGAGGATGAGAGCGAAATAAAGACGTTTCAATGGAGAAGGAAAAGGAATTCTGTCAAGCTGGCATAATCTGCGCTCAACGCCTCAACGTTTGCTTATTTGCATAAAATAATTGAAAGGCGAAATTTAAAAGAATCAACAAAAGGCGCGGCAAACGCGAAAACGGAGGCGAAAACAAAGCGAGAAAGCGCGCAAAGCGCGCAAAGCGAAAACACTTCAAACGCGCGATGGCAGACAAAGCGCACGGAGGAGCAATCAAAAACGCTTGTAACAAGCGGTCAAAGTGCACTAATTACTTGTGCACTGTCCCACGTCCCAGTGCAGCGGGATAGCCTCCACGGCGATGGTGATGATGATGAGGATGATACTACGTATTCTTGACTTGTTCTTCCCAAGGTAAGATTTAGGAGAATAAATAAAGAATTTTGACTTTACAAAAATATTCACCTTACTTTTTGCCCACAGTAGTATGTAAAATAGAGTTTGCTGCATATTTTTGGCTGCTTATCAGTTTACTTTAGCCTATTAAATTACCGGGTATTTGCAAGTCACGCATGCTCGCATCAAGGAGGTACAAGAGAAGTTGCTACAATTTCTTAATACCATAATGAAAATGATGATGATGTTGCTGATGATGGGTATCCTCGTGGGCGTCATTTGCCCTTTTAATTGGTCGCCCCCGACGAGCACAAGTCTCGTTGATGTAATATAACTGCCTGCTGATTGACTAATTGGCCAGCCTCCGAATGCCGCCCCTCGCCTACCCTGTACTCCCCCGTCGCCTCTGTCTATATGTCCTGTCTGACGTGTGCGATGTGGCATTCATTCGATTTGTGTTGCATCCTTCACATGGCAATTAATAAACGGCAGAAATTCAATTAAATGGAATTAAATCTGGCATACCTGTATCTACCTCCACTCCCCACCCCCACACCCCTTCCTAACGTGTCTACGCCCATGTACCTCAATTAGCCACAGCCCAGTGCAGCCCAACCGAATGCCCAACTGGTCACGATTCGCTGCACGCCCGCCCGGTCAATTGAGTTACCTTTGTGCGGGATCGAACGAGGACGAGGATGAACTGGAGGATGAACAGGAGGATGAGCGGGATTACAATCGCATCACGTCAACAAAAACCAGCACTTGCTCTCTCAATTAATTGAGGCGACACATGCACTGCGCGAAAAAGCGGACAGTTTAATTTTCATTTAATTCAATTGCAGCAAATTAAGCTGCATTTAAGCGCGAACAAGTACAAAAGGCCTTTTCGAATGAAAAAGCCAATTATAGCAACGGTATTATTTTAGATCTACAGTAAATATATCTCGTAATTGAGTGATGAGGTTTCTATTATTGATTATTTATTTTTTATTTATTTACTCATAAATCAATTTCAAATGCACAGCCCTTTTGTAATGATTATAATTTTAATAATAATAATATTATTGACTTGCAACAAATTTCTCTCAGTGCAGACATATTCCAATTTTAATGGGAGCAGAAATGGCATGGCAGGAGACAGGCGATCGAATCGAATCCAGGCGAGAATCGAGAATCAAATGCCTGGCAACTATCCAGGAGTCAAGCAGATGGGGGAAACAAGGAGACAGCTGGATAAATACGCGTTGAGATTTACACCTCCCGCAACGCTTGTCACCCGCCAATTGTCGTTTCATCAGCCAAATTGAATCCAGCATTGAACAAGAGAAAAGTGCGGGACAGCAAGAATGGGAGGGAGGGAGAGAGAAATCTGGCGAGTGGGAAATTGAGTTGGGAGGGAGCTTTGCTGTTTACCGAGTAGAGCACAAGTTCCGGCAGTCTTTGTAATTTCGCAAAGCTCCAACACACGCACACGCGCCCCCTTCTTCGTGTTACCCGCACCTGCCCCGCACTCGGGCACAGACCAAAAATAAAGAGCAGGCGACAAGTAACGCCAGGTAAACGCATAACGCATAACGCATCAGGTTTTAATTATGCAAAGAGCTCGCTGAAAGACGCTGATTGATTGCCGACAGCCAACGCGCTGACGTCGATGATGAAGCTGAAGCTGAAACCGAAGCGAAAGCTGAAACTGAAAATGAACCAGAAACTGAAGCTGAAGCTGTAGTTGTAGCTGGAACTGGAACTGAACCCGAAACAATTGCGGATGCGACCGTGGCCCGAAGGCGACGCCCCGAGTAAAAGCAGTTATGAATAATGTCGCAGTTGCCTGTCTCCGACGTCGATGTACTGCAAGGGTTGCATCCTACCCCCTGTCCTCCCTTCCCCATTCTACCCTACTGTTGTCAGACTCTTACGCGCTATCGATGTTGCTGCTTCCCTTTTCGGTAAATGACAACAATGTCCATTAAACTTATTGGTGAACCCTTGCCACTGGCGCTACAGCACATTTTCTGCAGCCAAGTGGCATACTCTATTTTCTGGAAATGCACGGTATACTCTATATAGTGGCAAGCCCAGAGGAAAGATGGTATTTAGGTGCTAAAAAAGAGTTTGCTATATTTACCTAGCATTATTTTTTGCAACTTTTTGCTGTACTTAAAAAATATACTAAACATAAAATTAAGTTACCGGGTATTTGCAAGTCGAGCATGCGTATAATCTACCCTAGCCCCTAAAGCAGTTAAATGAGAGTATGCTGTACAATCTTCGCTTTTTATCTGGCCCCTTTTGGCTTTTCAATTTGCTACCAGGTATTTACAAGTCGGGCATGCCTTACTTCACTATACGTTGTAAATGGCTGCCTTTTAAAACAAACTCTTTTCTCTTCACACTCTTTGTTTGTTTGTTAAAATAAACTGATTCTCTGACTGAGCATTCCATAAAGCTCGTGCGCATCCATTTAATTTGAGAGAAAGTTTGCCGAGGCCTCGACAGAAGAAACCCAGAGACGCTCCTTTTGGTTGGGCTGATTGAACGGCTCGCTGAGTGGCAGCTGGCATTAAAACGTGCGACTTGCGAGTGATAATCTACGAGTTTCGGGCGGAGAACGAGTTGCTCTAATCGAAAATGCATGCTTTGAAATAGGATTTGCCGGCAGCAGACTTTTACTACTGCTACTACTTCTAATTCTGCAGCTACACTGAGCGATTGAGGGACTTCTAACAAGTTTCAAATTTCCTGTCGCCCCGCAGGCCCTGACTTCGTAAGTCCGTACACATCGCTGCACATTTATTTCCGGCAAATTAGGCTCGGCTTGGCCTGGCCAAGGCAGTTTTCCTTCTAAGCAGCAGCAGCTTTTCGTTAACATTAACAACAAGCGTTGACATTGCTCATACGCCCCATCCCCCGACCGACCGACCGACGGGCAATACTCTCTCTTCTCAGAGCTGCCCCGAAAACCGAAAACCGTCGTCAATGCGAAAACATGAAAATGATAACAGACAATTTATTGAAGCGCAGCTCGGTGCCGGTTCATGTTCCGTTGCCCGACCACAGATCCCAGCACACAGACACACATAAACACGCACACACACACACACCCACACGCACACAGATGCGAGAGAGCGGACAGTTCTTGGCTTGCTGCACAAAAGTCGGCAACACCAAAAATAATCAAGCCACTGTGGGGCAAGGCAAATGAGCAAACGTATTAGAGGAGCACACTGAGAGCAGCAGTAACTGCAGTAATCGCAGTGTGCAGGCAGAGCTATTGGGAAGCAAAGTTCTCACATAGAACTAAGCTGTTATAAGCTCTTAAAACATTCTCCACAGATTAATTCACTCGTTTCAATTGTAGCCTTTGTCTTTGCCCCACTGTGCACGGCATCGTTCTCTGCAATGACTCGGCTGGAGCTGGAGCTCGAGCTCATGATTATGATTATTATGATTTGTCGATTCCCGGCCAGTGCGTTTCTCATCTGTATCTGTGGCAGCTTTGTATCTGTATCCGTATCCGTATTTGTAGCCGACTGCCTGTTTGGACACAGCACCGAGGCGGAGGCGTGTTCTCTTGCCATGTCTATTTCTCTCCCATTGCGGATGTTTATTTATTGCTCGCAATTTTTCGATTGTGTCTTGTGTTAGTCGGGTTTAAGCTTAAATTCATGCCATGTATTTATTACCAGGCTGCTCAGCCCCCGCCTGGGCAGGCGCCCACTCATGAATCCCGAATCCACTCACAAAAAACTCGCTGACAAATATGCGAGCAGCGCCTCGCCTGCCTTTCAATTCGAAGCTATTTTGCATGTTTTTGATTTTCGCTGCTGCTTGTCGTAGTTGTTGTAGTTGTTGCTCTTGCTGCACCCCATCGGCTGCCACCTGGGCGACCTGTGCGCCCATAGCTCGCCAACTAAAGCCACGGCAGATGGCTACAGTCGTACACACTCGACTCTTAAATACCATTCACTTGAAGTCTCCTGCTCTTTATGCGTATTAATACAAACAAATGCGCATGATCCAAGCGACTTGGCTATTTATGCTAATCAAGGATAAACTACTGTGCATTTGCACAAAGCAAACATGCCATTTTTACCCAATTTCACTGTGTGAATGGTATAAAAAAAGATCCCAGGACCCCATCCCTCAGGCGGCTTAGCAGCCCGTGTCAATGGCTGTGTGCGTGCGAATTTGTTGCGCCGAGGGCTTAAGGGCAAGGCGAAGGGCAGGCCGAAGATGGAGGCAGGACTACATTCTATGGGCTACACCTACACCTACCACCTTCCGCCTGCTGCCTTCTCCCGGGCCACATTCATTACCTGACTTCAGCTGCAGCTGTGCCGAAGGGCGACTGCGAGTGTGAGCATGATGTGTGTGTGTGTGTATGAGTGCGAGTGTTAAGCAGACATTTTTATTTACGCTGATGGCCATAAACATTTGAATTACAATATAATATCTAAGCCCGAAGCTGAATCCGTAGCACAAAGCCCAAAGCTGCCCCGCCCCCTTCTCGTTGGGTGAAGGATTTATGGCTGAATCGCAAATCTACGCCAGGCACTTAATGCATTTTAATTTATTAAGCTGTCAATCCGTCAGCCAGCCCACCTACACACACCCGCACACACACAATCACACACAATCACACACATACACACACAGACGAACACTCCAGCACTCATTCATTGGAGCGAATCTCATTCAATTTACAAGTGAGTGCAGTCTGGGTTCATTCAGCGACCACTCGAACTGTTGTTAATTAACAAACGCTGCCAACTCGAATGGAATCCCCATTGAGGTTGCATTGTCCCTGTCGACTGTCATTCACTCCGTCTGTCCGTCCGGCTGTCCGCATGCATGTCCATCTATCTGATTGTTATGATTGTTCGCCCAGAAGCATTTATGCGTGTTTACAGTGGCATTACAGCGCTCTGAGTGTTCGGGCAGTTCACCTTAATTAGATGGACGCACTCAGATGCAGTAATAATCGCACTTAAACAGGTTTAGGCACTCATCTGTTCTAATACACTGAAAGAAATTGGTGCGAATAGGTACCAATTAAATCCATTAAGTGATAATACCTTTCATCCTGGCATATTAGCTTTGTGCAAAACTTTGTAGCTGGGAGGCGTGGCAGAGTATACATATTCCTGATCCGCATCAATAGCCGTAAATCAAATTGATGCTACAATTTTGACTACTGCACTCCCTCACAATTATTATATGAAATTTACGCACATTTTTCTCCAAGTGCACACACTCAAATGAACACCACCACAGCCAGCGTCTGTTTAAATATGAGCAACAGATTAAAACTTAATTTAAAGTTCAGCCGGTCGAGTTGTGTTTCCTTGTTTCCACTTTAAGTTTAATTAATATGTTAAGCCCTTAAAAGCCGCAACGGTAAACTAAACCCGAGACGGCAGCAACTGCTCCACTCCCTGTTGCTGCTGCTGCTCTGGTTGCCGTTGTTGTTGCTGTCTTTGTTTAAGCCCAGCGTAAACACATAAACAAAACAAATGGGCAAGTCCGAAGGGTCACGTAAAACAATGTAGCAGGAGATTTATCCGCTCGGATATGATTGAAAATCTATAAAGCTTAAAAATCGCACGATACGTGCGCATGTCCAAACATTCGCAGTTTTCAATTATTTGGAATTCGATTGTTTGCACTTTAGACCCGATATTTATATAGTTTTCGCCTAATCCAGTTAAGTATATTGATTAGGTTGGACAATTGCATATCAAAATAAAGGGATTTAGAATGGAATAAATAAATTCTAACTAAATTCCAATAAACCAATGGGACACAGTATTAAACTAACCATGACAGTTACTGTAAAAATTACTCGACTGTTAAATACCCTGCACCCAATTTAAAAAAACCATATAAGCTCACAAACCAACACTGAAAACTAAAGTTCTGTATTTTAAAGAAAATTAAAAATCAAGAATCACTTAATATACAGGGTATACATAAAGCGTAACAAAATGATGAACTAGTAAAACATATACAAACGTTTCGTATGTACATTATTTAGTTTGTTTTATATTTATTCAGCCAAAGCCCTGCAGCTTTTGGTTTGCCAGTGTTGCCCACGCTATTCCTAATGCACGTTTTAAAGTGTGGCCCAACGCATACACACACACACACACAGGCACAAAGCGAGCAGCACTCGACGAGGCTGTAATTTGACGCTGAGAAGTATGCAACAGAAAATTTTAAATGCATTTCACGCACTGCGGTTGACGCTGTCGCCGTCGCCGTCGCCGTCGCAGTCGCTACCTCTGCCTGGCGTTTGCAACTCTGCTGCCACCCCCCGCCGCCACTCAACATGTTGGTGTCTGCGTATGTCGTCAAGTGATGTGACTGCGCCTGTCGCCGTTCGTGTTGACATGGGCGTGGCTCTGCTCCAGCCCCAACTTGGCGCTAAATTTAGGCTTAACGCACACACAGACACTCACACACACACCTACACGCATGCAGAGTCTGTCTGTACTTCTGTCAGTCTGGCTGCCGCATGCCTCCCCCTAATGCTATTGCTGCTGCTGCACACGACACATTTCAAAAATGTGCAGTTATGCAAATTTCAATTAAACAACAGGCTCTGCTGCCGCTGCACTGCACCCGCTTCTGCCCCTGCGCTGCTGCTGCGCTTTGGCCTTTGTTCAACATTTTTATCAGTCGACTTTCACGCTTATCCCTATAGCCCCAACATGCAAATGTCCTGCCAACGGCCAGAGCCGACGCCAGGCGTGATTTATTCAATTGGTTAAGTGTGCCTGCTGCTGCTTGTATTGGTGTCTATACACATGTGTGCTTACACGGTGTGTATGTGTGTGTGTGTGTGTGTGTGTGTGTGTGTGTTTGAATGCTGTGTGGTCGCTGTGGCCACAGGCAATTTGGCGTATGCGGCGTATGCGTGATATTTAGAGGCTCATTTGAGCAGCAAATCCATTAGGTGACAAGAGCAACATAATTCGAACTTGTTGCACTTGCTGTCATTGCTGTCATTGCCTCGTCAGCGTTCCGAAATTCAATTTCTCCTCAATTCTTTGCTAATTAATGGGACTTGCTCTAAAGAAATAATAACCGAAATTCTCAAATGGTGTCCACAAAGTTTAAATTTCTGAACTTTTATTTCTGCAGATTGTTTTCGCACATTATTGACTTTTTTTCAGCTTTTCCACACATCAAATAAATGGCAACACTGCTTAAAAGTTTCTCCTGCGTGAAGTACTCGAAATTATTTCCATAAAATTCGCTTGTGCGTAATTCAAAGCACGCCTGGTCATTATTAGATTTGGTTTCGGCTTGCGGCTTATTATAAAAGCATTAGTAAACTATACGCTTTAGGATATGCGATACGATACGCTGCGTGTGCTATGCAGAGTCCCGGGCGACAGGAGACACGCACATGTTGTTGGGCAGGACTTTAACACTTTCCACATTGGAATTGCAAATTTTTGCTGGCAACTTGAGCAGGAAGAAAAGGAAGCAGGGCAACAACATGACAACACACACGCACTATCGCACACACACACACCGAAGCAGAGGCACACATGAGACGCTAACATCAAAAAGGTAGAGATCCCAGCCGAGCAGCTGGTATTTAACATATTCGAGCCCAAAAACTAAACAAGTAAGGAAAGCCAGAGTGCAGTACACGCGACTGTAAGATACCGTGCAATGTGATTGTTAGCAACGCTAAAGCAGAATGCTGCAGTTTTTTAATTTGCTTTCTATTTAATTTATATTCAAGTATAAAATCGAAACTGTGCTGGGCGTGGTTCTCCAAGTTTCAGTAAATATATTTTATTATAATAAAAATAATAATTAAATAAGTTGCTGTGCTCTGTCTGTTCATTAAGATAAGCGACATGGGTAAATCGTCTGGACTGACTGATTACAAATATTTTACATATAAGAAAAATATTTTACCTACATTTCCTCAAAACTAATACACCTCTTTATAGCCATCTTCACTGCGAGAATGGTACAAAGAGCAGAATTAAAATGCAGCCCACTTTGGCAAAAGAAGCACAACGAATAAATTAAGTTGAAAATCGCTTTTACATTTGAGAGGGACTTCGGAAGAGAGCGAGAAAGAGAGAGGGGGGAGAGTGGGGGTACGTAACAGTGGTAATACTGGAACCCTCAACGCACGTTGAAATGTCCCCAAGCCGAATTGTTGCTTTTATTGCACGTAAATAAAGCCATAAAGTCATCATTACACGCTCGCCAACAAGCAGTGACACCGAGCACAGCCGCTTGCCGGTCACAGGGGGCCAGGGGTCAGAGGACAAAGGACATCAGTCAAGCGCATTGTTAAATGCAAAGGACAAAGTTTTGTGGCCGCGATAAAAATTCGAAAATGTGCACAAATTACTTAAAACATATTAAAAAGTGGGTTCGCCTCCCCCACTGCCCCCCTCTCCCGCCAGCAGGCACCCTAACATTTTGCGCACAACGTAGCAGAAATTAAAAATCTTCCCTCGCGCACACACACACGCACAGACAAACACTTGCACACACGCACGCAACATGCACGCATGAAAGTGAATTCCTCCTCTTTGAGCATTTTCTTCTTACGAAAGTTTTATGCACTTTTATGGGCCCGTTTTGTCATTGCAATTTGCCAAATTTGTACAAAGTAAAATGCGGCATAACAGCCAAACAAAGGTAAGACAATTACTTCGAAAAAGTTTGCTCAAAGGAAAACAAAAACAATAATTCTGAAATATTTGCAAGCTCGCGTAAATAATATGAACAGCAGCAAGTGCGACAGAGACGGCGACAGTCTGAAATGCACACATGCACATGCAAGCAAGTAGAACTTATATGCATACAAACATACACACATGCATATGTTTGCATACATGTACGCAGCCACGCAAGTTCGGAAACTGCAATCAGGTATTATTCTATATGTAAATATAAGTGCATGTTTACCTGCATATTCTCTTCTATCTCTAGTTTATCCAGCAACTGCAATAACACTCGAGCAAACAAAATATGTGCACAATTATCACTTTGCTTTAGCTAAAGTTTCGATCACATTGCAATTTTCGCGGTCAGCACGTGATCGTGCTTTGAGATATCGATATACGCACGCTAGAGGTGGAGAAGCATCGATGTTTGCCAAACATCTGAAGCATCGATGCTTGGTAGCTTCTATTTATAGTTTTACTACACCCCCACTTTCTGCGACGAGACGCGTCTGAGCAGGAGAGGGAGAGTAAGGAGGGAGAGTAAATGGTGCGTTTGTGATCTCCAAGAGAGAGATGAGGTGCGGGATGAGCTGAGAGACTGCTGCTGAGTACTCAACGCAGCGGTGCGGACGGGAAGCACCTGCCTCCACATTTGTAGTTGTTTCCATAATAAATGTATTTAAGAAAAGCAACGTTGCTTACTTCCATGCCTTTTTCAACTTCATCGGCCTTGCCCACTGCATTGCTATGGCACAAGACAACCTTCCTTTAGTTAAAGTTTAAAACACAATAAATTTTCGCGCTTAGCATGCGTGCCTACTGAAAAAATATCGATGTGTTCACGCTGTCTATCGGTAGCAATGGACAGCCCCCTAAAGCTTTGCTATCGCTAAAACACGGTATCGCGTAGCGTCTTCAGCACGCTTTCGAACACTGTATTTCGGTTACATGACCGTCGCATCAACAACATCGTCAGCTGTTGCCGGCGTGCGTTTCGCATAGAAATAAGAGCTCAAATCGCGAGCAACGAAATGTTGCACAACTTGTCGCTGGTTGCGCGTCGCCAGCTTGCCAAGGCGGCAGCCCAGGCCAAACCAAGAGAGCCGCAAGTGGGCAGCAAGTCACCGCTCATCGCCTGCCGCCGCACACAGTTCAACCTGCTCGAACACGAGCGCGCAGAGGCCAAGTTCGGCACGCTGCTGCTCTGCTCCAAGGGTTGGCTGCACCACAAATCCAAGGGGGACCACTTCACGCTGAACGCCACGGTGAGTCGGGAGCAGCTGCAGGCGCAGCTGCAGAGCCTGGAGGACTTCCTGGCCAAGGGAGAGCTCCAGCTGCACGAGGTGCTGCTGCAGAACCTGGAGCAGGAGTTGGCCATCAAGAAGCTCACCGCGATACAGGCGCAGGCCTGGCCCGTTGTGGACGGCAGCTTCCACACACTCATCGCCGCCGAGACGGGGTGTGGCAAAACGCTGGCGTACCTGTTGCCCGTGCTCAACCGCTGTCTGCATGCGGCGCCGCGCGAGCGCAAACTGAACACGCCCAGCGTGCTGATCCTCACGCCGGGACGCGAGCTCGCCACGCAGATCTCGCAGATAGCAACGAAGCTCTGCGCCGGCACCAAGCTGAAGGTGAAGGCACTGCTGGGCGGCAACACCAAGCAGCTGATGCTCAATCCCGACTTCGAGGAGGTGGACGTACTGGTTGCCACGCTGGGCGCAGTCAGCAAACTGGTCACCACGGGCATCTACCATATGGAGCAAGTACGGCATGTGGTGCTCGACGAGGCAGACACCATGCTGGACGACTCCTTCACCGACAAGCTGAGCTACTTCCTGCGCAGATTCCCCGTAGGTATAACAAGCCCGCATCCTGGACATCGCTAACACTTCTCTAATCTCTGCTCCAGTTTCACAAAAACCACACGCAGGACGCGCAAACAGTGGGCACGCAGCTGCTGCTCGCCTCGGCCACGATGCCGACGAACACGCGCGAGATCCTCCAGCGCGTCATCGACGTGGAGACCATAAGGGAGGTGGTCAGTCCCCAGCTGCACTACTTGATGCCGCACGTGACCCAGAGGTTCCTACGCATGTCCAAGGCCGATCGGCCCGCCAACCTGCTAACGCTGGCCAAGCAGGAGCTGGCCAAGCGGCGGCCCCTCATCGTCTTCAGCAACAAGTCAACCACTAGCGACTACGTGTCCATCTTCCTCAACAACAACGGCGTCAACTGTATCAACCTCAACGGGGACATGCTGATGAAGATCCGCAGGGGCCGCTTCGAGGAGTTCCAGCGCGGCAACTGCGACATCCTCTCCACGACGGACATCGGCAGTCGCGGCCTGGACACGACCCGAGCGCGTCACGTGCTCAACTTCGACTTTCCCCTGCACGTGTCCGACTACATTCATCGCTGCGGGCGCATCGGTCGCGTGGGCAGCCTGGACAAGTCGCTGGTGACGAACTTCATCTCATCCCGGCGAGAAATCGAGGTGGTGCAGCGCATCGAGCACGCCGCCCGCACCGGCGGCCTGCTGCCCGACGTGAATGCCAACATCAAGAACCTCATCAACCAGCGCATTCTGGCCGAGATGAAGGAGGCGGGCGTGCCGATGCCGCAGGAGGAGGCCTTCTAGCAGACTGTAGTCGTACCCCAGCTAAGTTAGGATATAAAGTCGTTAGAAAGAGAAGCACGTTTATTACTCCACTCGAGCTCAGATGCGCAAGTAGTGGTAGCCACTGGTGGCCGGCACGCGCCTCACATTGGTCAGCGGCTTGAGGAGCTTCCTGCGCGCGATTAGGATGTCCGAGTGCACAATGTCGCTGCCGCCGCCGTTGGTCGAGGGCGAGTCCATGAAATGCGCGGCGGCCACACCCTTCGGCTTGAGCAGCACAGGGCGGCAGCCGGCGAACTTGAAGCGTATGGTGCCGGCGCAGTTGAGCCTGAGATTCGGCTGCACCAGGTCGGGGAATGCGTCGCCCAGCGACGGCTTCGGCCTGAGCGCTCTGCTGGGATCGTCGCCGTGGCACATGGCCGCCGCAATGGTGCTCCATTCCAGACGCCGCACCCCAGGCTGTGCCTCCAGCCGGTAGGCAGGTTGTCTGGCATGCAGGTAGCGCTTGCAGATCATCTTCTCGTAGGCAGCTACGTGGGTGAGAGATTGAATGAGTTCCACTTAAAGATTGCTGCGCAGAGCCGTCTATACTCACAGGCAAAGTGGACTAGGAAGGGCTGCAGTGCACCCGCTCCGCAGCCGTGCTCCAGCCACTCGTACAGGTGTATGTCGTCGCGGCCCGCCAGGAATATGGCAGCTGGCGCCAGATCCCGCCAGAGGCTGTCGGGGATGTCGTTGACGTTCAGCTTGTAGATGTAGGGAATGAACTCGCGGAACGCGTACTCCCCCAGCGCAATGAGACCACGCACAGCGCGACTGATGTACCTGAAATCTGGACAAGAGAGCGAGAGAGGGAAGCATTAGCTGCAAGCAATTGTGGGGGAATTCCTTGCGCCTCTCACCTCGCTCGCTGCAGACCTCGCGACCCTCGAAAAATCTGTCCAGCCGGCGCTTGATCAGGAAGAGGCACTCGGCGTGCAGGTAACCGCTCTGGGCAGCCAACTGGCCGATGGTCTCGCACAGCTCGTCCACGAAGGCGTTGCCCACGGGGCTGGCAAAGTAGCTGGACAGCTGCTGCGGCTCCTGCTGCACCTCGTCGTTGCTCTCCTCCTCCAGCTTGTAGATGGTCTCCTCCTGCGAGGCGTCGCCCGTGTAGGCCGCCTCTGGCGCCGCAGCTGGCGCCTGCTGTTCAAGCTCAGCGACTTGACTGGAATACTGTTCGGTGCCGGGGGGCAGGCCCTTGTCCTCCTCGAGCTCCATTTTGTGCTGCGACGTTGGTGCCTCGGGCACTTTGATGGTTTCGTACGGGGCCATCAGTTGGCTGACGAGCACCTCGGCCAGGTGGAAGTACTCCGTGCGGCAGTTGATGTGGTTCGCCAGCGCGTTGTAGTTGCAGGCGCGGAGCAGGCGCCAGCAGCGCTGGCTCAGCTGATCGTGCTGCCGGAAGGCGAGCAGCTGCAGCAACTTGCTGACTATGACGCGGTAGCAGGAGCCCATGACGGGCGTCTGAAAAGCCTCCGAGATGGCAATGTTGCGCGCCTTTGTCTCGCCAAAGATGGCAGCTGTGGCAGAAGTGAGTGGGGAATTAAGGACTCGACAGGATTGGCGGGTTGAGTAGGGCTTACCTGTGACCAGACTCTGCACGAACTGCTTGAGGTGCTCCGAGTTCTTGTCCTCAATAGGGCAGATGCAGCTGAAGTCCACGTCGAGGGGCTGCGACAGGGAGATCTCCTTTTGGAACTCGTCGCGCAGCTCGAATATCTTGTCCGAGTGGAAGAAGTAGCTGCCATCGTAGTCGATGCAGTCCCAGTCGCTGTCCATAGCGCCAAGCATGGGAGGCACGTCCGCATCCTTGAGCACCTCGTTGACCAGGTCGTAGGTGACAACGCCGCCCGAGTGGCGCGAGTAAACCTTAACGTTCTGAGGTAGAAACATATATAGATAAAGCAATTATGCCTGATTTGGAAATCTGGAAACTGCCTACATTAATGAGCTCCCACACTTTGTAGGAGGCATCCTCGGCCAGGCGGGCGCAGACGTCCTGCGACAGCTCCACGTCGGTCTGATCGTGCTGCTCCCAGAAGATCTTTATGCTGCGCGGATCGAAGCCTGCGTAGCTTTTGTGATGGCCCTGCTGGAAGTGAGAATAGATCCGATTAGCACCGTACTCCGCCTGGTCAGCCCGCTGCACTCACCCCTCTATTGGCATTGGCATTGGCGTTGGCGTTGGCCGCTTCCACGCCTACGCCGTGTGTGTGGCCGGCCACCGCAAAGGACGCGTCGAAGAGATTGTAGTTGCCCAGACTTGTCGTCGGCGTCGTGGGAGTCGTTGCCAAATTCACCAGTGTGGGCGTGGCGGGCAAACTGCCCACTGCAGCACCCACAGCACTTGCGGCCAAAGCTGCGTTTTTGCTGCCCGTCTCCAGTTTTGCATTTTTCGATCTAGACTTTGTGGACTTCTTGCTCACTTTGGTCAACGATGATTTGTTTGGCTCCTCCGAGGAGCCACCGCCGGTTGTTTTCATTGTTGCTTTTGTTTATTACCAACAAATCGCTGCACAACACAAATATACGCGACTTACAGTAAACAATTTGCCGACAGCTGATTTTTGCAGTCTAACGATTGTGGTGGTCGGTCGATACCCCATTTGCTGACAATCGAAAGGTGTTTCCTAATTTGGCGCTTTCCAACACTGCTTAAACAACTGTTGCCGTTCCTACGTTATCTCTGTTGACCCAATAATTGTTTAATTAAATCCGAAGGGGGCTGCGGTGCGGTCTGCACACCTTCGCAATCATGGCGGAGGCCGCTAACGTACGTCAGAATCTACAGAACGTACCCTCGATCTTCGAAATATCGGCGGCCGAGACGCTGGACAACCTTATCTACCCGGCGCTGAGCAAAGTCTTCGACTACTTCGGACTGCGATTGGACTTTAAGCTCTGGGGCAACCTGCGGGTGCGCGAGGAGCTCTCGCCGCTAGTCACATGGATCCTGCAGTACCTGTACCTGCGCAAGCGTGCCTCATCCTTCGGCGAGAGCTTCTACGGGCTGCAGCGCACGGCGACCGCGACGGGCGAGCTGCTCACGCGCCAGCAGCAGTTCACCTCGGCGACCCTCTTGACTCTCCTGCCCTACGTCGAGCGCAAGCTGCGGACGCGCAGTGCGCAGCACGATGACACCTACGCCTGGGAGGCACACCTGATCAATCTGTTCCACGTGTACAACGCCTCGCGGGCGGCACACACATTCCTGTACCTCATCAAATACGCCGCCAGCCACTCGCCGCTGTTCCGCGCCCTGCGCCTCACCCTCCGCTACCCCAGCGAGCCGCCACAGGAGGACAAGTGGACGTTCCTGTTCCTCAAGCTGCTCGAGGTGCTGGCCTTCTTCCTGCAGTTCATCCAATGGTGGTACTCGAACGACCAGCGCCGCAAGCTAGGAGGCACGCTTCAGAACCCACAGCCACTGCAGCAGACGGAGCTGCCCCGCGAGCTGCAGGAGGCGCGGCCAAAGAGTGGCGAGTGCCCTGTCTGCCTGATGCAGCTACAGACGCCGACGGCGTGCGCCGTCTCCGGCTACGTCTACTGCTGGAAGTGCATCGCGACGCACCTGAAGGAGCACGGCAACTGCCCCGTCACGGGCTATCCCATTACCGTGGACGACCTGGTGCGCATTTACGAGACGTAGGCGAAGTGAAGAGTCAACTGTAGTTTATAATAAAGAAAGTATGCGCTTGGCTAAGTCTGCAGCATGAAGAATCCCTGTTTGCAGTTCCAGCAGAGATACAACGTGTAGAAGTCCAGGTACGAGCTGGCCAGGAAGACCATGACCAGGAAGGTCATCACGTACTCGCAGACAGCGAACCCCGAGTAAGCTGTAAGCAGGCGGTTTAGCAAGCTGCAACTGTTGCGTCCGTCCTGGTGTCCAGGCGTCCAACTCACCCAGTGGCATGCAGTAGCTGTTGTGCAGCAGCAGAAAAACGACGGCGATGCACGAGGAGCTGCACATGAGCTTGACCAGCCTGCGCTTCAGCACGTAAGAGCGCTGCTGGTGCGGCTCCAGCGTCTGCCGCGCATAGTTCCAGTAGCAGAAGAACGAGGCTGCCACATAGACGCCCTGGGAGACCCACACGGAGAGCGCTCCCACCGCGTGCCACACACTCTGCCCGGGCACATGGGCGTTGAGTGCGATGAACACGCTGACGAGGCTCTCGTAGGTGAACACCAGCAGTATAAAGATGCCCAGTCGCCGCACACGACGCGGCACCAGATGCGCGTAGTAGCGCGCGTACAGGCAGGCGAGGCTCAGGCGGAACGGCAGCGCCCACAGTATGACGATCTTCCAGCCCAACTGATTGGCCCGCGCCACGTGCGAGACAGAAGGGAAGACGTTGAGCACCTCGCAGTGCGTGTAGTTGGAGTCCGTCACTATCGTCCGGATGATCAGGCACGCCATGCCCGAGGCCATCGCACCGATGCCCAGCAGTAGGTACAGCGCCACAGAGACGCGCCAAGTAGCGGCCGCAGGCACGGCGGCATCCTGCACGGTTTTGGGCAGCAGCTTCACCGAGTCGGACATGTCGGATCAGAGTACTTGGAATAGAAACGCTTGCTACATATAATCTAAAGCTGACTGTATAATTGATTGCTAGCAGTTAAGTTGATTCGCTGCGTTTAAAAATTAAGTAAACTTTGAGCTTAAGCTAGTACCGCGTATGTACAGATCTCGAGGCCTAGAAATGCGTTAGGTAAATTCCGTTGGTGGCGTCGCAGACGACGTTCAGCGCGTAGAAGTCCCAGTAGGCCGTCATGTGGTAACCCATATTCGTCAGCACCACGATGTACTCGAAGAGCGCGAAGAACGTGTAGACTGTGGCAAAGAGAGAGAGAGAGGGGGAGTGGAGGGGTCTTTAATGCAAGTTAACTAGAGAGAAACTCCAGCTTCAGCGTATCGAAGTTTAAATGCCCTTATGCTATTATTTTATAGAAATTGAATTGTGCCATTAAATCTTTGGTTCCTTCAGGCGCCTCTGCTCTTCGCGCGCCTCCTCCAATTGGAAATACCCAGTAAAGTAAGGTCCTTCTCTACTTGTCCTTCCATGGGAGCTTTGTTCGTCCCCTTCGTCGTCGGCCGTAGTCGACCCTCGCTTCGAATACCTTCTGAGCTAGAATTCCAAGGCAAAACAAACTATCCCCCCTTATGATGACGACCACCGCAAAACGAAAAAAGATTTTATGGCAGCTATACGATATATCGCTTCGATCGGCCGCGATCCGACATATTTATAGCGTGCAAAAGAATGATATATGTATACAAGGCTTCATCGAGATAGCTTGGTAACTGAGAGATTGGCTTACGCTACAACGGACAAACGGACAGGCAGGCGGACACAACTAGATCGAGTGATATGCTGGCTCATGATATGATGGCCAGAACTAGTATACCCACCCTCTGCCAGAGTACAGTAATCTGAAGCTGCTTGCTCGGATGCTGTCCCGGATCTACTCACCGCCGGTCTCGCAGTGCGCGTTGTGCCGCACGAAGCAGTAGCCCGCCAGGCCGAAGGCCATCACGTTGATGAGGAAGAGGTTGCGCTTGAAGCGCAGCGACTTCTCCTCGTGCGGCAGCAGCAGCACCTTGCGCGCGTTCCTGTTCAACAGGTAGGAGATCAGCATGTAGCACTCGCTGCAGGCGATGAAGACTATGAAGGAGTTGCGGTGTATCTCGTAGTTGTCCGACGAAGTCCACAGCGAGAGGCAGAAGAGCGCAAAGTCCTCGATGACGTTCAGCGTGCAGGCGACGATGCCGAAGAGGCGCCGGTTGCGCCGGATGTGCTCCCTGTAGTAGGCCAGGTACATTTTGGCCACCGTGAGGCGCAGGGGCAGGTGCAGGAAGATGGCGAGGCGCCACACCGTCTTCTGCGGCTCGTAGTTGCCGATGGCCGCCGAGACGGAGGGCAGGTAGTTGGCCACGTCGCAGTGCGTGAAGGTGGAGCGCGCGAAGTCGTACTTCAGGGACCACAGCACGCAGAAGAAGAAGGCACTTAGGGGCAGGCTGACGGCGATGACCGCCAACTTGGCGAACGCAATGCGGAAGAAGACCTTGTTCTTCGGGTCGTTCAGGCGCTCGTACGTGGGCAACATGGTGAGCTGGCAGCGGTAATTGGGAAGATATTTCGGTGGGCGTGGCGCCTCACATAGTCTCCACGCGCCCCGTGGTTGTTGTAACAGTTATTAACCTTTTAATAACCGAACACTCATAGTGCATCGCCGACATCGCGTAAACAAATGGCAATGGCTGGTACGCTGCGACTGCTGCAAAATGTAGCCGCCCAATATCTTGTGGTATACATTATTATAATGGGTACTTAAGGAAATTAACTCAGGGAGCGTCTAAATGATCTATTAGTAATCGTATCTGCCTTAGGCATAACAATTTCAAGATCTGTTAATTCATTTGTATTTTCTGCTATTTCACGAGCTTAGTTCGTGAGCAGCATACCCGCCATGGTATTCCTCTTGTGCCACTATCGAATTATTCAGCGGCGCTATCGATATATTGACGTGAGCTCAGCATAGGCTAGTACGCAGCTCATGCCATGACAAAATTGCACACGCACTTACAACTGCTTAATAATCGGATATAAATAAACAATAAGAAATATATTGCAGTTTTAATACTATTAATATTAAAACTATAATACAACAACATACAATACGTATACAAAAAATTATGAAACTTACTGGTTTTTCTTATGAGCGGCATACACTGCCTATCGATATCTCAGGACTTTGCGAAATCGCGCTATCGATATATTGATATCGGCTCGTGCACTCTGTAAAAACAATAGATCCGAAACAACGCGCTTTTTTATTGTTTATGCAAAAAGTACCGCATCGGCATGGACGTTATTTTGGCCAACGTGAACAGCCTGCAGTTCAAGGCGGAGCGGGATCTCATCGAGCAAGTGGGGGCCATTCCACTGCCGTTCCATGGCATGGACAAGTCCATTGCCGCCGTCTGCAACTTCATAACAAAAAATGGGCAGGAGTGCGACAAGGGCAGCGCCTGCCCGTTCCGACACATCCGCGGCGACCGCACCATCGTCTGCAAGCACTGGCTGCGCGGCCTCTGCAAGAAGGGCGACCAGTGCGAGTTCCTGCACGAGTACGACATGACCAAGATGCCGGAGTGCTACTTCTACTCGCGATTCAATGCCTGCCACAACAAGGAGTGCCCGTTCCTGCACATCGATCCGCAGAGCAAGGTGAAAGACTGCCCCTGGTACAAGCGTGGCTTCTGCCGCCACGGGCCGCACTGCCGGCACCAGCACCTGCGGCGCGTGCTCTGCATGAACTACCTCGCCGGCTTCTGTCCGGACGGACCCAACTGCAAGCACATGCACCCACGCTTCGAGCTGCCGCCGCTGGCCGACCTCAGCAAGGATCAGCTGCACAAGAAGCTGCCTACGTGCCACTACTGCGGCGAGCTGGGACACAAGGCGAACTCGTGCAAGCAATACGTGGGCAGCCTGGAGCACCGCAACAACATCAACGCAATGGACCACAGTGGGGAGAACAACGATGACGGAGTGCCCAACCATCCGCCGCCGGCGTTTATCAAGGTGCCAACGCCGTTGGAGGAGATCACCTGCTACAAGTGTGGACACAAGGGTCACTACGCCAACAAGTGTCCCAAGGGCCACCTGGCCTTCCTCTCAAATCAACATAGTCATAAGTAGTATTAAGCTGTGAGACGATGTACATTTAAGAATTCGGTTACAGAGTAAAATCTTCCGTCAAACAATCAAACCTGCGTGTCATGCCAGTTGCTCAAGTATCGAGTACTTTCTGTTGCGTTCACTTTGAGTAATTGTTACGATTATCGATTACATATTTACAAATTTTGAATTAATAATTTAATACAATTTTACACCACTGTGACAATTTTAATTTATAATAAGACTATAAGCAAACTTGAACGTGTAAAACAATTCTCCATTAAAATTTAAAGAAACCGATATAAACGATAAATGTCGATGCAACCAGCAGATAACAATCCAGTGTTATCGACTGCTTGCTACGCAGTTTACCTCAGCGCATACAAAACAAAGTGAAAAAAGAATTGAAGAGTAAACATCATCACTCGGGTAGATTTTATAGAACTCATAATTTTTCGGTCAACTCAGCAGTAATTCGAGGCAAAATTTTACAATCGGGCTCACACTGAAAGCAATTGCGAGAAAAACAGGCGACATGACAATTCTCGGCAAACTGACAGGTGAGAAGAAGGACCTGGAGAAGGTGCCGTTACCTCTGCACCTCAACGATGAGGCCATGATGCACCACGGCTCGCTGATCAGTGTAAGTTCCACCAACTATATACTGCTATATATATATATATATGTATATATATATAGTGCTATTTGCGCAACCAGACATGTCCTTGCCTGCCCCTACATCCTGTGGCCTTCGAGCTCGCAGCGCCACAAGTTTCATTTTCGTTTGCCTGTCTCTCTGTATTTGTGTGTATATACGTGTGTGTGTGTGTGTGTGTGTGTGTGTGTGTGTGTGGATGGATTTTTCTGTGCGTAGGCGAGCGTCTGTTACTGCGAGATTTCTATGTACATGCAATTTGTATGTATGCAGGATTACGTATGAGTATGCGTGCGTGTGTGTGTGTGTGTGCGCTGAGCAGCATGCATATTTATTGATTTTTCCATGCTGGATTTCCCAGTGTCCTTGCACTCTTTCCTTCGCTCGTTTTGAGGTCGAATGATTAGTTGTTGTTGTTGTTGTAGCTGGCATTGTGGGCTGAGTTCGAAGTCCCCCCCTCCCCCCTCCCCAACTCTTTGGATAAATGTGCCCTCTATACGAATTTCCAGCTAGCCCTCCCCCAGTACACACACACACATATATCTGTGTATATTTCTGCATTGCTATGCATATGTGTGTGTGTGTGTGTGTGTGTGTGTGTGTGTGTGTGCTTGTCGACTTGTTGTTTTCTTTTATTCTCTCCAATTTCGCTTAGGCGGTCTATTTGCTGACTGCACTTTACACATCAGCGATAAGTGCACACACAGACACATCGCTCACACACACTGTCACACTCACACAGTCACACACACGCGTGCGCATATCTAAATTTGCTGGCTTGCAGCTCAGCTGCGCTCACACACAGACACACTCTTGATTGCAGGCATGATGTGTGTGTGCGTGTGTGTGTGCGTGCGTGTGTGTGTGTGTGTGTGTGTGTGTGTGTGTGTGTGTGCAGCAACACATCAGCTTTCATCCAGAGTTCTAGCCACAAATGCGGAAAACCCAATTAATTTCAAATCAAAACAAAGCTTACGAAATACCCAAGATTTTATTTTTTTTTTATTTTTATTTTATTTTATTTTATTCGTATTCGTATAAATTATATTTTGCGAGTAAAGACTGTGGTAGATGTGTGGTTGTATGATGCCTCGAGTGTTCCATATATAGCATCGCCATGCCGTAACAAGATCAAGTTGCGATAATATAGCTTAAGCCTCAGCTGTGTATGATGTAAGGGAAGCACCATCTGAAATTTGGAGTCTCTGGCAGTTATACTTGCCGAGAACGACGCATTTTTCCCAAAGTGCAGGGCATGAGTAAAGAAAAGTAGGAGCAAAGTCCCCACAATGGCAACTTGCAAGCATTAGTCATATGGAAACATTATATATATATATCTAGCTAGCTATTATACATACGCATACAGTTACGTGCATGTCTATAATTGTTGATTTTGATAAGAGCTTTTATTGTTCTCTTTGCGTGCTCAGCCCAAAGTGGCGTACAGCGATGCCGACACCGAGTCGATGGTGTTCAACCGACCACAGTACACTTGCTTGAAGTCCTTTCTGTTGTTCCTGATCGCCGTGATCGTGATGATGCTGGGCGTGCTGGGTGGCTGGACGCTCTACCGGTTCTACGCTCCGAGTCATGCCAACATGCGGTATCACGCACTGTGCGATATTCCCTATGCCGAGGACTCCATCGAGCTGCCGCGCTTCTATCCGCGCAACGACGACGCCTTCTCGGTGAACTGGCGCAGTCTGCTGCCGCTGACGGGCAACAGCAACGCGGATTCGGATGTGTCCGGCCAGTTCGACGACCTGGTCAACGAGAACTACTTCCGCGAGGAGATCGAGCTGGACAGCAGCAACGATAGCGACGGCTACGCCAAGATCGATGTGCCCGACTTCAAGGACGGACGGCGCGGTCGGTTCATGCACGACTTCAAGGAGAACCAGTCGGCCATCATCGACACCAGCAGCAACCGGTGCTTCATCATGCCGCTCGACCGCGAGACCACCCTGCCACCGAGCAGCTTCATCGATCTGATGCAGAAGATGGGCTCGGGCTACTACAACATCGACACGGAGCGTGTGCGGCGCAACATGCGCGTCATCACGCCGCACATCACGGATCTGGCGCTCATCTCGGAGCGCATTGCCAACGAGTGCTACGACATGAAGGTCTACATGATGGAGAAGTTTGTGTCCGGCGGTGAGTGCGACTTCAGCTTAACTCTTAAATCGACTAATTGCTCTAATTATACCCTTCTTTTCTCTTTATGCTTCCTGCAGTGGCCAAGCGCTCGGCTGAGCCGCTGCCCGACGCCGGCAAATACGCAGAGTTCATGGGCAAGGGCGTGGTCGAGTACGACCTGGCCAACATCGCCGAGGTGGAGGCCTACGAGGCCCAGCAGGAGCAGCAGAAACTCAATTGAGCTACAGTTACAGTGCAATGCCACGAAATGTTTTAAATCTTTAAGCAACACGAAAAAAAAGAAATACCAATTTCTATATGTATGTATAACGATGATCTGTAGGCTCTCGCGACGCCTCCTTTTGTAGACCCTAGTAGATCTGTGAAACTATCGCAAGTACTATCGTAGAGCGTAAGCGCCGCTGCTGCTCTGGTCTCGAGTCGATATTCATTGATACCGATGATAACATATATTATTATCAATATTATTATTACTATGAGCACTTGGTTCAGCTTTTTTAGAGTGATTTTTGTTCGAGTCACATATCACTAATCCAATTTTAAATAGTTCAAATTTTAACAATCGTATATCTCCAATTTACTAATTTTATACACGGACAATGAGCAGAGGTTTTTAATCTTCCCGAAGTGCAACTTTCATTTGTACATAAATATTATAAATAAATAGTCTTCATCCCGAATAACGACCAGACATAGCTGCTCTACGATCTCTGCGATGGTTACTGACGATAGTTTTGCATCATGCTTCAAATTCGAGTGTAAGAATTATGCGAGCAGATGTGTGTGTGTATTGGCCAAGCGGCGCTACGAGTTTAACATGCTCGTGGCGCTGCGCAAGCATAGGAAATAGCAAATCATAGACCCTATTAAGAAATGTACCTAGAAAGCAATTAAATGCGATCGACGAAATTGTGACAAATACAACAACAAACCGAGGGAGGAGTGCGAAGTCGGCAACGGAACGAAGCTAGTAGGAGCTAATGGAGCTAATCTTTAGGATTGTGCATCGTGCAACTTTCAATTGTACCATATGAGAATAAGGGGCCTAACCCGAATCCCAACCACTTGATACATATAAATACACACTGCATTCCAATTACATATTTTATATTATATACTACAATTTAACTACATATATACTATATATATACATATATATATATCAATCTATAAAGCGTACCGCGTGCTATCAATTATGTATAGGGCGAAATCGAACAGCTATTTACATCGCAGGACAGAGATCAGGGTGGATGCAACAACACAACATCGGCAAACAGACAAATTAATCTAAATGTTCTTTAATCGATTTAAATGTATTAAAACGCGAATTTGTGATCTTCAAACAGTTTGTGGGCTTTATTTCGTGTACCTCTCGGCTTCTTCTAGTATAAGTAATAATATAATATAATATATATTATGTTATAGTACTACTGTGGGCAAAAAGTAAGGTGTATTTTTAAAATGTCTGATTTAATTGAGCAGAGAAGTGCCATCATATTTTGTTTGCGGAATACAATTTCGGCTGCGGAAACGTTGAGGAAGTTTGGGGATGGCCTTTGGTGATTCTACCATGTCCCATGTCTCCGGACGACCATCGACGTCAACAGATGATTACTTTGAAGGGGATGAAATTGATTTAGGAGAATAAATAAAGATTTTGACTTTCCAAAGATATTCACCTTACTTTTTGCCCACAGTTGTAAGTAATAATATAATATAATATATATTATGTTATACTATATCTCATATTATCATATTTCGAATATAACAGAAAATAGTCTACCATTCCAACTTTGCTGGGACTAGACGTCAATGCCATTACGATAGTATCGCCGATAGTATGTTTGTGGGCTATATGTGTGGCCGGCAGAGCGCTATGGTGTGATCCACGCCGTAGGCCACCTTCTGCACCTTTCCGTTGATGGCCGTCTTGAAGGGAAAGAACTGATCCTTCTTGTGGCCCAGGCCGAGGTGGCCGAAGCGGTTCTTGCCCCACATGAAGAGATCCCCGTCAGAGTTGACGGCGCCCATGTGAAAGACGCCGCAGCCGATGGACACCACAGTGGTCGCATTGCTGAAGTCGTTGCGCCCGAAGAGCGGCGGCAGCAGGTGCTGTGGCCGCGAGGTCTGCTCCACGAATGGGCCGAAGCCCAGGATGCCGTAGCCCCAGGTGTAGACAAGCCCCTGATCGTTAAGCGCCATGCAGAAGGAGCCGCCAGCTGCCACCTGCTTTATTCTGCCGATGCCCTGCGTCAGCTTGAGGGCTCTGGGTGTGTTTATCTGCATCTCGGCATCGGGCGAATCGTCCAGCTGGCCGTACTCCGAGTTGCCCCAGCCGAAGACATCGCCGGCTTCATTCAGCGCCAGCACACAGTCCGAGGCGCAGGCGATGTGCACGATGCGCTCCTTCTCAATGTCGCCGGCGATTTGGGTTATGTAACCGGCGGAATGGTAGTTGCCCTGCCCCGTCTGGCCGTCGGCGCCCCAACCGCAGGTATAGACGCGTCCCAGCTTGGTCAGGAACATGGTGTGATCCTGCCCGCATTTCACGCTCACGATCTCATCCTCCTCGCCGCAGATGTCCGCCTGGGGTATACGGTGAATCACCGCGCTGCGGCCGTAGGTCTCGTCCTGGACAATGGAGCGGCCGCACTGGCCGTACGCATTGTTGCCCAGCGTGAAGACTGTGCCGTTCTGCGTGAGCACGACGAGGTGAGCTCGTCCTGCCGACATGCTGCGCACCTGCATGCCCTCGTCCGTGTCGCTCTCGACGCGTGGCAGCCTTATCGCCGTGGGGTATATAATGACGTCCAGGTTGGTGGGCTCCTTGCTTTGGCTCTTGAACTGGAAGCCCAGCTGGGCGTCTGTGTTGATGCCGCTGCCGAACAGGGTCTCCCCGTCAGAGCGCTTCACGGCGTACGCCGTGAATCCGTAGCCGGCTGTGATGTCCGTTATATCAGTGTTGTTGGAGAACTGCAGCCGCGTGGGGTGGTGCACCATTTCCGTGTACCGCTCCTGCGCCTTCTTTGTGCTCGTCTGCAGGCCGAGGGCTCCCGTCTCCTGGAAGCCCCACACGTACACGCGGTTCTCATGAGTGCCGGAGACGCGCGGCTCGTAATCTGCAATGGGATGAGACAATGAGATAGCGACAGGTTGGAAGTGGACTGCAGTGGAATGTGCTTCCGGGTTTTACTTTTCACTTTGGTCTTGTCCTGTGCCAGCACGCTGCGCTTCGTCTTGGCAGTGTAGTGGCGTGCCAGAAGCCGAGGCGTCGCTATCCTCACACTTTGCAGCATTTTTTATTGATTAACTTATGGATAAAATAAATATTGCGCTCGTTCAAAATAAATATGTTGAAGACATCGGGGCCATTGCGATAGTTCGTGCATATCGATGCATTTCCACTGCGATAGCTTCTGGGCTTGCCGATGTTCCATCTCTTGCACGAACTGAGTTATCGATGCCACAGCTGTTTGAAATAATTACTCGATTCCACAGGGCAGAAATATCGATGTGGGCGACAGCCAAACTATCGAAATTGTTGAGAGCGACGAAAAGGTAGCTCCGGTAAATGTGCTAAAAAATTAATAATTAAACGCGAATTACTGCTGCGAAAGTGTTTAATTGCGTCAATTGAATGCACCAGAGTGCGGTTGCAGTATTACTCGAATCGAAAAGTCTTGAGCAACGTCTGTTTCGTGCGATTTTCAACAGTGCAGCATAATATATACACACTCAAGGCACACACACACGCACACAGCCAGACGAACAGCAGTTGCACACATAATGTACATTTAAAGCATTATTGTTGTTGTTATTGTGGTGCGGAACGTGTGTAAAGTGCAATAGACTCTTGGAATATTCTGCGTAGCAAGTGAAGAAAGTGCATTTTTACATGAGTGTCTCTGCTGCTGCCGCTGCTGCTGCTGCACAAAGGGCTGGGGCCGTTGGCTGCTGCTAGGAGTTGCCGTCGTCATCGCCGTCGCCGTCGCCGTCGCCGTTGCCGTCGCCAAAACTTTCGTCTCCGGTAGGTACACACAAAATATACGGCTGCCTGCTCCGGCTCCTGTATAGCTCCTGTTTTGTGTCTCGCTCTCTCTCACACTCTCTGTGTTTCACTCGTCCACTGCTCCCGCTCTCTCTCTCTCTCTCTCTCTCTCTCTCTCTGAATGTCTCTCATTTGTGTTGTTTGTCGTTACGTTGCTCGCTCTCTCTCTCTCTCCGCACTGCACTCTCACCACTGAGGTGAGTTGCTCTCACTGCACACCACCGGCCAGCTAACGGTGCTTTGCCAGGACACAACACTCATACACAGCTGAAGGTGTATACGGATCTGCGCATCTGCTTCATCTTCATCTCTTTCATCCCAAAAGCAACCCCCAGTCGACGTGCTCTCTCTTTCTCTTTTTCCCTCTCTCCCTCTCTCTCACTCGCGGACCATCCTTGGCTTTCCTCCGAGATTTGGTAACCATGGCCCATGGCTATATGTGTCAGACAACTGCCCCCTTTTCCGAACAACCACCACACGTAACATCGCTGAGCGCAGGCCACAACCCACGACCCACAACCCACAGCTCACAGCCCACATCCCACATGTCACTGCTCTGCTTTTCAGTCGAACAGGCGGACAGTTCATCAAATTGATGCAACAATAACAATAAAAACAACAACAACAACAATAACAACAACAACAACAGCGATAGATCAACCCCACATTGAGTTCTCAGTTCTCATTTCTATTGCCACTGCCGCCCCACATTCCCCCTCCCCCTGCATTTGTTTATAGATTTGCTCCCAAGCGTTGTTGTGGTGCTGCCCTTTCGTCCGTCCGTTTTCATGCTCGCGCTGCTCCACTTTCTGTGATTTAAGAGCTCTGAGTTCCAAGTTCCAAGTAAATATTTGTGCTTTGCTTTGTCTCAATTTGCTTCGATAAGTTGAGGGCCATTTCTGAGAGTGCGTCGCTTGATGTGGTCCGCTGAATGGAACGAACGAATGAACGAACGAGCGCATGCTTCCGCCGCCCCTGCCCCCGCCCCCGCTCCCGTTGCCGTTCCCGCTGGGGGGAAACAACTTTCCGGCTCATAAACCCGTGAGCACGTGCAACTCTTTCCATTTCTCTTTGACGAACTGTCTCCGATCCGCAGACAGACATGGCGCTACCTTGGCAATGTCTTGCCCCCAAACAAGCGTGGCGCATGAATTGCGACAGAAATAGTCGCAGGCAGCAGCAGCTACTCGCACCGCAGTTCAATGGCCATAAACAGAAACCATCCAAGCGCTTCAATGTCTTCACTTAACTTTGTTGCCGATGCTGGCGATGTTGACGATGGCCTTGCGCCAGCAGCAGCGCCATGGCTCCATCATCTCCACAGCTCCACAGCTGCTCAGCTGTGTACGGTTTCAGCTTGCAGAGTGACGCCCTCGTATCGTACAGTGGTGGCCGGCAAAATAGAACCAATGCAAATAATCATTCATATCTAAGCAGTCGCTCTACGTGGTTCATTAAAAATTCGAATAAACTTGGGAAAGCGAAGAGATTGAAAAGAACTTAAAACATTTAACATAAAAAAACTTAAAGAATTATTTAATACCCTTTAGTTTCGGCAACTGCTCCGTTAAATCAATAATCTATACCTTCTACTAGAAAGAGCCCAGAGAAATTAGTAGTTTCAACTCACGCTTTTTGATGAGCAACTTTGAAGTAGGTATAGGAAATCTGAAGACAACGTTAGTTAAATCCCTGTAGCTTCAGCATAATTTCTAGCAGCTCCATAATCTTTAAAGTCTATACAAAAAAGCTGCAAAAAATGCAGAGAAATTAGCATTTTTTTCGATTTTTCATGCAAAAAAAGAAAAGGTATCAAACAGTTTCATTTTCTCCAGTTTCGTCAGAAATTAGAAATTAGCATTTCCAAGCGCAGAAGAACTGTAACAATTTTGACGAGTTGATTGTTCGTTCTTTCTCTCCGCTTTCTCCCGAGGCCAGACACAAATTAACAGAGATGCGGAAGAAGAATCACATTTCGTTTTCGTTTTTGTGTTTGTTTTTGTTTTGCCGAAAACTGCTTTCGCCTTCACTCGAGGAACAGAATTCCGACTCCGACTCCGATTCCGATTCCGACTCAAAATGTGAATCCGATGCCGTTTGTCATTTCCAGCGACATGTCACAATTTCTATTTGTGTGCGAAAAGCAGAACCACAATTCTTATCGCATATCGCGCATGACGAGACTTTCGCGGTAAAAACGGATTGGTGTATGAGTAGGTGGCTAATTAACTTGCCAGCAACACAAGCAGCGACCACGCCGGCCTTCAACTGTAGTGGTCTACGATGGGAGGAGGAAGAGAGCGAGAGAGGAGGGGGCCAGAGGCAGTGTCAATATGGCTTAAAGGCGCTTGTCTCTCGACCCGAAATATTGATCTTTAATTATTGGCCATTTGGCCATTTTTTTTATGGCCTTTGGCTATTGACATTGACTCTGCTGTTGGCCAAAGCCAAAAGCAACAACCTCTGCCAGTCTCCCCGTCTGTCTGTCTGATGAGAACTGTCATTATCTCTCTTACCTGCCAGCGGGGATTACGTAAACTGCCAGCACCCCTCTCTGTTTTTTTTTTTTATTTTTTTGCTTTCCCCATACTTTTCCTCTGTCCCACTTTTTGGTCATGAGGCAAAGGCAAATATTGTTTGTCTTTTCAGTGCGCTCGCAAGAAACCCAATTCCGATTCCGATTCCAATTCCAATTCCCATTTCAATTCCTGTTCGTGACTCACTCGGTGTTTCGTGCGATTGGGCCAGCACCGGCCTCGGCTTGAATCTCAGTCATGGTACGCGCTTGCTGTGGGTCTCCGCGCTGTGCAGCTCGCTTGGCGCGTTGTTGTGTGCGATAAGAAATCAATTCCATTGTCCAATCAAAACGATTTTCTCAATTGAAGCCAAGTGCCCCCAGATCGTTATATTGAGTTTAATTGCAGTCCAAACTAAGTGAGTTTACTGCGAACTAAAGTTTCTACTCTAAAATACTTTTTAAGAAAATAGAGGTGAATAATTTTGTATTCAAAAATGATTCACGTTCGCGTATGTGTTTTAAAACAATATTTTTTGATATTTGTATGCAAGTTGTGCAGCTTCAAACGAAGCGTTCCCACTTTGGCTGGCCACCACTGTAACAGTTTCCACTGCAGGTGCTGTCCCATTTACAGTGGGGGCAACTTTCACTCGCTTGGCAGCATTTGCGGCTAGTTGCAATCTCCATCAACCCATTGTAATTACCAACACCATCACCATCATCATCATCATCATCATCATCACCATCATCATCATTTGTATCATCATCATCCCTCACACTTTATCTGCTCTACTATATCCTTGCCCGAAGGTCCATTTTCGATTATTTGTTCAATTTTCCTCAGTTTTGTTTTTATAACATTTTGACATACGTATGCATCATATTAAGTGCTTGAGCCATAGTTTAAACAGCTTTCTCGCCAATGCTTCAATGAGTAACACACACTCACACACACACATAAATATGCACACATACACACACGCTTTAATTTCATGTTGTTTACATTTTTCTTCATTTTACGTTTTCTCTTTCACATCTTTGTTTGCATTTCTCGCCGCATTCGTAAACGTTTATTTTGCGATCCACACAACATCCACAACTACAACAACCAAAACAACCACTATGACAGCTGAAATATGCGTTGGCAAGAGGAGGCAACATGCAACGTGCCCATGCAACAGCTTCAGCTCCAGCACTCAGCGTAGACGCCAAGCGATAGAAACAACAACAACAATAACAACCACAACAACAACTACAACAACCACGACAAACACCATCCACAAGCAGACCGTACTGAACTTTGAACTTTGCTATTGCTATTACCGCTCTTGCTTTTGCTGCTGTTGTTGTTGTTGCTGCCACCATTGCCTTAGCCAATTGTAACAGTAGCGGCAAATCTCATAGGAGCACCAGGAGCATCAGCATCCAGGGCCAACAGGAGCGCTTCTCAAGCCATTGAGGAGCCACACTGGAATGTTGGAATACCCACAGCGATTCGCGCGCAACATCCCCAACTCCAACTCCAATTCCTCCGGCAATTCCACAGCGAGTGTCCATCAGTATCCGCCGCAACTGCCGCTGCATCAGAACCAGAACCAGAATCAGAGTCAGAACCAGAACTACAGAGCGACGCAGCAGCAGCAGCTGGCGCCAGGTTCATCGCCGGTGCACCATCAACGGCAGTCGTCGCTGCAGCAGCAGCACCATCGCACCCTGTCGACGGCCTCCAGCTGCAGTGCCCAGCACAAAAGTGTGACCTTCGGCCAGCCAGCGTTGTCGGCGCCGACAGACTACAGCAACGGCAGCAGCAGCGGTAACTCCAGTTGCAGTGCCGCTGGCAACGCCGCTGGGCCGCAATCAATGGCGGGCAACATGAAGCACGGTGAGTGAGGCGTGCATACGTTTATAATTTAATTTCTAATTTCCCCCGTCCTACTACCATGCAGGAAAATCTCAGGAAGACGTCTGCTACGTGGTAGCCAAGTACGACTATGCAGCCCAAGGAGCGCAGGAGCTGGATCTGCGCAAGAACGAGCGCTACCTGCTGCTGGACGACTCCAAGCACTGGTGGCGCGTCCAGAACAGTCGCAACCAGTCCGGCTATGTGCCCAGCAACTATGTGAAGAAGGAGAAGCCTTCCCTCTTCGACAGGTGCGTTCCCACGAATACAGAGTACCGAATACCGAATACCGAGTACCGAGTAAATCCGAGTCATGCAAATAGAGAAACCATATACCATATGCCATATACGATCTCACTAAAATTTAAGTATTCTTTTCATTCTGATTTCAGCAGAAATAAGAAAATGCAAAAAGAAAAGAAAATGCTCCTCCTTTTGCTTTCGAATTGTTTTAAATACTGTAATTAATTAATTTCGAACTGCTTTCGGCTTTTGTATTGTATGATAAATTCACCTCGTTTGCTTTGTTCGTATGATTAACAACCTGATTGTTTTCGAGTAGCGATAGCTCTATACTTTTCCCTCCCGCACCCGACACACATAACTGCAGCCCCCTCCCCTCCCCCCATTGTGAAGTGTTGAGCCCCCCAAGTAGGGATACCCCCGTCTAACCCTCTGAGTAAATTAGCATAGCCAATCGCTCGTTGTGCAATTGAATTAATGTGAAATGTGCGCTCCGCTCGCAATTCTCTCTGTTTCTCTCTCCGTCTCTGCAGCATCAAGAAGAAGGTGAAAAAAGGCTCCGGCTCGAAGACTCTGCCCAATTGTTCGCCGTCGCGCCAAATCGAGAGTCCAACCATGTCGCGCCGCTTGCCCCCGGATCCGTCGGAGGCCATCGGGACCGCCATTGTCAAGTACAACTATCAGGCTCAGCAGCCGGACGAGCTCTCGCTGACGAAGGGCACCCGTATCCTCATCCTGGAGAAGTCCAACGATGGCTGGTGGCGTGGCCAGAGCGGCAACTCGGTCGGCTGGTTCCCCAGCAACTACACAACCGAGGATTGTGATAACGATGGCGAGATACACACCTACGCCATGGCGGAGAACGTGCTCGACATTGTGGTGAGTCTCTCTCGGCAGTGGATCTCCAGCTCCAGATCATTCCGGCAAATCAGATAACAACTCGCTTTCACTCTCCTCAGGTGGCGCTCTACAGCTTCACGTCGAACAACGATCAGGAGCTGTCGTTCGAGAAGGGCGATCGCCTGGAGATTGTGGATCGACCCGCCTCCGATCCGGACTGGTACAAGGCACGCAACAATCAGGGCCAAGTCGGTTTAGTTCCACGCAATTATCTTCAAGAGTTGAACGACTACTTGGCCACGCCTTATCGCAACACCAGCGGCTCCGCTGGCAATGGCAACGGCAACGGCAGCAACGCCGCCAGCAACGGCGCCAACTCTGCTGGCGGCGACTCCATGGAGCGCCGCAACGACGGCAGCAACAAACCGTCGCAGTCCTCTCAGCCCATCGAGCGTCCCAATCTGGCGGGCAAGTCATGGTACTACGGCGCCATCACGCGCAGCCAATGCGACACGGTGCTCAACGGGCACGGACACGACGGCGACTTCCTCATCAGAGACAGTGAGACTAACGTGAGTGCAGTGGGATCAGTGGACTCGGATGAGGATGCAGATTAATGTATTTTGCTATGTGTTTCGCCTTGCAGATGGGCGATTACTCGGTTTCCCTGAAGGCACCCGGCCGCAACAAGCACTTCCGGGTGCACGTGGAGCAGAACATGTACTGCATTGGGCAGCGGAAGTTCCACTCGCTGGATCAGCTGGTCGACCACTACCAAAGAGCGCCCATCTACACGAACAAGCAGGGCGAGAAGCTGTATCTGGTGCGGCCGCTGCCCAAGGCCAATGGCACGTAAATGGGCGGGGCGCAGGGCTTGATCAGCTTAATCTCGACGAATATAATACGATAGAATCCGACTACTCAATGGATACAGACAGACAGATAGTTAGTTACACACACACACACACAAACAAACAAACACAAGCAGGCATAGAAATGCATACAGACAAACATGGCTAATATTTCAGTTGTATGCTTCGCTTACGACACACATATATATGTATATAAATCGGTTCGTTCAGTGCGATTCAAGTTCATTCAGCAGACCTTTTGTACTTTTATAAAACTACAATACGTATATGTAATATTAATTGATTGCCACACTGATTGATTGATTGATTGATTAATTGATTGATTAACCAACTAACGCTGAATTGGCCAGCTTCGATTGCTTTCGACCTTCCTTTGATTAGCCTCGTTTTGTAAACTACGTACAGAGCCATTGCACTACGAACAGGAACAGGAGAACCGACAGAATCGACAGAACCAAAGGATTCCGCAACTCAATTCTAGATGTCAACATGCATAACATTTACAAAACATACTATACTCTACTATAAATATACATATACATATACGTATGCAGATACATATGCGTATAGATACGTATACACATGCATATGTATAGATACGACACATAAATATGATATTCAAACAAGACAAAACGCTTTTAACACCGACACCTTATGTACTCTATTGGTAAATGTGCGCGCGTGTGGTGTGAGTGTATGTGTGCGTAAATGTGTACTTTGCAATCGCTTTGTAAACAATATTATACCTATATAAAATACCAGAGAAATTCAACAACTTAAAAAATACCCTGTAACATGCAAGCGACCCAAGCGAATATAGAAACAATATGAAATTATTTGGTCACATTCTGAGCAAAGAGAAGGAAGAAGGAAGAGAAAGCGAGAGAGATGATGGAACTATCCAACCTCCCACAGTCATTCTTGTTATAACTATTTAATTATCATCTACGATACGATATAATCACACGGAATACCCATAATATCTACCAAGCTGTTCGAGCCGCATAATTAAATAAACATAATCATTGTACGAATCACAAGCGCGGAGACCCCCTATTAAACTTATAAATGATATACAGAAATATATATATATAGATATATATACGCGTATAAGCCATACTGTACAGTTGATATGATGCAATGCTAACCTAAGCACACCTTCACATATACAAACAAACTTATTTATAACTCATACTTTACTTCCTTTAATTAGTTATTTATTACTGAAGTAGAAGAAGGCATCGATTCCAGCTTTAATTTTGTTTTAATTATTACATTACACTTTGTTTGCCGTTTTTGTTTTTGTTTAGCCTAAGCGAGGAAGCGGGACGAGGGAACCGGGGAACGCGAGGACGAGGCGAAAGCTAGAAGGATCAAATCAGATCAATCTGAAAGACGGGGGTCGGTTAGAGCTTGTTGCTGGCGGGTTGAAACCATAGGGTTTAAATGACTTTCAACTTATTTCATATGCGAATTTTTAAATATATACATATACATATTAACATAAAGATTAAATAATTTATAGTAATTTAAACAATTGCTAAACAGAACTAGTACTAAAAGAAGAGAACAAACTAGAAATTATACCGAAACGGAAATGAATAAAAATTCAAATACATCAAATAAATTGCTGCAAACTGCGTTTTCTTTATTGAGCATGAAGTTCCACAAAAACCAGATGACTTTTCCCAGACTGAAAGCACAATAATAAACAAATCGTAAAGTGTTTTTTTTTTGTTTTTATTGAATTTTGTAATTTTAGATATTTTTTAAGGCTTCGATAATGCTTAGGCTAAAAATGGAAAAATTCTTGCTTCGTATTGGACTTGTGTAGGTTCCAAATAATCATGAATGAATACCTAGACATACATGCGGTTATCCATTGTAAGCCGTCGAGTGATATACAAGTATATGTGTAACAATCTTTAACTTTGTGTGTGTTGAGCAAACTATCCCTTCTAAGTGTGTGTGTGTGAGTGTGAGTGTGTGTTTATTTATCATGGATCAATAACAAGTTGTAAAACAAAAAGCATATTTGATTTAGGTACAAAGGCATATGTACTTATTACTCGTATCTATACTTTATATATATATTTATATATGATATATGCTCGTATGCAGTATTAGGTTCAATGAACAGTTTCATAATCTTATTAAGGCCACACAATCAATAGCTGACAAACAGGAAGTGGAAGTGGATAGATTGGAAGGAAGAGAGCTACAAGGATGCAAAGGGCTAGAGGCTTCTACATTTGCACTTTGCACTTACGACGAGCTACAAGTTACAAGTTACAAGATACAAGATACACAAACAGAACGTGTATAACGAACGTGACAAAACCCTAGCGAATCTGAATCTGAGTCTGATAATAACGCTACCTTTAAATCTCTTACAGTTAGGCTTTTAGTTAGTAGTTTCTTTAGTTATAAATATGTATATGTATATGTATATAATATGTATGTGTTTGTATGTAGTTTTAAGTTAGGCTAACACGACGAAAACTGATGAAGTTTAGTTTAGTTCATAGTTTAGTAAAAAGTCTATAGACGCTAAAGGCAAACGGTAAATACAAATCTTTAGTTACTCGCGCATATCGTTATCGTATAAATATATGTAGAGTTAGCTTGTAAAAGAATATATATACACATCGTATATGCATATATAGATGCATGTATGTATATATAGATGTACGTATCCTTTAGATAATAGATTATAGCTATTGTTCGTAAAATGGACTAATTTCGGTTCACTTTTCCTTTGTTCAGCGGCTCTTGTGTTCTCTGGCTCTGGTTCTGGCTACGGCTCCGGCTCCGGCTCCGACTCCGGCTCCGGCTCCGGCTCCGGCTCCGGCTTCAGTTCCGGCTGCTATCAACGCCTTAGCCAAGTGGTGAGCTGTTGGTCCTTCCTTCCGCTCGAGTCTGAATCTCATAAAAATGGATTGTTGGTGTTGATCGCGCCGCTGGCCTGTGCGAGAAAGAACATTTACTTTAGCATAGGCATTACAGAGAAAGAAAGGGAGGATCAGGAGATCCAAGACTCACCGCAAACGGGTTGTTGTAGGCGCCGGAGAGGCCGCCGCCCAGAACAGGCGCCGGCTGCATGCTGCCGAATCCACAGCCATTGGGCAGGCCCTGAGAGACGGCAAAGCCGTTGTTGTTGAAGTTGAAGAAGCTGCCCGGAGATGTCGTCGTCGGCTGCAGCAGCTGTGGGTGGCCGTTGGCCTGCAGCGGACTGTTCCCGTAGCCATTTGGTATGAGCGTCAGCTGCCCAAAAAGATTCTGCTGCGGCGCGCTGTTGTTGTTGTTGTTGTTGCTGTTGGCCTGGAATGGATTCACCACGTTGTTGAGCAACAACTGCTGCTGCTGCTGTTGCTGCTGGCTCTTGAAAGGATTGACGTTGCTGTTGTTGTTGGCTGTTGAGAGAATGAGAGGCAATTAGTTTAGTTAGCTACTGTGTGCCCTGAGCGCACTTACCACCGCTGCTAAAGGCGTCTGCAGTGGGTGTGGGCGCCTCTGTGGCGGCTGCTTCGCTGGCCTTCAGTTCGCGCAGCTGCTCGTCGAGGTCCTTCAACGCGGCGTAGCGGTCCTCGCTGGGAGCGGAGCTTGCCTTGGGGCTCGACTGGCTGAGCTGGCGGCTCTGCAGTGTGGCACCTGCCAAGCGAGACAAAAACAGAGAGAAGTTATAATCCACTGGCAGGCGTATCCCTTCGAGAAGCAGAGAACGAGAACTCAACGATAACCCAAACAAAACTAGCAATAAAACAATAATAACAACAACAACGGAACACAACGCAAGGCAACGCAACTCAAGGCGTAAACTTACTCCACGTAAAGAAAGGATTGTGGAAGGCATTGAGGTTTCCCGAACTCGACTCGGTTTTGTCTTGGTCTTGCTCTTGCTCTTGGTCTTCGGAGCAGAAGAAGGAGCTTGAACTCGGCTCCTCGGGAACGGAGGCGAGCGCCTCGCTCTGCAGCATGTAAGGAAGGAAGGGATTCGTTGGCGCCAGACTTAGTGGTGCTGGTGCTAATGGTGGTGGCGGTGGGGAGGCCATGGGCGAATCTTCGAATGAATCATCGCAGCTTGAGAACCAGGAACTGGCCGAGAATAGAGATGATCTTGAGCTTGTGTACTGCTGCTGCTGCTGCTGCTGGGGCACCTCCTCTGCTGGTGGTGCTGGCACTGGCGGTGGCTGCTGCGGTGGTATCTCTTTCATTTTCACCTTCGACAGCTGCGTCTCGAAGGGATCACGATATGCTGCTGGCGTGCTCCAATCGCTCCATTCGAAAAACGATTGGAAGCTACTCTGGTGCGTCACTAAGGACAAGGTCAATGAGGAGGCGCGCAGAGAGAAGAGAGCGCAGGTTAGCAGATTATATCGAAGGAAGCTCTGTGGATCTTGTTGTGGGTGAAGCAAGCTGCTAGACGAGGTGAGGACAGAGTGGTTGGACAGTGGACGGAGGCGGCTCTATCAAAGCGAATGCGAGTCGGATGGGAAAGCTGCTGTTTGAATTAGCTTGCTGCAACATGTGGCAGGGTCAGTTCTGACTGTGTGCGTGTGCATGTGTCTGCGTGTGTGTCAGTTGAAAGCAAACGCAAAAAAGGAAAAGGGAAAACTGCAGCAACTATCGCGGGTGCCACGTGGTTGCTTTTGGACTCACGATAGTTCTGCGCTGCTGTCCACTGCTGGAATATCTATCGCAACTTTCGTTGGGGTCTGTAGTAGTACTCACCAGCTCCTACTCCATTGTAGATGGGTGCGTGCTCGAAATCCGCAAAGTTCTCTGTTCCATTTCCATTGAGCAGTTGCTGCTGCTGCTGCTGCTGTTGGAGATGCGCCGCTCTGATGGGCTGCACCTTGGCATAGCCGTTACTAGAGCCCACCGAGCTAGCCGAGGAGACAGCCGGAGATCCCGCCGAGCGCGCAGAGGTGGCATCGAAAATGTTGGCTGTGCCGAAGTCCGCCACGAAGTCAGTTTCGCCGGCGAAGCCGTTGCTGGCGCAGCTGCTAGTGTCGGAGAGCGCCCCCGTCGAGGTGGAGCCGGCGCTGTTGAGGCTGCTCAGTCCCAGAAAGGCATCCTGCTGTTGCTGCAGCTGCTGCTGCTGATGGTGCTGCTGATGGTGCTGCGGCCGACTGATGGCCGCCGTTGCGGATGGCGCCTTGGCCAGCCCGTTGGCAGCGGTGCGTTGCGCGGCCGGCGGAGTCAGCTGAATGCTGGCATAGCCATTGTTGTTGCCCCCTCCTGCTGCTGCTGCTGCTCCTCCTGTGTGGTTGTGGTAGCCATTGTGCAGTGCGTTGTTGCTCGTCTTCAGGTTGACGGCATTGGCCAGCGACTTGAGCGGACTCGCCGGCTCCAGGTAGTATCGCTTGCGCTCGTACTTGTCGATCATCAGCTCGCGCTGGTCCTGCTGCGGCGTGGCCCGCTTAGGATCCCACAGGCCCAGCCACGTCTTGGCGCACAGCTCGTTGCCGTGAGCCTTGAGAAAGTCCAGCTCTTCCTGTGTGAACGTCGCCATCGAAATGGATTTCACTCGATGTGGTGGAGTCAGCCCGCGTCTGCAAAGAGTAAGACAGAGAGAGAGGGGTGAGAGATCCGGTTGGTGGCAATTAGCAGGTGCTTGAGGTCAGCAAATGACACCCGGCACGGCGTCTCTCCGCCACTTGGCAATGGGGTCAATGGGGAGCCGCTAAATGGGCGTTAAATTTCAGATAATTGCACAAATTAATTAACGGCCTTGGGAGCTGGAACTGCTGCAATTAGAGCAGCCCCTCGAAGTGGCAGTGCAAGTGCAAGTGGAGTGGGAGTACGAGGCGGAGGCGAAGGAGGAAGAGCAAGACGTGAAGGAAAAGCATGAAAATCGAAACTCAAAGCGAAAACCGGCTGTAAAAATCGACTTCGCAGTCTCTAGAAGCTAATTTCAGTTTTTCACGAATTTCCCAAACGAAACGGGCACAACAGCATATGCATATGTATTACACACAAATACATATGATACACACACTCACATACGTTGCGCATATGGTGAAGAAACTGGACGTTTCACATGAACGCTTCAGTGACTCAGAGCGGCAATTCGTTATGGTAAACGAGACGAGACGAAGCGCAGAGTGCAGGAGGAGTTCAGTGTGGGCGGGGGCGGTGAGCGGAGGCGGTGCAGCAGTAGGCTAACTCAGCGAAAAGCGAGAGCTCTGATCGGCTTTCCGCTTAGTTCTAAAAGCAAATGGAAACTGTGTGACATTTGCCCGAGGCGGGCAGAAGTTTGCTTGGGGATTTCGTACTGAGTCAGTAGCTTACCCAGAAATGCCTTATGATTCTACGATATTTATACTTTTATTTTATATAAATACTGAAATCATGAATCTGGCTTATTTGTGTGTAGTTATACTTTTTCGTTATTTTTTAATATGTATTAATAATATTTTACTGTATTGTGAATATATAATATATAAAAAAATATATTTAATTAATTTAATTTAAATAAATTTAAAAGTTCAAATAAGTTTTCAGTTTCCTCGATACATCGTAGTGCATTTATAGCAAACTGCATTTTACTTATATTCTTTATAATATCTTATTATTGTATATAATATCTTAAACTCAAAAATAGCGCCCGCATTTAATATTTATAATAAATAATCTTTTTCAGCGTTTGCTAGTGATAGATAAGCTGAAAATAATCGCTTTCCCCGTTTTGGAACTAGTGTAATTAACTTTTTAATTTCCTCTATTAATCCAAGGTCCGAGTGCCTCCTCTTTCAGCTGTTCTGCTTTTCCCTCTGCCGGCAGGCTTTGTCTCATGGCTCTTGTTGGAGCTCTAATGCAATTGCAAACTCAATTCCAATTTGTGTCCATTGCAGGCTCAGCAAATTGCCGGGAAAAGAGCTGGACAAACGGAAGGGGAGCAGGGGGAACAGGGAATGGGGGACTGGGGGACTGGACACTGGGCCAACTGGGGCGCAAAAGTGATTCAATTAATGAGTGCACTTTGTGCTGGGAAAACTCTTGCAGTGGCGTCTTGCCTTGTCTTTCGACTCAATTAGCGCCCGGAGTGAAGTCGGCGGGGGAAAAGGCAGTCACGATTCGATTTAGCAGCCACTTCCGCCGGCTGATTGGAGGGGGAGGGGCAGGAAAGTTTGGGATAACTCGAGCGGATGTCAGAGCCAGTGCTCTGCTCTAGTGTGGTCTCTCGCTCCGAGGTGGCCCTCCCCTCCTCCTGCTGTTGCCTTGGCTTGTCAGCTACTGCTGCAACCGCCAAGTGGACGCAGTGTGGCACGCACACGCACTTCGTTAGCTGCGGCCGCCGAGTGGCAGCTATTTCTGCAACCCGAGTGAAAAGTGAAAGTTGCCCCCCACAACTCAGCACACACACACACACACACAACATGCCACGCCCACCGTTTAAGGAAAAACATTTGAAACGCTTTGGGTATGCAGTCAAAGTAGTTGGCAAAAATGGCAATTGCAATACCCTGTAGCGAAAAACAGCTAGAGCGGGGTGTGCCACACTCGTTGCTCATTACGCGATTCCTTGCTATAAGCAGCAGTTATCGATATGTATTACTATAACTATCAGCTTCCACAGAGCTACATTATCTCAAAATGTAACTAAAGGTGCATACCTGCTAGACCCTATATTCTACAGGGTATTCGAAAGCACGCTGCAATTACACTTGCTTTTTTCGAGTGTGCTAATTGAAAGGTAGGACGCGACGCGAAGCAAGAAGCAAACACAAACAGAAACACAAATGGGAGAGGTCTAGGGGTCTGGAGGTCGGTCTTAGGCAAGTGATACTCATGCCTATTTATGTAAATACACTGAGGAAAACCTCAAGTGTTTCGTACTTGAGTGTCGCAATGCTGAGCTTAATAGACAATTAAGATGGAAATTGCGAAAGCCAAGTCTGAGAGCATTGACAGAGACTTGTGTTTCACGAGTACGCTTTTAATTTGAATAAGGTCCAGCTCACCCCAGAGCACCCAGAGATAATGCGCCCCAATGGATTCTTTATAGTGAGCTCAGCTCATGTGTGATATTAGAGAATCGGAAGAAAGACAGAAAGATGCATTTCTCTACTCAGATTCAGCTTGATGCCAGCTCTTTTCCCGAGGTGGCGACTCAAGCCTGCACGACATTATTGCGCATTTCGTACGATATATGCGATATGGCAATGGAATTATGATGCTGTGCCCTTTTCTCTCGGTGTAGAGACACGTTAGCACGCTAATTGAGAGCCCCAGTGTCTGACTGGTGTCAAACTGGCGAGAAAAGTGTGTCATCTGGCTGGACAGCAGCAGCAGCAGCAACAGAAGAAGAGGAGGAAGGAACCAGAAGAAGCAGAACCTGTAGAGGCGGCAGCACTGCGACTGCGAGAACCTGAAAAGCAGCCCGCAGATCGAGTGCAGCTCGCCAACAGCTGTGGTTCAATGCACAAAGCTGCACTCGCACTCAGTCACATTTACACTCACATTCACACTCGCACTCAAACTCGCATTCACATTCGTTTGCGCGAATTTCTGGAAAAGCCGGAGAGCGCGAAGAGTTTCGCATCGAACAGCTGTCGCTGTCGCCGTCGCTGTCGGGGTTTCCAAATCAGCGCCAGATCTTTCGTACTAGGCACAAGTGGATACAAAATTAAAACAAACACAATGCCAACACACTCACTCACACACACACACATACACACACTCGCATTCAGAGCTTAGTTTAGTTATATTTTGTTGTTGCTTTGCGCCTTTTGCTTTGCCACTTCGCCACAAAGTGCAAAACTTGTTTTTTGCGCATTTTGCGCACTCAGCGTAAAAAGCACAAACAGCAACAAAAACAAAAACGACAACAGAAAAAAAAAACAAAAAAACAAAAACTCGTCGTTCACTTGCGGCAAAATGACAACAAAAGCAACAACCAAAGCGGCGGCAGCAAAGTGTAGCAAATTTTATGCAGAGGCAACAGATACAGATACGGATACAAAGCTACAGATGCAGATACATTTAGAGCTGCAGATACAAATGCAGCTAGCAGATACGAATGCAGATACCTCATGCAGTGCCAGCTGCAGATACAAAAGTCCTGCTGAGACAAATGAAACGCCAAAGTTCCAGATACATTTAGAGCTTCAGCAGTGCTGCAGATACAGATACATAGATAAATACAGCTACGACTGCAAACATCCTACACAGTTGCAGATGCAGCATTTGCTGTGGGTAAGAGAGAACTTGCTGTGACAAGGCAGAAAGGCAAAATATATAGTATCTTCTGCTGTGTATCAACTTGGTATATCCAACTATATATAACTTTCTTTGAATTCCAAGCATTCTACAGGGTAGCAAGCAGAGCAGAGAAAGACATCTGAAAAATACATCGACCTGCTACGAGTTTGCCTGCTAAATTCGGATATTTCTCTCTCTCCATTGAGATTGTATTGTATTCTATAAACTGCGTCAACTACTTCCAGGGTATTAACGCTACCACACGACGCTCAGTGCTGGCGCCGACGCTGACGATGACGTCGTTGATAACGCCTTCGTCAAAACAGTCGCAAAACCGCAAACGAGCGAACTTCGATTATCATAATAAACCGAAACAACAACAGCAAAAGTATCAACAACTACAACAAACACAAACAACAACAACACACGTTTGCACACCTAAGCACAGAAGGCATTCACGAATCGCATTTGAACTTTTACTGTGAATTCGTTGGCAAGGCGAGGCAACAATTCACAATTCACATTTATTCACTTCTGCGACTCGCTGTGAATCATTGAGTCATTTCCAAAAGGAAAGGGAAGTGACTGGGGGAACGAATAGCATGGGGGGGGGGCAGGCAGTCTTGGCAGGCAACTTGTCAGCTGATAACAACGCGCGAAAAAAGTGTCAATAAGTCAATTTTGAAGCGAGGCGAAAACAAGACCCAAACCCCAGACATTTCATTGCGCCAGACCAAACCCGACAAGACCGACAACTCGGGAACTTGGGAGCGCAATTAGGCAAATATTCGAGCCGAACTTCTGGTTTTTATTTCTTCTGTCTTCAGTTCGACTTTGCTTTTTGCCGTTTTGTTGATTTCTCAAGAAATCCAATTACCAGAGCAAAAATCCGTAATTATTCACCGTGCTGAACCTTCCGAACACGCAGTTTTTGTCGAGTTCCCCCGCAGATCATTATCATCATGTCTGGAATCGGTTTAAATCCCCTGACAGCTCGTGAAGTCAGTTTGCAGTCCATAACATTTGATTCTAATATTCCTTTGTGTTTGCTTTGGCTGTCTTTGTCTGAACTGAATTGTTTATTGGAATCTGTGAGTAACAATCAAAATATTCAAATCAATATTGAATATTCAATTTTCTTGTTTTCCGCTTCAATTGATTTAAATTTGTGCTAAATTGAGCTAGAGACGAAATACCACTTCGATCCCGAAATTCGTAATGGAACTTTATCAATTTTCGATGCTCGAGGCTTCAAGATTTTCTCCGATTTCTATCGCTTTGTTGCTAACCCTAAGCCTCGAGTTGACAGTAATGCCAGCAATTGTTAAGGTCACCAAAAAAATACTGAAAAAGCTCAACTAATTTTTGTGTTAAATGCAATCGTAGTTATTTATTTTGTTTTGTTTTTCGTTTTTCGTTTTCGTTTTGCCTACTGCGGGAAGATTTGGCTGAAGAGTCTCTTCTCAGTGTCTTTGCGATATTTGCCGTCAGTTTGAAGGTTGTTCAAACACATTACTATAATTGTTTATTTGCTGAGTTACCTGAAAAAGCGTCTAACCGACTTATGTGTGTGGAGTAACTGAAGAGGTTTTGTTTTTTCGCTGGGTTTCGCGACTTCGACTTCGACTTCAACTTCGACTACGACTTCGAATCCGATTTCGACTCTCGACCGATCGCGCGAGCTCGAAGCTTGAGATTCGACTGCGAACCCCAGACGAAATGCGTTGCAGTAATTCATTTTGCGTTGGCAAATATTTACTCATACGCATACCCATACCCATACCGACACCCGCTCGGGCCGATAACTGAGTGTCAAGGGGCTTCATGTTTTCGCTCGGATTGATAGTGGTTTGCGGAAATCGAGTCGAATTGCAAGGCGGGCACAACGAATTCTCCCTGAACATAGGTCGGAGGAGGCGTTGCTGTCACGTGCCTGCAGCTTGCGCGTTGTACGCACTATCGCAAGAGTATATCAAATCGGATATATGTAGATGTATTTATATCGCGAGAGTACTGCGCTTTATTTGTACATTTCGCTAATTGAAGAACAAAAGAAAGATCGAGCTTATCGCCCGAGCAGACAACAAAAGCCGCAGCGACGATGCGGAAGATGCAGCTGCGCTAGCGATGGCAAAAGCTTGTTTTGCGATATCCCAGTACGATACTTCTTGTACGATATTACAGTTTATGTATATATATTTTTGCGATGTGTGATGAGATATTTGCTAAATTATCTAAAAATTGACCATTAATAATATCTTATGAAATTGTTTTTTGTCTCAGCTGAATGCCAGCATCATGCGATAAATTCTGTCGATAGTTGATAACAATGTTTCGCGATAGCTGGCACATTCGCTCTCGCGAGTTAGTTACTAAGATTATCGTATGACGTTACTGCACGTTATCGCGGCTGGAACTGGTACGTCGCTGTTGGCATTTGCTCTTGAGGTTCAACAACATGTCTTTGGCCCCCTCTCCAGAATGAAGTGAATCACGGGCGATTCCCAGAGTGGGGCAAAGATTATCGCAACGGGACTAAGCTGCGACATTGCAACGTGGCAGGGCTAAAAATATCGAGCTGGTTTCAGTTTCAACCGCAGTCAAGTGTCGCGCAAGGCGACGAGAGCTCAGCGAGTCCGCCCAACTGAGATATGTGTCATATGTATGCAAATGCCCACACACACACATATTCCTATACTGAGTGTGTGTGTGTGTGCCGCCTTGTAAATCGACTAAAATTGCGCCTAACTTGGAACTTGGCGTCAGTTCACAGTTGCGCATACCCTAGCTGAAAAGTTGGGCTTGAAAGGGTGTGCTGTTGCGTCAGACTCCACTTGCATTACACTTCGTCCTCCACTGCAGAGTATCGCCTAGTCGGACATTCAGGTGAAGTCTACTTTTGCTCTGCAGAGAGTCTTCGAGTGTCTTCTAGGCACACCTGGAGAGCAGTTATCCATAATTTGCGACGAGCACGTAACCGACCTGCTATAAAACAGGAATAAACCTGCGGCACGTACAGCTGCAGCGCCTACAGGGTATTGACTGGCACAAACAAACAGCAATAACCACTCAAGGCCTTCTCTCGCAGAGATAAACAAAGCGAGCGCGACGAGTGTTTCTTTTTTCCCCCATATTTCTACCGGAAATATTCGCTAAATATCGTTAGAAACACCAGGCGGCATCTGGAAGTGCTCTAACTTGAACTTATCTGTCATTTCGCCACAATGGGAAGCGATGCGATTACGTTATGACTTTAGTTCGCCTTATAAAATCAACAATCTCCCGACTGCGGTTTCTGCTAGTTTTCAATCGAGGGGGAGAAAAAAAAAACGCTGACCCACTTGCAACTCGAGTTGCGTTGCGTTGAGTTTCAGTGCCACATTCGCCTCTTCTCTTGCTGTTGGCATTCGATTTTCAACAGACACAGCAATTTGCTCGCATTGCCAACTGCTGCAAAGTTCTGCCTTCCGCCTCTCTCGCTGATACCCTGCACTCGCTTCGCAGCTGGCCGAGCAGGAGTGTAATGACTCTGCCAAACATGCCATATGCTCTGCAGTAATCCCACTGTTTCTGTCCGCTGTAGAGGAAGATAAGTATACTTCTGTCCGGACAGCAGTGGACATGTCCGCATCAGAGCAGAGAATGGTATAGGGCATCTTCAGGGTATCTGTAGCTGGCCGAGAAGAGCTCAAATAAAGAGTCATTAGAGCCTTTGGCGGAGGCCAATGATGCCATATGCTGTGTCTTCCAGACATGCCCTTGTTCGCTCTAGAGGGAGATCTGCTTCTGCGACAGCAGAGAGAGCGATACATATAGGGTATCTGCAGAGTATCAAGCATGTCTCAGAGAGAGAGAAAGATAAATGCTACTGTATGTGCAGGGTATCTTTGTGTTGAGGTCCTCTCGAAGGCGGCAACGTCAATTTGACTACGCTAACTGCCAGGCAGGGGAATCCCACGCTGCCGCCTGTCGGGGCTGTGGCGGGACTGTCTCTGGCCTGTTGGCCACATCAATATCAATGTCCGCCATCTGCTGCCTCGTCCTACGTCCGTCTCCCTGTCTGTCTGTCCCTCTGCCTCCCTGCGAGTGTGTGTGTCTGTGCTGTGGCCACTTTTTGGCGTAGAGGCGACGCTTCTGCTGAAGGCCCTCTGTCAGCGTTTGTCGCACAATATAAATTAAACTTGGCAGTGCGGGCAGCATGTTCAAAGAGAGTGAGAGGGGGCAGGGTCTTATGGCCTGGAGTGTGCTCTAGTAATGCACTCCCCCTCCCCTCTCTCTCTCGCTCTTTCTGTCTCAGTTGCTTTGGGCCTTCTTCTCAATGAATATTTTAATAATGTGACGCTGCAATTTGCTGCAGAAAGCCTTGAGCCCCTTTTGTTGCAGGCGCACTTTGCGTGGGCTGCTGCCCATTTCCCCCCTGCCCCTACGACCTCTGCCCGCGCCTATATTGGCCAAATGACGCCACTTTAGCACCGCCCCTCCCTCCCTGGCGCAAACAAACTCCGACAGGGCAAATGTTATTCTCTTTTCGGCGCAATAAATCTCAACTGCGTAGGCGCCACTTGCACTCCCCGGGGGAGATCCCTGCCGCCCCGCAGGGAACCAGTTCTTTGGGCTCTCGCATCGCCCACTCGCGCGCAAACTGAATGGGCGAATAAGCGAATACATCCATTTGCTGTTTGGGTACTCGCTTTTAATTGGAACTCGCAGCAGAGGCAGAGGCAGCGGCAGCGGCAGCATCAACATCAGCTCCAGCTGTGGCAGCCCCACCCACAAACCATAAACCACAGTCCACAAGCTACAATCTACAATCCACAGGCCACAATCCACGATCCACAGCCCACTGCAGTTGTGTCTTCCGGCTAATCGATGCCTCATCTGAATAATCTGAATCGTTAGCAATTGCTGAATGTTTTCACACTCGAAACTGCACTCAATCGAGCGATCGCCGTGTTCCATTATTTATAGTACTATATATAAATCTCGTTTTCAAGGCGATGCCAACAACTACAACTAGAAGAACCAAAGGAAATAAAACTGCACTGAAAACAAAGAGCGACGCTCGACTAGGGAATATCCTGCATAGATATATCGCGGGGTTATATCAGCTGAGATTTTGCAGATCGCTGCGCAAATTATTTCCTCTCCTTGCAACATATAATCATATATAATTTACCCGATATTCCCCACTTATTTGCGCAATAACTTAATGGCCATATTAGCTTAATGAAGCACTGCAGTTACCCCTTCGCGGGGGTGCACTGGGTATTCACATAAGTGAAACGAAATAATAAAACAAACGGCGATTGGCGATTGGCGATTACAACAAAAGCGACACCTTCTATGCATTTCGCCTCAATAGTCTCAAAGTCTACGAGTCGAACACAAAACTGCGCAATAATTGCTAATGCTCTCGAGAGAAATCGAGAGAGGGAGAGGGAGAGAGAGAGGTAGAGGCAGAGGGACGAAGAGGCAAGCGCTTGTTTTGATTACTATTGCTGAATTCTATTCGATATGCGATTCACATTTCCCGAATGTTAATGAGGCGCTGTATACGTAGTTATGTGTAGCTGTGTGTGTGTGTGTATGTGGTTATAGACAGGTAACTGAATTATCAGCCAGACTGGATTCTGACAACAAGAGCCTGACAAATGCGGAAAACCTATGAGCAAGAAAACAGACACGAGCCGCACGAACGAAGTGTTTTACGTTGTGTAAAAATAGCTGGGAATTCTACAAAAATACATATCGGCTCTCTATCTATATCTATATCTATAGATATGGATATACTATAGAAATGCGTGTATTTTAGTAAATAGATACAAATGTACAATATGCCTATGTCGCAGTGAAGCTTCTCTAAAGCGAACATGGTGCGTGCTTGGTGTGTTTTCTGTCTCTTCTCTAGCGACTTATTGCGATCGCCGATATATGTTATCGGATCTGCGGTGTGTTAACTATGGCTATAGATATATATAAATATGCGTAATTGAAACAGTAAAGCCTCTCGAGAACGCTCGATTCCCTGTCTTAGCTCATTACATGTATAATCATGATAAACTCAGAGATCGGGTCTATGTACAGATATGCTATATAAATTTGTGTATTTCCTATGTATATTAATACATAAGATTTTGAGTATGTAAAATATGTAAACTACAGTGAAGCCTCTCGTGAACTTGCAGATCCTCGATGTGCCATCTCTAGCTCTCATTACGATGGCTGTGCATGTGTGAGCGTATGCTATATGTATGCACACAGCATGATATAGCCGTATGCAAAGATCTGCCCAGATATATGGGCAAATGAACACAAGCATTTAATTGTCATTACGCGTCGCTTTTTCGTCGCTTTTTTCTTTGTCTTTGCTTTTGTTTTTCTTGGTTTCTTTTTCGTCGTCCGTTTGTTGTTTTGATCGTTTGACTTTTGGTCTTTTTCGCTTAAAGGGCCAGAGACAGAGGCAGAGACACAGAGAGAGAGAGAGAGAGAGACACAGCTGACACCGCACTCGGTGAAAGTCTGCCCCAGACCACGGCCTGCACTCTGCCCCTCGACAGCTACAGCTACCTCGCCCTCTCTGCCCCGCCCCCCTGCCTCAGCTGTTTTTCCTTCTTGGACGTGATTATGTGGTTTCATAATCGAAAATTTACATATTCGCTTTTGACCACAAGACGTGCAGCTGATTCGAGTACACTCGCACACACACTGATATCGCTTACCTATTACACACACACACACACACACACACACACACACAGATACACAGACAGACGCAGACAAGTTGACAGTGATTTCATATCAGCGCGTTGTGCGTGTTTCTCAGTTGGGAACAGGAACAACAACAGTGGCAGACTGGTGGGTTGAGACGGCGACGCCGACGCCGACGCCGCAGTCGACGTCAACGCCGCGCCGCAGTTGCAGTTACTGTTAGAGTTACAGTTACAAGTTGCTCCAGTCGGGATGACGCACCTGAGAAAGTAGAGCAGTGGGCAGCGCTGGAGAAGTTCAGCTGCTCTAAGAGAGGAGCGTCGCCTGTGCTCTGTCTCTGTCTCTCTTTCGCTCTCGCAATTTCTCCCTGGCATGCGAAACTATCGATAACTGCACAGCATTCCGCAGGCAGCTTGCCGATCATTCAATTCGAAAACTGCACTAATTGCACTATTATGTGCATCTAGCAATGCAAACTATCGATAACAAAACTATCGATTACTCATTGTTGCAGTTACTGTTACAGTTACAGTCGGTTTTCCCGACTCTAGAAGAAGTTCCACAGTCGGGAAAGTTTCTCTTGCTCTTTTCTCTCTCCCTCGTTCTCTCCTCTTTTCTGGCACGCTAAACTATCGATAACTGCACAGCATACCGCAGGCAACTTGCCGACTATTAATTCAAAATCTTCACTAATTGCAGTATAATCGATATCGATGAAAAAACTATCGACTGCACACTGTGCCTGCTAATCAATGTCTAATCAAACGTTCATGCCAGATGCTTCTACTGCAGCGACGGCGACTGCTGCCTCGATTGAGGTGCAACAATTTGTCTGCAATTGCCATTGCCACAACAACAACGACAGCAACAACAACGACAACTGCAACTGGCCCGAAAATATGCACAAAAGCTGCTCGACGGGTTTTTCGCCTTTACTCCATTCCCATTCCCATTCCGAGCGGCCGGCCGGTATGCGGCTCCAGCCTTTCCCTCCCTGCCTCTGCCCCTGCTGCTGCCCCTGTTCCAGCTCGAACCCGAACCCGAACCCGCACCGAAACCCAACGCTAAGCCCGCTTGAATGGCAGCTCCTCCAGCCCGGGTGAAGGAGGGAGTGGGGGAAGTGGGGGCTAGAGGGGGGGCAGGAAACATTGTAGCATTGAAACATGCACAACAATTTCGTCTTGGACTTTGAGTTCCTTTTGTTTGTCTGCTGCAGCGGTTGCAGGGCGGAAGAGCAAGGGGCGGGGGCCCCGAGGGGGAGTGGAATTTAAGTGGAGTTGTTGCCTGTCTGCGCGCGTGTGTGTGCCTGTGTGTGCCTGAGTTGTATGTGTTGTTGTGTCTGCTGTCTGTTGTCATGCCAAAAGGCTGAGGCATTTATGCGGCTTTCCATTTACATACACTGCACGAAATGCACGCGCCCTTTACCTGACTAAATGGAATGAATAAGCACGTGAAAACAGCCCGACTATTAGATACCATTCACCTACTTTAATGGTAAGAGCTGTTAAATACTTTAGGCCATATAACAGGAAATTCTCACACAGGTATTCAAACGCGTTAGCAGCACTCTGCTGCCTTTGTGAAGCTATCACGTCTGTGTTTATAGTTCGATCGTATTGAAATTTACAGCAAAGGTTCGCATTATAGTCAGCTACGTAAGTGCCAAATAAGAATTTTATAACTTAAAAAATGTTCTTAAGAATTAAGTTAGAATTTTAAATTTTCATTTTTGCAGGCGCTAAGCGTGACAGTCTATCAGCCAAGCTCTTTTCACATTTGCACAAAGCGAATATACCATTTTTGGCCATTTGCCTTGTATGCAGGGTACAATGAACCATAAATTACAGTAAAAATATTACACTCGCTTTTCTCGCTGTGCACTCGCAAGGGAGACAGGGGAGGCGGACGGACGGACAAAACTGGGAACGGACAGCGTCGCCACTGCAGTGGGCATGAGTGTCGCATGAGTCATACGCCCTGCTGGCTGCAGGGGGGTAAACGATATGTTTGCTATCGCTGATCGATAGGCAATTGGGACGATAGGCACGATGACAGCGCCCGCATGTTGCCCAATTGAAGCCAAGTGGTTCGCATGGAATCTGGGGCACAATCTGTGCGGAATGTGCACTTCCATATGACAGGCGCACCACGACACGATGCAGCACGATGCACGGCCAGCTGGACAGCTGGACAGATGGGAAACTCTGGCTTCTGCGGAAGCGCGTTCAGATTGAAAGCAATCATCTAATGAGAGGGCAGCTGGAATCGGGCACGCCGTGCGGAAGTGCGTAAATCAAGCGAACAGCAGCAACAACAACGAGTCTAACAACAATAAACACAACAACAACAACAACAACTCCCGTGCCTAAGCTCGAGGAGATGACCTCAATTTGCATTTAATCACGCAAAGTACGTCAATTTGGCAATTAGTTGGCATTAAAACAGCCAGATTTACCGGCCAAATTGCCAGCACTGGCAAAGCAGCACAAAGAACAAACGACGCCTGTTGGCCGGGCCAACACCCTGCACCCCCGCGCATGCCTCTTGCATGACTCTCTCCGAAATAGAAACGTCGACGCCGACGCCAAAACAATTTGATTCGATTGGAAGCCAAAAAGCGGCTGCCATTTCGTCAATTGAAAGTTTTTCTGCGATTTGCATTTCCAAATTGGTCGCCCGCCTGCAAATGGTGAAACGAATTTACTTTCGCTTTCGCCTGCGCGACGAGCGAGCGAGGCAGCAAGACCGGACACGGAGCCAGAGAGAGAGCGAGAGAAGAGGACAGAGGGGGCAGTCAGGCCATGCCGGGGATCGGGGAACGGGGGTCGGTCAATGCATTCGATCCCAAATTATCGGTCGTTCACAGAGCACAGATTGCGTCTCTTATCGCGCCGCAATTTGCACGTGAGCAGCAAAGCAGCAAGAGTCCAGTGCAAGAGCCGCAGCGGGCCGCGTCGATCCAAGTCGATCCCAGCCGGGCGGGGGGCAGCAGGTCAAAGCAGTCCGACGTAATTATCGGTCAATCACACGACCGATTCGATCATCTTATCTTGGGCGAGTGGAACGAGCGCAAGTTAGGAAAATTTTCAATGACTCATAAATGTCGAGCTCGAGCGAGTGAGAATAGAGACTGGAGAGAGAAGAGAGAGAGGGGGCAAAAGAATGATCAAATGAAGAGGACAAGGTCGTGAATCGGAAATATTTATTACTCTGGCAGTGGGAGTAGGAGTGGGAGAAAGGAGAGTGAGAGATCGGCAGATCTTTGACAAGGTCGTGCATCGGGCTTATGTATGCCTTTAGGCAAGAGAGAGCGAGAAAAGATAGGGAGAGAAAGAGATATCTCGCGGATCGACATTAGCTATACTTGTACATAGAAGTGAAGAGAGAAAGGTAGAAGAATGGACAGTGTGAGAGAGAAGAGAGTGAGAAAGACCTCCAAATGAAGACAAGGACTTTAATCAGGATTATCTATGCCTCGACAGCGAGGGAGAGAGATAGACAAAGATATTCGTTGGCAACTCAATTGAAGAAGACAAGACCAAAGACCGGAATCACCTATAGATAGATAAGAGAGAATAGATAGCTCCTACTTGTACAGAGAGAGGAAGAACGGTTGACAACAGCGTAATGAAAAAGATCAGATCTTGCATCGGGATTATCGATCTCTCTAGATGGGAGAGAAGAAATAATACTTTTTCAGAAATGAATTAATTACTACTGTGGGCAAAAAGGTGAATATTTTTGTAAAGTCAAAATTCTTTATTTATTCTCCTAAATCAATTTCATCCCCTTCAAAGTAATTTCCTCCCGATAAAATATACTTATGCCAACGTTTTTTCAAATCCTCGCAACAGGCCAAATAGTCCATCAACAGTCCTGCCAACTCGAGAAAAAAAGAACTAGTTCGCTATCTTAAGCCCGCGAATTTTAAATTGAAAATTCACCTTACTTTTTGCATACAGTACTAAGATAGTGAATCGCGATTATCTATATCTCTAGATAGGAGAAATAAGAAGGACTTTACTTGTACAGAGAAAGGATGGGAGAATAGTGAGTGAGAGATAGAGAGAGAGCGAAATCTTCGAAGGTAGTTCCATTGCAGATAATAAGGTTGTGCATCGGTATTATCTACTCCTATCTGCACATATGGAAAAGGAGAGAGCCTCTGTCTGTACAAGGAGAGAGATAGAGCAGGAACGAGGGGGGAGAGAGAGAGAGCCTGCAGCGCAATCTCCTGCTGTCAGCAGGCGAAAGGTAAGGTAAGGTAAGGCGAGCAGGTACACTACGGATCCGGAACGGATCGGATAGGATCTAAGATGTGCACTGAGAGGTACTTACAGTACGCCCGAGCAGCGTGTGCAGACGAACGAGCCGATGGTCATGTTGACGTACGTGGGACCCTTCTGGCCGCAGTCGAAGCACTGCCGGTTGCCTGCGCCGCTGTTGACGAGTTCCCGCAGCGCGAGCAGGTACTTGTCGTCCTGTTTCTTGCGCACTGCCATGTTGTTGCTGTTGCTGCTGTTGTTGTTGTTGCTGCTGCTCTTGTTATTCGCTTTGTTTCCTGCTTCCGCCGCCGCCGCCGCTGCCGCCTGCCTGTCGCTGCTGCTGCTGCTGCTGTCCTCCTGCAGCCACTCGGTGTCTGACGCAAAGTTGTTGCTGTTGTTGCTGTGCTTGCGCAGCTGCTGAGGATGCGAATGCGGATGCGAGTGCGGATGTGGGTGGTAGATATCCGCGGCGTGGGGGGCGCTGCTGTTGTAGACGTAGACGAACTGAATTTTGCCTGATTTCAATCACAGTTACAGCTACAGTTACAGCTATGCATGTGTGTCAACGTGTGTGTGTGTGACAGTGTTTGCGCGCGCGTGTATGTGTGCCTGCTGCAAGCTCTTTTTACGCAACGCTTGACCTTTCCTCAGGCACAACAAACGCCGCCGCAGCCGCCGCAAGCGCCTTCTGTGCTGGTATGCGTGTGCTTGCGCGTGTGTGTGTGCGTGTTTGTGTGTTGTAATTTATTAGACAATTTTTCGAGTCGACTTTACACTATTATTGTTTACGTTAATTTTCTACACTCTGCGAAAGCAACAAGCAACAACAACGCGCGACACCGACACCGACACCGAGACCAACACTAACACTACTGCACAGCGATGACTGGTTTCGCGTTTCGTTCGTTTCGTTTTCGTTTGCCTTTTACATTAATTGAATTTATCTTTCTCTCTCTCTCTCGCTCTCGCTCTCTTCCTTTCTGCTTATTGTGATTTATTTGTTGGTTTGCCTGCACGCATACACTGAAACCTGGCTGCTTGTTATTTGTTGTTATTAACAGAATTGGGCACAACAAAATTCTCTTTTAATAACAACTGAGAGGGACGCCCGTCCGACGCATCCGACGACTCGAGCGCACGTCGCAAACTTGAAAAATGAACTGGCACGGCGAATGTGACCGGCGCGTGAAAGTCGACAAACGACGCTCTCAGGGTGACCAGGCGCGAAAATACCGAAGAGAGTGCAACGAGCTGGCAGCGCTGAGCGCTAGCCAGTGTTGCAAAAGTGCCATTTTATACTGTGCACGCTTTGATTATGCATGTAACTGGTATATTAGCTCTGAGCGAATGTGAGAGGCGTGGCCATTATTTAGAGCTAATAAAATTATTTATTTATTAAAATCATGCCCTACTCGGCCAGGGGCTTCCGCGCATTGCCCTTGTTGGCGAACTTTCGTTTCTTGAACGTGGCAGGCGCACTGGAGGCGGACTCCTCGTCCAGCCCGGAAATGGTCTTCTCCTTGAAGCGCTTCACAGGAGGCTGAGCATCAGGTACGGCAGTAACAACGGGAGCAGCAGCATAGTAATCAGTCTGGGGCAGCTCCCAGTCGATGGGTGCGGCCGGAGGTCTGTCAATGGTGAATGGAGCAGATTAGAGCAGATTCGAATGATTTGATATATGGTAGGATTTACTTCGTCTCGACCACCTGCCACTGGCCAATTTCCTTGGTGGCGGCCTCCTCCTCCGTTTTGTACTGCTGCTTTTCCTCCTCGCGCTGCTTCTTCTCCTTGGGCGTCTCCGGCTTGCGGTAGATGCGCGCGTGCTTCTCGCGGTTGAAGCGCGCGACCTCCTCGTCGGCGTTGGCCCGAAACCGCAGTGACTCCTCCGCCTGCGAGATCTGCTGCTGGTCTATGGCCAGCTGGTTGATGCGCTCGTACTCCTCGTAGGAAAGGTACCCCTCCTTGGGAGGCTCCCAGACGGACTCGTTGGTCTTCACGTTCCAGTAGTACGTGTGGCCCTCCTCCGACTTGCCCTCCACCCAGAGCGAGGCGTCCGGCACCGCGGCATCCGCGCCCCCAACCTTGTCCACAGTGACGCGACGCTTGTCCTCGTCGGAGTCGGAGTCTCCCTCCAGGCGCATGGGATCCACTTGCCTCGCTTTGCTGTGGTAATCACCGTGCCTGCCGCTCCCGCTGCTGCCACTGCCCGAGGCGGCCACCGCGCCCAGCACTGTGTTGATAGAGCGCGCCGTCATGTCGCCGTGGTGTCCGTGGATGTCGCGCGCGTACGACTTCATCGCGGCTTCCTCCATTTTGCGTATCTCCGCGCTCATCTTCTGCTTCTCGCGCTCGGCCTTGTCGCTGTTGCGCGAGATCTCTGTGATCCGCTTGGCTACATTCAGCTTGTGCCGCTTGCCGCTCTCGTGGAAAGCGATGCTCTGCATGCAAATTATTAAATTATTATAATTTAATTGTTTTTCTCTTCCTTTTGTTTATTTTGCCTCTTTTACTCACGCCTTTGTTGTCGCTCAGCCAGCACTTGCAGAAGTCGCAGTACTTGCGCTCATTCGACTTCCAGTACTCCGTCCTGCGTGTATAGAAGCAATTTTAATAATTTATAGTTATTGTTTATTATACTAACAGCAATATTTATTGCTTTTACTTACATTTTTAACAAGTTGTTTGTAGATTTGTTTTGTGTACGCGGACAGTGCTGGAAAACGCGACCAGGCACAGACAGCTGTGACTTTAGAGTTACAGCCATAGTGACTCGTTACACACAGTACAACACATTGCGACTCGTTACTTAACACACAGATGCTTCATTGTAACTGTCACCCCAAGCCCAAAGGTAATTTGGCGGCTTTACTAATATTTGTATTAATTACGCATTAAAACGCATTAACATCAACTAAACACACTGCATGCTTTATTGCGTAAGCAACAATTGTGTTCGCTCGCTACTGATTCAAATTACAGCGCACGCTGTTAACTGCAACTGTAACACGTAACAGCGCTCTGTTAAGTGTTGTTGTTGCGCGCGTTGCCCAACAGCTGTTCGGCCGAGCAGCCGCACGCTCGGTCGCAAATTTCGCATTGTTTAGGAAGGGGCAGACTGCGCTGCTCGCTCTCGCTCTCGCTCTAGCTGTTTGTGTGTGTGTGAGAAGTCAAAGACATGGCACAGGCCCGAGTCGCTGCAGCGGTACCATTGACGGCCAAGACAAGTGAGTGGATGTGTCCACTGCGTGGCGACCCGCGGTCCAAAGTTGAGCTCGAGGCAGACGATTTCACCACTGCTGCCAACAGCTGTTTAATTAGCTAATCCCAAGCCCAAAACCGGTTCCAGCCGTAGTTACACTTTCTTTCTCTCTTTTGCAATTCCAGACGGCGCTGTAGCTGCTCCGCTGCTGGGCGAGAACAACTGGGACGAGTTTTCCATTGAAGTGCCCTGGGGAACCGTCGAAGGTGAGTGCCGCTGAGTCATGCCTCGCGATCCCCTTATCAGCAGACGCGCCTCGCACGTTTTCAATGGATGAAGCGATTAGTGTTGCCAATCCAGCGGGACAGCGGGAAAGCGGACAGCGGGCTCCATTCTGGCTCGATTGTTTACAAAGCGTGCGCAGTGCCAGTCGAGCTGGCAGCGTAATTGGAAACCCTGCCACCCCCTCGCCCTCCCACACCTTTTATAAGCAATGGCCTACGACAGGCTGCACGATAGTTGGCAACACTTCACAGTGTGATTTTGATCTCCTCTCTCAATCTCTCGCTGTCTCTTTCTCTTTGCAGGCAAATGGTGGGGTTCCCGGAACACTCAGCCCATACTGGCGCTGCACGGCTGGCAGGACAACTGCGGTTCCTTCGACAGGCTCTGCCCCCTGCTGCCGGCGGAGTGCTCGGTGCTGGCCATCGACCTGCCCGGGCACGGCAAGTCGTCGCAGTACCCGCAGGGCATGCAGTACTTCATCTTCTGGGACGGCATCTGCCTGATCCGGCGCATCGTGCGCAAGTACAACTGGAAGAACGTCGTGCTGCTGGGCCACTCGCTGGGCGGAGCGCTGACGTTCATGTACGCGGCTAGCTTCCCCGACGAGGTGTCGCAGCTGATCAACATCGACATCGCCGGGCCGACGGTGCGCGGTGTGAAGCGCATGGCCGAGGGCACCGGCAGGGCGCTGGACAAATTCCTGGACTACGAGTCGCTGCCGGACAGCAAGCAGCCCTGCTACTCGTACAACGAGATGATCCAGCTGGTGCTGGACGCCTACGATGGCTCTGTGGACGAGGCCTCGGTCAAGATCCTGATGAAGCGCGGCATGCGGCCCAACCGTGAGGGTTTCCTCTTCGCGCGCGACCTGCGACTCAAGGTCAGCCTACTGGGGCTCTTTACGGCGGAGCAGACGCTGGCCTATGCCCGGCAGATACGCTGTAGGGTGCTCAACATCCGCGGCGTGCCCGGCATGAAGTTCGAATCTCCTGAGTTCTACAAGGAAGTCATCGACACGCTCAGGCAGCACGCCAAGCAGGTGCTCTACGTGGAGGTGCCCGGCACGCACCACCTGCACCTGGTCACGCCGGAGCGCGTGGCGCCGCACATAGCGCAGTTTCTGTTGGATAAGTGAGGAAGCTTATATACCACATATATAACACATATATATATATATATAGCGAATATAAAATGCACCGATGTGCTTGTCGGATGCACTAGAAGTAGGAGGCTTGAGGCTTGATACTGTACATACGAGAAAACATAACTAAATACATATATTTTTGTGATCTGACCAGTATTACAAATCAACCCTTTCATTGGTCGCCTGGGCAACTAGGGTTGCCCTCGGTCGGAGGTCGGGGGTCGAGCGTTGCCCAGCAACCTTTTGTTTTGGCGTCATTCCAGCTGTGCGTCTTGGCTCGAGTCTGCCAAACTATGGACTTGATTAAGGAGATAAACGAGAAGTATCAGGCTCTCGAGGCGGAAATCGATAAGAAACTGGAGAAGGTGTAAGTGCAGTGTGCTTATTCTATATAGTGTATAGCCCATATGGAAGGTCATCTGCTAAGGCCAGATAATCCCCTCAGACTGTCTTCGCTCGAAAGCAAATCATTCTACGTTTCCAGATATTAATTGTCAGTTATTAATTAAGCAATAGTTCAATTCAGGGAATTTAAATCAAATCAAAACTGATAAAGGGGTCTCTGGGTATTCCCGTTAAGCTTTATAAATAAAAAGCAAGAGTCAACAAATCAAACTCAACGCCGGCGAACTTCGGTGAGCTCCCCCCAAAGCAGTGCAATGGCTGCAAAAAGTGTTGCATACTTTTAGGCGATCGCAGTAAATTTAAAATTCCAAATTCGCCTGTATTTCGCCCGCTGTGCGATTGTAGAAGATGAACATGAATAAATCATACTGTAATTATAAGTCTAGTTATATACGAAAGTTGAGAGAATATAAGAAAGGTTCGTGTTCATTTTAGCATTATTAACTATATTATATCCCAATTAATTTGAGTTCATTATTAATTTTATTTGTTCTTTCAGACAAGCCGAAGAACTGAAATTGGAGCTCGAGAATGAAAGACTGACAGAGAAATCTGCAGCTGCACAGCTACCGAAAGTATTGTCCTATGAGGAGGCGCTGCAGCGGAATGCCAACACCTTAAAGGTACAGGCTAAAAAATCCAAGCAAATATCAGACTCTAATTTCAAATTCTCCGCAGTCCCTAGAAATAGCTAAGGCTCGCCTGAGATCTCGTTCCACATACTCGCCCGTCGAGAAACTCTTGCAGCGCGCGTTGGCGAACTACAAGAAGGAACTGGAAATGCTGAGTAGACATCAGACTACCAAAGACCCTCAGGACGAGCAGGACGAGAGAGAGGAGCAGCTCCTGTACGAGCAGGTCATGCAGAACGTGCTGCAGGACGGAGAAAGTCATCGTAATTGATGGAGGGAACGATATATCATAAATTAGTATTCTACATTTCTACATGCATGTACGTGTCACCGCCAAGTGTGTGCCTTTGTCACTGAAAAAGTTCAATCCGCAAGCTGATCAAACAGCCGGCACAGTGTGCCTTGTACGGTATACAGTGTACCGTGTACACACATGACCGAGACCGTACGAGAGTTGTGTGTGCTTTTTCCCAGTGTAAACAGAGCCCCAAAACGAATAAACACGAATAAGCACGAGCAGCACTCTGCCCGCTCTTCGATTCCAGATCTGGCCAAAAGTTAGCGAAAACTTTCCTCTACACGCTCCGGCAGGAGTGGCACCCACCCAGATCAACTAGCCCAGGGCATTCAATCTACTAAGTGTTGCCGCCATGTCGACGCTATCTCCAAAGGCAAGGAGTCTCCACTCGACATGGAGGGGCAAACACATTACCAAATTGTCGTCTTAATTAGATGGCAATTAGTAGGGAGTCGGCGGTTAGGAGTCGGGATCTTGCGATGCATTCGATCTGCAGGCTGATCAAGATCGTCTTCCGGACGGACTGACGGACAGAAAGACAGACAGAATATGGCAATCAACGTTAGTAATAAATCAATTAATGACACCTCGGCTCGTGCAAACATCAAAGAAAATTATGAGTTTTCTCGACACACAAAGACGACAAGACATGTTCGTTGATAAAGCGCCCGAACCTGGCCGACGAAGAGGTGGTCCTCCTCCCCCTTTCCGCAGCCCAGCTATTGCCAAGACAAGCGCAACGTGTCTTGAAGAGCGCTTGACGTAGAGCTACAAGTATGTATGCTGCACTGAGAGAAAAGGGAGTCTTATGGGGGAAGTTACTTACCGGCATAAATAAAAAATAGCTTTAATGAAGCGCAGTAAACTGTTAAATACCCTCACAAGGCACGATAGCTTTAAAAACGATCGCTTTAAAAACAGTACATTGCATATTTATTGACAAGTTGACTTGAAAATATATTCTTCTATTCATTTTGGCTTATTTGGATAATTGATGTAACAAACTGAAGTTTTTTATTTTCATCCAAATGAAATGAATTGTAAAATTACGAAATTCTGAAATCCCCAAAATTTGTAAGACAAATTAATTAATTCCACATAAAAATCTTATGATTTTCGACAATGTTTATACGGTTTGTAAGTCTAGCTTAAGGGTTGTATGGGAAGAATTACAGATAGACATAACACAAAACTTTCAAAAATCAGTTTTAATCAGAAAATGTTGTACACTTTATCGCTTAACTAAAAAATAAAATTGCAAATGGATCTATGTAAATGCGTTATGCAAACATAGTGAAACGCACTTTATTTGTTTGCCAAGGATGTAGACTTTTTCGACCCCCTAAATGTGCAACACACCTCCCAATTTTCTCAGTGCATGTATGTAAGTATGTCGAGCAAATAGCAAACAACAGTTGAGTTAAAGTTGTCATTTGTGTTATGGGAGCAGTGCACACACACAAGCAGACACACACTCACACACACTTACACACTCGACGACTACCTGCTGCTGATAAGAAGAACTCTCAATGCGAACCGCAGTTCGGAATCAATTGAGATAAATTGTAATGCACACTCGACTCGACGCAGAACAAACTATATTTACTTTTGTCGTCGTGGACGACATTTCCATTTCATTTTTCTTCTGGACTATCTGTCGTTAATTTAATAGGCAATACAATGACGGTACAGACACGCAGGTACTCGCACACAGCACACAACACACAAAAGACAGCACACAGGTACCCGCACACCTGTGTGTGCTATCTACAAAAATATTACCCACTTTTCCCCACATTTATGCGTTCAATATTTCATATTTATTTGTTTGCCGTTTTGGCTTCACTCATACACACACACGCACACACGTACCCGCACACGCACACACACAGGTGCTGCGACTCCTCCTTGCAATTCATATCAGTTGCGGGTGTAGGAGCGGGAAAGCGGAGGGGCACCGTCGACTCTCGTGGCTCTGCCGATCGTCGACTTCGTGGGCCGCCAGGCAGAGCTGACGTCTTAAATTTCATCGACAAGTTTAACGTTTCAGTTACGTTTCGATACGCGACAAGTGCATATAGTGTGGTGCTCGATCGATCGCCCGATCGTCCGATCGGTGGTTCGACCCGAGGCGATCTTCAAAGTCTTGTGCTTTTCGGGTGTCTCGGGCAGCGAATTCCTTGGGCCAAGGGAATTCAAACTGTGATCCTTAAATAAGAAGTTTGTTCGTTTGGCTTAAGTTATTTTCATGCCCAGCATTTCGCCACGTGTAGCACTTGGAGCGGTGCGTAGCTCCGCTGAAACGACCAGATCATTGGTCGACGTCATCTAAAATGGATTCAACATCGTCTGCGATAAGTACCAGTACCCAATATGTCGCGTACCCTCCCAGCACCCTCCAGTTCCAGCCCTAATCATAAATTGCTCGGACTTGGAATCGGAATCGGGGATTGATAATGACACCGATACGCGATATGCAGGCAGCCAGGCCTGCCTAATCGACCAGCGTTAGCCTGATAACCGATATAGCAAAGTGCGGGGCAATATACACATAAGTAGGAATACATATATAACTCTGAGAATGAGAGTGGGAATGAGAATGTCGGTGATCGGTTGGGCTTCTGCCAGCTTTATAGGGCCATAGCATAGCGCCATAAAGCCATTATCATTATGGCTTCTACGATTTTCCCGCACGAGTGTAAAATCTGATTTCTGTGGACGTGTCGTGGCTTGCTTTAAACTCATTCGACACGCTTGCCGCGAGTTTGTGAGGGTTGAGGGAGCTCAAGCGATAACATAGCCAGTAGCCCGGCCAGGTGGGGTCCAGCCATAGCCCGACTACGTGGCTCTCGTGTGATAAAAAAGCCCGGAAGAAGGGGGCAGGCAGCAGGCAGCAGGCAGTAGGCAGCAAGCAGAGTGAGCGTTCGACTCGAGACCGAAACTGATAATTGTGCAACGTATACAAACCTTGGAGTCGAGTCGAGTAGAAGCGAAGCGAAGCGACTTATCAGCGCGGTGACAACCGGAAATTAAAGTTGAAATCGACACGATTACTTCATTAGCCGTGTATACCCCCCCCCCCACTCATGTTACTCGTTTGAGGTTAGGTTCCCCATGGAGGTTAGAGGTGAAAGGTCGCCAAGGCCGGCAGTTGAATGAACTAAGCCAATTTATTATCCCTACATTGTTATTAATGCGTCGACAATAGTCGTTATTAACCAATTAGAGCGTGATTATTGGTAGCAGGCAGAGGTGGCTGTCTCCCCTGCCCCTTGGAGGGAAACGTGGAATGGCACTGGTGAAACGCAATTACTTGAGCCGAAAAGGAGCTCAGGTGCGAGCGACAGGCGAGGACGGGAAAGAAAATACGAAAGCATGGGGAGGCAACAGAAAAGGCAGGGAGAAGGCCAAGAAACGTCTAAAGAAACGAGTTCCCTGTCCAAAGCCCAAGAGAACCCATCGGGGGTGCTGGCAAATGCAAAAACTTTAGACAGGGAATCAATTGTTGCCTTGTTTTATTTCGCTGCCTCGTCGAAGACACGCAACAACAATAGGAGAACCCTTTCAGCCCTGCGCTGGTAACTAGCTGCAAATGGGCGGGCGCTGAGCGAAGAGAGTGGTGGGCGGGGCACTGAGCTGGCGGGAAGGAGGGCACAACAACCGTGAAAAGAACTTCAGGATGACAGTTATGGGTTACAAAGGCAAGGATTGAATTGAAATAAATAAAGGCGCAAGGTTCCCACAGCAGTGCAGTAGTCAATCTACTCGCGGGGTCCTTCGACTCCGACGCCGACGCCGGGTAACCTTACCGGGTGCCCGTGTGTCCATGTCCATGTCAAGTTTGCATGCGGCTGCAGGTAATTCGTCATTCCGCTTTACATAATCATAATAAATGTAGAAAGCAATGAATGGCAAATCTATTAGCATAACATCGCATAAAACAACAACTGTCTACGCTCGCAGTCCGCGCAGTCCGGAGTCCTCGCCGGCGCTGACTGCTAATCCGACGAGTCAGTTGCATTGGAACAGTCGAATCGCGATGAACATCTGGAAGGCAAAAGTGCTCACCGAGGTGCCGTTTGGTCATGTGCTAATCGTCAGCGGCAAAGTCAAGCCCCATCCCAATAAGTAGGCAATGAAATCTCAAGATCTTTCTGAGCAACGCGATGTTTAGCTAGAAAAGCTGCGAGAAAGTGACTGCAAAATTCAAACTAATTTAACTGCAGTTTTTCTGGACTTTGATAAAACTTAAACAATAAATGTGTATCTTTAAATTGTGAAATTTCACTCTATATTTTCAAATCTTCTTAATACTTTCTTTGAAATCTTTCCTAGAATCTCGCTAGACCTAACGGACAATGTGACCGAGCAGGGCGAAAGCGAAACGGTCTTCTTGAAGATCGAGGCAAACTTCCGAGAGGGCCAGATCATACGCAGCATGTTCCAGCCAGGCGAGGGCTGGAAACAAGAGGAGATATCGAAGAACTGGAAGTGTGATGGCCCTAAGAATCCCCTAGTACCCGGGCAGTGCTTCACTTTTCGCGTCGCCGTGCTGCAACGCTGCTTTGAGATTTATGTGAACGATCAGCTCTATGGATCATTCGAATTCGTCAAGTTTCCCAAGCAGATCAATTTCGTGCGAACCTACGGGGACTTTGAGAAGATCACACAGTTCCACCACCGCATGCTCTTCCCATTGGTGTTCCCACGCAGCCTTCTCTGCTCCGATCGCGTTGCTTTCCAGAGCGACGTGCCACGCCGATATGAAACGGGCACCGTCGTGGCCATGGAGTGCATCGCCAAGGGTCCCCCAACCACAGAGTTCTCCATCTGCTTCCAGTGCAACGATACGGGCAGGATGGTGCTCAAGTTCAATGTTAACTTTGACAAGACTACCGTGTCGCGTAGCTACCAGCGGGAGGACAACAGGTAGGTTTGGTTCTACGTCCCTAGACTATTTTCTATTTATTGTGCTTTCCACTCCTCCTCGTTTCAATCAGCTTTGCCAGCGACGATGAGGAGACCGAAGGCGAGTTCCCCTTCGTACGAGGCAAGCTCTTCAAGATCGCCTTTGGCATTGGGGATCGCTCCTTCCTCATCGCTGTCAATGGACAATACTTCACTTACTACAACTTTCCTGTACGCCCATTCTCCATCTCGACGCTGAAGTGCTTTACCAACGATGTGGGTGACTTCGCAGTCCGCAGTCTTGAGTATCATTCCGACTCGCCCTTGCTGTCACGCGTTGAGAAGCTCTCGATCATCTAAGGAAGTTCCAAGAGCGCGATACGATCCATTAGTAGACTTTTGCAATCGTTGCATGTTTCTTGTTCACCAGTTAAATATATCCTTAGTCAATCAAGTTGCGCAAATAAATCGATAAACTCTATACATAAATGTATAAATTTGTATATAAAATGGTAATCCATATCCTAAGATTTCAGTTATATAGGCAAGGCACTCGTTCGGATTATATAATTTTCTTCCGTATTGCAGGGACAAGACTTTATTAAAACAATCTAACTAACCCGCGTGCGGGTCCACTCTGCTCCTTCATAAACAACTACCACATATACATTCATTGTCTGTGATGTGATTTCCAGCGTATGTGTGTCTATGTTGTTGTGTTGTGTGTTTGGCTACATCCAATGCAATACAACTTATAGTTAGTCTTATGGTTAGTTTTGAGTTTCCATGTAAAACACACATATACAAGTAGAACAGATGCTACAGCTACGAATTAAGTAGGGGTATTCCATAGTCGATCCCTCGCTGGACTTGCCTCCCTTCTAAAAGTAACGGAACTCGCCCTTCTTGCCCAGGTGCTTGCTTCGCATCATGTCTGTGGCATCCGGGGAGCGTTGTTCCATGCTTGAATTATCCTGCAGGAAAACCAGTGGATTTTAATTGGGCTGAGTGAATATATTCGGACGGGATAATAGAGTATTTCTTACCACGTGGCGAGACTTGTTCGTCGCCGACTGCTGCTGGCCATAGAACTGGCCATTGCCCTCCGCTTCGCCGTAGTTAAAAGGCGTGACGATCGTGTGGGGCACATGGGCCACCTGCCCGCGCATGTTGCGCGCCTTCCACCACTTGCGTGTATCGTCGAGGATCTATCAAACAAAGGATCATTAAGCTTGGGAAGAACTCTTCTGGTGATCTCAGGATACTCACCTCCAAATACTCGCCGCGCATAACACTCAGTTCCTTGTCATTGTTGGCGGTGCGCGGGTAGGTGACCAGTACGACTTTGGCGCCTGACGACTGTAGATCTTCCAGCCACGCTTCCAGTAGTTGATCTTCGCTGCGAACTGCACCGGCGGAAATCTCCGAGACGCCGCCAGCGCTCACTCCATAATTGCCACCTCCACTCGTGGCGCGGGATTCTCGTGTGTGCAGATTTTGCAGACCCGCTGTAATCGCGCTTAGACTAGGCCCAGCATGTCCGGCGCCACTTCCGCCAGGGGCTGCTACGCCCCCGCCGCCACCACCACCACCACCGCCACTGCCCCGCTCAATGGAGTCGAAAGAGAGCTCGCTGCGTGCATTGAAGTCGGAGGCGCTCATGGCGCCAGCGCGGTCTCGATCCCTATCGCGTTCTCGATCGTTGCCATGATGAATCGTGTACTTTTCGCTGAGGGAAAGCCCTATGCCATTGGTGTCGTATTCATCATAGCCGCCGCCTGCAGTGCCGCGTCCATTGATGCCAAGCGCATGACCCGGCACTTGACCTGGTTGAACCTCCAGCCGACGCTTGCTCACATGCGTCGGAGATGTGGGCTCCAGTTCATCGATGACTAAATAATCGGGCGACCATCCGTCAAGGAATACGGGATGGTACGATCCCACATCTTCCTTCCACTGGTCACGAGGAATAACCCAGGCGTCGCCTAGGGAGCGCCACAGCTCTGTCTCCTTGCTGGTGACGCAGTTGATCAGTAAATTGATGGCCTCGCGCGTCAGCAAGGGATTGATGACGCGCGACGGCAACTGCGACTCGTAGTAGGTGTCGCTGGATGCCTCCACGATCAACGCCAGCGGCGTGAATAGAAAATGCACCAACTCCGGCGCGTTGGGATCATGAATATGCGCCTTCAACTTGGCCAGCAAATTGAAGGAGAGTTTGAATTTGGCAAAGATGTCCACGAACTCTTTCTCATGCGGCGGCCGGGTGCGCAGGGTGAGCAAGCCCTCGCCGGGATCGCGCTTCTTGGACTTGCGGTTGCGTCGACGCCGCTCGAGCTCCCGTGAGGCGGCCGCCGCGTGCTGCAGGCGCGCAATAAACTTCTCAATATCATCGAAGCAATGATTAAGCACCGCCACGTCTCGCTCGTACTTTTCGCTGGACGTGGAGCTAGTCTCGTCGCGATCATTGACACCGCCATGCTCAGAGTCCGTTTCGCCGTTGTGGCCCATATCTACCTCAACGCCGCCGGCGGCGCCGGAGCTGCCTGCTCGCATGCCGTACTGCTCCACAACACTGCTCCGCTGATGCATGTGATGTTGGTGTTGATGCTGCAGCTCTCTCTCTCGCTCCCGTTCTCGCTCGCGCTCCCTGCCACGCTCACGATCGCGGAGCTCACGCTGATGATGCTCGGCACGGCTGTGCGACGAGGATGAGGATGTTTTGCTCATCATCATGCCCATGCCCGAACTAGAGGATGCACCTCCTGCATGTTGTGTGGGCGTGGCTCCTCGCTGCTGTGTAATCATCTTTCCGCTTCGCAGCTGCTTCAGATCCTCGACCAAATGGACAGCGGAAACGCTTTGTGACTATCGGGAAAGAGCAGACGTTAAGATGGGATGCTTGAGAGGAACGATAGGTGGCATCTACTCACCTGGAATATGTGCATTTCGGAGCGGGATCCGCCACCGCCCGAAACGATAAAGACAAGTATGTTATTGTAAAGCTCCATGGCGTCGTTGGATGTAAAAGCCGTCGGCTCCTGGACCAACGAGGCTGGGAAACGCTCGATTATGTTCTGGGAGCAAGACCGTTTTTAGTTTGGAATTCATGTGCAGGAGTACATTGCCTTACCCCCGTCTCGTAGTCCATGATTAGCACCCACTGGTAGTCCAGGCAAAGCTGCATCTTCTGCGACCAAATGCCTGTGGTCTTCTCAAGCTGCAGCAGGCGCCGCATGCCATCGGCAGGATACACAATACCCGACTCCTTATTCACGGTGAACGTAGCCAGATGCTCCAGCAAGTATGTGGGCTTATCATGAAGATCGCCGTCCAGGCGCTCCCTCTCCTCACCCCCGCTACGATCATCGCCCGAGTAGTCGCCTCCGCCGTGGGCGCCTCCGCTACTGTTGCCGGCGCTGCCGCCACCGTTCGAGTGATGGTTGACCATAATTGTGAGTGTTTCCTGGTCGTTGGCTCAGCTGAAAGTGAAATCACATGAATCTATTGGCCACTTGTGCAGGGCTATTGCGCAGTAGATAAGCTCGATGTGCTCGATGTGGAAGTGGCTGCGGCTATGGCTGTGACTCAGTTCACATTCCACATTCCACGCTCAGTGTCAGAGCCTCAGCTGTGGTCCGAGATAAACAGGCGAGACTCAAACGCAATTATTCTCAAACTTTAACATTTGCTTTGCAGTCGCGCAGCATTGGAATTCAAAAATCGCGAACCTGTCCGCAACCCCGCTGCATCCCTCGCCCTAACACTATAGCCAGTTGACGGTGCTAGAATCTATCTGATTGTCTATGTGGCCCGCGTACCCACTCGCCAGATCACCTCACCTCACCTAGGCTCAGCTCAGCACAGCTCACCACAACAGCTTTGCAAATACAGAGAGCGACAGCGAGAGCAAGAGCGAGAGCGTGCGCGTGAGCGCGAGAGAAACCCCACTCCTATGTACGCGCATACTCACAGACACATGCACGCACACACAGCCGCTCCCTCGACTTAAGTGACAGCAACTACTTAGGCGTGTGCCGTCAGCGAATGCGCCGGATACCCAGGCACTAAGCGATCGCAAACACACACACACACACACACAAGCTTATGAAGATATTTATATTTTGTATGTGTGTGAGCATACATGCAAACATGTCTATTTCAATAATACAAACGTTAGCGACAGTGTTGCCAACAATATAAAACGCTAAATCGCATTAAAAGAAAAGCCAAAAAGGTGAAATAAAAAAAAAGACTTTAATGCAAGCGGTCTAAACTTGTTCTAAGTATTGTATATTATTGTATATTAATTATAGAGACATGATTAAACTTCTTTTTTTTTATTTCTGTTTAAATTACAATCTATCTATTTGATAATAAGTAAATTATATAACATGGTCAAACTGCATAGTAGTTATTTATGATTCAATATTTATTTAATAGAATGTAAAAAAATAGCTAGGTCAGGCGGGAAAAAGGCTGACTGGACAACACTACGTTAGAGGCAACTCGGACTGTTGTTATATTTGGCATGTATATATTTCGCATGTCGAATTGCATCATCGCCGAGTTATTCGAGAGATTTACAGCATACCTCGCCTCGCATTGTTTTGCTTACAGCTTTGACTGCAAAGACAGCGAGGCGATAAAACTTATCACAGCAAGGCAAAGACCTTACTTTGAATTATGTGTAACGGTCGAGCGACCGGCCCGGCCCGGCCGGCCGGCCTACCGAGCAACCATTCATTTTCGGAATGGAAGATAATTAATTAAGCTGCGATAAGCGGCCGAGTGATAGTAGGCCATAGTCATTCGTCTTTGGACTTAATACACATTTCAAAATATATTTTACAATTGCACGCACACAAGTGCGTGTATGCGTAAGTACAAACTCTGTTCGTGTGTGTGTGTGCACCCACAGCAAATACACAGACACAACACAGACACAGACACAGCCTTAGATAAGCTTGGCATTTTATTTTATTTCTCTTTTGTTTACTTAAAGCATTCCAATGCAAAGACAAATGGCAAAACAACAAACGTTTTTATTTTACTATTGTTGTTGTTGCTGCTGCTGTTGTGGTTGTTGTTGTTGTGGTGCCCCTGTGAAAAACCAGCTTGTGAACAAGTGAGACTCGCGGCTCAGTTACAAATGGGGAGACATCGACACCGACACCCCGAGCAAGACAGTATCGCCATCCCGTTCACACACATGCGCATGCGTGCCGGGCGGCGGTCTGCCAGGTAGGTCGAGAGTCTTAGCTCTCCTCCTCTGCCGTGTAAGCGACTTTGAGTCTGTGTGTATGTGTGCATGTGTGTGTGTGTGTGTGTGTGTGCGCTTTAAAAAGGTAACTCGGATTTGTCCCCGCTGCGTCTACTGCAACTTTACTTTTTGACGACCGCATTTTTTAAGCTTTCTTTTCCACCTGTTTTTCTCTGCCTGCGCTGTTGATATTTTTACGATTTTTTCCCCACACACACACAGACGACTGCTCACTGTGAGGTACATACAAAATTACATGCATATGCATGTAGATATGTGTATTTATGCGTGTGTGTGTGTATGCAGGTATTTGAGTGCATGTATGTATGTATTGTTTGTTCGCAGCATAGGCAATAATAGTAAAGGCATGCACACACACACACACTCAGAAACTGGGAGCGGCGTCAGGTTTCCCATATTGATTTTCGACGTTTTCGCTCAATTCATTCACTAATTCGTCGGGGCCTGCGCTATCTGCTGCTTTTGTTGTTGTTGTTGTCCATGTTGTTGTTGTTGTTGCTGCTGCTGCTCTTGTTGCTGTGTGCATTGGATTCCTACAGTTATGGCATAATGCAAATTCCATTGGTCTTCGGCATTTCTCGCATGCACGCATACACACACACACACACGCACGCACACACAAGTCTCGTTAGCAGATATCACTAGCTCACATCATCATCCTTCTCTCACTCTCACGCTGCGCATTCTTTTCTTTTTTTTTGTTTTTCTAATTAGCACGAATTCGAATTTTTGTTGTCACGTCCGTTTCGTTATTCGTATTCGTATTTATCCAACTGGCTTACATACTTACATACATACATACATATATAAATACTCGATTGTGTATGTGTATGTATTTCGCTTATGGCACAGGCTTGGCTTATATACATATACGTATGTATATACAGGTAAGTTTATATGAATACATACATACATACATGCATATGTATATAAACAAACACTTTTTCATCTTTCTGCTGGCGTCAAACATAAAAGCTAACAGTATTTTGTTGTAGTTTCTTTCTTTCACACTTGACATCAAAGCAGTCTTAGCTCGGCTTGAGCCAGAGTCTTCGCTCTTCAGTCTTTAGTCTTCACTCTTCTGTGTATTTTTACCTGCTTTCGAATTCTCCTTCGCCTTGCTTCTATTTCGGCCTTCCACTTTCCTTTGTTCTTCTCGATTTTATAGCACTTTTTATTAATCAAAGCTCGCTGCTGGCTTGCATGCACACACATACATATGCAGAGTCTACACAGACATGTGCATGTATTATTAATTGCACTACTGCGAACAAAATAATGTGGAAAAATAAACGCCGCAACTATTGCTTTTTCTATCAGAGCGCACGCGAACGTTGTCCGCTGTGGCCGCGTCTAGTACGTCAGGCCAGACCAAAACCAAGATACTAACTTGGCTAACTCAACTCGGCTGGTTCTAGCTCCGTTAGCCAAAGCCGAGAGAGAGAGCGCGCTAAGCCTCAAAGAGAGCGCGAGAGCGAGCAGTCGACGGCGTTGCCAGATCCCTTGACACCTGTGTAAATCTACATAATTCAAAGTGAACACACACACACACACACACACACACACATACACACACAAAGCCATACACATGCACATTCACAGGTTATTATCAAAAAATTTATTATCAATGAAATGAAATGTTTACCTTAAACGAAACTAACTGAAATTAACTTTTACTTTTATTTGCCTTAACCAATTTTGCCTTGAGCGCCTTAACATCGATTTTGTTGCTGTCGTCGGCTTTGCGCTTTCGACTGCTGCTGGGAGACTCCTCCACAGGTGGCACAAAGTCCTTGTTGCGGCGTTCGTCCTGTTTCTTGGCAGCCTCCGCCTGCTTGGCGCTGCGCTCCTGCTGCTTCTTGGCCTGCTTCTGCTCCTTATTGAGGAAGTACTCGCCAGACGCCAGCTGCTTGTCAATCTTGCTCTCGGGCTGCGCCGGCGGGAACGGCGTGTACTCCTTCTTGGGCTTCTTCACCTTGGGCTGCTTGCGCTTGCTGATGTTCTTGTTCTTGAACTTGGGCAGGAACCGGGACCAGTCCTCGTTGGCCAGCTTGGGATCCTTCATCAGCTCGCGCTTTATCATCAGCGCTTTTATATTGTAGATCGGATGCACGTTGTTCATCGTCTCGAGCACAATGTCGCGCACCTGCTGCAGCCCCTTGTAGGGGCCCAAGGCCGACACCGTGTTGCCCTGGACGAGGACATAGCAGTCCGTTAGCAGCTCAATGGACTTCAAAGTGGCCCCGTTCGGTCCAATCAAGCGCTGGCGACGCTTCACGAACTTCTCCTTCTTGTGCACCAAGTTGCCAATCTTAATGATGTCGCACCCGATGTCGTCCTGCAGCACACGCTTCGCCTGCTCGAAGGGCACGCTGCGGGCCATCAGCTTAATCATGTCGCGGGACTTTATTATGATGTACGGATCCCACGTTTTGCGCGTCGTCTTTACAACCATGCTGCCCTCGACCAGATCCAGTTCCGCCTTCAGGTGATGCTCGGCCACGCATTGCTGCACCAGCGGCCACACCTCCTTCAGGTACTTCTCTCGGTATTTGGGGAAAAGTGTGGCAAACGCGGACTCCTCGACGAGGCCGTTCGGATTATCCTGTTCCTTGAATGCTGGTATTTTCAGGGACCACGCATTGTCCACTGGCTCCGTGTTTGGTTGTGTTTGTCCTTCATCTTCATTGTCACTCATGTTGAATGTATTTTGTATTGTCTAAAATAACTTTTAAAGCAGAATTGTAAAACGTGCACGTTTGTTTTCATCAGCTGCGCAGCGAGTGTGACCATATTCGAGTATTGAAATATTACCTATATCGATCACAGTTATTGTAACGAGATAATCGATATATCGTAGCTGCAGAAAAGCTATTGTTTATTTTTGAATGTACAGAAGCATTTAGTTCAAATCTTATCAGTATTTTAGAATATTAATAATAATACTTACAAACAAATAGAGAAATATATAAAAAACGGTATTATAAATAATGCCAGGTATGGACATGCTGGTACCAAATATTGCCAATCGTTGTCTTAGCCGACCAATCGATATGAGTTCTGCATCGATGTTACGCATAGTATTTAGATATCGATTTATTAGATAACTAAAGTCAACTCTGCTCGATGACAATGAGTTTGCTTACCATCCCTAGTTTTCATTCCATTGTTGCTTTTGGGTGAGTTTGGTCGATGTTATTTTCGTTCAGGCTCGGACTTTCACTTTTGCATAAATTAAGACGCAATAAATTTTCAAACGCAGTAATGTAAAACATAAATAAGTTCTTCAGACGAAAAAATTAGATTAAATTGATTTACTGGTAGGCTTTCTATTGTTTAAAACAAAGAAACAAAAACTCATCAACATGCGTAATGCATAAAGTGTCTACAGAAAAATTGCCAAGTCATTGTCTTTGGGGCGTGGACGTGTCGAAGTGCAGAAATTGCATAAAGTTGACCTAATTTTATTAGTTATTCATTTGAAGTGGAAAACATTGGTACCGTATTGCTTAAATATACAATTTCAACCTATTTCGTATTGATGTGAAATTTCGTGAAAAATCAATATGGCGTCATGGGAACGCCTACGTGGCTTTGAAGTGGCGCTGCCAACCTGCTTAAACTGAAATTTATCAAAACAGTTTTGTATTTGGTAGAAGGCTACAATACGTAAATCAAATCGTAAATCGTGTCGATTGAAAATGTAATAAAAATAAAAAGTATTCTGGAAATTACGAATTTTGGCTGGCTGCAAACGAGTTGTTGGTTCTGTTGCAGGGTTGCATGTTCGTTTCGAGTATCGATTACTAGCAATCGATTAATTTCACGGCAACATAATTAACCACATTATTGGTACGCGGAACACGTTTTTCTTACAACGATCTTCAAGAGAACTTTGAAAACACGTACAGCCAAAGAAGTAAAGGGGAAGCTGTTTTCAAGGACGTTTTGCAAATCAATTGACAATAATTCATCGAGCACATGCAAATCCAGAACTCTGCATGTTTATTAGGCTAGACATTCTTCCATATTGCGTCTTAGGTAGATTCACTGCAAAGTGTTGTTGGAGTTAACATTAAAGTGTACAATTACTGAGTGGTGTTTTTTTTACGATTTTAGATTTACAGAATTGAAAAGATTGCAACTTGATGGCATAGAATTGGTGCATTACGTAATCTATCGTTTGCATTTTCATTAGTTACCACACGCACGGCCCACAGCAACGCGTGCGTTAGAAAGAGACGCCGATAGTGCATTTACAATTGTCGGCGTTGCCGTACATTTTCAACAATCAATAATGGTAAGTTTTCTGCTTTTTGTGTGAAGTATAAAATATTCTGTAATTATAATTATTAATTTACAGCCACGCATAGTGCCATTGCAGTTGCTAAAGTGCCTTCGGGTGCTTTTAGACACAAATGGTGGCATACTTAGTGCAACCGAAGTTAAACGGATAGCGGGGTAAGTTTGAACCACTTTAAAACGCCCTCTAGCGCTAACATGTGTAACTATACTTTAGGTTGATGACGAAATACTCGAAGAAGTTGGTATCAAAGTGCGTCTACGTGCAGATATTGAAATCGACTAAAACTGAACTTCTGGGTGACTTTATGACAGTCGGTGGCTGGGGTCTTGTCTGCACCTGGCTCAGTGATGCGATTCGTACTATGAACTGGCCCCTGGTACAGGAGATCTTGGAACTCTTGCTCCTCTCTCCGGTTGACGTGAACAGGCTGAAGATCAACTCGGCTCCCATCCTGGTGAAAGGACTGTGCAAGGATGGCGGCAACGAAGGTAAGTGGTTATTTCATAGATTTAGTTGTCAAGTCTAATCACATTGGGCGTTTTCCCCGTCTTAGGTGTCCGCATTCTTGCCAAGCGTCTGGTTGAACAATGGCTAAAGATTGTTACCGAAAATCCAAGCTGTGCTACGACCAACTCTACGCCTGCGGGGCCAGTCGAGCCCAAGGAGACTTCGACTGGATCGGTCGACTCTGTATCTAATATGGAACACAGCTCCTCGGACAGCACGGATAGCGGTGGTGCCGGGCCTGTAACACAGAACTACACGATTACCTCGGGCGAGCGCAAACGCAATCTAGTTATAACAATCAAAACTGTTGACAAGTCTGCAACTGCGGCAGCATCTGCAGATAGTCTGTATAATGATGACGATAGTTCCTTGCCAGCTACTGAGGCAGGGGCTGAGACAAGTGGCAGTGTAGAGAGTTCTGAGAAGTCTATTTTAGATGATAGTAGCACAACAAGAGAGTTGAAGGCTGGGGAGGATGCTGAAGCCGATAAGAAGCACAAAAGTCCACGCGACAAGAGTAAGAGATCTGAAAAGGATCGTGACAAGGACAGAAAGTCCTCTGGCGGCAGCGGCAGCAGCAGTGGTCACAGGTCTTCTTCGTCTAGCCACAAATCCTCTTCATCCTCCTCCTCGTCTAAGAGCTCCTCGAAGAGTTCATCTTCCTCGTCACATCGTAGTTCTAGTGATAAGCACCGTGACAAGGATAAGGCGCGGTCAAGTTCGAGCTCAAGCTCAAGCAAAGATAAGGATCGCAAGGACGGTCTGAATTCATCCTCATCCTCGTCCAAGTACAAGTCTTCAAAATCCTCCTCGTCGTCGTCCTCCTCCTCTAGCTCGTCCAAAGATCGCAGTCGCGAAAAGGACAAGGAAAAGTCCTCATCTTCTAGCTCCAAAAAGGAGCATGAAAAGGACAATAAATTAATGCCACCTCCACCAGCCGCATCCGAAAAGAAACCCAAGGAAGGCGAAGCTGAAGTCCAGAAGCCAAAATCGATATCGATACCATCAAGAAAGGCTTCGATTTCGATAGAGATCCGCCGCGATACAGAGAAGACTGCCACTGTGAAGACGTATCAGTCGAAGTTCCGTTCCCACGGACTCACTGAGGAGGCGCCACCACCGCCGTCGCGCAAGGGTCTCAAGAAGCCAACTTCAACTGTTCCACCACCTGCATCCGGATCGCTCATAGCCCCCCTTTCGCTGAAGCGAGCGTCTCCCCCTCCTCGGGATAGTACCCCAGTCGAGAAGAAGCCCAAGATTGACATCAACAATGTGAGCGGACACGTAGACAGGCCTGGATCCGTAAAGCTGATAGCGCCCAAAAAGAGTAAGCATTATCAAGTCGAATACACTACTAATCGCGCATTCGTATTGTCTCTTTTCAGAACGCAGGTCTGCCGGGTTTTTGCTTTTGTTGGAGAATCTTTTTGTGTATTATGTTGGCATCATTTGAAGGGTTATTTGTTGTGTTGTTTCTTGATTATTAGATTGGTTGCTTGCTTGGGTACTTGGGTACCATGTACATATACTCTATACATCAGGCCAGGTCTCTTCCGGATTCGGCACTGATTGCAACTCGTGGCTTAATGCATCGTTTTTAACGGTACTGAGAGAATTGGCTTTGATCGGTCTCAGAACGTATCTGCACTGTAATCGGAAAGGTCCGTCGATGATGATTAGCTAGGGAGAAGTGTTATACGAATTAGGGCACGTTGAATCTGATTGGTTTGGAATATAGACTGTAATTGAGATTATTGACAATACTTTAGCGCGTCCCGGAGCTGACAGCCGGCGAATCTCACAGAGGGACCACCAGACGGATGAGGTACAGAGCCAGCGAGCCGGCGTTGTACGGCGCATGCGCTCGAGAGCGGAAAGTCGGCTTGGTGTTAAGTATTAAACCCCAACTTAAAACAACAATCTTACATATATAAACCAGAACAGAACAAATACACTCTACTTAGTTTATAAGGTATGTAGATTCGGCTTACTAACCTACTATACCTAGTACCTGATACTTGATACTTGATATCTGATACGAAATGAAACGAAAACAAAAATAAATACGACTTGCCTCTAGAAAAATACACTTTTTCTATTGAAATAAAAATATGCATTTGAACGAAAACCAAATATCAACATTGAGCTGGCGGCTCTCAAAGTTTGGTAGACATGCGAGAACAGGAATCTATATATTCCAATATATATATGCATATATAACATATATATGTGTGTCAACACACGTTCGAGGTCTGTCGATTTGTATGCTGTTATCAGCGCGGTCTGCGGGCTGCACCGTGCCTGTTCGTGCCGCGCTACCAAGGTCTGAGAGCACGACCGCTTTTTTCTTCAAGGCTTGCCACGCCCCCCGTTGATCGATATGATAGCGGGGCGTTTGTTCTAATCTCAGGGTATAATACTGTGTTCTGGATATCGTATTTGGAGCATCTGCTCGTCAATCAAGACTTCACTGTGCTCTACGAGCGCGTCAATTCCTACTGCGAGATAACCTAGAATTTTCGAGAATTTGGTATTGTTTTGAGGTTGAGGTTGTTTTTCTATTGTTCTTTCTCTCTCCAGCAACAAAAGCAAAAAACCCGCAGAGTTTCTAATTACCTTGAGATGATCCAGGCTATTCCTTGTTAATTATTTGCTAACGATCTCCTTTTAATACTTGCAGTACAAACCCTCGTGGAAACGAATCTGTTCTCTGACGCACTGGCTGCCTCCATTGAGCCCAAGAAGGTTGTGAAGCGCAAGAAGCTTAACGCTGCGGCCTCGCCCACGGAAAAGGATGCGCCACTGGCTCCTTTGAAGTTCTACCAGGACACTTTGGACGAGTCGAAGGGCGAGGACAAGTCGGATGACAGCACCAAGGAGAACGACGACAGCAGGACAGGGTCGCCGGGCAAGGACACCGATGTCGACGACGATGATATTCCGCTGAAGAAGGTGAAGGAGGATATCGAGCTGAAGGTGCAAAAGGAGAAGGCGGCCGAAGGCGATGCCAGTCCAGCAGCCGACGCTGAGGACGAACCTGAAGAGCCCAAAAAGCCCGGACCTGGATGCGGTCCCAATGGACCGCCTGGAGTGCTCATGCTGCATCGACGAAAGGGGCCGAAGAAGAAGCTGACGTGGCAGCCGGAGGATAAGCTGACGCAGATCCGTTACTTCGAGGTGGATCGCTCGGAGCGGGTCAATGTGACCAAACAGAGTTTCCTCGAGATGAAGAACATGGAGCGGTACAGCGAGCGCGATGCCTTGAATATTGCCCGTCGGGGCTTCGACGACATCATGGAGCCTCAGATGGAGTGGCGTCCGCTCATCGAGGTGGCTAATGTGCCTGACCATCCAAACGGCAATGCGTCCAAGCAGCGCGTGGTGCAGGCGGAGCGAGAGGCAACTACGCTGCGTGCGCTCTACTTCTCACCGGACATGATACCCGACAGTCCGGCCGAAGCTGAGTTGGAACCGCACTTTTCGCACGACATTCCTATTATTCCCATCGACGATCTTACGGGCAATCCCGATGCGGTCAACGACTACAGCACACTGCCGTGGCCGGAACCCAAGGGCTACGGTGCCGCCAGCAGCGATATCGGGTTCAGCGAAAGCGTCAATCCCGGCGTTATGCCCGGCGTCGGTGGTGGCGGTGGCATCAATCCCAACCTGATGGCGACCAATCCATTTCAGCCCTTTGGCAACAATTTCATGCCCACTCCAAATCCTCAGATGCCGATGGGTATGCCTCCGACGGGGCCGCCGCCCATCTGGCAGAACCAGATGACGGGAAGTCCCATGATGAACCCAATGAACGGACCTGGACCTGGTCCGGGACCAGGCATGGACATGCCGCCTAATTTTATGGGCAATCAATTCGGTAGCCCTGGTCCGTTTGGTGGCCCGCCGGGCTTCAACAACATGAACTATCCGCCTATGATGATGAATGGACCTGGCGGAGGTCCGGGCCCTGGACCGGGCCCAGGACCCAATGGGCCCATGATGAACGGACCCATGCCCAATGGCATGCCCGGGCCCATGGCGAATGGGGGGCCACGCAACAACAATCGCAAGAACAACAACGGCGGCGGCAACTGGCGTAGCGGCGGCAATAACTTTCAGGATAACTCCGGCGGCAATTGGCGTTCAGCGGGCTCTGGCTCCAATCGCGGTGGGGGCGGAAACAACAACACCGGCGTCTGCAAGCAGTTCATGCGCGGCCACTGCCACATGGGAAAGTCGTGCAAGTACATCCATCCGCAGAAGAAGCGCATGTAGGAATCATCCGAATCTTCCGAGGAAGATTCGAATGTATAGATCTCAGCACTCTCACTGCCCCCTCTCAAATCTCTGCTATATGTGATGCGGCGTGAGCCCCTTACCCCCCTCCCCCAAGCCAATGAAGACTGCAGCCTGGATGCCTGGGCGCCCCAGATTAGTTGTATAATATATACTAAGCAATATGTTATGTATAATGTATATATGCAAGTAGATTTAGTTATGTTATTGATATAGGTATCGCGTCTATGTAGAGCCCATTCGAATTTTGTACTAATACACTTTAACTACTTAAATGTACAATATTTATAAGATAGTTCATACCATATACCATATACCATACCATATTATAATTAAAGACCAAGTCATATACATGAAAAGTGGGCGTTCTATTTGCTTGATTTGGCCGAAGCTAAGGTCACCCTAATTTAAACAGGCACATAGGCATACATGAGCAAGTGTCGGTTGAGCACATGCATACACACATACACACATTCGTGTGTGTGTGCATGTGTGTGTGAGTAAACTTTACCATGCGCTGGAAGAGAGCGGATAAAAAGCACACTCGTTCGTTCTTTCGCAAGCTCGCAAGCTTAACCGTCTTGCTGCTGCTCTGCGCTCGCTCTGCTGCTTTCTGTTCGCCTGTTCCGATTTTGTATATCTTTGTGTGGACATGAAACTACAAGAGAAGCTACACACCAGACAAAAGAGCAGTCACAAAGCACACACTCGCGCTCTCACGCTCCCGCTAGCTGCAGCTTTGCCTGCTACAATCGTTTTTCTAGAGTGAGAAAAACTGCACAGTCCGAAATTTTGATAATTTGCCATGGATCTGCGCCCGTTTGATGTCATGTTGGGCAAGACAGCACACAGCGGGCAGACGGATGGGCAGACCAATAGTTGGTAATAATAAGTCTGGTTGAGGTATATGCACTTGGTGTTGCTACGCCTCCTCGGCAGAAACTTGATATGCCCTTTTTCAGCTAATTTCAATGAAGCAGCGCGATTACCAAAAAAATAAAAAAATCAATGACACACAGACACAACTGTGAATAGGTGCACACACAGACACACACACACACACACGAGTGTGCTGCACTTAACCTGGCGCTTGTGGGGCTTCTTTAGACCTGGTAGCTCGATGGTTCTACGTTTCTAAAATCAGTTGGCTCTGGGTATTTCATCATACGACGTAGATCCCGTGCGGAACGATGAAGCTATTACTGTTTATAGTACTTGCATCAGCTCTTGCTGCTGTCGGGAGTGGGCTTAGCTTTACCGTTACTTCGCGAATCTACATGGACGTCAAGCAGAGCAAGCAACCATTGGGTCGCATAACCTTCGGCCTGTTCGGGAAGCTGGCACCCAAGGCAGTGGCCAATTTCCGGCATATCTGTCTGCGCGGTATAAATGGAACAAGCTACGTGGGGGCGAGATTCCATCGGATTGTGGATCGCTTTTTGGTGCAGGGCGGTGACATTCTCAACGGAGATGGCACTGGCTCTATTTCCATCTACGGCGATTATTTTGAGGACGAAGAGCAGGCTCTCGAGGTGGAGCACAATCGACCTGGGTATCTGGGCATGGCGAACCGAGGGCCCCATACAAACGGATGTCAGTTCTACGTGACTACAGTGGGTGCAAAGTGGTTAGACGGCAAGCACTCGGTGTTTGGCAAGGTCTTGGAGGGCATGGATACAATTTATGCCATTGAAGATGTGAGTTGGGAAGAAACTGGTTATATTTATTTTTATTTATTTATTAATTTATTTTTTTATTTTATTAAAATGAACTGTACTCGTAGTTCCATTTTATATATAGTATAATATGTATACAATAAAGTTTGATATTTTCTTTATCATTAAGTTTTCCATTTAATAAATTAAAATTTTGTTCGATCAGGTGAAAACAGATACTGACGACTTCCCCATTGAACCGGTCATCATATCGAACTGCGGGGAGATCCCGACGGAACCCTTTGAGTTCTACCCTGACGATTTCAACATACTGGGCTGGATTAAGGCGGCGGGCTTGCCTGTGACCAGTTCCTTCTGCGTTCTGCTGATCTTCCACTACTTTTTCCGACAACTCAACATGTATTGCTGACGATTGCATTTCTTTTATTGCTGCACATAAATTTAAATAAACTAAATAACTGCACATCGTCAACTATTTAACAGGCCAGGCCAAAATATATTGAACATAACTAAAGCATTACGAGCAAATGACTCCTCGCAGCAGGATCGGCAGTGTGGGTCCCATGTGGAGCTGTAAACAAGAAAACATCGAACTTGAACAAAATATAATTTTCGCTATAAAGACCATTCTGAACTTACATCAATATATATATAGTCGACTATACGCTGATCCCGCTCGTAGTACTGCGACTCTGGTTTGAAGAGCCCCACCAAACGCATTTCGACTCCGGAAAAGTTATGGTTGTGCGTAGTAATGACTTTCGCTAGCGTAAAGTGGTGCTTGTGATCCGGATAGACTGAGCGGTTCAAACTGTTATAGTACTCTTCGATCTGGCGCCGATCTTTGTCCGTTATTTCGCGTTTGTGCTGCACAAACTTGTCCAGGTCGAAGGAATGTGCGTGATTCACTCGAGGATCCTTATCCGCGTCTAACAGGCGCTCCCACATGTTGCGATAACAATTGTTAAAGTATTCGGGGGTGGTGCACTTCTCTGCCCAGTAGATGAACTTCTTATCGAAGCTGTATGAGGAGCAATAAATTATTTCATAGCAGTTCTCATTATATTCTAAATCTTACTGATTATCAACGCTAAAGTCCACGTACAGCCCAGGTATCCGGGCAGCAGTGCGGGCACTTGCTATCAGTTTCCCGGGCCCGAAGAAGTGCAAGCGCAGCTCGAATCTTCGCAGCGTGTTCCGCGCCAGGGGGCCGAGATCCAGCACGTAGGCCAGGTGCTCACATGGCAGGGGCTGCACGGTGAACTGTACCGGGTTTATTCCCTTATAACTATCCGTCTCATGCAGATTCCGATAGTTTTGATAGACTTTTCTGTGAATGTCGTAGAGATCGGGATTGACACGCAGCTGATGCAGATAGCGCTCCGTGACGAGCATCTGGTCAAGAACGGTGGCGTTCGGCAGTTCCTGGTTGTTGTTGACCTGGACGTATGTGCGCACCATCGTGTAAATCTGCAAGTCGTACAATTTTTGACGGTCGTTGGACAATTCTTCATCACTATCTGAAAATGTAAAGAAGTCTGTATTAACAAGCTCCTCCACAAGGTCCTCCTCGAGGCGGCATGGGTGCTCGTCGTCGCAGACTGTGATGGACTTAAATGTTTCATAGTTGTAGATAAGGCGCAAGAACTGGTACTCTTCTGCAATCTCAAGCGACGTCTGCTCCACTTTTGGCAGCGCAGTTGTCACAGTCAGAATGGGAAGAATGCCCTGACCGCGCACCCGGAAGGTACTATGGGCGCTGTCGTTGATCAACATTCCGAAAAGGCGCACAAAATTATCATTTAGCCCGAGAATTCCTGTCACCTTGATCTTTTCCATGGCAAGAGGCTCCATGCACAAGGTGTTCTGCTTCACGAGTTTTGCGTAGCCATCGATCAGTTGTTTCTCTTTGTCCTCCGACTTTTTGGGCATCAGTAAAATATCCAGGGGATACTTTGTTATATTAGAGACCCGGAACGTGGCGGTGTAGGTCTCGTACCAGGGCTGTATCACTTTTAATGGAATGTCCTAATGAAGTCAGCGGAAGTACTTACCCTGATGCTCAGGTAGATATTGTCTCGTTGAAACTTGACTGTCTGCCCCACATTCACCAGTGTAACGCAAATAAGTTTACTTTCACCTCCGACAACTTCCAGCCTGAAGGAAGTCTTCATTTCGTGAAGTCGTCGAATGTGGGGCAGATGGAGCAGGCAGTCCTGGTGCTTTAGCTTTTCCAGAGCACCAGTCTTTTCATAGAAGTATATAAAACGATCTGAAAAACAGTAATCCGAAGAGGCCCCCGAAACGTTCTGGCTAGACTCGAGGTTGAGCCTGTCCAGGATGGTGTCGATGGTGTGTTGGATGAAGCTGGACGAACTGTGCCTGTCACTGTCATCGAGAGAAGGGGGTACATCATCTATGGGTATCATGAATCGCCGGCGTTCGATGTCAAGCTCATTGATGATTTCGTCGAGGATGTCGAGGATAAGGCTGCCGTTTTCGGCCTCCTTCTTGAACTGGCAGCGACACTGCTGGTAGCGCAGTGTCATGTTGGTCTCCTCTTCGCATGTGAAGTTGTACTCCAGCATGAGCAAAAGCTGGGACAGCAGTTCGGCCACCACATCCATCGTGTCATCGTCTCCGATGAATTCGTCGCAGACCTCGACGCGCTTCCACTTAAAGTTGCCCGTACTACAGCCGTGGTTTATGACCTGCACGTTGTGGTCGAATGGACGGCCTTGGTCGAAGAGCACCAAGTGCGGCGTTAATATGTGCATCTCGGGCACCTGGACGTCCAGCAGCAGAGCCAGATGCTTTTGAAGTTTACTCATGGCGAACACAGCAACACGACTTTCGACTTGTCTGCAGAATAACTGCTTGACCGTCGCTTTGTTCAGGAGCACAAAGATTTCCTTTCGCTCCAGTTTGCCCAGGCGTACAACGATTTGTTTCTCGAAGATGTGTTCGTACTCGCTCTTGATCCGGAAGGGACCCGTCGCTTCGAGGAGAACTTGCTCTATCTCTGCGTTATGATTGTTGACCAGCTCAGCGATTTCGACGTGCGCTGTCTCCTTGAGTGGCTTACAGGGCTTGTAGATAAAGGTCAGTTGTCTGCGATCCCAGCATAGTTCACACTCGGCGAAAGTTGCCTTGATTGTAACTTTGATGACGTGCTTCCGTTGCGGGTACGTGGTATCCGTTATATCCAGCATGAAGTCTGCGTAGAACTCTCCCTCCTCGTAGCCACTGATCAGTATCTCAAAGTCCTGCTCAGATTTTGCGGGAAGTTCCAGAAGCTTAGGGACTATTTCGAAGCGCGCAGTCATAGGTTGATTCGTACAGGCTGTCGGTTTCAGGGCTGGACTGTAGATCTTCAAACGCGAAATAGAGACACGATAAGTGCGGCCACCCCGATTCGTTGCCTTCACCGGGAATCGGTGTTTGAAGATGTTCGCCTGAAAGTCCGCCTTGAGGTCGGTGAACAGTAAGCCGGCATCGAATCCCTCCCTGATATTGGGCGTAAAGTAGATTGGCACTCCCTCTACCAGGAAAGTGATGGACAACTCCATGATGTGATCAAACTGGAGGTCTATGTAGAGTGTGTTCTGATACAGGTCTGGATCGGTGAAGTAGGACACCAAAGTTGTGTACATGCTCTGCCCAGTGGGGGCCAATACGCCTCCCATCGTGGTCATATATTGGAATCGGTTATCTCTCTGTAGATAAAGACATCATAGTTATTTGAGCTATATCGAAGTTATTTGGGTTATATATCAACTGACCAGTTTCATCAATAGTTTCGTGCTCGTTGGAGAAACATTGTCTATGTAGAATGTAACCTTGTTCAACTCGAAGACTTGGATTCGTCTGTGTACAAATTTGGGAGTGATACGAATCTCGCAAGGCAGCACATTGCCGAATATGTGGAATGGGTAGGGTCGTTGGTCCCCGACTATTTTTACCAAGCCCGACAGCTTGTTTTTTCCCAGCTCGCGGAACATGATTTGGCATTTGGCGACCACACGAGAATTTGAGCCGATATAATATTTCCACACGCCATCACGAAAGCTCATTTCATTGGGCTGGCAGAGCAGAGAATTCATAAGCTTTTACAGCTTAGTCCTAAGGATTGCCATGTATTTACTCACAATGACGTCAAAGTGCAGAAATCCTCCGACATTGGACAAGTTGGAAAACGGTATATCGAACGTATACTCCTCTCCCGCGTACGTAATGCGATAAGTTAGATCAACACAGTTCTGCCAGTCGATTTCGGGGGTACAGCAGTAGTACTCAAACCAGAGTTTGGAGCACATGAACTCTGATTTGATAAGGGACTTCAGCTGCCCATTGTCACTGGACTCTGAGCCCGGCATAGGCATCGCCGGGCAAATACGAACAGTGAGTGATCGATGATAGTAGCCTGTTCGGTTAGGTATAATGAGGATGGTGATGCTGCGACCTGTGTTGGGGCGTAGGTAGATAATCTCGTCATCACAATATATCTCCTTGGGGTCACTGGGTATTGCGTTCCAGTCCATAAAAATGAAATTGTTGTGCTTGGTGAAGTCGCTGAAGTAGCTCAAGTGCATGAGGCCCAGCATGGCCTCCTGGATGACACGTTTGTCTGTCTCGGATTTGTCGAAAATCTTTTGCTTTTTCAGAGCCTTCAGCAATTGTGTGGCCATTGTGGGAATAGGCTCTGAAACAATTGTCAATTAATACACGTGAACTATTTGCGTTATGCCTGGCCTCTTACCCATAACGCTTTCCTCAAAGTCCAAGCTGTAGACGGAATCATTAAGTTCATAAGAATGTACGGATTGCACTTCCGTATCAGATGTGGTTATCTGAATGTTCGTCGACAAGTCCACGTCAGCGAGCATATCCTCATGAGCTTTCTGCAGATCCTTGATGGGGTCCTTGATTGTTATCGGTAACACCTTGCTTGAGTCGCGAATATTGAAGACCAGGGGCTGTTCCTCGCCATCCTCCGTGGCATACACCTGCAATGTGATGGGCACGGCCAAGGGATTCATGAGAAGCATGAAACGCTTCTGGGGAACCGCAAAGGGTATGGTGCCGAATTCCACAAGATGTGGAAATGTACGCAGTTGCACATTTTGCCCGGAGCCTCTAAAATTGAATTCACGGTGGGGAGTTTGTACGGTCTGCACAATTTATGGAACTTACTTGACCCACACATTGTGACTCACGCCGTTTTCGACTTTGAAGTGTAGTTCGACGGCAAAGGTCGTCGGGAGGGTTGTGTAAAATGATAGGTGAAATATGCCACGCTCACAGGGTTCCAACACGAATCCCTCCGTGGGGGTAACACGAAATATACAATGTTCCGTCACCGAGCTGTCCTTAAACTTGACCTTAGCAGTCACCCCTGAAAGATGTCGGGATATTATTAGGGGAGCTAGTGGCATGCCCTCTTACCGACCATCTACATTTAGGACCTTGATGAATGCGCAGTGCTCTTCGCCAAGATAAATCTTACGGAAGTCGATGAGCTTAGGATACACCTCGACTTCGATGCCGTCGATCTCGCCCTCGGCTATTAAGTAGTGGCTCTCCATGCACTCGTATGAATCGGTGAAGCAAAAGTTGAGTCTGGTGCGCTGAATGAAGGGCGGTTCCTGGTTATCGGGTAGGATCGTGTCATCATCATAGACCGGATGAAATGTGAGGGTAACCTCGACGCATTCGTAGCCGTCGATTGTTTCAGGTGCATTCAATTGAAAGTGATTGGACGCGCCCTCATTGAGGTAAATTTTTTGACTCTTCACCTCGTCATCGAAGTCGTAGAGGAGAACGCTGTGCATACTGATCGCCTCGTCGAACATTTTGTTCGTAATGCCCGGTTGAACCGAAGAGCTCCTGGATAATTCTGAGACATCGGATATGAATTCAGTGCTTACATTGACCATGTGGTGCGTCTCATTGCACACGTTGAACGAGCGCTTGAAGGTGTCGGTGAACTTGGCTTTGCCATAGCTCAGGTAGCCCCTGTTCACATATAATGACATTGACTTGGGGGTGTAGTCAAAGACGACAAGTCTGGGAGGATCTTTGAATGGATTCAATATAGACTGGTTGAGGTTCCCTCCCTGCTTTCCCTACTTACTCAGGCCGAACTTGACATTGAAGAAACCTTTGTACTCCTGCAGTTTGGCCGGCTCAAAGCTCAGTAAAACTCTGGCATAATCCTTCGAGAGTATTGTGCTCCTGCCCATAGCGTTCAGTGTGAGTCCCTTGAAACTACTGTAAATTGTAAGAAGCACTTTAGTATTAGAAACAATCAGATTGACAGTCGCACTCATGCACCTTCTGTATCTCACATGCACGAGGTCCTGCAGCGGATTGTAGATGATTATTTCATAGTAACTGAGATCTTTAGGCACAGTCTTGGGAAACTCAATGTGCTCGCATACATAAGGCTCTTTCAGATCTTGCAACACTGAGGAATGATCAATGAGAATGTGCTGTGCCGTAGGGTGCTCACTCACCTATTATGGGAACTTGAAACACAATGTTTGGGTGAAAGGATTCAACATAGATTTGACGTGTTCGGTTGATGTTCTTATCCGTTTTGCTGCGTATGGAGATCTTTACACTGAGCACTCCGTCTGTTTCCAGGTATCGACTGTACTCAAAGTCGTTTATATTAATTGTCGTATCACTGGGACTGTCGCTGCTGATCTTGATTTTGCGAGGATACTAGGATAAATGGGATATAGTATTTCATTCCGGTAATTCTTGGAATTAGCGAAAATACCAGTGCGTTATTGCGAATCATCAATGTCAACCCGTAAGTTGAGTTCTTGCGAAGACGCCTCCTCTGTACCATCAGTCGGGGCACAATGTGCAACGAGTCCACTAGGTTACTGTACTCGCCGAAGTCTGTGGTGGAGGGTAGAAGGATCAGTATGAGATATTGACAGACATCGGTGTGGCTTACACTCCTTGGCAATGCAACAAGGGGAGTACTTTATACTGGCGGAGGGCCGTTGCTCATGTTCCGTAGATTCGGATGCAGTCAAACTTTTGCTCGTAGCACTTAACTTTGGGTGTGTCATTCTTGCAGGTTCAGGCAGTCAGTTATCGCCAGTTTCAATTGTTTGATTTCTTTTGAAAGTTTAAGCAAATGGTTCTGTTCTCGATAAAACTATAACAGCGAAAATACTTCGTTGTTTAGATTCATGTAATGTCAGAATAATCTAAAAGAATATGAAACCATAATTCCCTCACTTTTTAGTTGAACTGTACAGCGAGTTGTAGAGGCTGCAGAGTCATTTGGAATGACGTTGTCAAGTGCTTTACCCGGCCACAGACTCGTCTACTCAAGTCTTTACTTGCTGGGCGCAGGGCGTTTCCTGCTTACGTCACCCGCTTAACGGGTCACACATACATGTGCTCACACACACTCACACACATAGACGGGAAGTATCTTGGCAAGCGCATCACTGATACGCCCCGTTGTTGTTTGGGAAAACAATTTCAATTTGGCAAAACTCAACGCAGCGTGTGAGCAACAAAGTGTCGAACGTGTTAGGCGAAAGACAGCCGAAGCTCGAGATGGGGACTGCGGACGCTGGCATGACCTGACCTGATGCCAGGAAAGCCGCAATAGGAAGAATGCAGCCACAGAGAGCTGCCAATGGACAACAAAGTTGTTGCTGAGCCTTATTTATTTGCCGCTCGGTTCCGTTGATCTGTTCCCGTTGCCAAAGAAATTTCCCCCTTTCTATTGCGCAAAATTAATGATAGAGAGAAGGAAGTAGGGGCCAGGGGTGGGGATATATGTGGGCAGGCCGAGACCGACGTGCGGTTAGGTTAGGATGGCCCGACCATGCTCCGGCCTCTCTAGTCTCTCGTCTATTGCCATTTTTATTGTCAACGGATGCATGTAAAAAATTGCCCCGAAAAACCGCAAAGCGAACAAAGAAAATTGAAAGGAAGGAAAGGCAAGGAAACAGGACAGAGATGGGCACAGATGCCAAACTATTTTGCATGTGCTGGCCCCGTTTTGTTTGTGTGCCCCTCGAGGCGTGCTCTCCCGTCCCCTCCACGCCATCGTTCTGTGTATATTATCGCCGGCAGAGCGCTTATAAATCACGCCACTTCACATGCAGCTGCCGGTGGGAGGGAAATCTGGTCAGGAACACAGATAATGGCAGGACACTGTCCACACATGTTAGTTGTGGACTATGGAGGAGAGAGAAAGAGAAGTAAGTGCAAAAAAGATGCCCGGAAATTGCATTGAACTTTAAAGCAGCTTCAAGGCTGGAATTATTGGGGTATGCACCATTTACTATATGGGATAATTTATGGTAATTATTGAAGTATCTCTATATCGAGGAAAGCTATAATAATTAAAGTTTCATTTAGAGCTTTGGAAATCCCTTCAGTGATTCCATGGAGGAACCCCGTTTAGTTCACCCTTCAGTTCTCTTGTGACATTTTTCTCTAGGCTGGCAGTAACTCCGTACAGGAGCCCCTCTCAGTTGACCGGCTGGAATAACTCAGGTAGGTTATTGTCCCGCCTCCTGCACACTCCTTTCTCTCTATGAGCGTCGAGGAGTGGAATGTCAGCAAGAAACTCGAGCGGTTTTTATTTCCACGGCTTATGTGCTCCTTACGACTGTAAAGTGGCAATTCTTTAACAATTTATGTTGCCAAGCCAAACCAAAGTCGAGTGTGTATGTGTGTGTGTATGAATGCGTGTGAATGTGGGTCCTCGCCAGCTGCAATGGACGCCTTGCAACAGCTGACGCCAGCTCGTCCCTGCGCCCAGCTCCTTGGGGTCCTTGAAGGGTTCGCTTTTTATTTCGTCGGTCCGTCGGCTGTGAAATTTTCGTGAATTTATGAGCACTTGAGAGCAGGCGCCATCGGCGTTGTCCTCAACGACATCCCCGTCCACATGCCCATCCTCAACCCATCGTCCGCATCCTCGGCGACTTTGTTGGCCTAATATAAATTTCAACTTTAACAACAACTGCGCGCCGGCCAGGGCCAGCCTGTGCCTGTGCCCGAATCGGTTCGGGGTTCGGGGTCCGGATTCGGGTTTGGTTTGGGCATCGCCTGGCAACATTTTAATGCGCGTCGCGGTAATTTTTCCTCTTTTTTTTTTGCTTCTTTCTAAGTGGCAGCAGCGGCGCAATAAAATGCTCTCCAAATGCCATGAAAGGATTGCGGCCAAGTGTGCGCTCTGCTCGTAAATCGTAGATACCCCGGCTGACCCCCGATAGACTCCACGAGGGATTCTCGAGGGACCGTACTCTCCGCCAGACCCTCCTCCTTCCACGTCGCATAAAAATTAGTTTACGTGGCACATAATTTTACATTAATTTCATTTCGAATGACCGAGTCGAGAGCGAGTGCATGTGAGTAGTATGTTCGAGTGTGAGTGTGAGTGCGAGTACAAGTATGAGTACTTTGCCCACTCGACCACAGAGATAGAGAGAGAGAGAGGGGGAGGGGAGGCAAGGAGAGCTCACGCTTTTTGCCAAAAACCACTTTGCCACATTTTAAAGTATCTGTCACATAAAATACACACAGACTGTTGCCTGTGGCCACAAGAGGCGGATGCGGAGGGGTAGGGAAGACTCTGAATGGGGGCAGAAGCATGGCAAAGAAACTAGAGAAAACAAAATGCAACAAAATATTTTGTTTTCCTGCAGCAGATAGAAAAAACAGCCAGAGCAATGGAAGACAACAGCAACAACAGCAGCAACAACAAACACAAACACGAAATGCTTATAAAATGATAAGTTGCGTTGCCTCAAGACCTCTGCGTTGCCGTCGACAGCGGCAGCGGCAGCGCCGGCGACTTCAGCGTTGGCGTTGGCGTTGGCGTTGACATGCCAGTGAAGTCAAGTGAAATGTATGAGCAACTGAATAAGCTGCAACAGCAGCGAGTACAGTACAACGAAGCGACAACAACAGCAGCAGCAGTAGCAGCAGTAACAACAGCAGTAACAAGAGCAACAACAACAGTTGCACCAACATTATCGTTGTCAACGTCAGCCTCGATGCGCTGAGGAAATATTTTGAGTGAAATTATTGCAGCAGCTGCAGCATGTGGCAAGAAGCAGGACTGCAGGGCAGAGGAATGCTGCACGAACCACTAAAAGCCGCCATTAAGTCGAATTGCAGCGCTGTTTACACAAGTTCTCAAATGGTTCTCAAAGTTCTCTTTCGTGAGTTCCCCATAATTTCTATCATTTATTGTGTCAAATGGACGAAACTCATTCAAATTCTCCTATAAATTTCCATGTGGATTTCATTTTCCCGTTCGAATGTTTTCGATAATTTCGATCATTTTTTGTAATGCTCTCGAAATTTTCTGACCAAGTTCCATGTTAATCAAACAGACAATAGTTTGCTGCACCGCGGGCGAGCGTCAGCGCGTATACGCAATTTGCGCATAGAAGCGACGTGCGGGCGCCCACAGCAGCAGCTGCGACAGACGCTGAGGCAGAGGCAGAGGCAGCAGCAGAGGCAGATGCAGCCAATTAGCGTGACAAATTACTTAGACTGCAGAGTATGCACTGCGCTGCGTCTAACCGCAGGCCAACGGTTTTGACCATGGTAAAGGGCAAATGACGAATGGAAACTGCAGAGTGGAAAATGGAAAATGGCCAGTTGACTGACAGTTAATATAAATGAAAACTCATTAAAAATTTACAACTGATTGACTGCACAATGTTCGATGATATTTGGGCAAATTTGATGTCGAGTGTTGTGAAATGATGCAGCCAGCGGTCAGATGGCACCCCTGACAAAGGGCCGGCGGGAGCGCCAGCCTTCCACCCGCCTCCCACCCCGCAAAACATGCCTGCAATTTATGCTAATGCTCGTTAGTAAAATCAAACAGCAGCAGCAGTAGTTGCAGTTGCAGTCGCAGTCGCAGCAGTGAAACAATTGTGCAAACAACAGGGCCGTAAACCAGGCTACGTGCACAGACGGACAGACAGGCTGACAGGCAGACAGGCCCGCCCAACAGATAGACAGACAGAGACCCGTTGCAGCTGTCGGTTGCACAAAATATTGACGCATATATTGCCAGTGACAATTAATCTGCTAATTGCCAATTTAAGCACGTAAACCAAACACAGCAGCAGCAGCAGCAGCAGCAGTTGCAGCTGAATCAGGAGCAACGGCAACAGCAACAGCAACAGCAGCATCAACTGCATCGAAAACATGTCGTGGACAGGAGGACAGAGACTGTCGGGCTGCAGTTGGCCAGTAACTGGCAGTTATGGGCTGCCAAACGATTTGAAAAGTAGACGTGGCTGCAATGCGAACAATGCTCACGGCAACTGCAACTGTAAGCACACTGAAAGAAATCGTAGACACAAATGTGAGAGGTAGATCGAGAGATCTTAATTATCTTAGTTTCCAATAATGTAGTTCAACATGCAAGCAAAACGATGCAAACAGCAATAGAAACTCTTAGTACACTGAGAGAATTTGGAAAAACCAGCAGGGATGTCTCTAGCTACAGTACTCTTGTCTGCTTTGGCCACCAAGTATTTTCTGGCAGCAATATAATTATTCTCGAATTATTCTTTTCTATTTTGACTACAAACCGCTTGACGTTTTCTCACAGTGTGCTGCAACTACCAGCAAAAATAAAAACTTCCAGGCTGATTCCTTGAGTCTCCTCGATATTCCCTTTATACGCCGCTCGGTTTTGACTTCAACTAACTCGACTGCTTCTCATAACAGACAACGGTCCGGATCCAGTGATTTAAAACTCAACTTTCAGGCTTATTCTTTGCCCAACTCACATCGTCTTTTCTTGCAGTGTGCAACTACAAACTGAACTGCATTTGATTTGCAGCTGGAGTCGTGCGAGTGACATTCGAGTACTTCTGCGTAATTAGAGCTAATAAAAGTCAACATTGAGCAGAGCTTGACAGACAGACAGGCGGACAGGCGGCGCAGGGAACAAGCGGTCGGACGGACGGACGGACGGACGTGCGGAGATGGCAGTCGGCAGTCGGAGACACAGTGCGTATGAATAATCAGGAAGCAAACTCGTAAATACATAAATTAGTTTTGTTGTTGACACGCCGATTTGATTTACGGCTCCTGGCTACGCCGGAAATGGAAACCGAACCCGCATCCAGCTCCCAAGCTCGACGCGCACACAATGGCAGCCTAATGAACACGGAGAATGTCTCCCGTCAGTCTACGGCCCCTAGCCCCCCTCCTGGTCCTCTCCCCTCTCATATTTGTATTCGTGCTGTGTGCCCTGAATTCGCACTGCAGATTTTTGCAATACTGTAAACTTTGAGGAGATGCCTCTGGGGAAACTGCTTGCTTCCCTGCTTGCCTCCTTGCCGCTCCCATGTCTACTTCAAGCTAACTGCGCGTCATTGTTAGCGAGTGACACGAGTTGATGATAGGGTGAAGGGTGAGTCCAAGGAGAGAGTGAGAGTGGGAGGGGGGCATAGTTATTGTTGCTGCTCGTCGGGAAATTGCCTCAGCTCATTAAATTGAGGGAAAACAGTCCAGCATACTCAATAACTAGATACCCTTCGCCCGAAAAAAGTAAGGGCAGACAGACGGAAAGATAGTCAGACAGACAGAGAAACGGACAGGCATACGGACAAACAGGCAAATGAATATGAAAACATCGACTCGGATATTGATACTGATCAAGAATGTATACTCTTTTATCTCATATACACACTTTACCAAGACGAACATACCATTTCCAGCCATTTCTGGTGGGCGAATGGTATAATGAAAGGGAAGCGATAGCAAAGCGAAAAATAAACCGAAAAAATCCTTTGGCTCTGTTTCGCTTCGCAATTGAAACACAAAGAGCAATAGGGAGTGCAAAAGGAAGAGGAAGAAGTGGAAGCATCATTGTCATCTCTCCGTCCGACGTCATTTACCACATTCAAAATGCCATTAAGAGAATACTAAAATTAATTTGTGGCAATTAGTTGCAAATTGCAAGCGAGCAAAACAAAGCGATGGAAAGGAAAAGGGAAGCGGAAGGGGGGAATGGCGAAAATTGCTCAACATTTTTATGTGTTTTTGCGCATTTAGAAAACTGTCTATGGAAAATGCGGAGTGGAATCATAAAAACGCGCTGGCAATGGCGCTTCGTGCGACCGCCAAGAGGACCGCGCCAAGGCAGCAGCATCGCTGCTCCACAAGCGTTAGGGCGTGGCCGAGAGGGGGGAGGGTGGTAGGCGAAGAGAAGCAACTGCCAGTCCAATTTCAAAAGCATTCCTGTGTGAAGCGAAAGCCTTCTACAAAGTTGTCTTTCATTACCCCCGCCCCTGCTGATGCTACTTAAGTGCTGGCTACGTCCACGACAGAGAGTGCTAGGGGAAGGGACGAAGGGGGGAGGGTGGAGAAAGCGTAGTCGAGCATAAATAAATGCTGTGTTATTTTTGGCAATTATTTTCACATTCGAGTGTCCGTACGTCCCGCAATGGAACTCGAACTCATTTGTAATTTGCAGCCGGAAAATGCTCGCATTCTGCTCAGCTGTTGCTGTTGTTGTTCTTGGTGTCCCTTCATTGTTGTTGTTGTTGTTGTTGTTGTTGCTGCTGCTGCTGCTGTTGTTATGTGACTGACGCCATTAATTAGCCCTCTAGTCGGGCCGCAGCCAGCGCCAGCGCCAAGGAGCGATAGACATCTTGGTGCCGGCATTTGTCTTGACAAGGACAGGGGCAAGTGCTAAGGCAAGCGTAAAGGCGAGGGGGGAAGGCATTAGCTGGAAATGGGTTGGAGCCACATGACACATGTTGTCAGCGGGCTCATCTTTCTTGCTGCTGCCTCGACTGCTCGACTATTTTCGCCGCTAATTGGAAAATGTCACAATTTATTTCATTTTTATGTTTAATTGGATTCAGCTTGGGGAAAGTTTGTGCCCCGAGGCGGCGCAGGGGGCGAGGGGTCAGAGTGCGAGGCATTCACGTCGCCTAGGTACGACGCATGATAATTTTCTTAATTTGCGCGCCTTGATGAGCAGCAAAATAGATGGGCGACAGCAGAGGAAGCAGAGCAAGTGGAAACCGAAACTTTTTCCATTTTCCTGATGGCATGTGTATGTTACGTGTAAAAGTTTTTCCCACTGCTGAAGCTGCGACACGAGCGAGCAAGGACAACAACAACAACAACAGTAACAGCAATAACAACAACAACGATGACTCTTCAAAGGTGCAAATAAAGTAAATTATTAGTTTCTGCTTCTTCTTCTTCTTCTACTTCTGCTTCGGTTCCTGCTGCTGGCGCTGCTTGTGCTACTTGTGGATTTCCGCTTCAATTACGAACGCTGCTCGCATAAATTTCATTTGACAAACTTCTTTGATAGTTGGAGCCCGGCACACACACACACTCACGCACACACAAGCATAGATCTGTTTGGCAAATTAAGAACTTCCGCTGCGCTGCGCGCCAAATGTAATTTCCATTACTTTACCTGCACTTGAGGTATCTCCCGGGGAAAGGGCGATGAAATTCCGCCAGCGACTTCTTCATTTCTCAAAGAAGACAACTTTGAAATCGATTTTGATTCTGAGGCATCGAGAGAGGCGCTGCCACCTGGAAGAGCCTTAATACGCAGTTCAAGCTGCACATGTGCTCGGCATTTGCTTTGAAATCAGAGTCGACTTTAAGTATAATTTCTCGAGCATATAAATAAATCACGTTGTCTGCAGATAAAAAGCTTTATTAGCTTCATTTAGGCAGAGACTGAGCACGGGCTGCAGAGCAGCAGCAGCAACAGCCGCAACAGCGGTTGCTTAATGAGATGTGCGTTACGTATACGCCAGCTAGGCCCAGGCTCAGGCCGAGGCTGATGCTGAGGCTGAGACTGAGGGCGTGCGACCGAGCGTCCATTGTAGGCGGCGTGTACAGTGCGCATAATAAATTTTCATTTTAATGACTTAACGCATAAAAACAACAGCAACAACAATAACAACAGCACAGAACGAGAAGGCCAACAACAAGGGCGACTACAATGCACAGGTTTACAGGTGTTGTTGTTGTTGTTGTTGTTTTTATTACCATTTCGAGCGCGTCCCTTTGTTGTTGCTGTTGCTGTTGCCTTTGTCGTACATATTTCTTTACTTCATTTGTTACACACCCCTCCACCCCTCCCCTTCATCAGCCTGCTTTGCCTCCTCAGCGCCCAAGAGGTTTCCCGGTAAATGTGTTGGCAAAACATTTTTATGATGACGTGCTAAAGGGATCTCAGTGTCCCCTTCCTACGCTCTTTCTTCTCCCACTCCTCCTTATATCAGCCTCTGCTCACAAGTCTCGCCTCCTTCCAGCTGCTCTCACCTGCCCACGCGCACGACTTTGGCGCTTTGCAGCAAAAAGTTAATTAGAAATTATGCTCGAGCTGCTATAATACGACACACACACACGCACACACAACAGCTCTGGGTTATTAGACAGATATACTCGAACATGCGTGCGAGTACACACAAACACACACACTCATACCTGCTCACACACTCATTCTCTTTATGGCAAGGCTAATTAATGCCACTTTTGATGCGTGTGCGCAGGCAGCGTGCGAGGCTTTAAAGCTGCGCGTCTTTAATGATGCATTATCTTCAGCTGCGGCTCAGCTTGGACGCTGTATGCGAGCGTACTTACATGTCCCACTGTGTGCTCCCTAACCACGTCCCAATATCCAAGCCAACTGTCCGGCTTGTCGCGATGTCTATGCATTATTCGCAGAAATTCCGCTGTTGCAGCTGCCTTTTACACAGCCTGCGATGCGTCGCATCGGCGACAGGAACAGCTGCAACTAGAGATGGCAGCGTGATTGTCGTGAGTCTCTGAAAAAATTGAAACATGTTATAAATCGTATTTGTTGGAATTTATTCGTCGCAAAAAAATATTAAATTGGATTACCTAATTCAATAACAAAGCCTTTAGCTTCGTAAGCTAAGGAACCTGCAACTAGAGATGGCAGCGTGATTGTCGTGAGTCTCTGAAAAAGTTGAAACCTGTATTTCTTGGAATTTATTCATAGTAAGAAAATTTTAAATTGGGTTTCCTAACGCTATATCAAAGAGTTTTAAACTAAAGGAGCTGCATCTGGTTTGTCGTGAGTCTCTAAAATTATTTTATTTTCGAATAAATATTAAAAAATACAAAAATGGACTACCTAACATAATTTAAAGGAGTCTCAAGTTATAGCAGTCTCAGCTAGAGCTAGAGACAGTGAGACGTGGGAGAAACCTAGAGCCAGATAGTACAATTGTAAATGAAAGCCTTATCGACTTGCAGACTTACAGACTGCACTGCCATCTCTAGTTGTTGCTTTATTCTCTAGTTGTTTTGCATTGCTGCATTGTTTGCGCTGTTTCTTTGGCATTTACGATTTGCAGCTAGGCTACGGCCAAGTGCCGGGTACGGCTGAGTATATCTTGGACTAACTGTGTTGTCGACACAAAGCCCGGCATAAATCCAATGCCCCGCCCAGAGAGCTGTTGTGGCGGCAATTCCTACTGTTCCTGCTGCTGTTGCCTCTGCCATTGTCAGTTGCCAGGCGTGAATATGGCAAAAGTGTCGCACACACACAAACACACACACAGCTAAACATAAACACACACAGGGCTAAGCTAAATTAAAAATTTTGCAGTGCGCAAAAAGTCGGTGATAAAAAATATAATCAGCAGAGCGGTGCGAGGTGGAGCTGCTCGCCAGGGAAATATAATATTCGCAGTCAATTTGCTTTTATGTGTGTGTGTGTGGCAAACTACTCACACCACACAGGCGCACACACGCGTACACTGTCTCTCACAAGTTTCATTCGTTTTTATAACGTCGAGCATATTCTTCAGTTGGCATATGTTTTTCTCTGCTTCTTCTTCTCTGTGGCAATTGTTTTGCTTTGCTGTGGTCTGGCAACTCTGTCAGCTAAGCCTGTGTCTGTACGTGTGTGTGATTTTAATACAATAACAGCAAAAAGTAGCAAAGCAGCAGGCCGAAAACAAAAATTACCATGCGCTCTTATCAACACACACACACTCACACACACATAGAACACACTCACACACAACAAAGCAGCATAGAACACATGAAGAGTGTTTTGCTCGATGGCACTTTGGGGAGCAACTGCGAGCAGACAATGTACGCGCCTCTGTGTGTGTGTGTGTGCATGTGTGTTTGTTTGTGAGTGCGACAGTGACTAACGCAGTGACAGTGACGTTCGCCTGGCCATCGACTGCCCCGCCTGCTGCCACCCTGCTCGGTCCTCCCCCGGAAAAGCAATATAATAGTCAAGCAGCGGCGCGCGCGTGTAATATGCAATGCGATATTTTCATTTCGCCGCTTTTTACTTTTCTCACAGTTTTCATTTGTTACTACAACAACAGCAAAAGCAACAACAACAATGACAACAGCAGCACAAAACCAACAAATGCCGCTCTGCTGTTGTTATCTCACTCGCCCCCGGCAGGCACCCGCACACACTCGGGGCAAATAAACTGCTCGAAAAGCAAAAAAATTGGCAAAAACAAAAAACGACCAACGAAAAAAAAACAAGAAGGGCAAAAGGCGTAAGAGAGTCTCACTCGCTGCGACTTAATCTCCATCTAAACGCAATGGAGTCGTAATAACAACAGAAAACAAATAAAAATACAGGCACACACATACACACCCACACACAGGGGCACTCATACACTCGTACACATATAGTGCACACTCGTAGTTTACGTTTTGCCACTTCATTTTATACGCTTGTCTTTTTTATACCGTTCATCAACTGAAAATGAGTAACTATGGTATTTTAGCTCTGTGGAAATATAAAGCATATATATTCTTGATCAGAACCCAACTATTACATGAGCAAGCGACACCAAATTTTGCATGAATGTACCTGTATTGTATTTCAATATTTGAGAGACTGTTTTTATTGCGAACTCGTTAAAAAAATATATATACTGCGCTTTGAATGAAATATTTATAAAAAAAAAAACCTGGTGAATGGTGTCCAACAGTCAAGTGCACACTACCGTAGCATTCTTTACTTGTTTTCAGTTTACTTTTTGACTCATCTCTGTCGTCGTCGCCGTTGTTGTTGTTGTTGTTGTTACTGGTGGGAATAGTCGGAAAAATGGCCATTTTGTGTGGGTTTGTTTGTTTGTTTTTTGCTGCACACCGTTGAGCTGAACTACGGCAACGGACAGACAGAAAGATGAACATACGGACAGACGGACAGATAGACATACGAAAATACGAACAGTCTGTCAGTGCGGACTTCTCTAGGCGAATGGTTCACCAGTGAGCCATACGCATAGGTACACAGCTGTCCGTGTATTAGTGCGTGTGTGTGTGTGTGTACTTTCCTGCTGATTAGCCCACTTGGGTGCCATTGGTGAGCTTCATTTGGTAAGCTCCACGGGCAGCAGGCCACAACTAGCACAAGGCCATGTCTGTCCAGGGTCCCGCTATGCTTAAGTATGCACACACACACATACATATATGGATGATACATAGTGCAAGCATATACTCACGCCTGAAGACGAGAATGTGTGTGTGTGCAGTATTTTTTGCGCTGTTCACCCACCACGATATGCGACTATTGGGGACAACAAAGCGCTCAATATGCTGACCATTTGCTGCCTTTTTTCATTGTAGCAGAAAGGGTATTTACTTTGAGTATGTTGACTTTATCGAGAGATTGGAAGAATCGCAAGCCTGCATCTCTGTTCTAAAGGTTTCTCTCTCATAACTATTTATGTGTATAGAGTATCCAGAAGTCCGTGTAGCTTATACTCTCGGGACAGTGGGCAGTCGACAGCGTACAGCGGACAACAGACAGAGTTGATCATAGTCGTTCTGCTGCCCCCGCTTACTTCAATTCCGAGACAAGCGCCATGCGCCATTCGCCATGTGCCTTGTTCTTGGCCAACTCTAATTTGGCCATTACCCACGTTGATTAGCTCGTAAAATGTGTTTGTTAGACAGCACAACTTGACTTGGGGGAGGAAGCGAGGGAGAAAGGGACACAATTTTCAGGTCATTTAATTCAAAAGTCATATGCTGGGACGTAATTGAATGCCAAATCAGCAGGCAACAGCAGCGGGCGTGACCCGCTGTTCTTGGCCAACTCGAGCACTCGGACAGCACGGACAGGTTGTTGGTTGTTGGTCGCCGTGAGCGGCAACTGTGCATAATTTAATTAAAATATGTGCTCGACAACGGGCGAAGGAGAAATCAAGTTTCACATGACCCAAACACAAATGTTTTCAAATGTTTTTGCTGTGGTTTACCCAACAGCAGCCATAAATATGCCAGCAAGTAAGAGGTTGTGACTATCTAATACCCTGTAAAATGGAGATCTAGAAATATTTTTATCTCATCAAGTTGGGGTGGATAACAGTTCAATTAAGAGCCATAAGTTAACAAGCAACTGATAGATACCCTGTAAAAAGAATATTTTGCTGTGAGTGATGTCACTGCCAGATACTCTGCATCATTTCAAAAGTAGTTCAAAATAATTTAAGTTACTGTTTTCTTTTTCCAAAATACTTTGAATTCGCAGGGTAAACGCAGTCGTATGGACCATTTGCCCACACTCCAAAAAAGGACAGGGCAAATAATAGCCAAAAAGTAGTTTGTTGTAAATTTACATTTTATATTAAAGACCAAAGCAGAAGGCTGGGAGGGGAAAAGCGGTGCGCAGCTGCTGCTCCTGTTTGTGCTAAATGAGATTTTAAGCACTGCACACTCTCTATGTGTGTGTGCGTGTGTGCGTGTGCCGAGAACCACAAAAATCAAGGCAAGAGGCAACATGTGGCTGCGGTCTGCACATCTCCAAGTGGATGTGGTACCCAAAGTTGGGGCATAAACAAATAATTGAAGAGACGAGGGTGATAAGCGGGAACTGCGGGTATATGTAGGAAATAATAAAGGGAAGGATAGACAGCGAGAGTTTTAAAGCCCCGAATATTTTTGAATTAGCAACGATCTTTACAAATAAGAAAACATAAATTAATAGTAATTAATTGTCGTAATTGTAGTAATTAATCAATCACAGTTTTATCAAAACGCCATTTAATTTTTCTGAGAACTCTCACATTTACAGTACTCCCTCAATCTACAGAATCTTCTCACTTAATAATCCACTTATCACTTGTAGTTTCTCTCAGTGCACTTGTGGTCTATGCTAATTAGAGCAGAAAAGTGAGACCACAACACCTGTCGCGAGTGTCGCTCAGGACTCACCGTGTCCCGCTGGTGGCTCGATTGGCGGCGATTGTCGCGGAAGCTCCTGCGGGCTGCTCTGGCCTGGTCAGCTCTGGGGTCCTCTGGGTTCATTGGGGGCATTATTAATTGCATGCCAGCAGATAGTTTGTTGACATGTTGTTGCCATTTGGGCCATCGCACTGTACCGCAACGACAGGGACTGCAGCAGCGACCGCTGTGTTTGCCTTTTCATTTTTGCCGTCGCGAAGGCAATGCAGAATGAATAACGGACGAGAGAAAATGGCGTTCCGGCCAGACGCGATGGCAGTGTCACATGGTCAAACAAGCTGATAAAGTTAAGTGCAGCCCTGTCACCGGTCGAGTGTGTGTGTGTGTGTATGTGTGTGTGTCTGTGTGTGTGACGGGCATATGCGACAAAGCACACGATTAAATTACAAAATGTCAATAACGATAACGAATGAAATTGATTGAAACGAGCAGCGACCACAATTGCCCCGCCTCTTTTCCTTTTTCTCCTTCGTTCTCTGCCTCTCTGTCCTTCTCTGTGCACTGTGATAAATTATGTCTGCTATACGGTATGGCATTGGCTCAGTTCGCAGTCCGCAGTCCCGGCGAGTGGGCGACACCTTGCAGATAGATCGCCAGCACACACACACAGGTGCACTCACTCATACACTCACACAAACACACACACACACACACACATATGTAGCGAGCGAGTGGCATGTCAATTAAAATGCATGATGTTGAAATCATTCGCAATTAATTCATAATTAAAACGCGACACATTATCAAAAGTGTGCGCTGGGCATTTACATAAACAGCGAATGAATATTCATGAATATTCATGAGTGCTCGCCGGGAGTGTGCGATGGGCATCGGCCGTCCTGTTCCTGTCAGCCTGAGCCACGGCTCGCGTTTAATTGATGCCCCTTAATCGTTGAATTTATGGTGCCTCTTATGGCGTTGCGTATACGCAGCGTGGTGCGCGGCCTCTTGCCTATTCAACTTTGGACTGTCACTCGCTTGCTGTTTGCACTTTTGCTCATGGCCTGCGGCATTGTGCAGCATCCAAAATTCGGAAGCTAGCCCTAGGCCAGCCACCACGCCCCCTACTTCTACACTGTGGTCCCTGGAAACAGGGAAATGCACTTAAAAGCATTTTGTTTAGTTGTAGCGACAAAATTTGCAACATTGAAATGCGGTTGGTGGTTGCAGCTTGCCTCGTTCACCCACCACCGCCTCCAACGCCCATCCTACCCGTCGGTTGCCATATTGAGGCAGTTTGGGCAGCTGCCTTCCCTCCGGTTCTTCCTCCTGTCCGTAGCAGCTCTTTGAAATTAATGTGCGTGCATAAACAAGCAGGACGAGGGGGAAGCGAGGGCGAGCTCAAGTGGGGGCAGGTCTTAAGTTCTGCAACTTGGCCCACACAAACGAGCTGTTGTTGCTGCTCCAGCTGCCCCTGCCTTTTTTATACCATTTACCTTTCAAAACTAATAAAAATAGTATTTTTTGTTTGTTAAAAAATTCCACTTTTTTTAACCCCGATTTCTGGGCAAAGCTGACATCCACTCAATTCATAGAAGAATGAATTTCACAAAACACCTATTTTTTACATTGAATCCAAAAGTTAGTGAATGGTATCCTAGAGTCGAGTACACGCTAAAGAAGTTTCCCTTGCTTGTTTCCACCTAAATTAGCGCCATAAAGTATGCAACAAGCTTCTGGCAGCGCTTTTAATTTGTTTTCTCTCGCAGCGCTATCAAATATTCATTTGAGCTTCAAGTCGCTTGGCCTATCACAGTTCAAAATGGCATTTTCCGACCTGCTCCTTGCTCTGTACCCACATCCCACCCGCCCTGCCGCTCTCCGCTGGACGGCGGGCAAAACTTTTAGCCAATTTGCGTGCGGCAACTAAAACATTTTCCTTGTAGGCTGCGGCGGTGTCTGCGTGTTGGAGGCGTGGCAGCCGCGCCGCTTTGTTTAAAACTAAATTCCCATTCAACTGTCATTTGCGGTGACATTCATTAGAGGGCCTAGGACCAAGACGCCTGTCAAATTACACTGGCGGCATAAATTATGCGACTCCCAGCGAAACTCAGCGCCCGAAACTTTGTTGTTGTCATAAGTAAACTGACTCTGAAACTGACTGACATGTAATTAAAAGTGCGATATGAAATCTGCTGAATCTAGAGACACGCAGCAGACCCAGCCCCAACTCCAGGCATAGCCCCCACCCTATTATGACAGTGTGCCACAATATTTGTGCTCGAAATTTCGCTACGATTGATGAACTGGTAAAAGCTAAAGGCAAAGATCGCATGCCTCATAGTGGACTAAATGGGGATTCTGTTAATCCGCCAGCGGATTGAGCACTGTGCCCACTGTGCGGCCTTCTCCTCGCAAAACGAGATAAACGACAACGAAATTTACTATCAAATTGAATTTCAATTTGACAATTTGTCTTTCTTCCCGCCTTCCTCTCATCTTTTATTATGCAGCAGACTGTGTGCCGCGAGAGGGGGGGGGGGGTGGGGGTGTGCGGTAAGGGATCTGAGCCTGTGTGGAAATCACATTTTGTTTGTAAATCAGCAATTTACGCCGGAAAAACCAAACGATGTCGCCTCAACCGACTCGCCAACTCTCCGCACAGGCTCTTAAACGCTCAATAAGATTGGAAAATTGATGGCGGTGACGCTCATTGGATGCGACTCAGGCCCGCCTGGCTGTTGGCCCGTCTGCCCTGGTTACCAGGCTGCCTGACTGCCTGACTGCCCGGGTGTCCTGGTGGCGTGTGGAGTACCCGTTCCGCCTGCCCGTTCCTTCTCCGCACGCGGGTAAATCCCTCATTTTCAGTGAAATAAAAATTGCCCCAGCGTAACGCAAAATAAACACATTTAAGTTGCAAATTGAATTTTGCATAATCCCAACGCCGGAGCCGGAGCGGAAGCTGGAACTGGAGCGGGAATGGTAGCTGTAGTCGGGCAGCCTCTTAGTATGTCTTTGCGCTGTCCGTCAGCTCGACTGCCTGTCTGTCTGCCTGCTTCAGAGTCTTCGTATTTTTTTTCGCAAGGCAAGGCAACGCGCCCGTGAGGCGCAGGCCGCGTCGTGGAAATGGTCGCGCATGAGACGGAATTTCTGATTAGTTGCCATGGATCCACACACCAGCACTGGGTTCCCTTTCTTCCCTTCCCCCTCTTCTCTTGCCGCTTCTCTCGTGCCTGCTGCTTACTTGGCTTTGACTTTAGCGGAATTCTATTTATTTTCAAAATTTCTTTTGGGACAAATTTCGCACTTTCAGCCCGCCCTCACGCACACTCCTTCGCACGCATCGCTTGAGTATATGTAAATAACGCAACACACTCACACACATGCACACACCCACGCATGCTGCATCTGTTAGGCGTGTGATCCTGGGGCTTTGCCAAGTAGCTCGCCGCGTAATTGAATTTACTTTATACTTGCTGATTAGAAAAAAGGACAGAGTAGGAGAGTGAGAAGGGAGAGAGGGAAGCGCTGATTGGATTTAGTCAGTTTGTTTTTTGGTTGCATATGGTCTAGTCTTCTCCAGCACAGTGAGGGGTTTTAACGGTATTTCGCTTCAAACCTATTTTAATGCAATTTTTGCCAATTTCTTAAATTATAAATAGAATATTTAAATTTGATTCAGAGCTTATTAGAAGCTAGGTTTATGTAGGAAAATGCTTGTTTGCCCCATGGTGCAGTGGGGTGAGAGCTTTCATTCTCTCTTGCTGTCACAATAGTTGAATAAGATTAACCCTTGACTGCGACGAGTGTGGAAAGTATTCAAAACGCGTTTAAGTGTAAAAAAAAAAGATCTTTTTTTAATAATTTACGCATTACTAAATTGCAATAATTGAAATTATTTATGTTTCATTTATTTGCAATGCGAACAATTCCAATTAGAAGGGAGTGATGGAATGGGGAGAAATCACGAAAAATTAATTGTCATTTTGCTGACCTCAAATGCAATTCACTGTGCAACGTTGTAGACACTTTGGGATGCATGCTTGTCGCTTACCGTCATCAGGCCAAAGGTCGGAAGGTGGCGGGGTTGTGGGGTTGTGGGAGCCCGAAACCCGTCGAAATATAATTAAAAGTCAAATGCAAAATACCTTTGGTCAAATTTAACAAAAATGATGCTAGTTGACAACATGATTGTTTGTTTACGAGCGAACATGTGTGTGTGTGTGTGTGTGTGTGTGTTGGTGTGCGTGGGTGTGTATGCATTGTTTGCTTGTGGCCAACAAGCGTTTTTCAATTATTACGACAATGCAGCGCAATATTGTGAATGATAACAACCGCAGCTCGATGGGGCTCTACTTTCCGCTACTATCTGTGTACAATGGTGTGTGTCAGTGTGTGCCAGTGTGTTCGTGTGTGTTCGTCAGTGAGCGCATAATTAAACTAACAAACACGGCATCATTCAATGATGTCGGTCTGTTTTTGCCCTCTAACTGTGGAGGGGCGTGTCATCGGGTAACGGTAATGAGCACCACATTCTGTTTGCCTTTGCGTTTCTGTGGCATTTGTATACCCTTGCAGAGGGTATAATAACTATGGCCATATGTTTGCAACGCACACACACTTTTTACGTACTAGCTGTGTCTATACACATATGCATGGGACATGGTAGAAACACCAAAGGCCATCCCCAAACTTCCTCAACGTTTCCGCAGCCGAAATTTCATTCCGCAAACAAAATTTGATGGCACTTCTTTGCTCAATTAAATCAGACATTGTAAAAATTGCCAAATGCACTCTTGATCGTTTGGTAAATAAAAGCGTAAATATAGTACTCATACTGACATTGACATGAAATTCCCGCCAAATGTCATCAACAGTCCTGACAACTCGAGAAAAAAAGAAGTAGTTCGCCATCTCAAGCTAGCGATTTTTAAATTGAAAATTCAACTTACTTTTTGCCCACTCTCCAAGAGTATGAAACTGCCGGTACGGCGAAGGTAATGTTTCTTGCTAGTAATTAATAAATTTAGTTGCAGTGCGAATACGGCCGGAAGAGGTGGGATAGAGGTGGGGTGTGTGCCTGTTCTCATTGTGGTGCAAATTGGCGACCGGAGAACTTTTCGACATTAGCTGCAATTCAACTTTATCAATGGACATCTAATTAACTCGCCTGCATTCTGGTTTCACACACACATACTTGTGTGTGAGTGGTGCTGTTGTAGTTGAAGTAGCACAACGCAACGCTCGCTCCTCCGCAGTTGCCGTAACTTTTGAAGTTTCCTCTTTTTTGATGAGTTTGCTGATCTCTTTTTTATGTTTAATCAATTCAAAAGCAGTCAAACACACACACACCAACATACACACGCGAGAATAGTTGCTGCTGTAAGCAGTTTATTGGAGCGGCACGTACTTCAGCCTCGAGTTTGTTTCTGTGATGTTTCCACTAGAGCTGGAAGCGTGTCGTGTCGTGTGCGCGCCATGCCGATACAAAATGTATATCATATTGATATTGAAGATACAAATTATTTGTAGATTCTAAAATATCTGAAATACAAAGGTAATGAAGTGAAGTTAACACTGGAGCAAGTTAGATTTTAAATTTTACAGATGCCAAAAAAACGTTTTTAAGGTTACAAAAGTATCTCGTGGATACAAATTATCTTGTGGATACAAAATTATCTTTTAGATACAAAAGTTTCTTATAGATGAATAATTGTTTTAAAGTTACAGAACTATATTGTAGCTATACAAATATATACAAAAGTATCTTGTGCCTAACAAAAGTATCTAAAGGTAGCAGAAGTATCTTGTAGATACAAAAGTATCTAAAGATGCAAAAGAACATGTATATAAAAAAGTACTTGTATAAAAAAAAGTAACTTGTAGACATAAAATAATCTTGTAGATACAAAAATACAAACTACTACCACGCACATTACCCTTGTGTTCCGTCGTGGGTCTGTGCACGATCTGCTGCATACTCTGACAACACTGGTTTATCTCAAACTGCGATAGACAAGACTGCGTCGAAACATTTTCGAGTGCGCTGGAAATCAACTTTGGCGCGTAATTATTTCAGAATTAAGCCGAGAGCAGCAGTCGAGTGGCAGGTGGAGCTGCAGGGGGAGATGGCTGAGAGCAGCAGCAACACTTAGGAAGTCATCTCTTAGTTGTTAAAACAACAACAACAACAGCAGCGAAGTATATAACAAGTCAGCAAAAGTTGCCTCCCTCTCGACGGGTCCCTTCCCCTCCTGGATCCGCCCCCGATCTACTCCATTGATAGCTCTAGTTGTGTGTATCATTCGCGGGAAAATATTTCAGCTTGTAAGTGCTTTCAAGCCGACTTACGTTCCGTGCCTTATTAAAAACGACTCGAGCTCGCGCCGCTCATAAACAAAGGAAGTACAAGGGAATTTGCTTTCCTACTTATTTCTATTTCGTTTCCATTTTCTTGTTTTTTCGTTTTTAAAAGCATTTTCATGCCAAAACAAAAGAGACCATTCGCAGGGCTTTGTGCGCTGCGCTACGCCTGATTGCCCAAATGCTACTTAGTTTCCTCTCAATTCTGCCTGCGTTTAGCCGAAAGCTGAGTGCCGACATCCGATACTCTTCCCCTCAGTCTTAACATTAAACCTTTTATGAGCCGTACACAAAGCCTTTAAAATATTCATAGAATTGCTTTAATAATGCCAAATGAGCTGGCCCGTGGGCGTGGCAGTGGGCCAAGTTGGTCGAGCCAAGCGAATCGGGTGAGACCCAGTCGAAACCCGAGCAGGCAGGAATGTCCTCCGTTCAGTCAGCTATCAAATTGACTCTATCTCATTGATGGCCAGCGGGGAGTCGGGCGCGTGGTGCTCAGGTTATGCGGCAAAAAGCAATTTTTATTTACCAAGCGCAGTACGAGGCAATGCTGCGCCGCTGACTGATTGGCGCAGACGGCTCCTGCTCCTGCTTCTGCTCCGTCTCCAGAGAGACGGCGAGCAAATACGGGGCGACAACAGGCGTCCATCTCAAGATGGCGCCCCATTTGGGCGTATGCAAATCAGACCACAGCACGAGAGCTGAGGAGGATGCCGTCGTCAGGCAGGAAGTTGATTAAATGACAAAATAAATAGAAAGTGAAGGATAATGTCAACATTCTAAGTGGTTTTCTTTTAAAAAGCTTAACTGACAATGAACCGCAGGGCAGTCATCGGGGCGACCGCAGATCCAGTTGAATAAATTATTTTTGCCATCAGACGAGACGAGTCAAGACGAGGCGAGACGAGAGGCGACAGAAAGGGGGCCTCGATGAGTGCTTGTGCCGCAGGCTTTGGTCCTCGCTACTCGCGCTGTGCCTTGTCCCGGGCTGTCAGGAAATTGACTTTGATAGTGCATGAAATTTGATGATATCGCCGCGTGCAGAAATAATTTCCCCGATTTCATACCCAGTACCGTGGTAGGCACAGGGGTGTATAGGGCTAGTAAGAGTGTTGGTCCTTTTCTCTGATTAACGGAAAATAGTCTGTTTAACAAGAGTATTTTAACGATATAAAGGAATATTTGAGATACAAAATCAACATACGACTTAGGATACTCTATAACAAGGCAACAATTCAATAACAGCAACAAAATGTTGCATTACAGGAAATAAAAAAAATATCTGCATGTTATTTAATGTCGGATTATAAGTTGCTTGTATATTTTTCTAGCTCGACAGTTCAGTTATTCTGGGGAACTCCGTAACTTAGGAACTGTTGTCCTCACAGTAGCTCAATTAAATATTATTTTCTATTGGGGGCTTTGGCTGCGTGCCTAATTGGTTTTGGACTGGGCGGACGTGCCTTGATATACGACTCATGGCAAATGGCGGCGACACATATGCATCATTAAGCACTTGGCGCAGTGCCACGACAAGGGTTTTCAGCTGATGGGCCAGTGCCAGGCTGAGGTTGACTGATGACAGTGTCTTAGTATGCGTTCGAAATACTGCGTATAAAGAAACTGTCGTCATTGCTTGACTAGTGAGTAATCCATGGCTAAGTCGATTAAACGTTTCTCTGTCTATCCTTATCAGGTTATTAACCTGTGATCTTTGGTCTGACAGAAGCTGCTGATATCAGGCTTGTATGCAAGCGATGCGATCGTACAGCGTTCAGTTGACTTTGAATCGCTTACACGTTTGGACGCCTTCAAATGAGATCTTGGATTATTTTGACATTGTTGCTAATCTGGCACACCAATGTGCAGTGTCATGGTGAGCATATAAACTAGCTATACATGAGTATAAATATTGATCGGAGCAACACGCATCTCTCGCTTATGTAGCAGCTGCTTCGCCAGCTGCCTTCAGTCCTCGTTTTCTGGTTACCCCGAGCAGTGGCTTCGACCCGTTCGAAGAGGCACGCAGACTTTTATTCTCCTTGCAGCTTTACAAACTGATCGGAGAGGTTGTTCAGGCAGACTACGTTAAATTGAGCAACGACACTGGGCTGCTTGTCGAAATGAACACCCCCCTGCAGGCGGTTGCTGTGGAACAAGCCTGGCGAAACTCCGCGTTCAGTGATGGTGAAAAGGAGGTTAGACAGGATACTCTTGACTTCTTTCCAGAAGATACGGAAATTTCGTTTCGAAACAAACTAAAGTGAAATAAAATGATGCGATCAGCTTTGAGTGCTTATCACACAGCTGCGAGACTCTTGAGATGAGGTCATATTTAATACGAGGAATTTTGTTATATGTATACAAAATGCACTTATCATTTTATGCTCTCTTCCTATATTTTTCGTTCTCTATAAATGTAGATTATGATTTCTATCAGTTTTATAGAACTGAAACTGGCAAGCGCACGTGACTCATTTTAGTCCCGAGTTTTGTCTAGAATTCATAAAGCTAAAACTAACAGAATGAAGAGAGGTGGAGGTGAAGGGAAGGCAGTGCCGCGAGTTTGATGCTTGTCAAACAAATTATAAGCTCCCCCCCTCGCATCTGTAGCCGCAAAACTAAAGAGACCCAAAGCGGTTTATCTAGCGGTCCCACTTGTAGTTGTAGTTTTTGCTGTTGTTGTTTTGGTGGGTGCTGCCTGCAGTGCGCTGCCAAGTTGTGCTGGCCCTGGGGAAGGCTCAAGAGCTTTAGACTAATCCGCATATGGAAAATTATATAATGCGAATGAGCATGTTTATGTTTGCATGTCTGCACTTGTGTGTGTATGTGTGTCTGTGTGTGGGTATGTGTGTGAATCGACTTTGGAGGGATTCGAAATAAGGCTGACAAGGCAATTTTCACAGTGACACATTTTCATGCGGGAAACTCAAACACAAATAGGCCCAACTACCAAGTAGACTCCTCTAAGGCAGCCGAGCACGCTGGTCCAGGTAATACCCTGTAGTTACTTCAAAGCAAACGATTCTTTAGTAAACAAATGTTCAAAATATAAAATAAAATCCAAACAATTGCTTATGCATTGCCGCACACAGTCCAACTTCAGTTTTTATAGGGTACAAATATGACGATCTACTGCGCACGTGTGTGTGTGTATGTGTGTGTGCGCACTTTGCGTTTTTTCGAGAGCAATTTATTTGCGACGTGCACTCGAATGAATATAAGCATAAATAATAAAAGCATATTAGTGTACATTTTAATTCGTTTTTATTAAAATGCGCTCAGCTGCTGCAAATGGAAACGGCAGTGGCAGGTAGTGGGCAGCTGGAGGAGGGGAGGTGTAGTTTTGGTTAGCAGCTTGGTTGGTTTTCCGACTGGCGGGACCGATGGACGTACGGACCGACAAACGCTGCGAGTGCGGAAGACGCCTTTACGTCAGTGCACAATTTTTACATTAACCTGAAAAGTAAAGTGCTTCCAGGGGAGAAGAGTAAAGAGCAACAAGAGCATAGTGGGAGCGTGTGCAGAGTGTAGCATGCACTATAGTGTCTAGCGCTTTCGACGGTTAGATACCATTCACCTACTTTGGCAATTGCAAATTTAACTACTTTTGTAGACTAAATTCCGCGTTGTAAATTTTTTGTTTTTATCGTGCGACCAATTTATGGAGACGGACAGACAAGCGGACACGGCTAAATCAACTCCAGAATATATACTATATGCTTTTTAGGATCAGCCATGCCTTCTTCTGCCTGTTATATTTACTTGCACAAAGCTAATATACCACATTTGTTCATCTTTGGTGAATGCTTTAAACAGGGCAAAGCGAAATGCAGTTGCCTGCTTCGCTCCGCTTCATACGCCCCATGAGCCGTCGTGGGAAATTAAAATAAAAGGCAAATACCCTCACACACACACACACACACATTCACACGTCGATAAGCAACAGCAGCAGGAGCAGCTATCGCATATGGTGGAAACGCAATTTCTGACTTTTTGCGGCATGTCCGAAAATGTGCAATAAAAAGGCGAAAGTTTGCACTCGTCGTTTGCGTGAAGGGGTATATGTCGGGGGAAGGGGGGAGGGGTTGTTGGTTGATAAAGCAAGTGCACTGCGGTCTCATGTTTCGCTCTTTCGGCTTTCTCTTTGTTTTGCATATCGAATTCTTCGCCTCACCCGCCGCCAGGTAAAACGTGCAAAGTGCCGTTTGTGTATTTCTGTTTGTCCTGCGTTCGATTTATTTATTTTATTTTGAATTTCAGTTTTGTTTGAGTTCACTTTTGTTGTAGTTGTTGCTCCGCTGTTTGTTGAAAAGAAGTCTGACATCAATATAGCTGTCAATTCGGAGGCTGAGACTGACCACAATATCGATAACAGGAATAATATCGGTTGCAATTTACCGACGACCCACGAAGTATTAACAATATGTTGTGATAGTATATAAAATTGCTATATATCTTAATATTTTCTCTCTCTTCCCTGATAGGACAAGGATGCTATCAGTTCGTGCAACCATTACAGTGGCAAAGACTCTTCGCTAAGCGGAGCGTGAAATAAGTGCGCAGCAGAACTAAATTCATAATTTATGCGCTTTTCATTGCCAATTACAAAATCCTGATTGGCACACACACACACTCAGCATACACGCAAACACACACACACACACACAGAGGAAAACGTGGCCTGCATTGGACAAAGGGAAAAACGGCAGCAGCCACAAGGCGACCCCAAATGAAGCCAATTAGTTGACGTAATGCTAACGACGCCGCCAAGTCAGGACGAGCACGAGCAGTGGAAGAGGAGGAGGAGGCGAGGTAGGGAGAGTGGAAAGAGCAGCAGAGAAGCAGGGGGCAAACGCCGACAGTTTTCAACTGCCTGCAAAATGAAACATTTGAAGCTCAGGCTGTCGCTGTCGCTGTCGCTGGTGTTACGGTTCGTCTTGCACCTCCACCGTCTCCACCTGTGTGCAACATGGTCGCTGGCTTCGAGTACCTAATTAATACGCCCCGTTGCACCGAAGAGTGACACAACTAGCCACCTGCCTTCCAGTCGCAGCTTCCAGCTTCCCTTACATCCCCCTTCCACGACCTGGCAGTCGTCTGTAATGAGCGTTTCGAGTTAATTGCCGTGTAAGAAAGGTAACTGTGGAGGCAGGGACGGAGGTAGAGGTAGAAATGGTGGCAGAGGCAGAGGCAGATGCAGAGGCTGTGGTAAATTTAACAAAATTTTATGCTTTTCAAAGGCATTAATTAGAAGTAATTGCCGTTGCCTAATGAGCTTGTTTGGCCCCAAAAAAGGAACGAGAGCAGAATGGCAGCAGTAGCACAAGCACAATCGCCGGCATTTGGTCTATATAATTTATAACCCGTCAATGGCGCGACATCGACTGTCAATTGCCGCGCGGGCTGCGCGGGCTACAGAGGCTTGGGGCTTCGCGACGGCAATCAACTCATATTTCATGGCATGTTCGACTGTCATTAGGGTTCCGAAGCGACAGGCGGATGGAGGGACGACGGATGGAGGGACTGGAGGCAAATTGAAACGCGAAAAACAATCAAAACTTTTCCGAAAATGAGCCCAATGAAACGCAGCTCCTCGCAAAATCGAATGGTAAAACTTGCGCCACACACACACACACGCACACATACACTCGAACACACATACACATACTCGAGATTATTTTTATGACCGGCCCATCGGGCACGCCCCAAACAGCTTGGCTAGCAGCTTACCCTGTTTACCTGTACAATGTGCATATCGGCGAGCAACCCCAGACAGTCAAGGCACAATGGGACGATTGAGCGCAGTTACGTGGCAGATTCAGCAAGGTATATTTTCAGGTCATATTTTCATTTTAATAGCTTAATTGATTTGTCTATCAGCTTGTTTGTACGTCTGTTTATCTGCCTGTTTGTCTGTCCGTATGCTTATCAGCTTGTCCGTCCGTCTGTCAGACTGTACTTCTGTCTGTCTGTCTTCCTCTCTGTTTGTCTCACTGTCCGTTTCTTTATCGGCCGATGGACAGTTTATTTCATTCACTACTCAACGAAATGAGACCACTGTGCAGCACCGCTGACTGCTTTTGTTTTACGCGATTTCAATCAATGACCCAAGAACAACAACAACAATATCACCAGCAACAACTACACACAACTCTGCAACAATTTCAAGCGGCGCCGCCTCAAATGACGCGCGAAATGAAATGAAAATTTCGCCCGAGCCCGCCCGAATACGCCCACTTTCACCTGCTCGAGAGTGTAACACTTGAATGTTGTTTGTGTTTTTCGATTGTGTGCTCTCCGCTCTGCGATTTGCCATATTGAACTCTGACACGCAACACGCAAAGCCCAAGCCAAAGCCAAAGCGAATTCACGCGGGGCATATCGATGTCGCTGTCGAGTCGCTCACCTGAACTGGAACTGGAGCGGGAACGGGATTCAAATGAAATATGCCAACTTTGATGATGTGTCATATTGGGCGATTGAAATGCAACCCGATTGCCGACTACCTCACATTCTCCCCGCACTTCTTCCGATGCCGTTTGCCGTTTTGATTCATTAAAACATTTCGACAATGTGACTAGCGGCACAATATGTCATGGGCGGAGGAGCACACCTGCTCCTCCTGCACAGGTAAGCCCAACCAGAGGGAGGCGGGGCCTACGATGAATTTAAGCAATGTTCCTTTGTGTTTTTCCGCCTGTCTCCCAGAGCAACAAAGCGGTTTAAATGCCATATTAAATGGACCTTTATGTGTGCGTAAGCAGGCGTGGGCAGAGGAAGAGCGTCGCCGCTGCACAGTGGACAAAAAACCAAAAGACTTCGCCCAGTTTTCATAAGTTTGCCAGAATCATCTCTCTTCACTTTCTGCGGGTGAATTCTTGGCATATTTCATATGTGCAAAACACTGTCGGCCTACTGTGCGGCGTCGGCATATGCTAAGAATATGTCAAATGTCAAAAGCAGCTTACGCCAGCTCCATCAGCATCAGCATCAGCATCAGCCGAGGATATCAACATCAACGGGAGTATCTGCGTTTCTTTTCCGACTTTTCCACTAACGAGAAGGAAACTTGCGCTGACAAATTGGCCCTGAAGTGAGCGATGAGCAGAGCGCGTGGCGGCGGGAGCGAAGTGTGTGGGAAGTGCGGGGAGCGACGCGCTTTGAAGTATCGAGGGATGAGTTCAATAGGATTGCCCACATTCCAGCGGCGGACGGGCGGAGGCAGGAGAAAAAGAAGGCTGTGTGTGTTTGTAGAGGATAACAATGCCTTTGACCGAGTTCATTTCTGCCTGCTTTCCGCTTTCCATTTTCAACATTTCCATTTCCATTTGCATTACGCAGAAATTAACATTTTATTCCGTTTTGCGCTCCAAAATGGCCGCAATTTAATTTTAATTTTCCAGTAAAACAACAGCTGACCTTTGGCCCGGTAGGGCCTGAGGGAGGGCGAGGCTGCCAGCACTGCGGGCCACAACTTGTTTTGGTCATTTATTTCAGGCCTGCTGCTCTTGACGTCGTTGTAATTACAAATTTCGCAGAGGTTTTTGAGCGGCTCCCGTCAACTCTGACGTTGGTTGCGGCGCGCCTCCGGGTGCGTCCTGGCTGGCAGCTCCGTCCTGCAAATGTTTTGCATTTGATGACGGCGGGCCCCGAAGGCGTCAAGTGTTTAGCGACTGCCCAGTGCCAGGCTGTTCCTCTCGAGTAGACCAGGGCTCTGCTGCGGCTCATAAATAGCGGCTATCTAAGCCATAAGCCAAGAGCCATAAGCTATAAGCTATAAGCCATAACCCACTTCGCATCCAATCCCATCCGGAGCTCGGCCCTCTGTCCGTGCAGGACATACAAATGCGGCGCATTTATTTTAATCCTCCGCAGGAGCCGGAGTACGGGGCGTATTAGTAATCGGCATTGGCATTCGTATGAGCTCCTAGCGCCTGCGGGCTGTGTGAGTGGTTGAGGGGTGAGGGGCGTACAAAGTTGCGGATTCATAACTCTTTCATTTGGCCATATCTGCACATTTTTTCTGCTCCCTCTTCGCCGTCGTAAAAAGCGCGCTGAGATTGGCATTTGGCTGGATTTCGTTGCCAATATTCTGGCTTACCCCGGCCACCCCCTCTCTCGCCCTGCTACCTTGTCCTGCGCTGGCTCCGACTCCGGCTCGTGGTCGTGGTCGTGCCTTGCCAAGGCATTCATCAAATTCAAGTCATGTTATCGTAGAAAATGAAACAAATTTTTGCAATTTGATTGCTTTTCGTGTTGATGCAGAGCAGCGAAGGGAGCGCGAGAGAGAGGGAGAGAGAGAGGGAGAGGGGGAGGGAGCGGGCCAGAGTGTGCTTCCCAATGGCTTGCCAATGTACTCCCCAGTCGCATGTGTGCTTCTCTCTACCACCTCCCCCCACCCGCTCGTCCCTCTGTCCTTGTGCAGATGAAGTGGCTCCGGCACGACTCGGATTCCGGATTCCGCAGTCGCATTTAATATGCATGCCTACGAGATAAGAGAGAGCTGCTGGCTCCTGCTCATCGTCATCGTCATCTTCTTCCCCCCTTCTGCTCGTGCTCCTCTTCTTCCTCTTCGACGTTGTCCTTCGCGCTGCGATTTGCGTTTTGCGAATTTCGCAGAGTTATGAACTTGCGTTTGCGAAATTTTTCATATTTTTTACGTGCCTAAAAATCAAATGTGTGTGTAAGGTGTGCAGGGAGGGCCGTGTGTGCGTGTGTGCGTGTGTGTATGCGTGTGGCATGTTGTGTATGAGGTGTGCCACACCCATCGATGGGACTGTGGCAACAGTTGTAAACACGTGTTCCATCATTACACTCCGGATGGTTATCTTGAGCAGCTCCTCTGGCTGCTCCCCCCACACTCTGCAGCTCCTTCTGATGTGTTGCCATATTATCGTTTGGCATTCGCATACCCTGTACACAATTCATGTCATGCTCTTAGCTGTAGTGAGTAGCAAAATGTTCAAACTTTTCGAAATTCTCAGTCAACACTGGCCAGTTAGGGTATCTGCACGTCGAGCTTGCAATTGTTCGGTTATGTGCGCTTGCTTTTCATCTCTTCCGCCATGTTGCCTGTTTTACATGCATGCGAGTAGGGTACGAGAGGGGGCGGGTGGTATGCGGGGAGGGGCAGGCTCAGCACCTATCATTGCCTCGAGACTGTTGCCTGTCCAAGGCTGAGACCGAGGCGCAGGCTGAAGTTGCTTTTGTTGTTTATTTCAAAAGTTAATTTCGTACTTTATCATAGCAGCAATAACAACAACGACAACAGGAGCGGGAAAAACTGCCAGGCATCGTATGGGAAATGAAACTTTTCAGCGGAAACGGATGCTGTACACGCTGCGCCCAGCCAACTTTCGCCGCGGCGTGTGAATAAAGTGAAACAAATGGAAAAGCCACCAGCAGCCAGGAGCCAGCAGCCACGCCCATTTTGCAGCCGCTCCCCTCGCCAGCTCCACTGGCTTGCAGCTGCCCCTCCCAGTGGTTTTTCTTTGCCAACAATTGCATTGCGGCAAACAATATTTTTGTTATCTTTTGCAATACACGCGGGCGTACAGGCGGGGCGGGGGCGTGGCACGGTGCGGCGCGGTATACTTTACAGTGCCGTTTCCGTGGCATTTTTATTGTTGGCGCAGCGAAGTGTTCAATGCACAACTTTTAGCGCTATTGTTAAAAGAATTAAAAGCATGAGACAACAGAAAATGAAACAAAAGCCAGAAATGATAACAGCACAAGGAGGTGGGCAGAGGACAGTGGTAGGGGAGCGGCGTTGCGAGCAGAGAGGCGGCGCTGGCTGCGGGTCTCCCTTTGGCAGGAAACGGAAGAGCTGCCATACACGGTGTCTGGCTCTCTGGTTAGTCAACATGCGAGAGAAATGTGCCGTGACGGGGCAAATGTAATGGAAAATGCTCGCAGGAATCGCAGTAGAAAGGCGTCCATTGAGCAGCCCCTGCCCCTGCGCCCCGCTGCACCATCCCTCCTTCACCATCCCCCAACAACCTTGCGCCTCAATTGCAGGCTCTTATTTTTATGCAGCGTGTCAATGTGCGACGCCGTCGCTACACTAACAAAAACTGGCACAACCTATTTGCACACACACTCACACACACACATGTGTGTGTGTTTCCGCACAGTGTGTGCTTATTCCCCATGACCACGGCTATGATTTCTGAACAGAGGCTGCGACTGAGCCAAGTGCGTAGCTTCCGTGCAGCATACTTCTTGATACCCTCGCCGAGGGTAGCTACAAATGTTACAGGAAAATCACACGCAAATATTTTATGCAAAAAATAAATCAAAGCCTTACCTATCTATTGGTTCGCTTCTGCGTTTAGTTATTTTATAATATCAACTTATTACAGGGTATCCTTGATAGGAATAGGAATAGAATTCTTCGCCATTTATTTTAGCTTAAAGTAAAAACTTATTGCCAATGTGCTTCGTGTGTAGAGAAAGGGTATTCAATGTGCGTTGCAATTCAAAGTGTTATTTATTGCGTATTTTTTTTCTGTGTGTTTGGTTGGCTCCTGTTCCTATTACCACAGTGGGAGCCGCTGCCCTAACAAGCAGCGTTTATTGCCATAAAAGTTTACGACAAAAACTCATTTCCGTCACCAGGGCAATAAATGTACAGCAGATAGAGATAGAGGGGGATGGAAGAGAGAGAGAGAGAAAGAGAGAGAGAAGCAGAGAGAGGGGGCTAGATCGATTGTTCTGCATGCAGATCTGCTGGCGCTACAATGAAGGCTGCATGTAGAAGTCACTTCCGGAACGGAAATCCAGCACTCAGTCAAAACGGAAGCTGCCATTTGCCATGCAAATTGGGGATCGGCAAAAGTGGGCACCAAAATAATAATAATAATAATAAACATAATAATAATATTCTGTTGACACTGCCAGGTGAGGCCAGAGCAGGCCGGAATAGTCGAAAAATTGCTGGCAAAAGCAATTTTATTATGTAGATGGTCTGCTCTGGCCTGGTCGACTATCGTCCTGGCTGGAATTACCTCAGCAGCAGCTTGGCTAAAGGAGCGGAAGCAGCAGGAGCCGCAGCAGCAGCAGCAGCGCGAGCAGCCATTGCTCATTAGTGTCAATCTATTTAGCATAAATTTCAATTAAAGCAATATCCTGCAGCAGGCTGGCAGCCAGGATATCAGGATGCCGAGCTGCAAAGATGTCGGTGTAACTTGGCGCACTTTCTTAGAATAATAGAGCGGAAAAAACGCCAGGAGAATTATGGGGCCCGCTGCCATCATCGTCGTCCCCTGCCACCCCTAGCCTTCTGCTCGTCTTCAGCTTTGGACTCATATTTCAGGCCGTTGAGCGCCTGCTAAACTCATTAAAATGCAAAATGAGAGGAAAATATATTGAAGAATGCCGACAGGGCGATGATGGCAAATGGTCGAAAACCCCTCGCATCATCATACTACCTCCAAAAACGCAGTTATTAATATTGGGAACAAGATATATTGCTGCTGCAGGCTTTTTCGCGAAGAACGAAGTTTTAAAGCTTCTTTTTAAAATAATCGAAAAAGTATTCGAAAAGTATTCTTCTCATTTTAATTTCATCACAACGAAGGCGATGGCTGCAATCACTTTAAAAGTTCCTGCAAGTCGAATTAGTATTCGTTAATATCTGCTACTTTCTATTTCCATAACATATCAACATTATTCCACCTTCGACACGCTCGACTATAACTGCCTGCACACTCGACCCCTCGACCCCTCGACAAAGCTGGCCAGAAGCATAAATGGATATTGGCTAGACCACGGGCTAATGGCTGACCAATGCCAGGGACCGCGCAGCGGGGCTTAAGACTCTTCTCTCGGTCTAATCCTGGCAACCGAATGGAGTCCGGCAAGACTCTGGGCATGTTTTCAGCTGCATGAAATAATAAAAATAAGCATAAGCTTCTCGACTGCGCGTCCGTTATGAGGCAAATCTGCAATATTTCTGCACAGCTTATGTGCTGTGTGTGTGTGCGTGTCGCACACCATACACAACCGGCAAATCCCGGCAACTAGCAGCAGCAGCAACAACAATAACAACAACAACAACAACAGAGGCAACTGCCAGCGCTTAGCAACTGACATTTTTGTGTATTCGCCAAGCTCCCCGTCTGCGCCGTGGACTCCACTGCGGATAGTCACCCCAGCGTGTGTGTTTGCCGTGTGCATGTGTGTATGTGTGTCTGTGTGTGTACGGAAGGAAACAGTTAATACTTCTGTCTGTTATGCGCTTACTTCCTGTCTCCATTAAAAGTCATTCTTTTGGATAATCCTTTTGGCAACATTATGGCAAGTATTAAAAAGTTTTTTGCACCAAACTCCGCTGAGAATCAGCTCCAGCTACAGCTACGCTTACAGTTTCAGCCAGATCCCTCTTTAGTCTTCACCCTCCCCCCATCTCACCGGTCTACCACCAGCCTGCATCCTTTACTTATTACCTAGCAAAACTTTTACAGATTCTTCTGCTGTTGTGGCTTGGATTTGGATTTGCTTGTGCTGTTTGTTTGTCTGTTCCACTGCTCGTCTGACTGTCCGTCTGTCTATCCGTCTGACAGTCCGTCTGGCTGTCTGTCTCCCTGTTTGTTGGGGCGTTGTACTCATATGTCGGGGATTTGCCTCTGCCCGATGATAACCATAAATATAATAGAAAAGGTTTTGCAAGTATTTCGCTCATTCGTTTTTTATGCCTGCTCGACCTGTCTGTGCCTGTCCGATCAGGTCATGACTTGTACGGGCTGTAATTTTCATTCCTTAAAGTTGATTCCCCAATTCCGATTCGGATTCGCTCACAGCATTTATCATAATCAAGCCAGCTGCGCTTTCATCAAGTCCACCTGCTGTTTACCTTTTGGCCCGGTCTGAATGAATATAAACGGTTGCTTTGGCTTTGGCTTTGGCCTGATCCGTTCCGTTATCCTTCCCCTTGAACCCGAGCTAACCTGTTGTTGTCCTTTGTCGACAAATTATTCAAATTCAGCCCGAGGTTTCTGGCTTCCTCACAGAACGTGTTTGGCATCAATAAAATCCTCCAGCCATAGCAGGGCATTCGGGCCAAAAGGCTAAAATGACACCAGCGGCAATTTGGTTACTTGCTTCGCTCACTCTCATACACACACACACACGCACACGCACACCATTAAAATATGTTAATGTGCGTGTGTCTCTAGTGAATGTGTTTTTTATGCAAATTGATATTTGTTGTTGGCAGCCGTTGTCCTTCTCCGCTTCACCCCCTCTCCAACCCACGCATGCTTCTCGTGCCACTGTGCCCATTGAGTTTCTTCTATGAAAAATTGACACCTCATCAATTTACAATAGAAATCAATGCCCTGCAAACCACGCGCACACACACAGAGGCACAAACAAGCACACAGTCATGCTGTACCCACGCACAGCACACCACACTGCTTGCTTCCCGCCTAAGATTGAGTTGTGCTCCTTGAGGATAATAGTGCCTCCATTGACAAGTTCTCGACTCTCTCCCCCCGCGCTTGGTATCCCCCGGGGAGCTAATCATTGCGCGTTTTATTGTGTTCCCTTTTGGCCAAAGGGTTGCGTCACTTTCTGGCCATGCTTTATTTAGAGCGACTCTAGCACTGCGTGAATTTCCTATACAAATTGAAAACTATTTGTGCCCTGCAGAGCAAAAGGTGGTAAAAGTGTGTTACTTCGATTTTCGGATCTCATGATGTACATTTTAAGTTAACAGTTTTCTACTTTAGTCTGAATCCAAAATCAAATGCAATTTAAAAATTGCATGACTTTGGAATAAGGCGTCAATAAATGTAAATCGAAATAAGCTATAAATCGATTTTATAACATTTTCCAAGTCCAATATAACGTAATTTAACGGTAAAATGAGTGGTTCTATCGAGAATTCAGACGACTATCATCATCTCATCAGATCGGAGTTTTTTTCAGCTTGGCAACATCTGGGAAAGCTTTTCCAAAACAGCTGATGTTGTCTCCATGCCGCATTGATCACAACATGGAAATGAAAAAGCAAAAAGAAAAGAAATGCGATAAAGTGGGAAAATTGGAAAAGCTTTTCAGTTCTCTCGTCACACTCGATGCGCTCGCTACGTAATTCGGAAATATTTGTGCCGTAAAATTGCCAAATTTTTTTGGGTTTTGGTTTTCGTTTTGGTGTGTGTGCGAAACACACCGAAAATTCCTGCCGTGGCAAGAATGTGGCATGGAATTGCTTTCGTCTGGTGCATGTGGAGTGCGTTCCTGGTGTACAGCAGTCAGCAGCAACAAATCAACATTGGTAACAGACCAGCCACAGCTGCAGAAACACCACAAAAACAGAATATATTCAGGAATGAAATGCTCTTCCTCCTCTCCTCCTCACTCCCCGTCCAGGTGCCTTTTTCTATGACGATGAATTGGACCTGGAGAAGGAATTCCTGGAAGTGGTCAAAACCATCAACGGACCCGACGTCGAGCCGACGTTCATCCTGAACCCGATGATCAAGCGGCTGCAGGCCGACGATGGCAGTGTTGCGCTGCAGAATTACGGTGCGAGGGGAATCGGGGGACTGTGTCAATTGTGAACTGAAATTCTAACAAGCAAACTCTTCACTTCTTCGCTTTCAGCGTGCGATCTCATAGATAATGGTGTCGCGGCTATTTTCGGACCAAGTTCAAAGGCGGCGAGCGGTGAGTAGCGACGGGGGCGTGTGCCACTCGCAGACAGCAAATGTGTAGAACGCGAAATCAAAATAGAAACTAGACCAGAAGTAAACAACAAGATGAAAGCACCGAGAACTTCCCGAAGATTGGCCGAGTACTTTGTTTGTTAACTCTGAGTCTCGTTTCTTCATCATCTCTTCGATTGGGTAATTCCCTCACTACATAATCTTCTCCTTCTCCCTCTCTCTTTCTCTTTTTTTTAGACATAGTTGCCCTCATCTGCAACAACACAGGTATTCCGCACATCGAGTTCGACATGGCCGACGAGGAGCATCAAGCGGAGTCGCGCAACCACCAGATGACGATCAACATGTACCCTGCACAGGCGATCGTCTCAAAGGCTTACGCGGACATAGTGCAGAATCTCGGTTGGCGCAAGTACACAATTGTCTTCGACGCCGATGATGGTGAGTTGAACTCCTCACTCTTATCTTATCTTATCACACGTCGTTTATATTCCTCAGCCAAGGCAACTGCTCGGCTGCAGGAACTGCTTCAGCTGCGCGAGCTGCATAACGATGTGGTGCGAGTGCGCAAGTTCAAAAAGGACGAGGACACACGCAGCATGTGGAAGAGCATCCAGGACGAGCGTCGTGTGGTGCTCGACTGCTCGTCGGACATGCTCGTCGAGCTAATGAATGCTTCCGCCGAGTTCAACCTGACGCATCAGTACAACGTGAGTACCGCGTGTGGCCCATGAAAGGGATGTGGGATTCAGAGGAACCGACACCTTTTTGCAGCAAGTATTCCTCACCAATCTGGAATCGTACAACGACAACCTACAGGAGCTGGCGGCGGACAATGAGACCTTCGCGGTGAACATAACCGCAACACGGCTGCTGCTCAACCCGGAACCCTCCCAGGTGAGTTCTCCCAGCGATGCTGAGTCCACCTATAGTGTAGTATTGCTCATTCTGCCACGTCTTGTCCTTAGGCATTCGGTTTTGTGACCCAACGCGATGGCATTGTCTATGAGAGCTTAGCGCCGGAGCGTACCCTGCTCCACGACCTGCTCCACGACGGACTGCAGCTGTTTGTGCAGGCGTGGCGGAACGCCAGCTACTTCTACCCGGACCGCATGTCCGTGCCGCGCATGAACTGTGAGGTTGCCGCCGAGGGCGGTCGCACCTGGGCGATGGGCCGCTACTTGATGCGCTTGATGAAGGGGGTAAGTGTGCAGCGGGGGGTAAAGATTCTTTTTATCAACACACTAATTTGAAGTGTGGCAGACTTTCGGCGTGAACAACACGAACTTTCGCACCAGCAGTCTGCAGTTTGACGAGGATGGACAGCGCATCAACTTCAACATCGAGATTTATGACCCTGTCGACAACATTGGCATCGCGGTGTGGGACACTCGCGGCCAGATAACCCCATTGAGCAGCAGTAGCAAGGCGCAGAAGAAGATCGTGTATCGCGTGGCCACACGCGTCGGTGCGCCATACTTCATCTACAACACCACCGCCTTGGAGCTGAACGTGACGGGAAACGCCATGTACACGGGCTATGCCGTAGACCTCATCGCGGCTATCGCGCAGGAGGTGGGATTCGAGTACATGTTTGTGCCGGTGGAGGACAATCAGCACGGCAAGCAGGATAAGGTCACCAAGCAGTGGAACGGCATCATCGGGGAGATCATCAACAATGTGAGTAGCTACGGGTGGGAGGAGTGGCTCAGAGGGAGATTGAGATGTTGTCCCTCCGCAGGACGCACACATGGGCATCTGCGATCTGACCATTACGCAGGCGCGTCGTACGGCTGTCGACTTCACCGTGCCCTTCATGCAGCTGGGCGTCAGCATTTTGGCCTATAAGAAATCGCCCGAAAAGAAGGAGTGGTACGCATTCCTGGAGCCCTTCGGCAGGGACGTGTGGATCTGGATAATGATATCCGTGTTTGCCATGTCCTTCCTGAAGGTCATCATAGCGCGGTGAGTGAGCGTAAGAGTCTAACGCATTCCTTTATTGACTTATTCTTTCTGCTCACTTGTGAAGCATCGCCAAGGCCGAGTGGGAGAATCCGCATCCCTGCAATCGCGACCCGGACACGCTGGAGAACCAGTGGCATCTGCACAACACCTTCTGGTTGACGATCGCCTCCATCATGACAGCCGGCTGCGACATTCTGCCACGCAGTCCACAGGTGCGGCTCTCAGAGGCAACGTGGTGGGTCTTCGCCATTATCATAGCCAACTCATACACAGCCAACATGGCAGCCTTCTTGACCAACTCCAAGATGGAGGGCACCGTGACGAGCCTCAAAGATCTGAGCGCCCAGAAACAGATAAAATTCGGCACCTTGTACGGCGGCAGCACCTACAACCTGCTGGCCGAGTCCAACGAGACCGTTTATCGCCTCGCATTCAACCTGATGAACATGGACGACCCCTCGCCCTACACCAAGGACAACGAGGAGGGAGTGAGCCGCGTGGTCTCCGGCAGCGGCGACTACATGTTCCTCATGGAGACGACCACGCTTGAGTACAACACGGAGAAGAACTGCAAGCTGCGCGCAGTGGGCGACAAGTTTGGGGAGAAGCACTACGCGATCGCCGTGCCCTTTGGCGCCGACTACCGTTCCAACCTGAGTGTGGCCATCCTGCGGCTCAGCGAACGCGGTGAGCTCTACAAACTCAAGCAAAGGTGGTGGAAGCGAAAGGAAGAAAAGTGCCCCGAGGAGCCTGATCCAAACGCTGCGCCCGACTTGGACTTCGAGGCCTTGCGCGGCATCTTCTACACCCTCTACGTCGGCATTCTGATCGCCTACATCATCGGCATCATCGAGTTCCTCATCAATGTGCAGCAGGTGGCTTTGGAAGAGCGGGTGAGTGTGCTCTCCTTTCTCCCTCTCTCTCTTTTTTCCTCTCACAGTGCTCACGTGTTCTCTGCTTGCAGCTCACCTTCAAGCAGGCCTGCGTCAAGGAGTTGCGCTTCGTGGTGTGCGTGTGGAACAAGAAGAAACCCATCAGCAGCACCACGCCCATCTCCAGCCCGCGCAGCACGCCCCGTCGGTCCATCGAGAAGTCCGCGGAGCGTACCCCGAAGTCAGCGCGGCGCATTGTCATCGGTGGCTCATCGGAAGAGATGCGCGAGCTGCCACCAGCGCCGCAGGCAGCAGGCAGCGTAGTGCAGGAAGAGCGCGTCTAATATGGTTGTTGTTGTTGTAGCTCTTGGTATATGCACTCTTCAGTTATTTGCAATAAAAGTACGCCCATCGTTTGGGCCGTAATCAATTTTGAGCTTCTTTAAGCTTGAAATTACTTGGTAGTTGCCGCGGGGCGAATACGCCCCTCTCCACGCTCTGCAACATGAAACCTTCGCATAGCTGCGCACGAACTTACCACACGCCTCGCCGGACATGCCTGCTGCCCCTCCCCTTCTGCTGCTGGCTTTCATTTGCGCTTGGCTCTGGCTTCAGCTGCCTGCGCTTGTCAATTGCGTTATTGGAGCTTATTGACATTTTATATCCATCTCGTTCCGCGTCCCCTCCCCCTTTCGGTCACGTCTATCGTTGTCTTCGTTGCGCCAGCATGAAAATTATTAAAGCAGCTCCAGGCGAGGCTGCAGCAGGAGAAGTACAGAAAAGAGAAGGCGAAGAAGAAGAGGGGGCAAGGGCAGGCAAGAGCCTTGTGGTGAGATGTCGTGTTGTGTCGCCTTTGGCCTTTGTTGGCTCTCTGTAAAATGAACAGCTTCGGTCGCGCGTCGCCAATGACAGCGAGTACCTCGACATTGCCATTGCCAGCGCCGGCGTCGCCATCGAAGTTGACATCGAAGCCAACTTCAGAGCGGCTCGCATTGCAATTCCCTGTAAGTGTCGTTGTGTTTGTGTCCTTTTAATTATTTTGTTGTGAAGTGCACTCACAGCACGCGGAGAGGCTGCACGCTACGTGTGTCATTTGAGTAGCAGCACAGTCGCAGTCGCAGTCGCAGTTGTCATAATCACAGTCACAGTAACAAAGTCACAGTCAAAGTCGCAGTCGCAGTTACGTCAAAGTCAAAGTAATTTCACTGCAGCTTCAGCTTGTTTCTCTCACTACTGTTAGCCTTAACAGTGCGCTGTTAAAAGTCTACACAGTTCATCTGGGTTTGAGTAATTGTACAGTCACAGTTACAGCCGCAGTCGAACAACAGCGCTGTTGGGTCTCACATGCACACACACACACACTCGCGCGCACACAAGGCTAACAGTTTGGGGTGTCTTGCTGCCGTGCTCTGTTGAAAGTCTACACGGCTGGCGCTCAGCGCGAGCAACGAATTCAACACACTTGTTGCCTTGGCCAGCATGCGCAGGCGAGGCCAAGGAACTCACCACCGCTGCCGAATGGCTGAAGCTCGGGCGACAAAGCGACAAGTTCCACACGTTCCACACGCAAAACGCACCCCCAAACAGCGCTGAGAGCTGCACAGTGCGCTCTTATACGCCGTGTTGAGTAAAGGGACAGCAGGATGGTCGCTCAGAAGGGGCGAGAGGGTGACGAGGGTTGCAGGGTGAAAATGTCATTTGTTAATGCCACGCACGTAAGCAATTTCCGCACGAAAGCGCATTCTTTGAGCCTTTAATGTACTTTTTGATGTTAACAAATTTTTGAACATTTGTTGTTGCCTGTCACCACACTGCGGAGAGTCCAACGAGACGCAGAGCACTGTAGAGATGTAGGATGGAACGGGAGGTGGGGGGGGGGGGTGGTTAATACAGACGGTCAGACGGACACACGAGGTGAATGCCAAACGACCTTGGCTTGGGTTCATCTGCGGCTTTTCTGATTTCTGTGAATGGGGAGGGAGGGGGGTGGTAGGGGCGTTAAGGTGCCTGTCACCTCTGCCAATTGAGTGTGAGTGATTAGAGGCGCCTTAACAAAATAAATAAATAAAATAAAGTTAAATTGAAAATCCCCTATCCCATGGGAGACCTATCGCGCCGTCGATAGTTAAGCATCGCGTGCATGGCGTCCATGGCGGCAATCAACGCCTTTTCAGCTTACAAATTGAGTAATTTTCCAGCTACAGCAAATTTATGAGCTGCAGCAAAGGTGCAAAGTGTCTCAGCTTCCTTCTCTCTCACTCACTCATCCCCCTTCTCCTTCTCCCCCTCACTCTCTTTCTCGCTCTCTGTCTTGCAGCCTTCGAAGGGATAAGAAGCCAAGTCTATAAGGCAATCGTTCGCTTCTTGCCCTGACAAGCAATCACATGTGCACTCACATACACACTCACACACACAAACACACACACAGACACAGACTTACATAAGCAGACACTTGGCAGCCCCGCAAATGTCCCGAGCAAATTGAAATTGAAATTCACGTTGGCAGCTCGTGAGCCGCCGAAGCAAGCAGAGCAGGCAGAGCAGAGGAGGCGTGGCAGTCAGGCAGCAGGCGCATTAGCCGACATAAATCTAAGGCGCACACAGGTAGGAGAGGGCGCAGGGAGGCAGTGGATAACCGGCAACATTTTTAATTAACTGCAAGTGGAGGAGATAATGCCCGGCCAAACAAGTATATCGTGCAATATATCGCAGATCGCCATTGCGATTTATAGCACGTGCTGCGCCTGCCACTTGCCCTTTCCTCCATCCAGGGATGTAGTCTCAGCCAGCGCCTTCATGTCGAGTATTCGACACGTGGCCAAAACTTATTCGCATGTCTGTGTGAGTGTTCCTGTAGTGGTGTGTGTGTGTGTGAGTGTGAGTGTGCGAGTGCAGTTCTGTGTGCGCCTTTGGCTCGATGTTATTAGTGCTTGCCACAAGAGGTTGCAAGCATGCTCGCAACGACCGCAAAAATCGTTCACAACTTGCCGCAAATTCAGGCTAATTGTGCATGAAATTTGCAGCCTGAAGCAGCAGCAGCAGCAGGAGTAGGAGAGGGAGGGGTATCCGTGGCGAGTTAACAAGTTTGTGTTAATTACGCAGCTGCCACAAAAAGCGGCACAGTCGACCAACCAAGCAATGACCTAATGCAGCTGCCAGCATCTGAACTGCAGAGCAGAAAGTGAGCTGCGTCTGGCGTATACCCTGTAGGGGAGCCAGCACGGGTATCATAGCCGACGGATGGTCGAACCTAACCTAGTTTTCTGTAGGCTCTGGCTAATAATCAAGTGCAGCCACATTGTTGCTGGCAGCCTCTCTCCCTCTTTTTTCCTTCTCCCCTTCCTCTTATGCTCTTCCCTTGCAGCACTTCAGTTTCGGGTTGAGCTGATGCGACTTTGCATAGCAGCCTTGCCTCCTCCCCGACTGCTCATAAATTGCACATTTGCTGCAGAAATTCCATTTTCCACACAATTGAAAGACGCACATTACTCAGACCCGACCCGACCACTCTCCTTTCCTGCTCCATCCTGTTCACTCTCTGCCGCTGCTCACTTCGTTTGGGGGCAAACAAATAGCGATGGCAGCGCGCGCGATCGCATTCGCAGAAGGAAAAGAAAAACAATTGCAAAACCCAGTGCAATTTTTCTTGCGCCTGTCCCCTGACCCCTGACCCCTCCAGCAGCTCAGAAGGGGTAAGCGAGGCAGTTTGGCAAGGGGGGGGGGAGGGGCAAAGACAACAGCTAGAACCGAAAACAAATAAACGCAGATAAAGAGCTGCAGGCAGGCGAGCTGTGAACTGCCAGCCGAAGGCGAAGAGCAAACAACGTGATTCCTACTCCGTTACCACTAACCCCTCAGCCTCACTCTCTCCCTTCCCCTGCTCCTGTTCCTGCTCCTGCTCCTGCTCTCTGCTTGCTGTTCTGCTGCCACAAGAAGGAAACGGAAGCGCGTCACACGACGTCGAAGCAGAGGCAGAAGAAGAAGAAGAAGCATCTGCTCGGGCGCTATTAGATATTTATTTCTGCGGATGTTTGTCTATGTCTCTGTCCGCGTGTGTGTGCGCGTGTCCGTGTGTGTGTGTGAGTGCACATATTTGCACATGTTTCGCATTTGTATTCCATGCGTTATTGAGCTGAAAATTGATGCACATTACTTACTCTATTGAATTACACATTAGCCCTTGCCCCATCCCATTTCTGCCCACGCCCACGCCCTGGCGCAGAGGACTCTGTCACACTCCTTCCTCTCTCTTTAGTGCCACGCCCGTCGCCCGTGGCCAATAAATAATTCGAAAATAACAAAATAACAAAGTGAAACAAAGACGGCAAGTGCCGCCGAAGCGCCAATGCAGTCCCCCAACCTCTTATCCCACTCTCTGCTGTCTCGCTCCCTGCCATACCTAACTGCAAGTGCAGCGCGAAAAGCGCTGCCAACTCAGTTGAAGCAAAAAAGGCTGCTTTTAGCTGATTTTGATAAAACAAATGTTGAAATTAATTATTATTTATTTTAATATTAATATAAAGTGAAAAAAAGAGTTAAATAAAATCTCAAGTCTCTTAACTTTCCATTTCCACCGACAAAATTGTCAGAAAATAAACCAAAAATGTGCAAGAAAATTTTAGAATATTATATTTTTTCATTTATGAAGCAAGAAGACAATGTAAATTATTTAAATTAAATATATTATATTTTTATTTTCATATAAAGAGAGAGTGGATAGCCTCACCTCCTTTAAAGAAACTATTTTGTGAATAAAGTGTTCAAATTGTGTAAAAAGTAAATAAACAAAATTTAAATAAATAATTCAAGAAATTGTTGACAAAACGGAATTCAAATATTTATTTAATTTCCCTTCCTAAGCCAATTTTGACGAGCAAGTGGACAGCCCTGACTGCAGGCATCATCATACACGTCCTGCATAATGCATGTGTGTTTGTGTGTGTGCGTGTGTGGGAGCGATCCGCCGCTGGGATAGTTCGATACTTCTTCTGCCCATGCTGCCTGGCCCCATCCCGCCCCGCTCCCCCCGTCGCCTGCCTCATAAATTGCGCAACTAAATACAATTTATTTCTCGTCGTCGTGGTGACCCCTTCCCCTTCCCCTCCCTCCCTATCCCTCTTTCTATTCCCATTCCCAGAGCACAGCAGTGCCCCCTTCCGTGCGCAGTGTGTCGTTATTTATGCGCTGCTCTTAGCTACTTCCCCTGCTGCCACCTCTCACCCGGATGACCCTGTGACTGCACACACATCCCTGCCTCTGGTCCTGGTGCATCTTCAATACAATATTTATGTTGTTTTAAATAGTTTACAAAATGTCAGTTTGGCTGGGCGTCCGCGGTAGCAGCTCGCGTGCCTCTAACCATTGAGCAACAAAACTAAGAGAAGAAAATAGACGCTCAATTGAAATTCAGAAAACTTGAAACGCGACTTGCACATTGGGATATAGGGAAAAAGCACAGGCAAAGCAGGAAGAAGAAGAATGTTTTGTGCGAAAGCAACAACAAAGCAATGGCAAAGACAATTCTCTTTCACACATTCGCGTGCGTTTACTTCTTTTATTTTTCGTATTGTGCCTTTACTTATGATTCGTACACAAAATGTGCATACACACACACGCACTTGCGTGTAATCAGCTGACGCCTTGTTGTCTAGCCTTCGAAATGTATGAACGAGGAAGCAAGCTGAAATTAGGAAAATGATTTCTGTGCTGGAATAAGCATTTATGTTGCGCATATTTCAAGGTCATGGAAAGAAAGAAAGAGAAAGGGAGAGAAAGAGATAGCAACGGCCCTTGACTGAAAACTTAAATTTCGGCAGGCAACTAGAAATTGAATTTCTGAATTTACGTTGCCAAACTTCACACAAATTGCCATTGCGCTGTTGCAAAATTTAACAATTAACAACAATATATAATATTGTTAATGCTTATGAATGCAAAATAATAAATAATACTACAATAATAATTGCTAATGTTCATAATTGCAACTCGCAAGCCAGTGCTTGTGCAGTGCCAAGTAACAGGGGATCATAAAGCTAGAGCAAGGCACTGCGTGCGGCGACGAAGACAGCAGCAAGGCTGATTGCTTCGAAGCGGCGGCTGAAACGGAATCAAATGCGCAGCGAGACAAGGAAAATGTTTCGAAGCGATGCCTGCAAGTCGCGAAGGCAAATGCGAATAGCAAGGCAAAGAGAACGATCCAAAGCGAAGGCTGGACTGTAAACAAATGCGAATAGCAAGGCAAAGAGAACGACCTAAAGTGACGGCTGGACTGAAATCAAATGCATGAGAACGACCCAAAGTGAAGGCTGGACTGAACACAAATGCGAATAGCAAGGCAAAGAGAACGATCCAAAGCGAAGGCTGGACTGTAAACAAATGCGAATAGCAAGGCAAAGAGAACGACTCAAAGTGAAGGCTGAACACACACGAAAGCGAATTCATGAATGGAAAAGGAAAAATTGCAAAGACAAATGCAAACACAAGCAACGAAGCGGCATTGTGTTTGAATGGGTGCGTTTCACGGCTAAACTAAATCCAAGATGGCGATTGAGCGTCTATTTTCTTCTCTAGGTTTTGTTGCTCAATGCCTAGCCGAACAGAGCTGTGTTATGTTAAGTTTAACAGCATTGCGGATAACTTTTATAGCGTGTGCCTGTTATGGCATGTGCCCCTGCTAAGCTGTGTGGATAATGTTAGGCTTGGCAGCGCATGTTACATGTGTTATACTCGTACGTTGCTTGCTAACTCTGTAAACTTAAGACGGTGTGTGGCAAAATTAATGTTAAATTATACATAATAAGTTAGTGAAAAATGTATAAACAAAAAACAATATTTATTAGGTACATTTTATCTGCTCTCAGTCGCAACGAACTGTTGCACGTCTGCGATTCAATAACAAAATGTTAACTGCAACAAGAACAACAACAAAAGCGCCACAACGAGTCTGTCAGCTGCCCGAACGAACTGCTAGGCAAAACTCACCACGCCACGCTGTGCACTGTTAGCAGTCGTCGCCGTTGCAGGCGCGAGTTCGGGTTTGAGTCCGAGCCGAACGGACGAACTGTAAACGAAGGAACGAGCGTGCTGCGCCGCGTATATAACAACGAGTGCGCCAACTGGCGGATTTCAGTCTTCGTTTTGCCTCTGAATCGTGCGGTCAGCGACTGGAGAGACCTCGACTGCGAATCCCCACGCGTTGCGTCGGCCGCGCCGCGATTGGCTGATGAAATGAGCAAGAGCAAACATGGACAACCATGAGCAAAATTTAAATATAGAAAGCCTGACCACAACGACAACAACAACCACAACAACAACACAAACAAGCAGAGCTCGGCCTGCAAATAGGCATTATTAGCATTGAAATCGAAACCGGAGCAAATTGCCGTTCTTTTGCCTCAGCTGAAAATCGCGCCGCGCTTTAAAGCAGCTTTTAAATCGTGCGCTCGTTTTCCTTTCTGTTTTTGTGTCGCGTTGCCGCTGCCGTTGCCGTTGCTGCAGCTTGAACCGGAGCCGCAGTCGGAGTCGTTGCCGGAGTCGTTCCCGGAGTCGGTGTCGCTGTCGGTGTCGGCGTCGGCGTCGGCGTCGCTGTTTCTGCTCCTGTTAGTATTGGTGTTGGTGTTGGTGTCGCAGTATTTGGCTGCCTGTGTGTGAGTGCGAATTGTCGTAGCTTTCGGCCCAAATCGGGAAATCGGCAGAAGGCGCCAGTGAAATTGAAATAATAAAAATAAAAATAATAAACTGCAGCAGCAGCTGCAGCAGAGTGATAGCAGGCAAGTACCAACAGTTCAGTCAATCGAATCAGTTAAGAGTTATTGGTAGGGAATTATCAGCCAAGAGTTATCAGTCATTTCGGTTTGGGCTCCCGCTGGGCCTATTTGTGTGCTTGTTTGTGCCTGTTTGCGCCTGTTTGCGCCTGTTCCTGCCTGTCGCCACTTCCTGCGCTTTGTCCTGGCCATTTGGGCAAATCCGTGGCGCACTTGGCTTTCATGTAGCCAAAAATCGCTCGCTGCAAAAATATTTTCACATCAAATATTTTGACAATGCGTGCGGAATTTGCCATGCAAATGAAGTAGGCGAAAAATTGAAATTAAATTCGGGCGAAAATAAAATGCGAGCGTCTGTCTCGCTGCCACGCGGCCACGCTGCCACGTTGCCACTCGGCTGCTGTGTGCCCCTCAATTCCATAGCACCTCCTCCCCACGCGTCGTCCCCCTACCACGCCGCTGTCTTTTGAATTTAATTCGGGTTAAGGCCTTTTGTGGGCAGCTTATGAAACAAAAACCGCGCGTTGGGCTAACCCCGAAAGCCGCGCCTTGTGGCGCATTTTGTTATTGTTATTATTGTTGTTTTTTTTTTTCCTGTTGTTGTTGCTGGCATTTGTGAGAGCGATCTTCCTGCAGTCGCTCCTGCTGTCCTGCTGCCCCGCTGCCCCTACGACAACGGTGTGCTCTGCTCTGTGCTCTGGCGCACACTTCCGCTGGCTGCTTATGGCCGGGTGCTTAATGCCGGCTGAGCTGCCGTCGCGCTGCCTGATGCTGCGCTGCCTGCTGCCTGCTGCCTGCTGCCTGCCGCGCTGCCATATGCGCCAGCCGCAAAACTTTTGAATTTTTAAGTGGCAATTCGTGTAGCCGCTTCCTTATCCACACACACACACACACACACACACACACACACACCCCAGCTCACACATACACACACTCGCAAAGTGAAACACACTGAGCATAGCCTTGTGAGAAAATAAAGGAATATATAAATGTGAAACAACAGGCACTTGTCTCTCTCTCTCTCCCTCTGTCTCTATCTCTTTGGCCGACTCTTTCCCTGTCTGCCTGCCTGTCTGTCGCTCTGTCCGACTGGCACATAACTTTTTAAAGCTCCTGCTGTTTGCCCTCTGCCAGCGTCGCGTTATTTAAATTTTCACTTGGCTTCCATCGCACGCGTTCCGCATTGGATTTTCCCTGCGCTCGAGAATAGCACAAGGATGTGGGAGCAGCATTTCGGGGATGATTTCAAATGGTGGGAAATTGTAGCAAATCGAAGGAAAATTAAAAGAAAATATTTCCGCATTTTGTGTTAATTGTCTGCGATTACATTTTGAGGAAGTTTTGAAAATCAGTTCTATTTTATTTGTTGATAAATTAAGTTCGCTGAAGGCATTTATGTTTTCTATTTTTTTTGTTTCTTGCGACAGTTTCTAAAAGCAACATTTCGGGGATCATTTACAAACTCTGGGATATTTAATGAAAATTAGAAGAATATCTTGTGACTTTTGTGTTTACTGTGCTCCAAAACAAATGTATAATAATTTTTTTTGTTTATATAAATCGATCCGTAATAATAATTTGAAACGTTTATTTTCTATTTTTGAAATAAAATTTAGTTTTTATTAATTTCTATAGTATTTAAATCAGAAATCGGAATATTGCTCAGAGTCTTTTCTCCGATTCTGTTTAGGTTTCCTTACGCGCAATTAACGAGAAAATATTTTGGTGTTAGTTTTTTTTGTTTCTATGGTCAGCTTAAAACAGGCATTCTCCCGTTTTCCCCATTTTCATTTTTCTTTACATATCGCATTACCCTGAGCTTTCCATTTGCCTTGGCCTCAGATTAGAGGAAAGACCGTAAATTTTGTGCTACTTAAAAAGTTGTCAACTGCGCTTTCATTCATTCACTTTTCGTTCACTTACTCATTCAGTTATTCGTGAATATGTGTGTGCGAGTGTGCGTGTGTGTGCGAGCCTAACGCTATGCAAATTAGTTTGTTTGTTTGTTGCCTTTGTTTGGCCGCATTGCGTTTTTATGCGCCTAATGAATAAAGCATAGCAAAATTATTGTATGGAATTCAATTAGCATGTTTTTCTCTACATTCTACTGAGGGGCTTCGCTTTGCGCTTTAGCTACTCCTACTGCTTGCCCCTCTTCCCCTCACGTCTATTAAGTGTGTGGAGTGCAAAGTTTTTCGAGCCGCTGAAATCCACTAAATAAATTATGCGTGTAATTCGCCACGGCAACAACAATTAGGAAAGTTTTTAAGTGCTCGCCGGGGCTGAAAATTGTGAAAATTGTAATTAGAAGAAATCACAGAAAACACACGCACACACAGCACACAGACACACAGGAACACAGACATGAATACGTAATAACGTATTTAACATAAATCGCGAAAACTTTCAAATCATCCAATTAAAAAAGCTGCCGATTTGTGTTTTAAATCCCCCAAAACGAGCAAATGGCCGAGTGTGAAAATGGCCTGCAATTTCCTGCTGTGCTTGGCCCACTTCTATATCGAGCCACAGTCAATGCGAATGCAAAGTACTGTGGTGAGAGAATCGAAAAATGCTATACACTATTTTGGTCTAAAGAGTTTTCTATATTTTTCCTGTTTGATTAGTAGGAACAAATATTTTATCTCGTTTAAAAAAGTTGAAGTATGATTTAAAAATATTCAAAGCTATTTAAATTAAAATTTACTCATTTATTTATAATTTTATCATTTATCTATATCTTTATTGATACGTTAAAAAAAAATTCTGACCAAACAGCTTTTAAAATTCTCTCTATTTGGTGTTTTGTGTGTAAAAATAGTGAAATATGATTGATAATTCAGGAGCAGATAAAAAGTGACGAAGAAATCGAGAAAAAATGTGCTACATTTAAAAAAAAGTTTTAACAATTCTATTTTGTAGGCAGAATGTTTAAAATTTAGATTTCTAAGTCAATGCAATTACTGCAATAATTTTAAATAATATGTAGAATTTTCTATGTGTATAAAAATTAAATGTGTGTGTAAGCAGCTAATTTATTTCTTTAGTTATAACATTTCCTATGGATATTGCGAATTGAAATTATTCATTAAATTTTTCTACATAGCAAGTTTAGCTTTTTCATTTACTCCACAAATCCGTTACAGTCTTAACCTAAATTTGCTTAATGTTTTCGATAGTCCCACTGTGTGTTGTAAGCCATTTGCGGTGACAACGTTTTTATCACAATCACAATTTGAATTTAGAGTCGAGTTCGAAGCGTTCGATTCGATGCATAAATCGAAACGAAACGAAACTTGGGAACAGCAAGCCGGAAGAGCGAGAAGAAAGGGAAGTTCGATGCAACTTTCGATTTTCGACTAGTTTTACTTTATGGGCAATGAGAGCGAGGCGAGAGAATTAGAGAAAGAGAGAGGAAGAGCGAGAGAGAGGAGGGGGAGACTGAGGGGGTAAAGCAAAGTCAGTTCATTCCTATTCCCATTCCCACAGGACTCCCTCGCAGCTGTAGCTGTAGTTGCAGTTGCAGTTGGCAGTAAAAGTGCAACTTTGTATGCTTAATGTTGTTGTTGGTGCCACTGCTGCTGCTGCTGTTGCTACTGTTACTGCTGCTCCTGCTGCTGTTGCAACTCTGTGGGGTTCGTAACGAGGGGCGCCACAGCTGCAGTAAATACGAGAGCTGAGCTGCTGCCTCCCCTCGCTGGTCTCTCTCTCGACTCGACTCCAGTGCTAACCTTGGCTGCAAGTCTGCTTGTGTCTGTGTGTGAGTTACCACAGGGTGTAACCACAACTAGCGCACACACAAACACACACACACTCACTCATTCACTCACACAGACTCACACACAGCTGGCTGCAGGCTGCTGGCCGATCTGCTGGCGTTAGCCTTTTGCCTGGCTGCAGCAGCTGTTGTTCGCCCCATTCCATGTCCCAAGCAGACACACACACACACTCACACACACTCTCGCACACTCCCGCTACTTTCAAGTGTGCAGCCGGCGCTGGACTTGCGTTATGCAAAACTAACTTTTTCCATTATTTTTGGTGCTGCTGCTGCTTCTTGCGGTTTTTATTTATGGTCTATTTTTGTTTTCATTTTTTAGTTAGTTACTCGACTGGCTGCACGTGCCCTGCCCCGCCCCCTCAGCCTTCTCTGTGAGTAAACAAAAGCCAACTGCAAAGTTTTGACAACGCTTTTCGGTTATGCAGCCGATGTAGTGTCTCTGCCTCTCTTCTCCTTCTCCTTGCACCTCCCACGCCTTCCCACCCACGGCTTCCTTAGCCGAAAATTGGGTCGGAAAAAGGGAAATTTATGTCGCAGCCGCGTGCAAAGTGACAGCGAACAAATTGCCGCGACACAACAAGCCATGTTAAATGTAAAGCGGAGAATGCAAAGCGGAGAATGAAAATGCAAAATGCCAAATGGAAAATGGAAAATAGAAAATGGGAAATGCAGCGGCAACTTTTCGGCTGGCGCTAATCAAGTGCCGGCAGAGCATCAGAGCGGCAATTGCCAGTCGAGTCGAGTCGAGTCGAGGCAGTCTGCCACTAATTTGTTGCACGCTGCACTGCATACTGCATACAGTGAGTGCCAGCAGTAGCTGGACAGGCTGCGTCTAACTGCAGCCGAAAACTTTTGCTGCTTGCTGGGCCCGAAAACCGCACTTGAATTATTGATAAAATACTTTGACAGCATGGAGAGAACCCCTCTCTCTCTTCTCTTCTTCTCTCTACTCCCTCCTGCTTCACCCTACTTCATTTCATTTCGTCTCTTTCCCCTCTGCTCAGAGACTACAGACACTCGAATCCCTGCAAACAAATTTGCAACTCGCATGCTGCAACTTATTTGATGCACTTCAATGCGAAGCCCCGACGGGAACCTTAGCTCCCCTCCCTCCATCCCTCCATCCCTCGACGACATTGATAAATGTTATTTAGTTAAACTTTCCCACAGAAGGAAATAGGCAAAAGTGCCAGAAGTGAAGCCAGCCGAACTATCTGGCAGAACTATCGGCTCAACCATCGGCAAAGCTATAGTCGCGCTGCACATCGCCTGAACTTTTCGCTGCTCGCGACTTATTAAAGAATTAATTAAAAACGACGTCGAGCAGATTTTGATTTTGTTCTTTTTGGCAAAAGTGTTGAGCACAAGAGGTTACCGAATTCCATTCAGTTTGCCTGCTGCTGTTGTTGTAGTCGTTGTGCCCCACAAAAGTTGCTGCGACAAGTCACAAGTCGCCACAAAATTGAAGTTTTCCCCCAAGAACTTGGCAACTTCTGGTCATTCGAAGCAGCAAAACGACCTTTGCCTTTGCCTGAGTGTCAAGTAACGGCAGCTGCTGCAACCGACTCTCTCTCTCTTTCTCTCCCCCTCTCATCTTTCCGCTCTCTTTCTGTCACTGGAGCTCAGCTGAACTCTGTGCTCTGTAATTTGCCAGACTGCCTGTCTGCGCCGTATAATCAAGTGACCACACGGCGTAAAGCGCATTTTTCAGCTCAACGAGCTGCGTTGCCCAGAAGCTAATGGCGATGAATGTATATGTATTTATATACCATATATGTAGGTGTCTGGGCGGCCACCACGCCCACGCCAGAGAAATGTGTGATATGTGTAATTCGAGGCCAGCAGACGGGGGCGTGCTAATGATATTCAATTTCAGCTTCTACTTCAACTTCCATTTCAATTTCAATTTCAACGAGCTGTCTATGCCGCGTTTTGTCAAAATGTCAAGTACGCGGCCAACAAAAGGGCTGCCAGCAGTAAAAACAGCAGCAATAACAACAAGAGTGAACCACAGACGTCAAACTGTCAAAACGCGCGTCAGCGAGACAAAAGCGAGCAAAGCGTCAGCGGCGGCAAGTATTCTCTGGCAGGATTCCTTGTGACCACTAAGCAACTCCCCTGCCCGAGGCACTGGCCAGTGTCACGGGCTATCGCCTCGACTCCGACTCCGGTTCCGAGTTGAACTTGGGCGGGGGCTTCATGCACTTCATGTGAACTGCTGCAGCTGCTGCCGTGAATTGTGAAAAATTATGAAAAACCCTAATGGAAATCAAGGGGAACAAGGCGATGGGCGTGGCGGGGCAGGGAAATCACTCAATTGGACGGCTAACTGACAGCTACACATTATCAAATATTTATGAGCTGCGAGTGTGCAGCGCCAGCGTTGACCCCCGTCGAATGCCAGACGACAGGCGACAGGCGACAGACGACAGATAGCCGGTGGGCTGGTGGACTAGTTGGCTAGTGGGCGTGGCTGATGGCTCATTGAAAACATTTGGCCCCGCGCAGAGCGAAGAAACATTGACACCAACGCCCCCAATGACATTGCTGCAGACATTCTTCGAGAGTAGCCGGAGCTGGAGCTGGAGCTGGGAAGGCGCACGAAAAAGTTGTGCCCGAAAAAATGTTTATAACAAAACAGCTGCTTGTAACGACACAGACAGGGGGGCGGGGGGCGAAGGGGGGCAACCAGTAGGCTGCGCGACAGGGAGACAGCACACATGACTAGCTATAAACAGGAGGCGCTGCGTCACCCCAAACGGAGGCTCATTTATAATTCAGCAAAGTAAAACATTGAAATAATGAAATTACACCTAAAGAATTTGACGGCGGCAGCGGCAGCGGCGGCGGCGTCTCGACAGTCCGACAGGGAGCAGGAGCAGGAGCAGGAGCAGGAGCAGTAGCTGGGAAATATGAGAGCGAGAGGCGAATAAATAAAAATTTAATGAAAACACGTATACGCAACATGCGCCGTGGCCCGGGGCGATGGCTGAGCTGCCCGTGTTTTGCATACGTGAAGCATTTTGACAAAATTTCTGTTAGCGCTCGCAATGGAAAACGCAAATAATTGAATTTCTGTCAGCGAAAATTAAATTACACGACATTTTCCCGTCCTAACGCCTCCCCCCTGCAGCCCTCGCTGCTCCAACAGCGCGCTACTGCGTCCAACTGTGTCCCCGTTTAGAGGCCTTTAAAACGAGTGGCGATTTGTGTCGGGCAGGCCGTAATGCATTTTAAATGTGCATAATTAAAATAAATGCAACAAATGATTTAAATTTATTAAAATGTTTGCAAAAAACCAAAAACACATCAGACAAAAGCCCGCAGACAGAGAGAGAGCGAGCGGGAGAAGGGGAAGAACAGGCAGATAAATACAATAAAAGTTAATGACAATGCATAAAAGTTCATTACGGACAGATACACAAGATACAAAGAGTTAAATATATGAAACGAGAGGCAGATAACCGGGGAAAAGAGTGAGCAAGAGAGAGATAGAGAGACAAGAGATACAATTACGAACGTAATGCGGCAGCTGGGAATCGAGAAGTCCGAAGCGTCGGGAGAATACTTATTAGAGTTGCAAAATGGCATTGGGAAAACGAATAATGTGCGCTGCGCGATGGAATGATAAAGATAAAGCTGGCCAATAACGCAGGCTATCTGGAAAATAGAATAAACGATTTCATATACTAGTAGAGTGAATATAGGTGTGAGGAGTATTACCCCTAGGGGAAGGCAGTGCCTGTAACACGCACTCGTCCTGTCTATCGCTAACGGAATCACTTATTCATATGGCACACAAACTCTCACACACGTATCCTACATATGACGGCAATCAAACTCACACACACTCACATACTCTTGGGGGGTTACGTAAAAAGCGACCACTAATTAACCTAATTTCTATAGCGAACGCCAAAAAAGTCGACTAATGTGAGTGCTTGCCATGTAGATACATATGTATGCATATATATAGATACACTGATACGTCCTGGTGTGACATGCGACCCGAAATCGAACTACAATTACAAAAACAAATCGAAACCGAAATCCAAATGGAAATGGAAATGGAAAAGGAAGTGGCAGGGGGAAGGGAAATCAATGGGCCCATTTATTTTTATTATTATGCCTATCGTATTTTAGTTCCAGCATTTGAGGCGTAATTATTTATCAATATCGAATTATTTCAATATTAATTCAAACAAAAATTTCAATAATCCGTAATTATCGACGAAAGTAGATCAAATAATCACATTTGGGCTGTGCCAACAACAACAATAAGGAAATTAATTATGAAAATACAAATAGAAATAATTTACCATGAAAATAACAAAATGATTTCCCGCCCCAAGCTTTTAGTGCGTATGTGAGTGTGTGTCGGCGAGAGGGTGGGCGGAAAGGGGGTCCAGTAATCGGGGTTAAATGTGCACGAAAATGGCTCTGCGTAATTAGAGAGAATTTCCCCATGGCGCCGAAAAGTATGTAACGAAATTATCAGCGAAATGAACTAAAGCCTGCTCTGCGTTCGACTTGGTTTCCAATTTGTTCCTGTCTCATGTTGATTTTTCCTTTACTTGCAGCAGGATCCTTGGCCACGCCCACTGCATAAGCATAAGCATCCTGCAGGGCGGCTTTGATGCAATCGGAAGCCGAGCATCTGTGCCAAGCCGCAGAGAAATGCAAATAAATGCACAAATGCGACGAGCAACTCATATAAATTAGTAAAATCAACAATAAAACAACAACAATAACAACAACAAGAACCACAATAACACGCACACACGCAGACACAGCATGGCACACAATAGCACACATGCCCGAAATAAAATCACATAAAATGCAACCAAATCTGCTGCATGAATTAAACAACAAGAGCATCCCGAAGAGGAAGAACAACAAGAACAACAACAGCAGCAGCAGCAGCAGCAGCAACAACAACAACAGCAACAGCAACTGCCAGCTGAGATACATGAAATATTCAAACTAACTAAAAGCAAGGCAATTCATAAGAAAATTCTCGAAAACCCAAGTGCTGCTGGGCATGACGCTAATGGAGCATCGCCTCGCCCCGAACGCTGCCCGGACGACTCCGCTGGCCATGGCAGCCAAGCTGTGGCCCTGGCTGAGGCACGAGGCCTGCTCGAGACTGCACAAATCCAAGTAAGTTGCATTTGCCTCCATCTAATCCAACGCCCGCTCGGACACAGTCGGGATTCAATTAGTTTGCTACCTAAGCTCGCCTAGTCGAGCAACCTGGGTCTAGTCCCCAACTTCCCAACTGCAAGTCTAACCACAGGGTATCTGGCACGCTACCCTGCGCTCGCTCCTGTCGTGCTCCATTCAAGAACATGCCAAGTTTCCCAATAAATTTCCTCACACAAATACAGATACAGATGCATTGTGCGTGCGCTTCGAAAGAAAACTGCAAAAGTTCCAGCACACAAAGAGGAAAATGCTTTTCCTGCTACTGCTGCTGCTCCTGTCTCTCCTCTCCATACGAATACAAAATTAAATTTGCGGTGAAGCCGGCACTGAGCACTGCGTGCTATTTATAAAAGTGCCGAATAGAGCTCAATTGGTTACCCTGCTCCTCCCCCTCCAGCCTTCTTTCCCCTCCAGCAATGGACACGTGAAGCTACTTAGCCTGGAAGGAAGCCCACTCGAAATTTCATGCGCAAATTGTTGACGTCTGCGAGGCGGGTAAAAAGACCCAGCCAGGCGAGCAGTCGCCATTTTGATTTGGGTTGGGACTGTCAACTGTTAGCTTCATTTGACCTTACGCTCAAACACTTTAATCGTAATTTAGGGCCAGAACTGTGTGCCAAAATAGGCTCCACTTCCGCCCAAATACCCTCATACCATACATCGTTATGAGTACAGCACAAGAATGTAGATTATATTGCAGCATAATGTTATAATTATCGCCATCGGGTCGAAGGCTGGGAAGGGGAAGGGAAGGTTGCGGGTCTGGAACCCGCCCGGGCGGAGCTGTCAAAAATTGTCCTTAATGAAAAGCCATAAAAGTGTGCGCACCCCGAAAAATCAATGCGACAAATTCCGAGCAGAGTCACAGCTGTGGTGCCACAGCCCCGCCCCCAGATGGGCGTAGTGGTACATGACCAGCATCAATAAGTTTCAAGGCGTTCAAACTTTGCGACAAACAGCTGCTGCTCTGCTTCAGCTTCTGCTTCTTCTGCTCTTCTGTGAAAATGAGCAAGAAAATTTATTTACACACACACGCACACACAGCCACACACACACACACAGCGGAGACTCAAAGAGCATTTTAAGTTTTTGGAGTATGGGGAGAGAGGGGTGAACCGAGGCGAACGGAACTGGCCTGTGCCAGTCGATAATCACTGCCAGGGAGCAGAGAAACCGAAACGAAATCGACTCAGTGCAAATTTGAGGTTAATGCACAAATAAATCTGCCACAAATTGAAAGACATCAAAACTGGCTGGGTACGTAGTCCGGAGTGGAGTTTGGGTCGGGGTCCGTCGTAGTCATCTGCTCGCATTGGGGAATAGCCCGAGCACGGCGAAAAAGAAGAGAAACAACTGATAATTATTAACGCTCAACTGCGTCTCAATCAACAGCATTTTATCTGGCACACTCAGGCAGTGTCAAGTTTGCTAATACCCTATAATGACCAGGGTTGAGGTAGCACACGTGTCATATATGCAACAGGCATTTCTCGACTGAGACGACATAGAAAATGAGTAGAAGTGGTAATTTCGATTTGTTTGTTTTGTACTGAAGAAGGCATCATTCTCAATCAGCATCAATAGTCGAGGAAATTCAGCCATCTTCAAGCAAATGCTCTGGCTTTGAGCGGGGTATCAGCAAGTCGCGCACTCTCCACCGTCACTCATTGCGCCTGCTTCTTTTTCGAGTTTGAGAATACTGCGACAGACCGGAAACCGCTAGCTGATATCGTGTGCCTGCTAACTTCTGATTTCCGTTGCGCGTCTGTGATTGAGCGGTGCTTTATTTCCTGTCAAAATGGCAACTCGAAGATAGGCGCCAGCCATGAGACCGCACACTCTTTCTCCGGCGTTGCCCTTTCCTGCTGTTCCTCGTCCTCGTCCTCGTCCTGTCGTTGCGTCTCATGATAAACTTATTACGTACAGTCCACAGTCTCTTTACGCAGGGGAACGCGACTTTGACTGGAGCTGGAATAGGAGCTAGGACTGCGACTGGGACTGGGGCTCAAGCTTGTTAGCCAAAGCGTGTCGACTGCCTATTTGGAGTCGGTTAAAGTTTTGCTTGTGACAAACACAGACGCACACACTGGTTCACACATACATATACACACACACACACGTTAACACACCGAAAAGGGGGACTATCGACGATGCTAGTCGATGCCTGTCGGCATCAATGTCAGTGATTTATCACGAGGCATGGCACATAAATAAACACCGGCCTGACACTCGGCGGGGGATTCAACGAGGGGATTGGGGCGGGGACTCGCTGGATTCGGATTTGCTGCTGCTTTTTTGACAGTGCTTTTGCTTCGATTTGCTTTACGCATCAATGGATTTATCCCTGGTCGTGGTCCTAGTGCTCCTGGCACCTGCCCCCTCCGTACTCTCCCCATCTACGAGCGCAGTGTCCCCTGTTTCTTTTCCTTTTCATTTGACGCTTTGTGCACTTGACTTTGGCGTTGTTGCCGCTTCGATTTGCCGCCTCTAACGACCCTCATTGTTTGACACTTGGCGTTGATTTTTGAGATGGCTGCAGAGCAGAGCAGAGCCCGAAGCCGAAGCTGAAGCTGAAGCTGAAGACGAACCCGGCACCACGAGCCGCAGCACTGCTGCTGTTCCTGCTCCATGCTCCATGCTGCTTCTCGTCTTATCTTGCCGGGATAATGGCAGACCCGCGTTCGCCTTGTTGTTCCCCCTCTTATTGCTGCTGTTGTTGTTGTTGTTGCTGCTGCTGCTGTGGCTTGCGACATTATTTTCACTTTATTGAAAACTTGTAGCCGAAATTGATTTTCTGCGTCTCCTGACGGCGCATTCCAAGCCGGGGGATTTGACATTTTCGCTGTTACCCCGAAAATACCGTCGGCTTCTCGTTCTTCCCTTTTTGTCCCTCGACAGCCTCGTCTCTTTCTTTCCTTCTTCGACTTTGGCTTTGGCTTCTTTTGCCCGTTTTGTTTTCTACCAAATTTATTTCGCATTTAGTTGAATACTTTTTGGCATTTCGCATACATTTATTTTAAAGACTGTAATTTCGTTTTATTCTCATGCTAATGTCCTGGGCTGGTAGCTTCCTGCCGTCCTCCCCACGCTCCCTCTCCCTCTTCCGATCCCCGACTCGACTCTATCTGACTGCGTAAGCTGCTGGGCGTGAGAGTGACTTGCACTTGTCTCGAATCGGATTTGAGGTCCCGACTTTGCTCCCAGCCATTATTAAGTATTCATTTGCGCACATTCCGCTCCTAATGTGTTTTTCCAAATGAAGTGAAAATGCAATTTGGCACACAAAAGACACACAAAAGGTCGAAGTCAATCGCATCGCATCGTCAATAGTGCGTGGATAAGGATTGATTCACTATGATCTGCCTGATTTGCAACCCATATTTCTGTTAATTATTTTTGCCTGTAACTGACTTCTTTCTGCCTGCTCTGATCACAACGATTGCCAGCCCTTTGTTCGGCCACAATTTGCTGCAGTGTGTAAACAAATAACGAATAAATTGCCTTTGTTGCCTGCCAATTCTGTTTTCAATTGAAGCCCAATCGAAACTCAACTGTTCGATGTGCGCGCCGAAAAAAGAATTGCGCTGCAAAGTTTAATAACAATAAATTAATAAAGTCTGCAACATTCATGTCGAGTCGCGAGAGCTGTCGCCCAATCCCCATCCCCATCCCGCTGCCCCCTGCCCTCTGCGCTCTTCTCCGGATGCCTCTAGTTGCTGCAGTTGTTGCTGTTGTATTGTTATCTCTTTTAGAATATTTTATATAAATTGCGTTATTCGGGCGCCAAGCCCGGCCAGACTGGACCGTGGAACAATAAAAGCAATCAGTGCTTAAAAATCAAATTCAATTTGCGCGTATTCAGCATATTTCGGACGCGGACTCCGAGCTCCGCTTTATTCTCATGCGATTTTTTCAAAATTTATAATAAAAATGCTACCAAAAATACGGAATACGAGGAAGGGCACACAAAGACAGAGACAGAAAGACTGGGGGCAAAACGAGAAAGGTTAACTTGGTTGAAACTGGCAAATCATAAATATTCCTGAATCAACAGAATATGATGAAAATCCATAAATCATTGTGTGGGTGTAGCGGGTAGAAGGGCGTTGGGCATTGGGCGTTGGGCGGTGGGTGAGGGGTTCTACGAGTGTCTGCGCCTCTGTGGAAGGAAGCTTTTGCAAGGATTTCGAATGCAAATCAACTGTGTCAAAACTTTGCTACCAAGTGCGCAGCAGCCGCTGCCATAGCTGACGTCGACTGCGACTGTGACTGCGACTGCGACGGCAACAGCGACGCCGTCACTCGGGCCGAGCAAACAAATAATGAAGACGAATGCAAACAGCAGACAGCAAAACACCGAGCAAATAGCAGTCGACTCGAGCCGAGCCGAGCAGATGGATACAGAGCAAAGTGCTGGGCAAAGGGGCATGAGGCAGAAGAGGAGCGGTGGGCATCGGGGAAGGCAGTAGAAAGTGTACAAATTTAAGCAAACAATGGGCCGAAACCGAGCAGCGAGTTGAGCCGCCAAGTAGACGCAGAAGAGCAGCGAATGCCACTCGAGTGTTTGGAAAAAGCATGTGGAAATTCGACTAGGTTATACCCTACAGCGTACATAAATCTATAGGCTACCAGAATCTCTAGTCGTGGATGATGAAATATATTTAGACGCAGAAGCGCAGCTTAGTGCTACTCAAGTGGGGTATCTCGACTTGGAAATACCCAACAGCATACACACATTTGTAGAAAAAGTATCCAAAGTATTTAAAAATTATATCAGTTCTATCAAATCTATGTATTCCAGCCTACAGTAAATATACCCCACGAGCACTGGGTATAGCGAGCTTCTTTTGTTTTGCTGAATACGATAATTTCATTCGCTGGAATTTACTGCGAAATTATTTAAGCTATTTCCATAATGCTCGCTGGCATTTCGTCCGTCTGCGAAAAACTCGCAACAGCCCGAATTGAAAGTCCCAATTTCCCGTTCTCCATCACAGTTTCGAAGGGTTTACCCTTCGCTGTGACGCTGCTCGAATGCAGAGAAATTAAAACTTTAAATCAAATGGGGAAGGCCAGAGGGACGTGGAGTAGGTGGAGAAGCAGGAGGAGTGGATGGAGGAAGGGGAAGAGGAGAGGACGTTGCACGAATGGAATTTAATTTGAACTCGGTTCTAGTTGGCAACGTGGCAGCTTTTCGAGCGTGAAACTCAACGATTGCAGCACTAGTTGAAATCAGTGCCGGGCTGGGGAGGCATGGTGAGGGAAGGCGGGGGCAGGCAGCCGAGCGTGGCCGACTTGTTGCTCTCCTCTTTGGCCAGGTTAACTAAATTTCCGTTGTTTCGCTCGCTCCTTCTCGCCTGCAATTAACACGTGGCCTTGGCTTGGCTTGACGCGGCTTCGCACGCTGGAATTTAAGGCAGATTAAAGCACGTTCACGGCAAATAGAATTGCATCACGAATTGTGAGCACGTAACGGACGGGAAATATCAAATAAAGGGAAATAAAATCAAGCAAATTCACGCAGCTGCGCAGCTGACGGCGCAGTCTTCGATCTCAGGGTAGAACTCGCAGCTCGCAGCTCGGCGCAGCGCGAACTTGTCGCCATAAAACTTGAAATTGAAAAACTTTTACTTTAAACTCGAAATATGTACAGCATGTATTGGTATTGGTGAGTCTTTGCTGTGTGTGTGTGTGTGTGCAGTACTCGATTGAGACAAAGGCAAACAAAAGAAGGCACAGGCCGTAGCCGTAGCCGTAGCCGTTGTCGGACCCGAAAGGCAAGGGCTAAAGGCAAGTCGAAACACTTTCGCCTGATTACGAACGCGCAAATGATGCGTGCCTAATGCGAAACGGGGCCAATTCGAAGGCAGACAAGCAGGGGGGAGGCAGCGGGGAGTGGCAGAGCAGGGGCCGGCACTAACCACAGGCAAAGCGGCAGGCAAATTGACTTCGCAGCAGAGCGACAGCTTTCTTTCCATATGAGTTTGCCTAAAAGTAGGCGACATGACAGCGCAATGACAAGCACAAGCTGCCGGCAGCAATTTTTTAATAAAAAACACGCAGTGTGAGCTTCCGGGCGAGGCGTGGGGTATGCACAACTTCGAAATACCCAATACAATGAGTAAAAGTATTTCGAATGAATATAGATAGAGTTGAGCTAATTCTGAAGGAATTATATAGCTCATGAGATTGCTACGAAATACCCAGTGATTTGTAGAGTAGTGCCAGCAGAAGTACGAGTATTTCGTTGGAAAGTATAAGAAACTTGAAATATATAAAAGATATGTACGACTTTGGTAAAGTGCCGAGGGGATTATATAGCTAATGCTATGGCTGTCGTATATTTGGCAAGTCTAGTGCTAAGCCCCGTCTAGCTCTGTGACAGGCAAAGGGAAATACCGGGAAAATGTTGCGTCAGGCAGAGCGTGCAACATATGGCGTACAGAGAGACAGACAGGCAGTCAGACAGACAGGCAGACAGCCAGACAGCCAGCGAGATGGTGCGGGACACTAAGACACACACTAAGCCCTGGGAGTGAGCATGGGGCGGGGCAGTGGGGCGTATGAGTGTGGCTGGCATCATATTAAACGCGCCAGAGAGATAAACATACAGACACAGTACTAAATTAATTCTGCTCAATTTGCATTAAAATATATGTGCGAGTGCGTGAGTGTGTGTGGAAATACACACACACACACACACACCCGCAAACACAGTGGCAACTCACTGAAAGCGTAAAGAAAAATGTTGCTGTATTTGATTCTGGCATTGGTCGTGTGTCTGTGTGTGTGTGTTTGTGAACGTTTTAGTTACATTTCCGTGGGTGTCTGAGTGCGTATTTATGTGTCAGTGTGCGTACGCATATATGTGTCTTTGTATGCGACAGTGTACGTGTGTGTGTTAGTTTATTTAATTTAAAAGCCTAAGGGCTTCAGCATCAGCAGGAAGTACAAAGCGACCATATTGTGGCAAGCTTTTTTCTTTATTTTCCGTCTCGTTCTCCATGTCTATCTCTCTTCTTCACTCTTAATCACACTCTTTGCCCTCCGTTGGGCTTGAAACAGGTGTAACGTAAGCTTTTCCACAGCTGCATAACAATATCAGTCTGTCTTGGCCTTCAGGTCAGCAGCAATTTGGCAACTAGGTTTTGCCACGCCCACAAAGGGGCAGAGGGAGCAATCGATTTGTCAAAATCTATGAAAGAACTGCCCTACAATGCGGAGTTATAAATAAGTCAATACGAATGCGAGTTGCCAGCCTTGGCAGAGTGTGATAAAACTATGCCCGGCGAAAGCTGAAAATATTTTCGCAATCGGAAGAGCAGGAAAAGCAACAGCAAACATCAATTGCAAACTCGTTTTTAAAGAGCAGCAACATAAGGACAACAGGGAAAACATATACGAAAACTCGGGAAAAAAGGGAACGAGCAAAATATTAATATCTACCGCAAATATCAACAAATTTCTGCACACTTTATGAAATGCCCAAAACGACGCCGACGGAAGCTGAATTTGTGGCCTCGGTGGATTTGTCTGCGCGCTTCTCTTCGCCTTCCTTCCCGTCCTTCTCCCCCTTCGTGTCTCTGCTACAAGATGCCGCAGCATCTCTTGCCCTTTACCCAGCGAGGTTATTGTCTTTTACATCATCGCTTTACTTAGCATAAGTACACGCAAAAACCAACAACGAGCAACAACAAATTGCGGCCTTCTCCGTCTTCGCTGCTCACTGCCCCCTCCCTGCTTCTTTCCCCCCCTCACTCGAAATGTTGTTTCGGGCATTTTCTTGCGCCGCGTGAGGCTGACACCGCCGGCAGGCGAACGCCTTTCGCCATTGTTAACATTTATTTTTATTTTATGCACTCGCCCTACTCCCTCCGGCCTCAGCTCCTTCTCCTTCTCCTCCTGCTCCTGCGACTCCTACTGAGCGCCCTGAGCTCCAAATAAGTATGCACAGCACGGGGCACGGAGTCAGAGCCAGAACCAGAGCCGGAGCCGGAGCCGGAGCCGAAGCAGGATCCAGAGCCAGATCCACTGCTGGTTAATATTATTGACTGCCTTCCAGGGGCTTGGGTTAGTCTGAGCAGCAGTGAGCTGGAGTGAGGGGTGGGCGCATGGGGAGGCGTCGACACGGGGGTTGGTTGTGGTGTGCGTTACGCGTGCCAAAGCCAATATTTAGCTAATGGTCTTCATATTTTAAATATTGGCAAAGGGGGAGCCTGTGCTATGTCCCTTCTCCTCTCCCTTTCCATCTGTCTATATCCTTGCCCCTTATCGATAAGCGGCTGACTGTGAGAATTGATGCGTCGCACGGCCAAAACAAATGTTTCATGTGCGTGTGAAATATTTAAATTAAACTACACACATACACACACACACACACACTCGCACACCCGTAAATGCAATTTCATTTGCGGTCATAAATTGAGAGAAAAAACATGTGAAAGTAAAAAGCTGCGGCCCCATGGCGCTCTACTTCTCTCCCATGTTATTGTATTTTCCCTGTCCGGGTTATTGCTATTTATTTGCAAATGTCACGAGTGGAGCAGGGGTGAGGGGCAAGGGCAGGCACAGGAGTAAAGCCATCGCGAGCGATATGAGAGATACGAGGGAGACTCAAACTCAACTCGATAAATTATTAAAACTATTTGCGCGTCGGTTAATTGAAAAGCCAACGGCAAGGGTGATGAGTGATTCAAAGAGCGAGATAGAGAGAGAGAGAGGAAGAGCATAAATCTGGAATATATCTATAAATATAAAAGATTTTCGCGTTGAAGCATTCTAAGCCCCGTAACGAAATCTTTGTAGAGCAAACAACAATGAAACGAATGCAACAAAGCCGAGCAACTAAATAAACATGCTACACACACTCACACACACACACAGCCACACACAATGGAAGGTTATAAGCATATGCAACTAACTGTAAAAGCAACAACAACAACAACAACAGCAGCAGCAGCAGCGGCAGCGGCAAAAGCAAACTGACAATTTCAACAGGCATTTCAAAAGGCAAAACGCAACTCTGCATATTTGGACCAAGTGAATAGAGTTGGAATTGCACACACACGCACACACACACACACACGCATAGAACACACACACACACACACACAAAAAGATGAAAAGTAGCAGCGACGGACAAGTAAAGTTATATTGATGTCAAACATGCGCAAAAAATGGCAAAAAAAGAGCGAAACAAAAACAAAAACTTGAAAAAAGAAGAAGAAAACAAAACCAAAACAAACAAAACAAAGCGCAGAACGAAACGAGCGACGCTTTTGTTGCCGAAGTGAGCACAAAAAGCCGCACACCAAATAACTGGAACAGCATAAGGGGGCGGTGGCAGGGAGGGGTTAAGCGAAGGGCCTGGGGAAGGGGGAGGAGGGCAATGCAAACGATTTTCAAACTGGGCGTATACGGAATCTGCTGTGAACCAAATATGCGCAGCCCAACAAAGGGCAGCGTATGCAGGGGGAGTGCCCCCCTCCACACTTCGGAGAGTGTGTGTGTGTGTGTGCGTGCGTGTGTGATGCAGTCCCAAAAATTGAGGACACATCGCGGCAACATTTTAGAAGGAAAAACTAAAAGCTGAAATCGCTCGCTAAATGATTTGCCCATACACGATGAGAGAAGGGATGAGGGGATGAGCAGTGGTGTGCAGGGGAGAGGGGGTAGCGGTGGACCGCCAAGTGTGCGCCTGCAGCTATGCAACGTTTTTTCTCCGCTTTGATTTGGCTCCTTTCGCCTAATTGCTTACCCAGTCAAGGCACACTCACTCGCACACACACACACACACACACACACACACGGCTGAGCACACATTTTAATTTGTTTACTTTTCGGCATTGTTGTGAGGTGCCTGGCACCGACTCGGGTATTAGCTGCCTGTCGGGGAGCAGTAGCGGGGCCAGGGCAGGGCAGGGCGACAACGCTGAGCTTCGCCTAAAACTAAATACACTTTTACGTGACTTGGCGACATCAACATATGATTTGATGGCATCACCTGCCTATGGCCTGCCGCTCCCCTCTCCACCCCTTTCTGCCTATCAGCACGTGCTCATTAATGCGCCGCAGGGAGGCTCACATGTGCAGCAACTTCCGCTGTGCACGCACACTGAGAGAAAACAAAGTAACAATATACGGCGTGAACAGGATTAAATGAGATCAAGTAACCAGTGTAAGATGTCCAGTATTTTTTCTCGCAGTGTGTGCATGAGTTTGCCGCATAAACTATAACTAAAGCCTGTAAGTTGGCCGAGTTATGTCTTGGCCTGCAATTCAAGCCATTACGACTCGGGCTCAGGCGCATTTATTTGTGCAGCTGCACTCGAGGAGTCGTCAGCGCGTAGCGAACTGAACTTGCCCTCGGGCTAATTTACCTGGAATCGAGTACATACGAAGTGCACGAAGGGGGGAGCAGGTAGGGCTGGAGAATCGGATGTGTTCGCTACTGCAAAATAAATTTCCTGCCTACATTGACACTGATTTCATTTCATTTAATGCCAGGCAGGCGAAGACAGACAGAGAGACAAAGCAGGCAGTGTGGACAGACAGACAGAGAGCAAGAGAGACAGACAGAGAGGGTGAGAGAGACAGACAGACGAGCGCTGCATAAAAAGACGCCAAATAGCAGCGGCAGCGGATGGAAATGCATGCGCTGTGAGCGAATGCAAAACGCGGCATTTAACACTTTTCAAAAGGAAGCGAATCCAGGTAGCAGACCTCACCCATTCATATGAAAGGACCTCCAAGAGCCCCGAGCAGCCTTCCCGCTCTGCCAGCTGCTTCCTCCTGCTTCCTCCTGCTGCCAGGCAGCCAACCAAGCGCTGGCCTCAGCCACACTATGGTCCTATAAAATGCTTACAAAATGTTGTTTTATAAGGCTGTGCGTGTCTGTGTGTGAGTGAGTGTGTGTGTGACGCTTGCATTTTACATGTGGCACACGTGTGCGGCAACAACAAGGAGAAGAAGCAGCACGACGCTCCAAGCGACCGGGACGAGGCGAGAGCAACGAGGAGAGAAAAAAGCATAAATCGCTTCACATGCGCAAACAAACTGCCTGCCTGTCGCCCCTGTCGCCCCTGCCACGCCGCCCTTTCCCTTTGTCGCTGTCTTCTCTCGCTCTCTCTCTATCTTTCTCTTTCGCTTGGTATTTTCATCTCTGTCTTTCCTTGTGTGTGTCAGCACTCATTAGGATTAATTTTCCGGTTGCAGCATAAACTGAAGCTTACAGAAGAGACACAAACCGAAGACAGTGGCGTAGAGCTGGGCAGGGGCTCGACGGGAGGGGTAAGGGGTAGATGTAGGGAGCTCTGGCAGTCAACTGCGCTAAAGTGTTGAGAGCGCGCGCTGTCCGTCCGCCCATCCGTCGGGGCAGCCTTCAAACGCAATAAAAAACAGTGTATGCGATCCCCTTCCGCTTCCCTCTCAATTGCTCGGCCCACACCTCTGCGCAGCCTTTGTTACGCGATGCATCGGCGCGGGGCGAGGAGGGGTGCAAAAAGAAATAGTTAAACTGCATAAAATTTAATCAAGAGCGTTGAATGTCAGCCTGGCCCTGGCAGAGAGTTGTGCGACTGCAGTCGAGACGAGGAGGCGCCACGAAGAAAGGGGCGCACACATACAACCCACGCCCACACACACACACGCACACGCAGACTGGGAAACCAGCACGTAAACGAGCAAAATGACATTTTATCATCAAAGGTGGAACAAGCGGCAGCGGCAATAAAATGAATGAGCAACCGAACGCAACATGTTGGGGCTGAGAGTATGCTCGACTTGCGAGCACCTTGTAACCGTTTACAAGTTCGAATCACTAAGCAGTGCGATTTTGCATATAATACATTTAAGACTTAAGATACAACTGCCTACTTGTCATACCCCGTTGCCTTACATGCAGGGTATACAGCGAAGGGAAGCACAGGACGAGAGCGAGAGCATTTTGTGTGCGCTGAAGGATAACCTACATTTTACTTTTTCATTTTTAGTCCGCCTCTTTATGCACGTCCGAGTCGGTGTGCGTGTGTATGAGCCTGTGTGTGTGAGTTGCCTGCAATGACAAAGCAAAACTTTCCAATTAACTTTGATTAAAAAGTTTCCACTATCGCCATACAATGTAAACATGAGAAATTTGTTTGAATCCAACTCTCCAATGCAGTCGTGGCCAATCAGCCATTGCCCAGCTCCGGGTCCAGGCCCAGGTACCAGTGGGCGTGGCATGGCAGTCCGTACAGTGTCCGTGACTCTGTCGGTGTCCACGTTCACGTTCACGTCTGTGTCTGTGTTCGTGTCCAGGTCCACATCCATGTCCACGTTCATGTCTGTGTTCCTGCCCTTGTCGCCGTCTGTGGTCTGTGGCAGGTATGAAGGGAGAGCTGCACATAAAATCAATTTGCAATAAAATCAGTAAGTTGTATTTGTCCAGCACAAACACTGGGAAGCAGAAGCCAGTAGGCGTGGGTGGGGCCAGGGGGCAGGGATGTTAACTCGTCGTTGATTCGACAGTTCAATCGCATCCTTGGCCGTGTCTAGTCTGCAGCGGCAGCTCGGACTGCAGGTTAGGCTCTCATCTCGGGGCGAATGCGTCAATAAATCAACGAATAAATGAAACGAAATGAAATGAGTGCATAAATGCATCACAAATACACTCGCAGGCGGTCAGGGGCGTGGCCGAGGGCAGTGAGTGTGGCTGCCACACAATGGCCGCAGGCTACCGCAGATGAAACATGGCGAAAACAATTGGCGACTGCATGTAACTGCCCTGCGTGTGTATCAGTATGCATCCGGATGTGTGTGTGTGTGCGTGTGTGTGAGTGTGTGTATTACGATGAATGCATTTGCAATATTTGTTTTCATTTTATTCACTTAAAATGTTGTGTTACTTTCAGCAGCGCAACAAAAACAAGACGCAGATTTAATAAATCTGCGTCTGCCATGATAAAGTAATCCGATTGGGAGTTGCCAGCGCAGAGATAGTTGTGGGCGTGGCGGAGGGGTGGTACGGTGCGGGGCAGGAATGATAAGCTAAACTGTCGCTCTATCGATTCAGCACTTTTCGCACTGCTCGTTTCTCTTTTTCTACATATTCCATTTTTGTTTCTATTCCTATTCCGATACGGATTCGGATTCCGATTCCTGTTCCCATTGTTATTCCTTTTCCCTGCAGCTTTCAATATGCCACAAATGGCACATCCATTACAGATGCAGCAGCCACATTGCAACATACAAATTTGCAACAGCAATCCGCAATTTGCTTATAAGCAACAGCCACTGCCAGCATGTGCAACCTGCCCAGTTTATCGGCTGCCCCCTTTTGTTGCACACACAAATTGGGCGACTGTTTGCTCGTCCGTTTGTTTGTGTCCGTTTCGTCTGATTTAGCCCGCACATGACAAAAATTGCACAATAGCAAAAAAATCTGTTAGTTGTCAATATGTGGCACACTTGCACAATTTGCAACGTGCAACATTTTGCAATGGGGTGTAGGGAAAGGAAGGGTCAGGCAGAGGGGAAGAGTGAACGAAGCCGAGCTCGATGCCGGGTGGGGAGCAACTGGGAACAACAGCTGCAAGAGAAATCTGGCCAACGCAGCTCCTCGCTCTTTCTCGGCTACTCGTTCTCTCTCTTAAACACATACAGCTGCATGTCAGCAGATCTATGTGTATGCTGTTTGTGTGTGTGTGCGTGTTTGCGACTGTGTACGAGTGTCTCTGTTGGTGTAAGTGAGCGCTGTTCGTTTGCATTGCGAATCAATCGTTTTGAATGATTGATAGAAATGTTTGATATGCAGTTACCAGCTGGCCCATCACACACACATCACATACACATACACACCCACAGACCCACCCAACATGTCAGATGCAGTCAAGGCAAAAGCATAACAAGCCGAAGTTCTTTGATATCATTTTGATTCTTTTGCATATTTCAAAATGCAACTCATCTCCAATAAACTTGCACGCAGTTCCTAAATGAATGCAAAAGGCCGGGAAGCTTCATTGGGCCGCACTAAACCAGATTTGATGGAAACAGCGTTGCAACCTGCACACCTTCAACAGACACACACACACACAGACACACTGGCGACAGCTGCAGAGCAGGGCAGAGCATAAAATCGATCGATCGCCAGAGGCCGAAATCGGGAAAATATTCCACATACGCCACATGCGCCCGTGCGGGCGAGCGCGCGTGACAAATTTTAACGCTCTGTCGCGCCACTCGCATTGCCGCCGTCGGCGTCAGCGTCGGCGTCGGCGTCGGCAGGAGCATCAACGGCGATTGTAGCAGGGCAGAGCCTAATAATTTGCAGCATTAAAAAACCATAAAGACCGCATACGTTGCCTTCCGAGCAGCGACGAGTTCCTTGAGACATAACCGAAGGGTCTTAAAGCTGCTTAAAGCCGAGGGGAAACGGTTTGACGGGGCGGGAAGGGGGTATTAAAAGTTCGAGGATTGAAAGGGGCTTTGCTTTCTTGTGGTTTCCCCACAATCTTTGCTCAATTCTCTTTCCCTCTCTCTTTCTGAAGTGAAGGGCCCGGCGCACTTTTACTTTTACTTCTATTTATTTTTATACTTTTTGTGCCCTTTTCTCGGGGTCTTAATAAATAATTTGCCAAGCACAAATTTATGCTTCAATAAACCAGTCTGCCCAAGTCTGTTGTCGGTTTATTTTCCGCCGCCAGCAGTGGTAGAGCGGCGTGTGGTACGGGGGCAGGTGTGGTTGCAGGACCAAAGCACTTTGCCACCGCACCAAAAGCGGAAATAATCAAGTTTGCACACCGCTGAAAGCCACACGAAAACTCCAATGTCCAAAACGCACTTCAAAAAGTATTTTGCAGTTCTTTTTCAACTCATATTTTACTCTCCCCCTTCCCCGCTTACCCATGCGAAGGGAGTTGAAGAGGAGTTCGTTGAAGTCTTACGGAGCTCCGGGAAGCCGGGTACTTCTGTGTGTTGGATTCTCTGCCCCTGCAGCGGAGCTTTAATCCTGCATCAAAATCTCAATTCCAATTCAAAATTTCAAATTTCGGTTCCAGTTGGAAGACCGAACAAATATAGTTCGCTGTGCTATTTTGAAAAGGAAATGCTAATTTGTGCAGATTAAATATTCCGATCCGGCCATGTGCTCAGTGTGCATGCGTGTGCGTGTGTGTGGTGCAAATGTGGCTCGTTGGGGGAATTAAACTGGTCTATGACCAACTGACCGAATGCAGAGCAAAAACTGCGCTTAGTTTCACACACAATTTTATGGCTCTCAGTTTTTGCATTTGTGTTGTACACACACACACACACACATTCGCAAGCTAACACATACACAATTGCACGCACACACACACAAACACGCACATTCGCACACAATAATATTTCGAGCTTTTCTTTTTTGGCCACACACCACAGCAGCCACGTGAGTTGCTCGTTTGCCTGTTGGTTGTGCATAAATTGTGGTGTAAATATAGCCCCACCCACCATCGTGTCCGCTCGCCCACCTCTTTCTCTCCCCGTCCCGTCCCGTCCCGCCCGTCTGTATGTCAGAACAATAAACAACGTGACTTATCACATTGCGTAACTTGTGATTTAATTGGATTTATGCACACGTACGTGTAGCTCCATTGTGCTGGCGGCAGTGGGCGGGGCTCGTGGAGAGTATTTGCACACATTTTTACTGAAACTCGAAGCGGTGGTGGAAGGGGAGTCGCGATGCATCCCTCTGGGTTGGCACAACGCCCTGGGAGCTGCCATTTCGCAACGCATTCCGACACATCGCAATCGCAATCGCAATCGCAATCGCAATCGGCATCGACATCAACATCGACATTGGCATCGGCGTCGAATTCGCCATCAATTGTGGTTGCGCAAAGTTTTTAATTATGTTTGTGGTTAGCAATTGGATTTTCTTTACATGGAACACGTGACAGATCCACAAGTTATGGCCATCCGATTATATACTCGCACATAAACATATTTGCCCCAGCGCATGCTCGGCCTTTATTCATATAAGGTATATGTTTGAAAATACAAAAATATGGTAGACTAGCTTTGTGAAGAAAAAGCTGTGCTAGACCATGTAAAATATATATGCATACAGCTCGATTTATCGAACCAGAAAATGAATCTGTCAAGGCCACACTGAGTGAACGGTATCTAACAGCTGAGTGTGTTCAACTTTAGCATTATTTACTTGTCCTTGCTGTTGTTTTTGTCACGCTGTTTAATATTGCATTGCAGCTATTAAGGGTCCGGCCAGAGCAGTTGCTCGTCAATATTTGTCGTGTAGCAGCAAGATGTGAGGAGCCGCCACTGCGCTGTGCGTAGGTGAATCAAATGCGAGCGAGCCAACACGGCGTATGCGTAATTATAATTATGTAATACAAACAACGCAGAGCTCACAGCGTACACAGCATAGAGAGTCGAGCGCACATACAGAGGCGCACAGAGAGAGCGACACAGAGAGAGAGAGAGGGAGGGAGGGAGATACACAGCTGGTCTCCCATGCACATGGCTGCCATTTTAATTAGCATATAGAGCATCACGCATACGCCGTGTAGGCCGGACTCAATTTCAGGCACTTGGCATTTGGACATGCCAGTTATAATTGTTCAACAGGCTTAAACAGACAACGCACAAGTGGGAGTGGAGTTGGGAGCTGGGCGTGGCAGGGGCTGAGGCGGCTCGGGTGTGGGACGCGAATGGGGACAGCACGACAGTTGCGCATTCAATTAACGCAGAATACACATGCATTTACACATACATATGTGTGCACACAAACACTCACACACACACACACACACAGTCACAATTGGGCCAAACAGATTCTCGCCTCGACCCGCTCCGCTAATCCGCGGTCTGCCACGTGCACGATTATCGAGACGCTTCGCTCGCTCTTTGGATATTCGTTTTTCGGGCGCCAGCAACATGCTCTCCCCGCACCCCGCACCCCGCACCCCTCGCGCTCTTCTTCTGCTCCTGCTGCTGCTGCTGTTGAATTACCCCCAGCCAGGCAGGCGAGTGTCAGTGTCTGTGTGAATACATAATTAAACCATTCACAGTTTGAGCATTTAAATTAAATTATGGCGGCAAGTGTTGAAGTTCCTCGTTTTCCACGACAGCAAGAGGACCGAGGGGACCGAGAGGGGCAAGTAGGAAGCGAGGAAAGAGCGGCCGCTGCAAATTGTGTGCGCCACTTAAAGGCATATCGAACTTTGTTAATTGACAGATGCTAATTATTACCTAATTATAATTTATGTGCCGCTCAGTGTGGGCCTCTCGCCCGAGTCGCCCAAGCCCCGTGCGTTGTGATAGTTGCGCAGGTGAATCCGGTTTGAAACCCTTCTGAATTTGCATGAAAAACTAATCTGCTGAGCAAACGTAATTAAAGCCCAAGCGAACCACAGCTGAATGTGCTCGGGCCCTTGTATCAATTGCAGTTTAGACTGAATACTTCCATGGAATCCGCTGCTGGCTCTGCGACTGACTAAAGCGGCCAAAGCGGAAGTCACAACTTTCCACAACTCGCTGAAAGCCGCCTCGTTGTCTAGGTAGAGTAAGGGGGAGCGGTGGAGGGGAGGGCAATTGCACGAATAGTTGGGCAAATGTTCAACGAGCTACAGAAAAAAGGCGAAAAAAGTCCAAACTAAAATCGGAAAAATAAGTGAGCTGAATATACCCGAATGGACGAACGAAAAGTTCTGCCTGGGTCAAAATATGAAAAGTTTACGTCGAGTGGTTCAGAGTGGAGCTGCCCATTACCCCCTGTTCTCCCTCTACTAGGTTGCAGTGTGCGGTGAGGGGGTAGAGCCCTTTTTGTGATTAGCATAAAACTGCCAAAGTCTGTGCAGAGGCCATAAACATTCGTACAGCCGAGACACACACACACACACACACAGACACACCCAAAACTGGACGCTTTTCGGTTTTTAAATACCCAAAAATATTGTTACGAGTGCAGCGCACACATATGCAGAGCACAGCTGTAGTTTCAGCTCCCAGTGCCCGTTCTATTCCCATTTTCCGACTTAGTTCCGATTCGAATCCAGCTGAGTTCGGGCTCACAATGCGCCCAATGGGCCGTTGGCTCATGTTTGCATGTGTTGCGCACTTGTTGGGAGGCTTAGTGTCTACCTTACTCCCACATGCACGCAGTCACAGGCCACACCACATACACACATACACACACACACACTCATGCAGTTTTTTGGGCTCCGGCCTCGGTATTTGGCAAGCTAAACGAGTTTAGTTGGCCAAACATTATCATAACTTGGTCGTTTGCAAGCCGCAATGGTGTAATCGTTTCATTTTTAAAACGTTTTCGGCATTTTTACGCCACACGCTCACAGTCACACACACACATACACAGGAGGAAAACAAGTATAGAGAGCTAAAGCCAAGCGTACTCGACAGTGAGATACCACTTACCCACGTCACACACAATATAATAGTCACCTTCATTATAGCTTGCTGTAAATTACAATTAAAGTTGTGTACGTGGCATGCAATGTTTAAAATAAAACTGATTTGCGTATGGGCAATTAATACTTATCAGCAATACATACAGGAATACATACCTTACATAGTATGGCACACCTCATTTTACCGATTTCATACATTTGCAGAAAATGAATATACCGCGTTCACCCGGTTTCAATGGGTGAACGGTATAATGACTGCCTTTCCGTTCATTATTCTGATGTCCGGCTGTGAGTAACAATTTCTGTCGAATTTCATGTGTGGGCCGAAAATGCTGCATAATAATAAACTTTCGCTTTCTGCAAGTGGTCTGCAGTATGGTACCTGCGGCTTAATTCCCGGCCCGGCAAACGATTAGTTTGCAGTTCTCCGCTTCGCAAGGGCGCCTCCAGTTGTCCGTCGTCAGGCTTAACCCCTTGCCGACATCACCTGGACTCACGCCATGTTATTAATTGCGTATTTCTCGTGTGCTGCGCGCGTATTGGAAGCAGAGTTGAATAAAAACGCCTATTAATTATAGTTTTGTCAAGCCCCCTCTGGCCATGCCTCACCTGCATCAAATTATGGGACCCGGGGGCGTTGAAATGACTTCATTCCATACATCAAAGTAACCGTGTGCGTGTGTCTGTGTGTCTGTGTGTGTTTGTGTGTATTTGAAATGGAATTAATTCAATGCGCTTAAATTTCACGTCTATTAGTCTCTCGAGGTGCGACGCCAGTTTCTAATTTCCATACATTTCCGCTACCCTGTGTGATTTGTGCTTGTGGGGTATCATGAACTCATAGGCAAGCTTGTAAATAGTATATAAAGTAACTTGAGAACGAGAAAGCAGAAGCAGCCGAATAGGATATCTGGAAGTTCATTACTAAATTGCTTTATTTTTTCACTCATTTTTCCGTCACGTTCTTCCTTCCTTCAGGTTTTGGTGTGTTTTTGTATCCTGTTGACTCCTCCTGCGTTTGGTATGTGCCGTCCAAAGCGCCAAGCAATTAATTTTGAATTTTAATACCCCAAAGTCACTGAGCGCGCACTTATACACTCACACTCTCGCATACAGACTCACACGCACAGGCCGTGACACACATACACAGCACAAAGTGCAGCTCCTTTATGTGTTGGCTTATGTTTTCCATTTGGTTTCCTGAATGAGAAAGAAAGTTGTGTATCAGAGGGGGGCGCCCTCCCTTCGAGGGGCAACTGAAGGGAATTCATTGCAAATTGAGACGGTGACCTTCGGCACACAAGTTTCTGACATGAGTCACATTAAAAGCAGCAGAAACAACAGCAGCAGCAGCAGCAGCAGCGGCAGCGGCAGCAATAGGAACAACAACAGCCACCGGAAGCGGAAACATCGCAAAATGTCAAAGGCACAACAAACAGGGCGCACAGAAAACCATTAGGCGACACAGTTTACTAGGTCAGCGGAGGGATGGGAGGGGTACGGGGTGTGGGGAGAGGGGTGCACACTCCTTGCAGGTGGCGGGGCAATAAAAACACGAGGCAGGCGAGGCGAGTGCCAGCCATTAGATACGGCGCGTGGCAAATGGCAAGTGGCAAGTTGTGCAAACAGTTTTAAAGTGTGACCCAATAAGACAAAGTGGAAATTTAATCAACAAAAAGACGTTAAAACAGTTAAGTAGACAAACAAACTCTCTCCTTGCTCTCTGCGGAGAGACTTCAACTCTGACCCGCAAGTGTCCCAACAGTTTTGGCCGGCAAATTGAGACAATGAAAAGCCCGTAATTTATTGTGTGGCAGCGCTAATTGCAAAAATAAAACATGATTTATGGCTGACGGCGATAAAATGCCACAGGCAGCTGCCTCAGGGACTCTGTAGGCTCAGCAACGCGTGTGTGCGAGTGTGGGGTGCTGTGTGTGTGCCAAGAAAGTTAAGTTCTACCACATGATGTGCGCCCAGACTGCACTTGAAGAAAAGCCTAGCTTATAACCAATAGAAAAATCTGGCAGATACGACTTACTTTTGCTCAGTTGGAAATCACGTGTTCTTTGTCAGGAAGAAATTACTTTTAACCTGCTTTAAACTAGTTAAGTTTCTTAAATTGAATTTCCGTGTTATTTTTCTGAGTGTACTCAGGGGATTCCGAGCGAGTATTGAAGGCAGGCAGTGGCAGCAAACAATGAATGCGTGCGCTGCCAGCTCCACTGGCTCGTCCCTCGTGCAAGGAGTTCATTTTATGGCTAGACGCTGGCCAATTGTTTGTAGATAATTGCTATGCGAGCGGCTTTTTAAGTGAGTTGACAGCGATGCTGAGCGCGTTAATGATCTCAATGATGATGAAGATGATGATCGGGATGAGGATGAGGGTGATGATGATGATAAGTGTGTTAGGCAGGCTGCCGCTGTCCAGCCAATGGTTTGGAAGCGAATCAATCACGCACACATAGAGCCTAGTGCAAACAAGTTGTTGTCCACTTATTTGGGACGGGTCGGAAAGAGTGTTGAGGGAAACTCTACTCCTCCACTCTACCTCACTTCTTCTCTTATACCTCTTATTGCTCCTCCTCTCGTCTAGCACTTCTGCTGACACAGTCATTGGCAGAGCAAAAGCAAAGCTCATCATTATGGCTCATTAGCAAAGCAATTTTTGTGTGTTACTCGTATCCCTTCCCCGCCTTCCCCCTGCTCCACCACCTTCTTCTGCTTCTCCCCTTGGCCTGTTCGTGTTGGCTATATTGAATGCTGCTAATTTGCACATAAGCCGCTTGGGGCCCTCGTGCATAATGCGAAATCTCTTGCCGACAGAACTTTGCCGGGGCACTAACTAAGCTCCCATAAGCACCAGGCACGGGCACGGGCACGGGCACGAGGCAGAGCCTAATCCAACTGCTTATTACATACACATGTTTAGGCGCCTGAAAGTATGCCGTACACACACACACACACGCACACTCGCAACTATCAGAAATAGCAGAACAGCAAATAGTTGTGCTCCACTGAGACTGAGCTCAACTCAACTCAACTGAACGGAGCTCATCTCGTCCCATTGATTTTTAGCTGCAATTCAGGCGGGAAGCAGGGGGGGGGGATGGGGTCGACAGGTCGAGCCGCGGGCTTAGGCAGCACCAAAAATAATTAACCGCAAATGCAGAAACAAAAATCTGCCAACATCAACACAAAACCAAACCAAACAGAAAACAGAAAAGAATAAACGACATTTTGTTCGTTTGGTGTGCTGAAACTTGGATACTCTATGGGGGATAATGAGGTTTTTATATATAAAGAAATATAAACTTTAGTTCTGAAATATCTACTGATCGAGAATGGCTTTATGCAATGGGTATGCAACTGTAATAGGAATATAAAGATTTCTTTTTGTCTCCTACTTTGTAGCCAAAGCTTGGGTACAAAGCAGAAAGGGCAACTAACGGACAACGAGCATAGCAGAGAGACAGAGACAGCGGCAGCGACAAAGAGTAAGAGATAGAAGCTTTTACAGGCGACTTTCCATTCAACGGGAACGGCTTAATGTCCCGGCGAGCTCACATGAGGCGGCATCTGTCCATTATTTGGTACATTAAGAGCTGGGGCACACACACACATGCGCACACGCACATACACGTGCACGTACACGTATGCATGGCTTCATTGTCTGCAACAACTGCAACTGTTGCGACTTTTAATGTCAACGAAGGTAGCTCCCTCTGCCTCCTCTTCCTGCCCGCACATGTTGACGCTGGCAACCGCAGCAACAAATGTGCATAGAGGCAGCAGCATCCTGTTGCCGCTCATTATGTGTAATGGCTGCAGCATGGGGCAGGCGGAAAGCGGCAGCCAGCAGGCGGCAAGCAGCAAGCAGCAAGCAGCATCATCAACTGCCGTCTGCCGTCTGCTGTCTGCCTTCTGTCGTCTGTTGTCTGCCGTCTGCCGAGCCGAGTCCAAATGCCAACACTGCGCCCAAAGAGGAAGTCATGAATGCAAGCTACCTGCACATTTGCCCATTCGCACATAATGCCAGGGCTACTGCCACAATTGCTGCAGCTTGTTGTGGGCTTGACCGCGGCCACCGCACACCACCAGTAGCAACAGCAGCGTCAACAGCGCAGGAAAACAAAGAAAATTGAAAATTGAAAAAATTGCAAATAACCACTGTGCAGGGAAACTGCTTAATTATCTCAGCTAGAGCTGCTTGCAGCGTTTTAAATTTAATCGATCGACCATACGCGCACACTGTTCCATGTATATATTTAAAATAGGTTAAACTTTTAGAGAAATCGCAGTCAATCGGCAAAAACTACGCGTCGATAAAAACTCTACAAAAATAAACATTGAATAAAAGCATATTCGGTGTCAATATAAACATTTTTCACTCAGGTAAATGAAGTCTCTTTTATGCATTTAACAGGTTTTGCGTGTTGCTCTTTAAATTTATCTTTAATTAGTCCTAAAAGTATTTGCCAAACTAAATCTGATTTCTCCTTATCTTCTCTTGCAGCATGGACTACACTTCTCTACTCTGCTGCGGCCTGGCTTTTGTTTTATATTTGAATACGCTTAACGCCGGCTTCGTCTATGACGACAGGTAAGTGTAGAAGAAGAAGGAGAAGAAGGGATATGTATGTATTCATCTTTAAGCGTTCGGCTTAAACACTGCCACAAACCCACACCTATGCCCCTCTCTTGTCCCCCTCGATTGTCGCGAAAAGAATCAAGAGAGAAGAACACACTGAAATTGGGTTGCCTTAGGCAGAGGTGGGTGTGGGCCATTTTACTGCAATGGAATTTCAGTGGTACTTAAAATCGAATTTGGAGCTAGCGCAGGGCCGGGCAAATGCCACTGACTGGCTGACAAGGTGCTCCAGCGACTTTGTGCGGCATTAGAGTGGCATTTGTTTATGTGAACCACCGCAGCAAGGACAAAAACAACAACAACAAGAGCAGCAACAACAACGGCGGCAACAGCTTGATATAGTAGGAGCGTACAAGCTGTGCAGGTTTCCGCTGTTCCTGTTCCTGTCACGAACACCACGCCAAAATCCTACAAAGTCCTACCTGCTGTGCGTGCAGTGTGCAGAAGTGTGTCCAGATGGAAGCCTGCCTCACGCGTCGCCTGCCTGACCCCGCATCCCGCACCTCCCTCCTCCTCCTGCCACTCCTCGCCACTCACAACTGGGCCAATGATGTTGTTCCTGTCGTTGTCATTGCAACGCTGGCGAAAGCCTGATGATGCCATCAGTGACAACACAGAGACGCTGCATCATGCCCCCACAGTTGGCCCAGGGCTGAGCGCATAGGCAGAAGCGTGTGGGGCGTAAGGCAAAAGTGCAAAATTATGCGACCAGCTGTTCTCTTCCTCTTCCTTCACCACGTTCTTCCCTTCGTTGCCGAGCACCTGGAGTTAACCCAACAACAGTCGCCGCCTTACTCAACGCTCTGAAATGTGTGCCGAGCAAATTATTGGGCGGAAAACGAACGTCAACAATGGCCAAAAGATACATTCTGTGCTGAAGAGATTGAAGAAATCCTTTGCTGCCTCTCTTTTATTTGGTATTCGGAATGTCTTTCTGGCATTATCGGCTTTGATTTTGGCTTAAATTTATCTCTCTTTCCAATTTTGAGATTGATAACAAAAGCAACTTTAACGCATCTGCTGAATTCCAAGTCTACTCGAGTTGTTTGTATTGATGCGATTGAGAGCAAAGCTATAGATAAGCAAAACTTCATTTGCCTAATCGCTTTGCGCGATCTTTGTCTACTCCCACGATTTATATGCTAATTCTCTTGTTTCTTGCAGACGCGCCATTCTGGGAAACGCAGACGTATCCGGCGCGGCGACCTGGCAGCGCAGCTTCGCCAATGACTTCTGGGGGACGCCACTGACGGACAGCGGTTCGCACGGCTCCTGGCGGCCCCTGTGTGTGCTGAGCTTCAGACTGAACCACTTGATGGCCGGCGGCTATGTGCCGTGGGGCTTTCATCTGGTCAACAATCTGCTGCACTGCGTGGCAACGGCGCTGGTGGTGCGCGTCGCACGCACACTGCTCGCCTCCTTCTGGGCCGTACTCGCCGCCGGGATTCTCTTCGCGGTGCACCCCATCCACACGGAGGCCGTTGCCAGCGTGGTGGGGCGTGCGGATGTTGCCGCCTGCGTCTGCTACCTGCTCACATACCTCAGCTATCTGCGACACATGCGCTGGCGCGAGTCCGCCGACCCGCGCCATTGGTTCGCCCTCTCCGCGACGTTGCTCTTCGCGGTAGCCGCGCTGCTCTGCAAGGAGACGGCCGTCACGGCGCTGCTGGTGTGCGCTGCGTTCGATGTCATACGCGGACTCTCTGGACATGTGGATAAGGTGAGCATGCGAAATCCTGCTGCCAGAGTGAGTGCGCCTCCCTACCCACTTATTCTCTCTCTTTCTCTATCTCTCCATGCAGCAACGCCTGCGTTCGCTTTGCATTGTACTAGGCGCACTTGCCTTCTGCGTCTACTGCCGCCTTGTCGTGGTGCCTGGTCCACAGGCCGCGTTCTCCAGCGCAGACAATCCCATAGCACGCACAGCCTCGGCGTGGACGCGACTACTGACGTTTCTGCATCTGCCCGTGGTGAACTTCAAGCTGCTGCTGCAGCCGCAGGTGCTCAGCTTCGACTGGGGCATGGACGCGTTGCCGCGCGTGACGACACTCTGGGATCGTCGCAACGCGCAAACTGTCTGCTTTTTCTGCCTGCTACTGGGCATCGCCTGGCGCAGTTGCAAGCAGCTGCTGCTGCACAGCACCGGACTTTTCGAGAGCGCAGGCAGTAGCATCGGCGGAGGCGGAACCTATCCCCAGTATCACATACAGAAGGTGGGCCGCAAGTCGCGCGCCAAGCGAAAGCGACTGGCCAGCAACAACAACAACAACAATAGCAACAGCAGCAGCAAGTACCAAGCCTATGAGGCAGCCTATCACCAGCAGGACGCGCTGCCGTGCAGTGACTGCAACAACAACAACAGCAACGGTGTGTACGTTTACGGAGACGGAGCAAGCGGACAGCACCACCTCGTGTCGCTGCACAAGGTCTTTCGGGGCTCGCGCAGCAGCAGCAGCTGCAGCAACAGCACCACCGCCAGCAACAAGAGCAGCGGCAGTAGCAGCAGCAGCGCCAGCTCCAGTTCCAGTTCCAGCTCCAGTTCCATATGTGGCTCCTTGGATGCACAGCTGAGCAGCTCGTCGGAGTACATGCTGGGCGGGATGACTGAGGCTGCGCGCAACGCCTGCATCCTGCTGATGTCCTGCGCGTTTCTCACCCTGCCCTTCCTGCCCGCCAGCAACCTGTTCTTCTACGTGGGCTTCGTCGTCGCCGAGCGCCTGCTCTACTTGCCCAGCGTAGGTTTCTGCCTGCTGGTGGGCTACGGCGTCTCGAAGCTGCTCGCTTGCAGCCACCTGCACGGCTCGAAGGCTCGCTGCGTGCTGTTGCTGGCGTTCAGTGTGCTTCTGGCCGCGATGAGTCTGCGGACTGTGCGCCGCAATGAGGACTGGCGAGACGAGGAGACGCTCTTCAGGAGCGCCGTCACGGTCAATCCGCCAAAAGGTAAGCCGCACTTTCAGCCAACCACGCAGGCAGACCTCGCTCAATTCTGCATACATTCACAGCACTGGGCAATCTGGGCAGTGTACTGAGCTCGCAGGCGCGCTACGAGGAGGCCAAGCAGGTGCTGCAGGAGGCCATCAGATACAGGCCCAACATGGCGGACGTGCACTTCAATCTGTGAGTACCGAGTTTGTCTAGTCGAAGCGCCCAAGTAGACCACTTAGCGCCCATTTGGCAGCTGGTTGAAAAGCAATCTGAGTGCCTGCTGACTGTACAGTGGAAACCCTTGACCCTTTAGGCCCATTGCGGCGTGGTCAGTTGGGACACTCGAACTCTGCTCTGTGACTTGCATTCCTCAGGGATCACTGTATTAGCCAGCATCCTGTCCCACATGGTACATGCGACACACACGTATACAGACGCACAGACATGCAGCGCTTTCCACGCTTCAAGTTCTCAGATAAATGGCAGCTTTTTGCCAGCCAGCGTCAGCCATTTTCATTATCTCTGTCTGTTTTTCCTGCAGCCTGGATGCGCATTTAGTGCGACCATTTTGCAAGCCCAAGGCTTCGCTGCTATAATGCACTCCCACAGCCCCAGTTGCCTGCTCGGAGAAACACAAGCAGAGGAGGAGCACAGAGTGCGAGAGCGCGTAATACAATGCCGAACAAGCTGTCAAATGAAGCCCATTTTGTTGTTTTCCGCCAAGAGCAGGCAGCAGAGACAGAGGCAGAAGCAGCAGCAGCAGGGAAATTCCTTCTGTCCCCGCGAGCAGAGAAAGAAAACTATGCGCATTTCATGCTGCTCACTTTTTCATAGCATACTTTCCAGCGCAGCATTCACACTCCGCCTAGAGATCTGTCCGCTGCGTCGTTCCGTTTCTTTCCGTTCCATTCCGTTCGTCTGTCAACGTCTGACAAAGTCTGTAAACGTGCTGTTTTGTCTGTTGTCTGTCTCTCTATCCCTCTGCCCCCCACTGAGTCTGTTTGTAGGTCTGTCGGTCTGCCTGTTTGTCTGTTCGCATTGCATTTTGCTCATTGCGCATATTTCGCAGCGATGCAACGCAACGCGACGCGACGCGACGCGATGCGACGAGACAACATAACGGCAAAGAAAAGCCAGCAGCAGCGACAACGACAACAACAACAAGTGTTATAACTGCAGTAGGAAAAGAAGTGAAAAACTCTACGTGGAGTTGCGCTTTGAATATTCAGTGCATCATTTTTTATACACTGCAGAGAAATTTCTTTTCCATCAGTAAACAAATGACGATCTGCAAGTCATAACCGGCAGTTGGTCTAGCGGTTAAGATTGCCAAGATTTCACCAAAGTTCTTCAATGAATTTCAAATGCAGCTGACGAGCTTTTGGCGAATGCCATTGGAATTACGGGCAGTGTATTTAGACTTCAGCATTAGAACCAGTTTGTTGCTCCTGCTCGTTTCCCTTTTTTCGCTGTCAGCGAATAGTAGGGCTGCGTCTTGTCGCATGCCAGATTATTGCATGTATTTTGGGCTAAGAACCAGCTGGAACGAGCGCCAGGCACAGTAGCAGGCAAGCAATGAAAATGAACCGCTGAACCACGTCCCGGCTAATGTCAAAGTACTCAAAGTCAATGGTTCAGAAGCAGGTCACATTGCTAAGGCTGCTGTCGTACGTGTACTGCGCTCCTGTCGAACAAAGAACGCGAGTATTAGCCGCAGGATAAACACTTAACTGGCCCGAGAAACCCTTCAACATGCATGCGAGAGGCAGAGAGATAAGAGGACAGAGAGAGAGAGAGAGCAAAGCGGACTGCGCGACAGACCACTGTCATGTGACAGCTTTTGCCCCTCTCCCCATCACTAATCGAAAATCAATGTTGTCAGGACAACCGCAGCAGCAGCAGTAGTAGTAGCAGAAAGTCTGTTCCTTCGTTGTGCGGATTTTCGCTGCTGCTCACGCTCCGAGGGATAAACAGCTGTTTGCACATTTATTATTTACTGCGATCAAGCCGTCAACAGCGAGTGCTACCGGCATTCGGAATTCGACGCGCTGCTGTCTCCCACGCTCCTCCTTCCTGGGCAACCCTAGCTACCTAGGCCAAACTGATAGATACTGCATTCACCGTGTGTTTACTACCAATGTTTGCATAGAGAGCTGTGGCAATACACTAAGCAAAATTATCGATCTCAAAGGAGCATTTATTTCTGATTAACATAATCTCCCAACATTTTCCAATGCTCTTAAGCCCATACAAATTGAGTGGAATATTTGCTTAGTTTACACCCTCAGGCACACATGTTTTTCGCGCTGTGTATGTGACTGCTGGCAGCCCCAGGAACGTTCCTAACAACCAAACATTGAACACCAAAACCAGAAATCACTGAACTGTGTAATTTGATTTTTTCTACCTTTATGCCACGTCCGTCAGACAGTTGTTATTGTTGCTGTTGCTGTTGCTGTTGCTATTGCTGTTGACAGCTGAAACGTTCCTTTCTCCCGCCTGTTCTCCTTTTTGCTTTCGATTTAGCTTGTAGTGCAGCTGAAAGCAGTTTCAGTCGAGGAGAAGAAGCGAAGCTTGACCCGCTTTAAAAACCAACTGTAGTTACGCGCAAACTAATTACATAATTCTGAGCAAGCTTTGGCTCTTATCCCCCGCCATTCCCACCATCCCCGCCTTGTTGCGCCTTTCACTTACAGTCGACTGTCAGGCTACTTGACAAGTTTCTAGGCGCCGTCAAGTGCCAAGTTGCAAGTGGCAAGTGGCAAGTGGCGAACGGAGAGTGGCGCTGCCGCAGGGCGCTCTAATTAGATCTCAAGTGCGCGACAAGTTCAGCTGCTGCAGAAGTCTCTCGCCCATTAACATTGCGGACACTTTCGCTTTCACTTTTCTCACCCATCGCTCTCGCTCTTCCTTCACAGGGGCATCCTGCACCAGAACCAACAGGACTACATGTCAGCCGTTGAGTGCTTTCAGCGCGCCATCAAGTTTCGTCCTAGCCTGGCAGGTGAGTGCATCCATCAATGGACACAGCCAATTGCCGCTGCGGCATACTAAATGTTCTCATTCAACTGCTTCCCTCTGCAGTGGCATATCTCAACCTTGGCATATCATTTATTGCACTGGGCAAGCGCCAGCAGGCCATTGAGATACTGCAGCTGGGCTCCACGCTGGACGGCGCCGTGGTGAGGGATCGCAGTGCCCACGACCAAGCGAGGATCTCGGCTTATCTGCAGCTCGGAGCACTTTACGTCGAGCAGGGCAAGCTGCAGCGGGCGCTGGCTGTTTACCGCGAGGCGCTGTCCTCACTGCCTGCACTGCTGCACCAACGCGAAGTGCTCTATCAGCGCATTGGCGACGTGTTCGGCCGCCTGCAGCAGTGGGACGAGGCCGAGCGACATCATCGCGCCGCCTTGGAGCTGCAGCCCAACCAGGTGGCAGCGCATATCTCCTACGGCATCACGCTGGCCAGAAACGTAAGTGCGATGCAAGTTGCTTCTCTGTGAAGCTTTAAGAGTCTCAAATCGAATGTTTCCCCTTGCAGAGCAGTCGCGCCTCGGAGGCGGAGATGTGGTTCAAGCGCGCACTGAAACTGGCGCCGGAACAGGCCAGCGTGTACCATCATTACGGTGAGTACTGCTCACACTGATTGTAAGCTGCTGTCAATCATACTCATTTCCTCCTTTCTATACCCTTCAGCTGAATTCCTGACACTGCAGTCTCGGCACCACGAGTCCGTTGTCTATCACCGACGCGCTGCAGAGCTGGCACCCACGGATTACGCCTTGGTGGTTGCAGCAGCGACTTCATTGCGGCTGCTTGATCGGAAGGTGGAGGCGGAGCTCTGGTACCGCAAGGTAAGTGCGATCTATCGAACTGTTGATCCTCAATGCAGTTGACTTAAAAGCGTTTCTCCTTTATACCACAGGCTGTGGCCTTGAGACCTGATGACGCCCACGCCCACACCAATCTGGGTGCGATTCTGCATCTGCTCGGGCGCACAACCCACGCGGCAGCGAGCTATAAGGCAGCGCTGCGACTGCAGCCCGGCGATAGCATCACCCTAGGTAACCTGGCCAAGCTGGGGGTCACGAATGTCTAGGGACCGTTAATTAGCCACTTGGCAGAGAAGAATGGAGCGGGGAAAAGTTATTTTTATAGACGCCGGAGGCCGGATAACTCTACAGAATTTATACGAAGGACTTCGATACATATGTATATCATTAGCTGGCAGCGTGTAAATATCTAAGCAGCGACCAAAGAAACGGAAGAAAAGAAGTGAGAAGCAGAGAAAGGAGTGGTTAGAAGAGAGGGAAGAGAAGAGACAGAGAGAACAATAATTAAACTACCTAAAGATTAAGAGAACCCGAGAACGGACGCAGGTGCTGTACAGTGAATATACCAGTAGCAAAGGATCAAAGGAGGATCGATAAGGATAGCGATAATGATAACGATAACGATAACTCATATGCTTATTATTATTATTGTAAATTACTGTAAATACGAATATCGAGCATGCAGATATATATGTGTTCACGCATGTGTACATGTGTATATGTATGTGCATGACTGTATATTGACTATGCCTATCAATGTGGTGGCTTCGGATCGTTTTGCGTTGAGTGTACATTTTAGCTAAGCAAATACGAATCTATAGGAAAGATAAATATGATTGTAAACAATGAGAGCAGAAGAAAATACATATATATATATATATATATATAAAATTAAAGAGAAAACCTATTTGAAAACACAAATAAGCCGCCGCATTTTTATTCCCTCCTAAGCTTCTGTTTATTCGACCCGCAAGGAGACACAAGGAGTTGTGAGCCCATAATTGCGACCACTTTGCCCGAAGCGCCACTTGCAGCGCATTTGAGCACAAACTATACCCATGGCAGAGGAAATATTTTCAGTGCTTAACGGCTTAAAGTCTCTTGAACCATTTTCATTCCCCTCCCTCAGTCACAATCCGCTACCCTGGCCAAAGAACAAACACAATCAGTGTCAAAATTTTCGACCAGGACGAAGACGAAGTCGAAGTTGGAGGCGGAGGCGGAGGCGGAGTCGAAGACGTAGACGGTGGAGGTAGACAGAGGCAGCGTCTTTGCCTGCTGCAGCTGGTGGCAGCGGCACTTGAGCCAAAGCCACACCACAACAAGAAATAAAGCGTTGTGTCTTATGCCAACTAAATCGCAGGATTATGAATTACAATATACTTGACAGCCAGGACTACTGCTGTCAGGACAGGACGCAGTGTGGGCTGCAGCTCCATCCAGTCCCGGCTCTAGCTCCAGCTCCAGCTCCAGCTGCAGTCATAATATTGCCACAGCTAATGCAATGGCTGCTTGGCTGGCTAAATGGCTGCTCCAGGGACACAGTGCAGTAAGTGGGAGGGTGGTAGGAGGGGCAGAGGTAGCGGTGGAGCCAAGCACTGCGGCTGATGCTGCAAAACGATAAAGGTGATGACTTTTGACATGCAAAGGCGAAGGGGACGAAGGGAAAGTCCCGACGAGCAGCAGTGCCAATTGGTTGGCGGCATGTTTGCTGTTGTCGTTGTTGTTCCTGCTGGCGGGCAGTGAACGTGCACAAGAGCAGCAGCTCCGTGGCACACAGATGCTTGTATCAGTCAACCGGGCAGCTACTCAGTCAGTCAGTCAGACTGGCAGTCGGAGATGCTCTTGCTCTGATCCACACAGAGTGAGAAAAAGTGAAGAATGAATAATCTTTGAACAGTAGACCAAAAAAAGAAATGATTTTAAGCTTATTATTTTTTTTATGCAGCTTTCATTGAGCCAGAAGATAGATTAAGCTTGCACCAAATATATTATTTTACGAGCTGTACTTACTGCAAGCTAACGCTTCCCTATTTTTCTCAGTGCTTCTGCCGCCTGTTACGGTGTGGCATTGTGTCATCATCCGCTTTTGACGGCGCCACTTTGTTGCAGCAGGTCTGGGTTGGGCCGGGCTGAGTTGGCCACTAAATGTGCTCACTAGTTGCCCGGACGAGTGCTGCTCACTAATTGCAGACGCCTGTCTGTCCCCGAGAGTCCCGCTCGCGGTCCCCTCCCAGGTCCCGTCCCCGGTCCAACCCAGTCTGGGCCATTGACGCGATGCCTTTCTTACAAGAGACTCGTTAGCTTTGCGGGTGAGGCTTGGATAAGGATGAGGTCGGAGACAGCGGATGAGGATGAGCAGTGAGTGGGCGCGCTAATTACTGACAGGCTCCGCAGTGAGCGAGCGCGGATTTATGACAAGGCGACGTCAACGTCAACGTCAACGTCAGCGTCAACGTCACCGTCACCGTCGCCCCACTCGGCCAGCACTCATAGCTGCATTCTCTGAGTGCACAGCGAGATAACTGCTCGACTGCTCGACTACTCGACAGTCTTTGGCTCACCAGACAATAACCGGGAATTGCTCTTCGGCTGAGTTGAAAGTGAGAGCTGGTCAAGCCCCGCCCGCAACTCCAGGTGCAGACATGAGCGTGGGCGTCATAAAGAATTATTTATTTTATAATATAAAATATCATATGATATATATAGTAAAATATTTAGAAATATATATAATATTGCTTAGTTAAATATAATTAATTATGTATAGTTTGGGGATATTAAAAAGCTCAGCGCATTGAAATAAATCAAATATATATTAAATTAATACCCACAGATGTTTAAGAAAATCTGTGAATATTGAATCCATAGTGACACCCTATCGATTCCATTCCTCTATCCTCTACCCCTAACTCACATTGGAGCAACACCCCTGGTCCATCTGTTGGACTCAGCTGGCAAGCGCAAAGCCCAATGCAACTAATTCCAGCTAATTATGGCCCCTGGGCTGGGCAAAAAGTGTTTGATGTGAGTGTATGGCACAGCAGAGATATATCCACACCCACATCGAAGCTTCAACATACACACACACACAAACAAGAGAAGAAAGAGAAAAAGGCGAATGCTCGGTAGTTTTATGTTTTAATTGTGGCTTACGTTTGATTTGGCCAAAGGGCATACAACAGCCATGACAGGCATAAAAACAAAAGCAAACATGCTGGTACATACCACACATAATTACACTCACACAAACACACACACACACTCGCATACACACTCGCATACACACTCGCCACGCACAAGCAGAGACCACTCTTATTTACAAGTGGGTGATGGCAAATCCAAAATCATTTGTTATTTGCACATTTGCCAAGAGGCTGGCAAAAACTTTTGCCGGACTCGCACTTAAATCGCTTTTGATGAGGGTCACTTCAAATGCTCAGGCCTGACCATTTCGGCCACTGGGTGTACACTGAGAGAAACAGTAGTGCCACTTAAAAACGATTGAAAATCAAGGCTGGTGTACTTTATTTGTATAGAAATCGGCAAGTATTACAGCTGGGTCTGTCTTTCCCAACACTCTGTACACAAAAAAAAAAAGAGTCGTAGTTTGAAACTATTTTGAGAAAAGAAAGTTCCTGACTTGCATTAATGTCGGATATGATTGAAAAGAACTGCTAGAATTATGTGGTATATCTATATAATAAAATGCTAATGCCTTAGTTAATTTATATAAGTTCTATATACTTATATATGTTTTTTTAGGTGTAACTACGAGCGTATACACACAAGGATGTCTGTACATATGTAGACATACGTGTACTTTCAACTTTTTACGAATGCTCTACGAAGTTTTGTTTGAAAAAGTGACAGGTACATGAATGAGAAAGAGAGAGAGCGAATCATGGACACATCGCAAGAAATGAGCCAATTAGCTCTTAGGAAAGCAGCTGCTTGCACCATGAATCCTCGCTGAAGCTGAAGACTGGCAGCCCCTGGCGGGATGCAGTCCGACACTTGTGCCAATGCCATTTGAGCTGCTCGCACTCTTGACAAGCTGGCAGCCCAAACGTGACAACGTCAACACTTTTGCATTCGCATAATAATCATATTGCGAATATAATGGCGTGAAACAGCAACAACAATAACAACAGCAGACACGGCGCAGCAGCAGTAAGAAAAACAACAACAACATCAACAGCAACAACAATAAAAAACGCCTGACAGTTGACAGTTGAAGCTGAATCTGAAGCAAAGGCAGAAGCTGGCGCTGTCAGGCCGCGATGTGCTGCTTACAACATACTTTTTGAATACCTCGTACTCGCCAACCCCATGGGGTATATGGGGAACAGTACCGGCTGAAGAACTGCTTAGATACTTAGTTGGGTGTAGGGTATTTACCAGGCGAATGCTTTCAGCTATTTCGCTCCTGCTCTTTGTTTTTTGGGCTCATCCCATTCTGTAATTGCGCAAAAATAAACTGGCTGAATGTGTTTTTGTTGTTGTTGTTGTTGTTGTTGCTGCTGCTGCTATTGCTGCTCTGCTTGTTGGAGCTTCTCGTGCGCCAAATTTCAGAATCTGTTGCATAATTTTCGGGGCGCTTTTTGCTTTTCGACTGTCGCTGGCGCGTGTTCAAGTGTTGACATCACCAGAGCACAGTGAGAACAGGCGGTGGAGGCGGAGGTGTTGGAGGCGGGGGCATGGCGACAATTGCAATTGCAACGACAATTTATGGCATACAAGGACGCAGGATGCAGAAGCAGACGAAGCAGCAGCAGAGGCAGCAGAAGCAGACGGAGCAGACGAAGATACGACTGTCACTTGATGTATTTCACTTCGGGCTTCTGCACAGACAACGTTAATAACAGAAGCAACAACAATGGGCCACTGCCAACTTAATAATATGCAAATTTCATGTGTAGTTTTGTACTTCTGACAATTACAAATCGCCCAGGCAATTCCTCCGTCCGTCCGCCCGTCCGTCTGTCTGTCTTGACCGTTTTAATTAAAGGATGCAAGTTTGGAAAATTATTTTTCTATGCCAGCGGCTTGTGTGGCCGAACAATTAAAAATCAAAATGCCAAATTACACTTATACTACATGCGGCAAATTACACACGAAACACACACTCGCATACTATACACACACTCGAACACGGACACACACAGTCACAGTCGCAGAGGGAAAATATAGAGACATCAGTAAACTAAGCTGACAGTAAAAAGTCCGTCCAAGCGTGTAATTAGAAATTATATCCAATTGCCCTGCGGCCACTCGAGCAACGGCTCCTGCTTCACCTCATCTTCGTTCTCATCCCCCGCTTTGTCTATCCCTTCGGCGCTCTTCTCGTTTCTCTCGATTTTTGGTTTTTCGAGACAGCCACAATGCCTGTGGATTCAATGTGTGGATGCGTGTGTACACGGACAGAAATCGGTAGTTATAACTACTACTACTAAAGTAAACGAAAAAAGAGCTTTTTTGCTTTGGCATTCGCCTAGTTTTTCTCTTACAAACTCTTTTTAGTATTATATAATAGAATTTAAATAATATAAACGCGATTTATTATTTGAAAACAACTTGATCTATATATGTATAAGGTGTCCTTTTGCCTATCCCTAGCTTTAATAATAACTGAGATATATGGTATCCTGAATACGCATTTTAAATGGGTCACTGAATATAGTAAACTTGACTTTAATTCCAAATTTATAATTGACATTCACACAATTCGGATACCTAATTTTGTGCTGTGTATGTGTAACTGTGTCGTTGTGCGAGTGTGTGTTCGCCAGGACACTGCCAACTGATGCTGCAAAATGTTTTAACTGCAGCGGCAGCAGTCTTTCCGGTTGCCGACTGTCTGCTGCCTGCCGCCTGCTGTCGGCTGTCGGCTGCCTATGCCCATTGCCCATTCACCCTTCACCGCACGCCACTCGCAATCGGCCAACCCTTTGGCAGCTGCCAAATTGTCTCTTGTGGTTGTCACACACTGCGTATTAGTAATGCGCCATACGCAGCTTTCCCGCTTGTCGCTCCTCTCTCCTGTCGCTTGCCGCTTGTCGCCTGCCAGTTGTTGGGTGTTTTGTGTCAAGTGTCAATGTCTGTGTTTTCAATTACAAAATGTCAGACAAGTTGAAAATTAAATTCACAGCGCGCTATCGATTTTAGTGCTAAGCTCCCCTCCTCTCGCTCTCACTCTCTCTCTCTCGACTTCTCATTCAGCTCCATCTGGGTCTCTATCCCCGCCTCTCGTTTATTTAACTTTTCCGAACTGCACCTCAATGGGGCGTGCCGAGAGACGCAACAGTGAGCCAGGTAACAAGGTCCCTAGGAATAGCAAGAAGCACAACGTCGACAACGACGAGACTCATAACAAGTGCCTAAGCGAGGGCATCTCCCTCCCCTCTCTCGTACTTTCACCACCACACCCACTCTGACTCCCTCGCCTCTCGCCACCCAAAAAGTTGGAGACATTGTACTCAGACTAAATGGCAAGCAGAGATTAAGCTCGCATGCTCACGTCTGGAGTCAGTTTATAAGTCACTTGGCAAACAAGCTGAAAATGTTTAAGGCGCACTTTGCAGCGCCTTTCCAGTCAAAGAGCTACTTAATAGACGCAACCGTGAAAATCTCTGCGGAATTCCTAATGAACGTCTGCAAGGTGTACGATCAGAATCGAGCAGAATGTGGTCAAAGCTTGACTTTCAATACGCATTGTCGAAAGTCAAAAGAATGCGATTGTGTTCATAGTTCGTGCAAGTTTCAATTTAACCTGCACAGATCAATAGATAACAGATCCATCGCTTCTGAAATTTGCCTCCTAGTAATGCTATAGGAATCACATTGAAATTTTAAAACCGAAAGCTGCTTAGAATCGTGAAACGTATCGCCTTCAGTTGTCTGGAGGGACTGGGAGACTGGAGAGTTGTAGAATGCAGAGTGAACACATTAGGAGCAACAATACATGGAGGACAATCGTTCTGGAGTCTGACAGTGGCGGGGTTGGCGGGACAGACGCGACGGGTTTTAAGTGCCGCTGCAGACTGGAGATGTCCCTTCAGATTCAGCTTTGGACAGGGGAGGCACAGGGGACACAACAAAGCAACATCCTTTGCTTCAGCACACACAAGAGACAAGGAAAAAGAGACAGGAGACAGGGACAGGGACAGGGACAGGAGACAAGAGACAATGATCTGGGCATGGAGTTTGTGGCATGTAGAGTTAACGAATTTGCCGGGGATACAACTCTCTTTGTTTCTCTACTCCTCTTTCGCTCTCGCTCTCGCTCTCTCTTTCTCCCTCGCACACACTGTCATGCAACAGTCGCACATTTTCAACTTTATGGCATTTTATTATTTTTTATGATTGTTTACAAGACAAGCGGCTTTTAGAAGAGCACAGGGGGATGGAGGGGGAGGGGGAATGGTGGGCATGGTTTGGGGTCGCAGTGTTGGGCACATGTTAAAACAAAGTGCTTTTGTTTGGTGACATCAAGTTAAGTACCTGGCCCAGAGCACGAGCCAAGTTGCATGAAAACAAACACTCAGCACGAAGAAGGGATGGGTGAAGTGGTTTCTCTCTGCTTCTGTGTGTGTGTGAAGCAGCCATGTGTATGTGTAAGGGGGATGTGTGTGTGATTCGTGATGCTTGACGTGACTCGAGTTCGTTTTGCATTTGAAATTTGCATTTTTAATGAAAAACGGTTTTAATTGCATGAAATTGTTTGACTTTGTTAAACAGCGAGCGATAGGGGCAAACGGGTAGGCCGGGAGGCAAGGTGGCAAGGTGGCAAGGAGGTAGCTCTGGCTGGCTCTGGTAGCTCTGGCTGGCTCTGATGTGCCGCAAATAAATTCAAGTTGAAGCAGATTCTATTTACACGCCACTGACTATCAACAGGAAACGGATGCAACACTTGGCAGCGCTGCCAACCGCACGCAGCAGAGGCAGCGGCAGCAGCAGCAGCGGTAAAATTATAGCAAGACACGACGTGGCAGAAAAATTGCTGGCGAAACTTGCCGAAAAGTAGCGGCAAACAAACAGAGCAACAGACGCGCAGGGGACGCAGCGGACAGACAGACAAACAAACAGGCAGCAACTGGACGCCAACTGATAGCAAATATGTTCTCAAGTACTTTGGAGAAACGTTTTTAAGCTAGCGACAAAACTTTTACCTCCGCAGCAGCAGCAGCAGCAGCAGCAGCAGGACCAGCACCAGCACCAGCACCACGAAAAGCAAGACCAGGCGCAGAACCGGACTAGGACCAGGACCAGGACCAGGACTGCTGCTGCCGCAACTCCTGCTGCTGCTGCTGCTGCTATCTGCACGCCGCCAATGACTCGTCTTTGACTCGCTAAGCTGCTTAAATCTTTCATGTAAACTTTCACCACTCTTCCCTGCTCATTTCTGCTTCTGGAATGGAATCGAGTCTGGTTGAGACCCGAGTCGATCTCTGGGCCCCGAATTCCCCGCTCAACTTTAATGAAGTCTCTTCTGTTTTGTTCCTGCTTGACAGTACTTTTCGTCTGCTTCCTTTTCTCTGCTCATCTTTGCCATGGCATTTCATTTTTCAAGCCAGCAAATATTTTTCAACAACTTTCCCAACTGTTGCGCAGACAGTGAAAGAAGAAAAGGCATACGGGCGGGGAAGGGGCTTAAGCTGCCACTGCTGCTTGCGTGATAGAAGCAAATTTCCTCATCCGTTTTGGCTGCCTCTGCTTGCCACAGAAGTCAGCTAGATAGAAATGCATGCAACTGCTTAATTGACACACACACGCACCGCCAATTTGTTGCGAATCGAAAAAAGCAAACCGAGTGAAATTTTCAGAATTTATAGAGGCAATCGAGGATGGGATTCGAGCTAGTAGAGTGAAACTAATTTTAGTTACAGCCTCTATTAACTATCTCCAGCTGGGAGTAGTTTATCCGCCCACCCGCGATTTTAGTTCCTTCGAGGAGGCACAGAATATCTTGGGCCTGCACGGGGAGTCCAATTTAATACTTTAACAGCACAATTAACAACAGCCCCGGCACACGCCACTCTCCACATCCCTTTTGATGTGGGTCAACTGTGCGACAATCCCAAACATGCCACAAGCGCCACATCCCAGGGGCATGTTGCCAGTGTTGCATGGTTGAAAAAGTTGCCTCAAGCGAAGCGTCGCCTGTAATTGAAATTACTTCATTAGGCGGCGCGGAATCTTTGTTTTTTTTCGACCCCTTCCGCCTCACCGCCCGGGTGCTTAAGGAGCTTAGTCCGGCGTGCAAATGGATGACACTTGTAATCAAATTGGACGTGCACCATTAAAAACGATAGTGCCACAGTCGAAAGGAACATTTGGCTGCCTCTGACTCTGGCTCTGCCTCTGGCACGGTCTCCACACCGGACCCGGAAGTTGCAGCTACGCTCGAGAGGAGAACCAGCACCAGCAGCAGCAGCAGCAGTTGTAGCTGGCAAACGGCCAGGCAAGTCTTGAACTTTCCGACAATTCCTTCTGCTGCTGCTGTTGTCCTGCTGGGCAATAAAACTAAAACGAATTGAAAATTAAATACAAAATTTATAGCGTTCGCGCGGGTTCTTGTCACGCAGCAGCAGCAGCAGCAGCAGTCGAGCAGTCGAGCAGGACAAACAGCAAACAAACTGTAAACGCAGTAACCCAGACGAGGATTGCAGCGGGATTGGGCACACAGGACGATTGCCCTGGCAGCCACGACACATTCCGTTAGCCTCGGCTGCTGCTCCTGCTGCACTGCAAGAAAGTTCAATGTTGATTTGCGACTTTCAATCTGCTCAACGTAGTGCAGATTTCAAATATGTTCCGAATAACAAATTGGTTAATACAAACTACACAAAGCATACCTATAATTATTTTATCATTATTATATTTTATATTAATATATCAGAACACGTTTTCTCTCCGTGTGCTGCTCGCAATGAGTGAGAATTTGTTGCACGTTGCACATAAATTTCGTGCGACGAATGAGGAGGGTGCAAGCGCATTGGTAGCTGGGCTAAGGGCAGCTTGGGAGACGCGTAGACGGAGATGGGAATGGGAATGGGGCTACGGAAAATTAATATTTATTCGAGGACGAGAGAGCGTCCTAGGGGGAAGCACTGCAACCCGACGGGCTGCTAATTACAAAAGTCGAATGCAGTCATTACACGAGCGATTAAGTTTTTGTCGTGTGTTTTTCAAACGGTTTTTTGCTGCACTCGCTTGTCGACTGTCGTTTGTTGCTGTTGCTGTTGTTGTTGTTGTTGTTGTTGTTCTTGCCGTTGCTGCTGCAAGAGGTCAACATGAAATTTAATCGAGCACTAAAGCGAAAATATTTCAACTGCCATGGAAAACGGCTGATGCAGATGGCAACATGTCGAAATGCTGCAATTACCGATTGGCACATAATCAGAGCATGCTATATATATATATATATATATATATATATATATATATATCAGCAGCATCAGAAATTGAACGTCAGATAGCAGTAGCGGGGATATAAATTCATGCAAATGTGCTTAAAGCTCGCCCAGGACTAAAAGCGAAATCAACAAAGTGGTTTATGAGACCTTCTCCTCGGCACTGCGATTATAAAAACATTTGCCACAGCTGATATTCATCGAATTGATGGGAGGAGTGACCACGCCCCCGTAGCACCGCCCCCAGTCTTCTGTATATTTAGTGGCAGTCTTGGCAGGAGCTGGCAAAACTACAAGGACCCCGAGAAGATGCTAACGCACTTACAGTTTATTGCATTTATAGAGCTCTCTGCGTGAGTGTTGGTAAGTAAGTCGGACACACATAGACACGCACACACACACTCGCACATGAAGCGATACAGAGACTCTGGCTGTAGCATTCCACGTATCACGTGTGCACCCGGCACCCGGCACCCGGCACCCGACACCCAAAGGGACACCATTTGGTAATGAGATTTAGAAATAAAATCTACAAAGATGTTTGCACGAGCTGTTGACGTTGCCTGTTCCTGTTCTGGTTCCTGTGTTCACCCCTCGCCCCACCATCCCCTCGCAATCTAGTACCCCATCGCCCCCTCGCCATTGTCCTGTGCGTCGGCATCTGTGTGCGAATCTGTGCGCTGTCCATTTGTTTTCTGCTACTATCCATTAGTAACAGATGCTACTGCCACTACCAGAGGCAGCTCCAGGTCCGGCTCCAGCGCCTGCTCCAGCTCCAGCTCCAGCTCCCGCTTGAGCCAAATCCTCATTCAAATGGCATCCGTGCATGCTGCTGCCATTTATATATGTACTGTACATGCAGATATATCCGACAAAGTATGTGTGCGTATATGGCAAGTAAATTTGTTTTCTAAAGAGCCTCAAGTCTTATGCTCTACACATTAACTTAGGAAGAGTCAGAAAATCGAATGCAAGCATTGATTCATATGCTTTTCAGATCATCAAATAGATACATAATTTACTCAGAATATACACATTTGTCGACAAGAAAATCAACAGAAAGTCACAATTGTATCGAAGTGACTCGAGAAATCAACATGATTTTCGTGAAGGGTGCACAAATTTGTGTGGCATTTTGACTATTTGGTCAGCATGTTAATACGCTTTACCAGAATAAGCAGTGTGTTTCAGTGTGTGTGTGAGTTTATCTGTGTATGTAAGGGGAATCATATTAAACAGTGCTCGCCTGGCATTAAACCGTTGAGTACTCCATTCATAGTGCCTCCTTCGCCTCAGTCCAATTGTTCGAATGTTACTGCTGATTTCTTTTGCCGCAATTTAAGCTGTCCAAAGTCCTTGATAAGGCCGAGGTCCCACCCGCCTCTCACTCGGAATATTCTTTATATACAACAGGATACGCACCAAATCGGCCGTATACATCATAAACACGTTTGAATTATGGCTTTGGCCGTAGAACTTGCTCTTTTTCACGTTGACTTTTGCTGCAGCAAGAGCAACAACAACAATTCAAGCGTCTGCCCGACTGCTCGACGCCATAACGAGATAAATCATTTTAGACAGCGTCATTAGTTGGCTGTAATCATTTTGTTGTTGCTGCTCCCCGCCGATGATGAAGCTGAAGCTGAAGCTAAAGCCGAAACTCAGATCGGCCCCTCCATACGGCGCACACACGCTCCGAGCTCTTGGCGCATTACATATACTCGATAGAAGTGCTGCCCATCTAGCTTTTTTCCCTCCAATTTTTGAGGCTAATAGTAAAGATATTTGTAATAAAAGTAACTTGCTGACAACCCGGCTTAAGTCAGGAATTGATTTTCACTCTTTTCGAATGCCCAAAAGGTCTGCCTAAATAAATAGCGAAATAAGACTTGCGTGTAGTTTTTCTTTTAATTTTACATTTTTTTCGGACAGCCTGATAATTTCTCAAAATGTGTGTTTGTAGATTAAAAAGAGCAAACAAATGTGTGTATGGGTTTTCTTATGAAATGGCAACACTGAAACTGCGTATGTGTGAGAATGCGGGTGTCTACGGTTCTAACTTGCTAAGCTGCCAGCCAGCAGCATTTTCCGTGCTGCCATTGCAAACAGTAAACGGCCTTCGGCCGAGAGACACTCTAATCCCCATCCCCATCCCCATCCCCATCCGCATTTAGACCGGACCAAGCCGAGCCGAGACGAAATGGGTGTGGTTAATGGTAAATTTCTTTTTAATTTGAAGCATTCACTCAAAGTCATAGTCATGTTGGGGATATTAATGCCGCCCGGGGCAGGACGCCGGAGGCAGGGCACAGCACGCTGGACACGTCGCAGCCAATGACTTATAATTTATGGCGACGGCAGCCGTCGGTCGCATTTAATGGCGCTGCAAAATAAAAACCCAAAAAAAAAAAATAGAAGAAAACGAGAGAGACAGAGAGAGAGAGAGAGAGAAAAAACTGCGGCAAATCTGACAGCAAAAGGCGCCATCCTACAGTGGATGAAGGCAGCCAAAGTAAGTTGGAATACCAAATTAAGCATATGTGCGGAACTTTATGATAACGATTAGATAATAATTACAATTTTTATAATGAAGACCGTTAAGATAGAAAACCCGATGACAAGTAATATAGTATAGAGACAAAATCTGTTTTTGTTTTCTGCGCATTTGGTCTCTGGCATTGTCCACTGTGCGGCGTCGGCCAAAATACAAACACACACATACCTCATTGCATAGCCTTTCACCCTGCGGAGTCTCTGCTGTCCGTCTCAAGGTTGCCTGGCCCCGTCCGTTGTCTATTTGTGCTAATGGCTTTTTAATTATATTAGCGGCGACTTCGCCGACTTCGAACCCGCGCGAGGACCTGCCCATAATTGCATCATTTGATTCTGTTTGCCACTCAGTCAGCCGAGTGCATTGCACAGCGTTTGTCACCCGCGCAGCTTCTCCAGCTTCCCCAACTTCGACTCATATCTTCCCTTTCTGCCCATCCAGCTTCTAGTCGTGTTTCTGCTCTGCGGCGGCACACTAACATATGCTAATAGCAATTTGTGGTAATGAAGTTGATTAACATTGCAGCAAGAGTGACAACAACACGAGCATGACACACACGCACATACACACATCTTGTTGTCCTGTCGCTCTGGCTGCATCGTCTTGGCTTCCTACTGTTACCCTCCCTCCCCTTCGACTGGCTTTGCTTGAGTTTGGTAATTAAATTCATGCACCGTCGTATGCCGCGTATTACGGAAATTGCATTCAAGTTTGCAGTTTGCAGTTTGCAGTTTGCTGTTTGCCGTTTGCTGTTTGCCGTTTGCAGTCGCAGTGCCTGGTCCCGGGCCTATTTCCTTTTGACGTGTTCATTTTCGGTTTCGAGTGGATATTGTACTCGCATGTGTGCATAAGTATGAATTGATGGACATGCCACAATCTGGTCAAGTCGCTCACTCGATTGTTCAGTATTTCGAAAGGCAATTAATTTAGTTGCATGCATTGAGGCGCATACACCACACAATACTGAGAGAAATCGGGAGGAGAATGCAAAACAAAATTCAATTTGCCCAAGCTTAAACGGATATGGACGGGCTTTAGAAATGGGATTCTGGCCGGCTCACAATTACGCATTCCCACCGAATTGGCTTTCTCGCATTTTTAATGCAATTATGGCCGAAAACAAGCGCTCAGCTCGCCGAAAATTTGATTTGGACAAAAATTTAATTTAATAATGCTGCAGAAATAGATTATGATTCAGCTGCAACTACGCCAGGCAGAAGAGGGCGGTGGCAGCACATTCAGTTGATTAAATTCTATGCCAAAAGCGTTAATAAACGCACTGCGCAGGCAGAAAAGCATTAAGCGCGATAATATATTGCAAATAAATTGAAAATAAAACACGAGCGTTGCCGATGGTACGTGCAGCATGCAGCGCAGTTAAGGCGAGATGTCTCGATAATGGCGCACAATGGCAAATGGCAAATGGCGCTGGCAGCGGAAGCGGAAACGGAAACGGCGCAATGACACAAAAGCAAAGCGGTGCTACAAATGAGAAGGAAAGGGGATTTGGGGGTGAAATCGAGTAGGGCGAATGCCAGTTTTAAATGTATTAATCCATATCGAACTGATTGCAACACTCAGCGCTCGGTGGTAATTCAATTGAGGCGCAGGCAGCATCATCAACAAAAGGACAAAACGAAGGGAAAGTCACGTAAAGCGTAAAAAGAGTCGCTGCACACACATATACATGTACATGTGTGTAAATTTGTATGTGTATGCGTGTGTAATATGAGAGTAAACTTACTATACGTAGTCGTATTTGCATGCACGCTGATATATCCCATAGTCTGGCAATCAAGTGACTCTCCGCGACTCCTTTCAATTCCATTCCATTCCGTTCCATTTCACATTCGGCTTATTGCATCCAATTAAGTTCAATAAACTGATGCAACGGCTCTACAGGCATACCTTGTAAAGGGATGGCAGATGAGGTATGTCAGACTTGCTCGAGTATTATTTCCTGTAGGCAAAAGTAAGGCTAAATCGGAAGGAACCTAAGAAATGCTGGCTATAATGTACTGGTGAAAAGGTATTTTACGAAGTATCTGTCAGTCGAGCTACTGCAAATGGCCACTGATTGTTGTTGTGTTTGAGTAATTAACGAAAGTGCGCTTGTGGCCGACATGGTGGAGGCGCCAGCTTGGACACGGGGTGGCCGGGAAGCCGGGGATGCCGAGCAACTCTAGATCGACGGCCAGAGCTCGCAGGATGCGCAGTACAAGGCATAATGAGCAGCATATGCCAGTGTGGTCGCGGCGGCGGCTTTCAGTGGTCACAGCTCACACGCACACGTACTCGCACTTACAACAACTTACACACACTCGCAGTAACTCAAATGCACACAGAGAGAAACGCACAAAAAGGCGCTGCCTAAATTGAATTAAAGACGGAGATCAGGACGAGTCCAGGTGAGGCGAGTCGCCATCCTTGTCCCATTGTGCTTCACCAGAGTTAATTCGATTAACAATCGCGAAAACTGGCTTTCTCTCTCTCTCCTCTGCTAGACCTCAAGTAATATCATGATTAAATTGACAGCACACACAGCCACACACAGAGCATGCGACAGTCAAGAGCCAACGAAAAGATTTAAACAGCGCACAGATTTTTGGGGACCCCAAATAACCAAATTCTACGCAGGGAACATGCAACACTGTGCAGTGTCTCTTAAATCAGACAGCTGGAGGAGTTGTTATTTCTATTGTTGTCGTTATACCATTACCCTAATAATTATTTAATTTAATTTTTTTGACTAGAATCAGCGCAAACAAAGAGAGCCAAGGAATTTCCCATACAACATTAGCAGCAAACTAGCAAACGGCCTGAGTGAATGGTATCTAACAGTCGAGAGTGTTCGACTGTTGCTCTCTTCACGAGTTGTTGTTGTTAATATTGACAGCTACAACAGCAAGCACTGCTCGTCGAAATTGAACACATTTCGGAAATTTGTTGTTGGGCGAATGCGTGTAAAATTTCCATGTAAACAAGCAAATTTACAAGGAAAAGCAATAAAAACAAAAGCAAACTCGGAAACGCAACCAAAATCCAGAGCAACAGGTGCTGCCGGCAAGGTCCAAAGGCTAATTTTGAATTATTGTAATAATAGTAATTAAATTGAAAAATAAAAAAATCGTTAAATAAGTTGAGCGTACTCTACTGTATCTGCATCTCTGATCTTTTGTATACAATCGATTCGCTATAATAAAACCAGCAGTAAAATAATGAAAAACGGGTATTATATATCTGTAAACCTGTAGATTCTGAACGAAAGGCAATCAGCATAAGTCTGGAAATATTGCGTAATCGAGTGAGGATTATTCGAGTTCAAATAAATCTCGATTTACGCGACTATCCAAGACTCTAGCTGCCAATAACGATGCTTAATGGGTTTCGCAATTGTTTAATTCAGCTTATTATGCAATTCATTCAGTCTCCGGCCCAAATATATTCCAGGTAATTTATCCTTTTCCGCCCTTGTCTCTCTTTACCTCTCTCACTCTTTCCGCTGCGAGGATTCAGTCGAGTTTTCACTCGGAAAATACTCGAATGCGCATGGAAAACGGTTTGATTCAGTCTGTAGCTTAATAAGTGTGTCTAACGGTTAATTGAGTATGGTAATTTACTTGGATTCAGTTAGGATTGAGGGCGTGGCTAGTGCTCATTCAATTTTGCTGCATTTTAGCGGCTGCCTGTTTATCGCGAGCTTTTAATCTTAAATGATTTTGTTTTCCACACTGTAAAGGGGCGAGGGAGGAGGTGGAGGAAGGCGGGATGCGAAACGCGCTCGTTGCCACTTTTGTCCAGCGGGAAATCTGTAGAACAGATTCATCATGTTTGCCTACAACTGTGGGCCAAGTAGAGTTGCGCCTTCAGTTCCACGGCGCAGAAGAGGAGCAGTGAGAGAGACAGAGAGAAAGAGAGACTGTGCAAGAGAGGAAATGGAGGCAGAGAAACGCCGCGCGGACAAGGCCAAGCTGGGAGTCGGAGCTCCGACTCGAGCAGCCAGCAGCAGGACATTTTTAATTAAATTGCATTTCCGCTTGGGAAATTTTTTATGAAGCTACAAAAAAGCAGGAAGAGCAGAGTGCGCGGGGCGCGCTTCACTTCGCAGGCAGCTCGTTGTTGCTTTTGTACTTATTTTTATGCCGCTGCTTTATCATATCTGCACCAGCCACGCCCATGCGCCCCCTACACGCAATCAGAGTAGTTTTGCGCCTGCGGTAACTTGGGGGATTCGCCGAGGACACGGAGCTGGAGGAGTTGCATTGCGACCAGTGGCAAAGGGAGTGACGGAGACAGGGACAGCGGCAGTGAGAGCCGCTGGCTTGCATGTAATTCAATTTTTTCGCTGGCTCTGACTTGGCGCGTCTCTCCGTCGGATACGGATCCGTTGCGCAATCCAACAAAGAAGCATTTATTTTGCGCCCGGCTTTGTATGCGCTTTTCTTTGTTGCACACAAAACTCAATATCCCGACTTGATGTCCTTTGTAATGCATCCGCTGCAGCTTTTGGCCGCCCGAATGACAGACTCCCTGGCTGCCTGACGGACTGACTGAGTGACGGACGGAAGAGCCGACAGACGGCCGGAGGAAGCAACTAACTGTAAATCTGCCTTTAGCCAGCGTTAGTTGACATGCCAAGCGCACTGGATTTAACATCAAACTTAATGACTTTGGCCAAAAGCTAAATTGCACAAAGTGTTCCCGGTGCTCCTTTGGCCTGCGCCGATCCCCAGCAATCCCAACCCAACTCAATTCTCCACTTTCGTTCCTTTCCTGCGGTGTACAGTGGTGTTTTATTGTAATCTTTGCTCGATAATATAATTTCTCGCGTATATATTGATCTTTTTATCGCAGTTTTATCTATCTACAGATTTTGACATTGAGCAAAGAACAAATATTGCTATGTTAATTATGGTAATAGAATTAAGGCAGTGACCCACTGTGCGATGACGCTCTTTGTGCGCTGGCGGCGTTTGCTGCAATCAACGTGGGGCAGCTTTTAGGGCCATTTGCCCAGGAGCGTGTGTGTGTCTGTGAGTGTCGCCTACGGTTGTGTGAATATGTGTGATTGTTTTTTCATGTCCAAGTAACAATTTGGCCTACATTAAAATCAAATTACGAGCCCAAAAATGCTGCTGGAATTTCAATTACAATTGCTGATTTGGCTCCGGTAATTGTAGCAACTACTACAGCTACAGCTCCACGTATAGCTGCAATGAACACATAGACACTTTCCATATACAGAACGTATAATCAATATAATGTATATAAATATATTATTGGTACTGTTCACGTTCAAATAAAATTATTTTATGCGTGTGCAGTTAACAATATAGAATTTCAGATTTTTTAAAAAATTCAGTAATTTGTTTTTATTGCACATATTAATATCAATAGGCTACCAACCAGTCTAACTATAACATGGGCCATCTCTGTCGACATATAGATAATCTCGCTGAAACCAAATCGTATATATAAACTGGTCACCAGTGTAACTAGTAAGTGTGCCATCAGTGTAGACAAATAGGGAGCAAAACTATGCAAGGTTCGCTGCTCGCATTAAACTTTTTGAGTGGCGAATGAGGAATGAGGAACAACCGCCCACGCCATGCCCCGCCTACAAACACGAAACCTGAAAACGTTTACACACCAGATGCGTGTTCAGTTTTCTGTCCCGGCATTTCGTTGTTTTTTCTGAGCTCTTGTTTTAGTTTTTTCCTTACATTTAAGCTCATTTCCCTAAGGCCGATGTTTTTGCATTTCGCTATTGGTAAATACATGTGAACGTATTAGTATCTGTATTTTAATATAGGTTTTTATCTCACTTTACTGCAATTGTTCTGGGCAAGTGGAATTATTGTGCTTTGCAATTGGATTCCTCTCACATGCGTGTCTTGTCATCGTTGGCATTTGCATAAGTTGCATACAGGCAGAATTTATTCACTCTGAGTGGCAATAAAAGTACCCTTTAGTTAATGCAATTACGATTTGGTGCCTTGCCAATCCACAAAACCCCAACAAAAGTCACATAAACTTAATGCCCTCTGTACGTTCTATTCTATTTCTGTTTCTGTGTCTGCTTTGGCTTCTGCTTTCGCCTGTTGTTGTACTTCCGTTCCCCGATGCAATGTGAGAACGTAATGAAAAACTCATAACCTGTGGCTTTTCGCCATGCGGTCACACGCACAGACCGCTAAGCGGAGCTGGAACTAACGGAAGGGAAACAGGGGGCAGCGGGAATAAGCCAAAGTCAACACGCAACCCGAGGCGTTGGAAGATCTGCCAAAAATAAGACACAAGTTCGAGTTCTCCTTTTGCCTCTCGCCTTCTGCTTCTGTTTCACATTTCGCTCGCAAGTTCAAGCGAAATTGAAACCTTAAGAACCCGCAAAACGCCATTTCTGCCTTTGCCCTTTGTCCCTTGGCCCCTAGCCGCCTTGCCCCTTTCTTGCCTCGAAATCACTTACGATTTGACATACTGAAAAAACTTCTGTGCCGCGTTGACAACTAAATTCGATATCGATTTGATTTAGTTAAGCGACGAAATGTCCCTCAATGGGCGAGCGAGGCGCTGACGCCGCTGTCGATGGCATCGATGTAGTCGCTGTCGACTCTCCGGAGGAGGATATGCCGCTGCCTCGGGCTGTGTAATTTCGCCTGATTGTCGCCTTATGCTGTGAAAACAAACACAGGCACGGGCAAACAAACAAAACGAGCCCAAGATAAGCGACAGGCGGGCGAAATAAAAACCCCAACGAAATTGAAAGTGCCACGCCAGACTCAGCAGTGCTGGGAGAGGGGGGAACTCTAATCTCAACCTGCCTATGGCCGACTGAATCTTTAAAGTCGAACAGTATTGAATTGATGGAGTTTTGATACAATTTGCAGAATGGTATAGTAATAATTTATAATTATAATAAGACTGTTTTTACGAAAGTAGTACGTAGGGCCATGTGGAAATGCCCCTGCCCGACTTGGCTTTAGCATTCGACACATTTTTGCGCTTGGCAGTCACATGCAAATATACTGCAGCTTGGACTTGGAGCTGCCTGTGGCCACAGAGCATTAGACGTGGCTCGAGCTTATGTGAATTTCAAATGAGGCAAGGCTTCTGGCAGGAGGAGCAGGGGCATCGCCTGTCCAAGCTGTTGAGTTGTTATCTACACACGTTTCTTTTATTCTTGCTGCATCATAAACGAGGACAGCACAGCGAGAAAGAGTTACGACCCTCGCTACGGGAATACCCTGTACTCCAGCTACCTATTATCAAGAAGTCTGATAGAATTTGCTTTTATAATTGGTCAGGGCTGATGCCCAGATTTCTGGTTATTACATAAGGCTAACGGGTTGGAGGGATTTTCTCTCAGTGCATCGAGTTACATGCAGCGAGTTGCAAGTTGCAACAACAGAGCAAGAAACATGAGCACAACCAAAAATTAACATAGACTGAAGACTGTGTGGCACGCCTACGAACTTGCAACACGGCGCAGACCACACATGCCACACAGACAGGCACACAGGCACAAACACAAACACAAGCACACCAACGACACACATGAGCAGTCCCAGCAGACGAGGCGACTGGGCAGCAGTTGTGGTCGTTAGGAGAGACAGAGAGCAGCAGGGGCTGGAAGGAGCAGGCAGGCAAAAGCAGGTGTCGAGCAGGCGCAGGTGCAGGGGCAGCTGCAACTGGAAGCCAGGAGACGCCATCAAGCGAATTAAAACCAAATCACTTACAAGCGGCCAAAAGTGTTAACGTGTAAATTTCCATTTACCAAGATCGAAGCGCTCCGATAGCAACAGCAGACACTATAAACATGCAGTGGGCGGGACCGGACGCCTCTCTTGGGTAGTGGGATGGCGTCCGACTGGGGCTGGGCACGGGTCTGGTGCTGGTGCTGGTGCTGGGGCTCTAGCCATGAGTTAAATACGAGTTAAAAATAAAACGAGTGGAAACGTTCCGTGAGTCAGAGCCAAAGAATATTTAGAGGTAGAAATAAACGTGTTGTGTTTTGTGTGTGTGTTTGTAGGTGAGCAGATATGTGTGTGTGTGTGTGTGTTTATGTGTGCTGCGCACATTTACATGCATAAATAAGTGAAAGAGAAGCTAGCGGAGGAAGGAAGGAAGGAACGAGAACTTGGCTGGGAACTTCTTAACTCAATGAAAATCTCCAGCAATTTCGTAAATTAACACTTCGACTCCGGGACGGCTCCGGGTGCGAGGGAGTGAGCTGAAGCTGAAGAAGACTCTGCAACAACTGAGCTGTGAAAATGACAGAGAGAGAAGGAGGAGAAGAGCGAGATAGATGAAGGAAGTTGGAGCGTCTAGGCAATACTCAAACTGAGACTAGTGCGAGAAGCAAGAACGTAGGAACTCTAGCACTTACTTCCGAGTCATTGGTCCCACTGTTTGTGTATGTGTGTGTGTGTCCCGTTTATGTTTGCCTGTATGTGTGCTTGCCGAAAATCTACAGCTGCGGAAACAATCTGCTCGCTGCGCGTTGAGGCGGCAGCCATAAACAGTTTTCCCACCTCTCCCCACACTCGCCCGATATCTTCCGATTCCCAACACAATTCTTTCAATTTTTCGAATTTGCATTTTCACTGAAATTGATATTTGTGTGTGCCTGCGTGTGTGTATCGCTGTGCATGCCTGTGTGTGCGTGTGTGTGACAAAATTTAAAAAGCGAGTAAATTATGGGTGAATAGATTTTCAGCGAAAATCACAACCACAATCAGCCCAGACACTCACACAGCCATCCACTCACAAACTGCCACACACAGACACACACAAACTCCCACACACACACGCGTCGCATTGGCACTTCATTTCCCGCCGCGATTTGCTTTGCCTCGCATCGTGTCGATTTCGCTGTCGATATCGAAATCTGTTTTATCGACGCATCTCTGTTTGGTTTTCATTCTTCTCTCCTCATACACACACACCGACACACACACACACACCACTTACACTGGGACACACATCGCTTCATGTACATAAATTTATATGCGATTTCGTAATTCCCTTTTTGGTAATAAATTTTGCCACTGTTTCTGTGTCGCCTGCTTTCTTGCCCCTCTCTGTCCCTCTCTATCGTTTTCTGTCTCTCTGCGCCCCTCTCAATCGCGCTGTGTCCCCCTCCCTTCTCCTCACCGAAATCGCCCAACTGCGGCTGCACTCCGAGAGACTTCCCCTGCGCGTGTGTCACTGTATTTGTGCGGGGAGTGCGTTTATTTGATAAATGCAAATTGTTTCCTTCATATTGCTGCGACACTGAGCGAAAAACTAATCGAGAATGAAATAAAAATAAAGTGTGATCGAGCTGAAAGCATTCTGAGGGAGAGCAGCGCTTCGCTCCTTTTGCTGTGTGGTTACAGAAGCAACATAAAGTTATCTGAGACGACTGTGGATGCAGCAATCTATTGAGCCATTATGCATTATGAAAGCAGCGACAGCTCCAATTATGCCCGGCCCGTGGTGTAAGCTGAAAATTGGCCAACTAATACGATAAACAATGCAATTTAAGCCGACTTTAGTTCAGCTCACAAAAGTGTGACGGCCCTTCACGAGTAAACGAGCAAGCGGGCCCGAGGCCAATTTGCAGCGACAATTTATTAAAAATTAAGAGCGCGGGCTTAAGCACAGAATCAACTCGGCTTCCCCCCACATGCTCGCACACTCACACACTCTTGCACACACGAGAGGGTTGCTCCAAGATATTGTGTTAATTTGCCGCAGTCATGAGGCCCCTCGAGCGCAAGACTCACACCCTGGGACCGGGGCCCTGGGACCTCGGGCACTTGGGGTACTTGAAGCGCGTTGCCGCGAAGTATGCAACAAATTTGTTGCTGTTTTAATTTTTTCTGTCAGCTGCGCTCGAGCGCCTGCCCCACAGCAGCACACCTGCCGCCAAGTCGAGAGCTTTGCATGCAACATGCGAGACCTTCTAATTGTTTGCCGTAGTTGTTGTCGTCGCTGTAACCCCTGGCCTCCCTCCTCCACCAATCCCTTCGCTGCCCGTTGCACCGCCTGTCGAGTGGCAGCCACCGTTAAGCATAACAAGTCCAGCGCCAGTGCATAAATTAGAAATAGGCGCACGAGTCCGTCTCTCCATCCGCCCTCCCCGCGGTTTTCTTCAGCTACCCAGCCAAATATAAGGCATGCTTGGGGTATGTTCTACTTGTGGAAAAAAATCTGATATTATACTGAAAGATTGCGAGCAAAAAAAATGTTCAATTATAGATTGTTGATTTTTATTTTTCATTTTTTCAGCTACTCTGCCAGTAATGTGAGAAGTTAGGGATGTGCTCGACTCGTAGAAAATAAACTTTTCGTATTAAAGTTAACTGAAACCATGTCAAGGTGCCGTGGATAACAATGCATATCATTAATATAGAGATGGACAAGCAGAGGGTATTTTCGCACCAGAAACACCCTACGCGAAGTTTTTTGTGTGCAGCCTGTGGTCGTCGACGTTGTGTATGGCTTTCCTTACGTTTTGCCACTCGACGAGTTCTGTGTACACACATATTACGGCGAACAACAACAACAACAACGACACATGTATGTGCCTAAGTGTTTACGCAAGTGTGTGTGGAACTTGTCTTGGTCTATTGCATGTACTAAAGGTTAACCAAAGAGCAAGCAGTGCTAACAGGCGTGGGCCTAATTGGCAAACCTCTGTAGCATTCGTGTCGCCTGATTTTATAATTTTGTTTAATAAATAAACACATTTTGATTAGCGTGTCGTCAGTAGGCGTCTCCACTTCGTCCATGTAACTAACCTGCTCTTCTGTCCGACCTTGCATCCCAGCCTGCTCGAAACGAACCTAACCTAACTTACTAACCCCGTTAACTCGCTTCCCGGCATCCCGCCTGCCCCTCTAGCCGCTTGTCGGTTTGCCGGTTCTTATTCAATCGCTTGCTCCGTTTTGTTTTACATCACCATTAGTCTTGTCCCACTCTCGCTCCCTGCCTTCTCCTCGTTAGTCTTACTCGCTCCGGGTTCATATAAAAATCACCATTATTTGTTTTGCTGTCAGATTAGTTTTACTTGTTGACGCTTTGGCTCTTCTCGGGTCTTCTCCGGGTCCTTAGGTGCTAATGTTCCTGCTCTTGCAAGTCGATCTGTGAGCCGAGATTGCGGTCGAACGAAAGTTTATTAATCGATTTGTATTGTATACACATATATATGTATATAGCTTGAGATATTGCCCCATTTAACAGCAGTTGTACATCTCTCTTATGCTTAGCCCGCTCTGACTATGCAAGTATCAATTTCGTTTAGACATCCATATTTTATCTATTTACATATCATAAAGCGACTCTGTGCCTGTTTGTTTTATGTTTTATATCTTTATATATATCTAGATCGAGTGAAAATTGCCTATTCGTTTTAAGTTGAACCAAGTTTTGGAAACGGGAATAGCAGCTCGTTTTTCATGCAGTGTGTAGTTTGCCTACTCGTCGTATGCGCAATTAAAAGCGTTGCCGGATTTGCCGTTAATGGCTGCAGCAGCCATGATTTTTCGCCCCTTGGCGATTATTTCCGTTGTTTGTTCATTGTTCCACTTGCTGCTGGTGCTATTGTTGTTGCTGCTGCTGCTGCTACTGCTGTTGTTGTTGTTGCATGGGCCTAGACAAAACGCCGATAAATGCAGCGAACGCGCACCGATTTCAGGCGATTCCAGCGATTTCGTTGATTACATTGCGGCCTCTGCAGGAGCTGCCGTGGCCCTGGCGCTGGCGCTGGCGTTGGCGCTAGATCCGCTGCAGGATGACTAACATTTTGGCAGGCTGTAGGAACAATCGGTTTGCCCATCCAGAGGACTGGAGAAGAGGGAAAGGGGCGAATGTCCGCGAGTGTGCGTGCCTAATGAACAAAATCGGTGTTGCAGCAGCGGCTGCCATGTGCATGACCAGAAAATTGAACTGAGGCCAAAACTGAGGCACGACAAATGACCAACGGGGGGACATGAAGAGCGGACGGTTCGATGGCTGAAACAGTGGGACAAGGAAAGAGGGCGAGAGCGAAGGCACATGGACAGGACGCGGCTTTGCGGCTCTGTCACTTCTAATGATCAAAAACGGCAATGGCCTATGCAGGGGAAACAGCAACAGCAACAGGAACGAATGCATCGCTTGGCGTCGTTAATTTTGTTTATTTTGTGTATACCCTGCGGCCTGAGAAAAAGGGTAGCCATCGGAAAAACGGAAGGTATTTATGATTTAACTGATATTGAAAACGAATTCAGAGTGTATAAAAATTCCTCTGCATATTATACGTATTTTACTTTAAATAAAACATAAAAATGTATTATGGCATATTGACTAACTAAGAGACTAACTAAGACCCGAGTCAAATCGTTGGGTATTTTTTAATATTTCTTGCCGCATGTTGTCGACATATCACCGCAAATCGCCGGCAATTTATCAAAGTTTGTTGCTCCGCCGGCTAATTTCAGAGCTTGACCGGAGGACTTGGTGCTGTATGAGCAGCAGGCACTTTAAAGTGGCAACCGACAGATTCAACTGCTGCGTGGTAAATAAATAAAGTGCAATTGATTGGACTCCAGACTATGGACTACTCAGTACACTGGACTCTCGGCTCTGGCCTTGCTTTTGGCCACTTAAGTCGATTGCTTGCCCGAGCCCGAGGACAATTGCAGCACGGCAAGATGGAGAAATCAAATGGCGATGGCCTCTGCAATGGCAATTCATTTTTTATATAATTCAAATGCAAATGCTTTCGGTTCGCCAACTGACTTCTGCCCTCTGCCATCTTCCCTCTACCCACTTCCCTCTGCATTTTGCCGCCGCTACAGGCAATTCCGGAGGTACCACATTCTCCTAGGTTCTCTCCCAGCCTCTGCTATCGAGCAAGTTGAGTGCGCTTCTTGTTCGTGTGGATGTGAGTGTAGACGTCTGAGTTGGCATATTTGGAAAAATTGTAAGCACCTTGTAAGTGCTGCCGCCGTGCAGTGCATAATATTGGATAAATAATGATATCTATCTCTCCTGAGGCGCCTGCAGAACAAGTACTTGACCCAAGGCAATGTGCACAGAGAGAAAAACTGTGATGGAAAAGCTTGACAATGTAACGAGCCCCTAAAGGTATCGAAAAACATTTAATAAATTGTAATCGGTCGATTTTAATAGAGAATTTAGCAGCTTTCTAGCTATACCGAACAACAGATGCATTTTTGAAAAATATTTTAAAAACCAAAAATATAGGCAGCGTCGATCTTTGGCATCCTCAAACTTAATAGCTCAAAATAGAGCGTTAATTTGAGGGAAACTCTAACGACTTCCTAACTGTTCAACTGTTTTCGAGGCGGCATTGCTCTGGTTAGCTGAGGTTGCTGCTTGCGGAGAAGCCTCGGGTGCGTCGTGCAAAGTCCCTGGTGCATTGCAGGTAGGTAGCCAACCAAGTCGACGAAATCAGAGCCGTGGCACACAAAAGTTTGCAAGCTGCGGCAAAGCTGGCGAGGCGCGACCACTGTAGCAATTACTGTGAATGCTGCTGCGTCATTGTGACTGGGATTGGGGCTGGGACTGGGACTGGGACTGCGTCTGGGTTGACCAACTGCAGCGACGAGCAAGTTTCAACAAGGTGGGAAAAGCGCTAGTCAGGAGAGAGAGGCGTGTATAGGTGAGAGCGAAGGGGGAGGGGAGCACATAAAGCACAACCAACGAAAGTTGAACAAGCGAAAACATGTGAATTAGAATCGCAATGCGGCAGCGAATCGAGAACCATTCGTGGACGAAGGGAGCTTAGGGGTGAGCACAGGAAGCAGAAGCAGACAGAGCAGAACTCGAGACAATGCCACGCAGCTTAAGCTGTTCCCAAACCAGCAGAAACAAAGAGGGAAGAGAGGGAGATTGGGCGAGAGCAGCGCAAAGCTCATTAAACGAAGCCAACACGCCAGCAACAATTTCCAGCAGGTTTTTATAAATTTCAGCTCGCGCAGCTTAACGTCAACTGCAAGTCGGAAAAGTTGCTCGGCGTTGCTTAAAGTCGCATAACTCTTTCACTTCGCGCTGCATTTTCGTGCTTTTTTCTACTTATCAAATAGTTTTCGAGTAATTCCGCTGTTTACTAGCAGATCCCAGCGAGGTTTCGAAAGCGATTCATGGATAGGGAAATTGTACTGCATATCGCACGAAAATGGCGAATTTGTTTCAAGTTGGACCATATTTAAGGTTAAGGAGTTTCGCACACCTTGTACAGTATGGTAAGGGCCACATGTTACGGGTGACGCCAAGTCAAGTAACTATGAAGACGAAGCTGTGCCCAACTCTTGTTTTGGCGAACAGGCCAGAAACTGCATGTAAAACATTTGGAGCGAGTGATACGCACCATAAATTCCAAAATTTATTGCGGAAGTGCAAAATACGAAAATACTTGTGCACTTTGCGCCGTGCACTCGGAACAAAGACGGCAAAAAGTTGAGACAACATGGCAGTGGCAGGAGGCGAGGGGCCAGCGGCATGGCTCGACAATAAGGCGGTAGTTGGCAACTTTTTCTCCTTGTTGCAAGATTGCCATTTGATAAGTTCCGTTAATTTCGCCAGGTTCGAGGAAATCATGCAAATGAATGCGCCTACGAGGTGGCAGGGGCAAGGGACAAGGGGCCAGGGGCAGAGCCTGGTCATCGGTTTGCTTGTTTGATTCATTCGTTGTTGAATGAATAATAAAAATCAATTTAATGCGTGACAAACTGTCGGCAAATACTAAAAAAACTAAATCATGTAAAGAGCTTTGTAAAAAGCGGCCATAAAAAGTTGATAGGCAATCGATTGATTCACCCGATGCTTTGCTGCTCTTTTCGTATGGGTCATTAATCAGGCCTATTAAATTTATGTTAGTCCGATAGTTAACAATACAATATGACTATCCAAATAATGATAATATATAATAAATAGAGATTTAGACAGAAAGATAATATTTGCAGAGATTTTCTGCGGGTTCGGCTCTGAAGATGGGCCTAACTGACACATTAGCACCAGTTGATTGTTAATTGAATTTGCACTAAAACACACACATTTGCACTCACAACACACACACAGTTGTGACCTCTTCACCTATGAACTTGCCGCAATTGCTGTTGCCGCCGCTGCTGCGCTCATTGCATATATTTACTCAATTTATTTATTGCAGTATTTATATAATAAATATTTAATTTATTTAAATATGATTAAAACGCATAGTCCGCGTGTAAATCAAAGCGTTTTTCCGCATTTATTACACGCTCTCTCTCTCTATCACTTCTTCTCGCTCCTCATGGCCGCTGCGCGCTAAGGTATTATGTGCGAATGCGTATAGGAAATCGGCCTGGAAAATTTATGTGCGGTCAGATTACCGCATTCAAATCGTTGTAATTCATGAATACGAGCTGTAAAGGCGCGACTGCTCTGCGTTGGGGGCTTTGCAATTGACGCCGGGGCCCTTCACGAGTTCGAGCACAGAGAACCTACTAGTACAACATTCAACAAGAACATACAACAAGAGGCAAACGGCTTCAGAATTCCTTTGCCGGCGGCACTTCGAAAAGTATGCTACAGAAATGCGCAATGACAGGCGGCAGGCGGAAGGCGGCAGGTAGCAGGTGGAAGCTGAAAGAGGGGAGGCAGGGGAGAGAGAACCAAGAGAGGCAGAAGCAGCGGCAGCGGCAGCCGCAGCATCAGCAGCGTTGTGGTTTGCTGCATGTCGTTGCGGTTGAGTGCATCAAACATCAATCAATTCAATGGTACTAGAAACCAGCACACGCACGCACACACACCAACACACTCGCACTCGCATACACACAGACAGTGGTGAACTCGTGGATACACAAGCACACAGAGATAGAGATGGAAACAGAGATATACCATAGCTACAGCTCCAGCTACAACTACAGCTACAGCTACAACTGCAGATACTGAAGCCCAAGCAGAAGCCATTGAAATTTGGAAAATGAACACAGAAGCACGTAATGAAAAGTGGAGAAACGGAGAGGAGCAGGAGGAGTGCGATAGCGGGCCACAATATTTAGTGCATGACTTAAGTACACACAATAAAGGATGCACATGCACACAAATACATGTGCAACGCACTTGCATATGCACTCGCAGAAAAACTCAAGTAGCTTGCAGGCATATCAATTGAAAAGGGAATTCGCATTCGAACGGAACGCAATCTCTGATGTCTCTTTCGATTACTTTTCCATTCTGCATGCAGAGGCACACCTCATTTTCTCACAGTGTAGTCAGTCGTTGGGCGTGCGTTGATTGACCGGCACTGACGAGGCATCAACAGCTCTTGTGGCGCATTCGATCATGGCAAATCTATAATGACAGCTTCGATAGCTTTATCATAGAATGTGAAGAAAAACGGCATAAGAACAACAATTTTCCAGCCAGCTAGAAAGTTGAAGTGGGCAGAGGCGAGAAGTGTGCCGAGAGGGGAGAGGGGAGAGCAGACGTCAAAACTGTTACAGACGTGCACACAGGGAAGCATGACTGAACCTGGACTGCACCGGACTCCACTCGTCCAGTCATGTCAAACTAGAGACTCGACTGACCGCTTGATAAATGCTGAAAATGCTAGAAATATGCAAGTGGATTGCGCCAAAGAGAAGCCTCTGCCACAGAGGTGGAAGGAGACTAGCCCACACATATTTAATAATAAAACGTTTCATGATTGCGATGTTGTTTTGTTGTTGCTCTTTCGAGTTCATCGTCAGCATCAATGGCTGCAAATTGATAAGCAAACTGCATTCCTCTTCGTGTGCCCTGCATGTGTCGTATGCTTCCTGGCTAAATTGTATTTGACGAGCTGCCAACAATGCTTGCATTAACTTTCGTTACTTTCTTAGAGCCAAGCCGCAGCCAATCGAGCTGAAACTGAAGCTGAGGCTGAGGCCAAAGCTAGGACTAATCAACGAGGCGTTGTAGAGCAGGCACTCCCCGCCGCCTTCGAGCCACGCCCAACTCGGGCACTTGTGGTTGTTATGGCTGCGCCAATAAATTGCCAGAGCTCTGCTTTGGCAGTGGCTCTGGCCCTGGCCTCTGGCCTCATGCAACACAATAAATTTGGGGGCCTTTTGTCTCACATAAACATAAACCGAAATGCCGCAAATCTCAGTCGGCGGCGGCAACTTTTGGCGTTTCGGCAACAATTTGTAAATAAAATTGCGGCGCAAATTAAGCGTATAAATAAGCCGCAGAAACAGCGCAGCGCTGCGCGTGGCACGCAGAACGTGGCACATCCGGTAGCTCTTTCAGCCACCCCGAACCCCAAGTAAACCCCATTCGAGACACCTCCCATCAGCAGCAGCATCATCATTTCCAGCCAGGCGCCTGCTGTGGTGCTCTTAATAGTCACTCCTGTCGTCTGTGTCCTGCCTTCAAACCACCCTCTTCCCTCCTCCGATCCGCTGTCGAGGTCACCCTGTCCGAGCCGCCGCAGCGTTTGTCGTTATTAATTTATTATGAAAATCTAAACGACTTAAGTGGAATAATATGGGATAAATTATTAAAATTTATGTGCTTTCGAAGCGGACCGACATCGCCTAGTTACGTCCTGGCTCAGGCCTGGCTCCGGCTACTGCTCGGGCTTTGGCTCCGACTCCGACTCCGACTCCCGCCCTGCTTTCCCGGCAGGCTGCTCGCCTGTTCATCTTCCTGTGCGTCATTTGAAAGCCAGCCAAAGTTTTAGGGCAAATACTTCACTTTAATTTCTTTCGGAGCTGTGGCCTTTTCCGGCCGGAAGTTGAGTGATTAAGTGTCCGCTTTTTGCACTTATGCTTTTTGCATAATTCGCCTGCCTAATCGCATTCTGGCTATATGTCTGCAACTGTCCATCTGTCCAGCTTCCAAGCTGTCTCTATCCTCCAGTGAGAACTGTATTCCAGTGTTTCTCGATTCGCGACTTTTAATTAAAAGTTTTCCCGAATATTTAGTGTTGTTCTCATGAAAGGAGTTCCCGTTATTTCAACACGAATTTCTTGTGTATATACAAGGCAGAGAAAGACGGACAGAGAAAGAGAGAGAGAAAGAGAGAGAGAGAGAGAGAGAGGGAGCGGGAGGGGAAACAATTGATGACACAACATGCTCGAAATGGCACTCGAAATTTTCGTTTTATTGAAATTAATCGAACGATAGGCCCAGCAGTTGCAGTCACAACAGTGCTCGACCAGCAGATACCCTGTACTCAAGTCAGCCATACAAATTCAAATTCAAATCAAATCGAACTATTTTTTGCATCGATTCGCAGCCAACTTTAAAAGACTCTCGCTGCAGGGGACTAATCATTGCCTGCTTGAACCACTCACAGGGTATTTGAGGCGATAAGCGCTAGGGGGAGAACATGGAAAAGAAAAGGAAAAAGAGAAGAATCGCACAAAACAAAAGGCAGGACGCGGCAATTTTATGGCGCACTTGTTTCGCGTTAATCGCAAATCGTAAACTAAGCATTTTTACGGCACCTGCGGTAATGGATTACTAAAGCAACAACCGTCCCATTCGCCCGGGCCCGGGTTCGGAGTCGCCCCGAGTCGGGGCTCGTCATTGGTTGGAAAATTAATAAAGTTAAGTGTCGAGCACAATAAAAATGAAATTCTCCCCGCCAGCCCCCAGGCCAGGGCCAGTGCCCGTTCTCACTCGAAGACCCTGGTGACCCGCTCTCTCTCTCCTGTAACCAAGCCTCCTCCCCCGTACTATCGTTTTCAGCCTTGTCGTGTGCAAGCCTACGGCCAAGTTAGCGAGGCGTGAAACAGTCAGCCTTGGGCAATGTCAAGCTCCATAGGTCGGTTATGGCTTTGGTTTGCAATAATTGCAAAAGTGCAATAAATTTCTTTTTGTTTCGCTGGCTTTAAACTGGCAACTGGCAACTGGCAACAGGCAACAGAAAAAGGCAATAACATGTGAGAGTCGAGTGCTGCTCGTATCCGTAGCGCACCTGTTCCCGCTCCAAGTACTTCCCACCCAATCCGGGCTTTCGTACACCTGTGTCCTGTGCCAGCTCGCATGACTCCCCCGGAAATGTAAATACGTACGCGGTGTGTGTTCGACTGTGTGTGTGCGTTGAGTGTGTGTTGATTGACAATGGGTCACACAGTGCGACACTCCGGCGACTCCGACTCTGATTGGAATTTATAGCACGTTTTCGGTTAGAAACCCTTGTTGTGGCATACTTTGGGGCGCATAATGCAAGGGCCTTCTGCCCGGATCGGGGCTCTATATCAATGTGTCTTACGTGCGCTTTGTGCTGTCAATTACAAGGACAACACTGGCCAGCAGTGCCGGCTGAGAAATTAAATAAGTAAAACGCGCGCGAGTGCGACTGCGAGTGCTAGTGCGAGTGCGGGCCATAAAAACTGAGGGAGTAATAAAAAAAAAACTGAGCCCCGCCTCCTGCATGCCCTCTTGGATCTGCACTCGTAGGTGTACACATACATATGTATGTGTATATATTTGTGTGTGTGTCAGACTTAACACGCAGTCGATGGGCACATTTCCGGCGCTGCGCTGCGTTGCCTCGCGTTGCGTCGCGTCGCGTTGCGTGCCCCGTCGCGGACAGCGCGCATTGCATAAATCACATAATAAAACCCATAAATTTCGTATGCAGCGCCAAGATGAGAAGCGCGCGTGAGAGGGAGCGGGACAGCGAAAAAAGGGAAACAGCAAGAGCCGCAGCCACATCCACAGCCACTGTAGCAGCAGCTGCAAGAAGGCGGAGCGAACACCGAGCAGCACACTCCACGGGCACATCTCAAGTGAATGATAATGTTGCGAGTCGAGGACTCAGAAACTACTTCAATTCAATTCTTCCTGCCATCATGATCAATCACACATTCAGTGCATGTGCTACTAACAACTATGTGCAGATAGAGATAGATATATATATATATGATAAATATGATCACTCAACCAAAAAGTGATGTAATCGCTTGCAAAGAGCAAAGTGAGTGAGTGAGTGAGCAATTGCGGAGTTACAAATGATATCAGACATCAGTTATTTTATATATATTTACAATAGTAGCAAACCCATTTTTCTGACCGCACAAAAAGTGTTTTGATAATTATAACTAAGCTCGTCATAACGCATCAATCAATATCATCATCAATCAATCAATCAATCATATGTTGCATTTACTATATACACAGATGGGAGTATGATCAACCACCAAGTAATATTATAGTTTGTACAGACTGAGATACAGTTCCGATCGAAAGAGCTCTTCAATCTGTAGACTAAAACCTAAACCAACTTCAGTTCATGGCAATCATGGCCGGGCGGCAGCCGTTCACAAGGATCTCAAAAGCGAGCAGGTTACTTGGAAATGCATTGTACAGCATGCAGTTAATCTGAATTGGATTGGATTGCATTGGATTGGGCTTGAATCCATCATCGTCGTCTGAGTCGGGACTAGAGGAGCAGATGGAGACGAAGGCGGGTGCGGCTCAGTGCGGAGTTGTTGCCACTAAACACATTGTGCGCAAATCCCAGGGCAAATCCCAGATGTGCTGTTTGTAGCTGCTGCTGTTGTTATTGTTGTTGTTTTTGTTGTTGCATGGAAAATGGAATGGAATTGCATTGGCATGCGAACTGCATTGACAGCGTTTTACAGTGGGTCAGTGCCTCTGGGCAAAGACATGGCGGGGAGCGAGGCACAGAGTGGGAGGTGTGTAGCCGGAAGGTGGGCGTGCCATTTTAGTGGCATGTTTGTGCTAATTTATTACGCCTGCGAAGCATAATGGCTGGCACCAAATGCCGACGCCGACGCCGACGCCGACGCCGACTCTGACTCCAACGCCGATTCCCTATACCGAGGGGACAATGTCATTGCGCATTACAAAGCGACAAACAGAGGGACAGACAGGCGAGCAGACAGACAGACAGACAAGCAAGCAAACGGGCAGTACAGGTGGATAGCAATATCGTAGGGCAGCCTCAGGGGCTGCAGCTCGCAGGTCGCAGGTCACAGGTCGCAGCTGAAAATGAATGTCTAATTAATTAAAGTGCGAATTGCCCTGCGCTGCTTTTGCTTGTTTTGGCAGCTGCATTAATTGCCCCGCCAAACGGTAAACATGCGTTTCAGTTTCAGTTCCCAGTCTCCGCTCCCCCTCACCCTACCAATTGCATTTCGTTTCCAGTCCCCCCTACCAACACGTTTTCCTTTCTGATTTATTGCATTGTCCCTCTCGTTCGCACTTCCTATACTATTTTATTCGAAACAAATTTGTGCCCAAAATATGCTGCATCTCATTTGCCTGTACTCCTCTCCCCCTCTCTTCTTTTCTGCTCTCCTTTTACTCCTCTTTCTACTCCTCTCTCTACTTCTCTCTCTACTCGTCTCTCTACTCCTCTCTCTACTCCTCTCTCTACTCCTCTCTCTACTCCTCTCTCTACTCCTCTCTCTACTCCTCTCTCTACTCCTCTCTCTACTCCTCTCTCTACTCCTCTCTCTACTCCTCTCTCTACTTCTCTCTCTACTCCCTTTCTACCCCGCTTTCTACGCCTCTCCCTCTCTCTTTTCCTTCCAACGATGCGCTATGTTGAGCCAAAGCTTAGCGCCACATAAATAATAAATTTGTAACATTGCATTTTACGAGCAGCAGTGTGTGTGCATCTCTGTGTATGTGTGTGTGTGCCTCTATGCATGTGTGTGTGCGTGGCGTGACATTAACAATTTATCAGTGAATCGAAAAAGCAACAAGCCAATAAAAATCACTCCGTTTGACCGGCTACACTGGGCCTGCCCTTGCCCCCGCCGCTGTCCTGCTGTCCCCCTTCTCGCGCACAGCCCCCCTCAACTCCGACCACTTTCCAGCGCTGCGCCGCGCTGCAGTCGGCATCGTTTTGTGCCCGTCGCCGTAACAAATGTCAAATGGCATTGCAATATTGATGTTAGAATGCATGACGCGATTGTCCTTGTGTGTGCTCATGTGTGTGCGTGTGTGTGAGTTGGCTATCTGTGTGTGCGAGAGTATCAAATTGGTGCACTAAAAAAAACATTCGAACAGTTGCTTAAATCCAGCATGGGCAGATCTACAAGCATAGCAACATATGCAGATATGCCTGTATGCAACTATACACATGAAAAAAATTAACACACTTACATATTTTGGCAACGAGCTTCGATCCGTATCTGCGTCGAACATATATAGTAACTTGGTTAATCGCGATACTTATGCGATCGCGGGTTATTTATAATTTTAGAACGAAATTCGCGACTGCAGCGGAAACGCGCACCTTACACATTGCAGGAATGGAAACTTCTGGCAACACCAGGGTTGCGTTCGTGGAAGCGTTGGCGTCGGTTAGCTATGACCCAAACCAGCAGGCGTCGGGTGCTAAAAGCTCAGCGCAGACACAGACCATCAGCTTGCGACTTGCATGCACGCCGTGAGAGCGGGAAAGCAACAATGTTGGCAGCAAATTGGCGCGCAATTTTGAATTTGTTTAGAAAACTCTGACTTGCTTTCTAACCGAATAGCAGAGACATAGAAAAGTTGCAGCTTGTTATGTTTAATGATATATTTGGTTTCTTTATTAAAAATATTCTACTGGTTGTGTATTTTCACTTGTTATACAATTATTAATGCGCTTCAATAATGTGTTCCGACTATAACTAGGGATATATGGTACATAAGTTCCTTTCTAGACAATTGTTGTGTTTTATCGTTAGGGGTATCGCTCCTCAGAGGATGCTGAATATGTGGCCACAGCTTGCTGTTTGATACAAATTGAAATCTGCTAATCGTTGCTTCTCCTCCACATTATATATCACAAATGATGCATGACTCATTGGGAAACTAAATCGAAAAACACGCATTCTGTTCGAACTCAATATTTGGCCTTTCCGACGGGAACCCAGGAGTGCTAAGTTAGTATTGCGTTTATTTTGGCGACACTTAAATAGTTTAACTAAACATTCACTAAATTACATAGGATAATCACACAGATGCCATAAATTACAAACACGTTATTGAAGATTGCAGATGTATACACTGAAGTAAGATTAACGGTAATCATAATCGTATTTATAGCTGTATGCGTACTGTAATAATAATAATTGCTTCATATCACCAGGTTTGCCTGGACACCAAAGAAATTCCAAATTCCTGTCGTATTGTTGTCAAGTTCTCTTCTAAATTGCTGTGCTCGTTATCACAAGGTTTCTATTTCCGTTCCGCAGCACGTTCCCAGCGTGTTCCGACTGCAAATTAGATCGAACACGTATAACCGTTCAAAACGTAGATCAAAGTTCTATGAGTAACCGCTAAGAGTTGGCAAAAGGTGGATTAATCGATTCGCCTGGCCCCAGAGAGAGAGAGAGAGAGAGAGAGAGAGAGAGAGAGGAGGCAGGGAAGGTCAAACATATTGGGACGGAGTGATAAATAGAACGTTGGGAAATCTGGATTCGGTCCACTGTCCAGCCATATTTAATGGGTATAGTTTAGGTGTTGAGAGGAAAGGTGAGATGGCCAGAACTACAGACACTACTAGACGTCTACTCTTTCATTGACTTTTGATTTTTGACTTAAGAATTTGTTCAATTTGTTATAATTCAACCTATTTAAGTTCAGACTCTTCTGCTTGGTCACAAGACTTACGCTTGAATGGGATGTACCTGTCCGCTATTGTATCCTATTGTGACATCCCGTTATGAGACTTTTCTCGAACGTGCCTATCGCTAATCATGCATGCCTATTTATAGGATTATATAAGTGTAAAACTCTAAGATCTATATGTGAAGTCCGGCGTTGTGTTGGCTCTGATTTGTGGGGTCTACGCGGTATTTGGTTTTGGTGTGTAAGTAGAACCAGAGTTGTGTACAGTATGCAGTATACAGTAGTAATTCGCAAATGAACGAAGCACAGTAAAGCTACGCCTATCTACAGTACTCGAACAAAAATTCCTATTGCGCGTCCATCTATTTACAATAGTTCTGATGATTCGAAACTACGTCTAGTGCTTAAGACTACGATTGAAGCGAGCACCGCTTCAACGCTTAACGAATCATGTGCAGCTTCCAGCGGAGCACAAAGTACGCGATGATACGCAGGGCGAAGAAGATGCCTATCAGGGCGACGGCATCCACCCAGAAGCGCGCGTCCTGCATCGACATCCACTCGAGGAACTTCTTGGGCACCCGATGGTGGCAATAGATCTCGTTGCAGTGCAACTTGGCTCGATCCATGCCGTATATGGAGACCATCGCGCCTGCAAAGATGTTCAAAGAGATTCTCTAAGCTGCACAGGTCTGCCAGGAGGTGTATTGTGGATGCACTTACCCTCGAACCCGTAGCGCACGTAGCTGACGTACGTGACCCACTGTAAGTACGCCGGTATCGTATCGAAGTTGACAAAGAAGCCCGAGAATAAAATAGTCGGAATCGTCGTGACGGGACCCAGAAATACTCCTGTTTCGATATTCATTCCAGCCCCGATCAGCAGCCCCAGCGACTGGGCCACCAGGGAGTTGAGCACGCAGATGAGCACAAACATCGAGATGCGTTCCATTTCCATCGGTTGGGACGTCAGGTAGTACACGACGAGCACAAAGACGCTGGAGAATACGATCTGTGAGGACGGGATAAGTGCCAGATAAGTAAGATAGGACTTGCACCTTTTAGACTTTGCTTCAACCCACCTGAAAAGGAATGTCTGCAATGGTTTTGGCAAAGTAGAAAGCCTTGAGGGAGTACCAATAGTTAAGATGCTCCCGTACAAAAACTGACATCTCCGTTGGAACTATAAAGAGATAAGAAAAGCTAGAGATACCATTCGGAAAACTAATATAAAGTCTATATACTAAGTAAAACTTACCGAGTTTCGAGATTAGAGCTCTTAATTAAGTTAATCCTTATATAATATAATACATCGAACAACGCCTTTGTATTAAAGGTAGGCGTGGCACACAAGATTTGAAACAAACTTGATATGTGTACAAACGGACAGACGGACTTGACTAGATTAACTCGGCTATTGACGATCGAGAATATATATACTTACATGTGAGGATGGTGGGCATCATGGCCGTAAACGTGGTAAACAGGGACACAAAGAAGATGCAGCCGGCATTGCTCATGATCTTGCTGGCCTCGTTGCCCACGTCGTAGTAGATCATGCCGATGATGGCGCCTACAATGACGTGCGAGGCGAGGCGCATGTGGGTGAGCATGCGATCGCGCATGATCGTGCGGAACGAACGCTTCAGCAGTATCCAGAACTGCATCCAGCCACTCGTCGGAAAGCCCGTCTTGTTGGGCAACGTTACGACGCTCTCGTGCGAGTCCAGCAGGGAGGTCATGCAGCCGGCCACGGCGTTGGTGCCTGACACCGCGTTCTGGCTCTGCCCGCCCTTGGAAGAGCTGAAGCTGCAGCTGTCTTCGTTGGCGGTATTGGTGTTGGGCATATTGATGACGCTGCAGTCAGAGTTCTGCGACTGCTGCGCCTCTAGCTTCGGTGGTTTCAGCTCAGCAAGTTCCTCGTCCGCGTCGTCGGCGATTGTGTCCAGTCCCCTGGGCGGCTTCTCGTCCTCCAGTGTGATCGTGGCCGTCGTCGACGGAGCAGTCACGGTGTTGTTGACGCTGCTGTTGTCCGTTCCGCTGCCGTTGCCCTTCACGATGTCGTTGGCAATGCCCTTAGCGTGGCTCAGATTGATGCCGTAGTCCTTATGCATGTACTTCTTGCAGATGCCGCCCTTGACGGCCTCGACGAGCTTGGGTACTGCCTCGCCGTACTCGCCGGACGCCACCTCGAGCACGTAGTCGGCCGGATTGTGGTACGAGGGGCACTCGTAGCCCAGCGAGGAGAGGTACGGCACCAGGCCGTGCACGCGGCCCTCATACACGCACTGACCCTGGGCCAGCAGGTAGAGATGGTCGAACTTCTCGAAGAGGCGAGCCGAAGGCTGGTGGATGGTGCAGACGATGGTCCGCCCCCCGCGTGCCAGAGACTTGAGCAGTGAAATCAGCTGGAAGCAGGTGGAGCTGTCCAGGCCCGAAGTAGGCTCGTCAAAGAACATGACTGGTGGATTGTTGACCAGCTCCAGAGCGATGGACAGGCGCTTGCGCTGCCCGCCCGACAGGTTGCAGGTGAGCGTATTGACCGACTCCTTGAGCCCGATCGTCTCGAGTATCTCCTCGACGACCACGCACTTGGCGTAGCTGATGATGTGCTTGCCGAGCTTCAGGTTGGCGGCCACCATCATGGCCTCGCGCACCGTCAGGTTGGCGATTAGAACGTCGTCCTGCATGATGTAGCACGAGAGCTTCCGGAAGCGGCGCAGATTGCGTTCCTTGCTATTGATGAGCACGGATCCGCTCAGCTGCGACGTTCTGTAGGTGCAAAAAAGACAATTAGGAAAGAATTCGCTATGAAGGAACATATGCACTCACTTGTAACCCGCCAAGATATTCATAAGGGTGCTCTTGCCTGCCCCGGAGGGTCCCATTATGGCCGTGATCTGGCCATTACGGAACTTCCCGGAAACGCTCTTCAGGATCGTCTTGAAGCCACGCAGGTGTCCCTCGGGCACAGAGTAGGAGATATCACAGAACTCAATGTCCACCGGCGGACGCTGCGGCAAGTGCGACAGCGATATGGTGCCTTTCTTCTGGCCGTTGGGGCTGCTGCTGCTGTTCTGGATCTTGGGTGCCAGGCCATGGTTGCTCTCCTTGTTGCTGTTGCTGTTCGTGTTGAGTTTGCCGTTGCAGAGATTATTCTGCGAGCTGCAAAGAAAAGAGCAAGTACACGCATTGTTACTAACAGTGGGAATTGAGTGAGCGAGGCTGGAGAGTTACTTCAGCGGCTTAAGCCAGCAGGGAGCCCCGTCCTCGGGCCGCTGCAGCGCGCTCACACAACCATTTTTCGTCAGCTTCGTCTGCACAAAGGAGAGCGAACGCCGAGACTTGGCCACGTCCTGCAGCATGTCCGCATAGGCCTCCACGTAGGCGGAGTGCCGGCAGGGCACATTATCAAAGCTGGAATTCTGAATTCCCAGCGAATGCTGCAGCTCCTGCTGCGTCATCAGTGTTAGCTCCAGGCTGTTTGGCATCTCACAGGCTCATCGCCAGAGTTCTTCGCTCTCTCACTATCAGCGCCCGCCTTTATCAACTGCTGCGACTGTGCAACGGCACTCAATGAGCATAAGTCAGTCCGTGCATCAATCAAACGCAATTTCCCAACTGCCAAGCTCTCACCCCTTCCCACTCCCCCAACTAGCATCACGTAACTGATAGGTTTGCATAGGGCAAAGTTCGCTCTGCTTTCATTCATAAAATGCCGTGTGCTCGTGCTCGACTTGACAGTCTGAGCACTCGTACATATTCATTAGTACTCGTACGTCCATAGACGTATTGATAGAGACAACACAACACGCCAGGGCGGTCAATTTCAAACCAAAGAAAACATACTTTCGGTGCAAACAAATTCCAGCAGTTGAGCGGCTAATTGGATATGGATTGACGGCTAATTGCCCAAAGCTAACACGCGGAAGCGACTAAATAGAGCTCGATCCAATAAACAATTAACTGTATGGTCAAGTTCTTCCTCAATACAGCCTGTTGCGTTCAAAGCTCTGTGCACAGCCAGAAATTAATCGGGTAAATCTAACGACTTGACTTTATTGACAATTGCATTATTGGCTTTTCCTCTTTATTTAAGCTTGGAAATACCCCAAGTGTGTACTGATCAGATAAGAGTAGCTAGGAATTATAGATATGAAAAAGAAATACTATCAAAAATACTACCAAATCTATTTTCAACGACCTTGACCGCAGTTGCATTATCTGCTAATCTTCTTTTAAAAGTAAATAAAATAAGTGTGTGTAAATAAATGGAAATGATATATTCCCTTTCCATATAAGAATTGCATGATGTGAACGAAATAAATTTACCTAACTTCTTTTAAGAATTAAAATAACTCTGAGAATGTTCTTCGGATTTAAAAAGATACGAATATCAAAAATATAAATACTTTTCAGAACAAAAACCATTAGTATGAAATTTTTGCTCCACTTAAACAAATTATAATTATTATAATTAGCATGGACTGCGATTATTTCTCTCGGCGTGTATATCTCCCGGGCTCTTTGTAAGCGGTACAAATATTAATATTTCTTTTATTGTAGCTGCTTATCATCTGCCGCTGCATAGTATGTTTAAAGCGAGATCTTTGGTTCTGGTTTTCTTCGACAGTTCTTGACAGGATGAATCTTTCATCTAATGAATCAATTACAATTCTCGGGGGGTCTTCAGCTGTAATCGCATATTGATCAATTAGATCCGCGCGAAACAATCATATTTGGCAACGCTTTGGTTCGTACGCAACAGCAGTCGCAAATTACAGCAGAAATAATAACAAAATTGGCAGCGCGACCATTGGCAAGGGAGATCGGGCCGCAGACCTGTCAGACAACGCGCCGCGCCACGACTGCGGCCCCAACAAAGCCAAGTCAGCTGTTGGCTATCAGCGCGTTGCCGACTTTACCTACACCAATGCGAGCGTCAACATCAACATCAACAACAACAGCAACACCAATACTAACAACAGAGTCAGTGTTATCCAAAGCAACAACAAGAGCGACAGCAAATGTTGACTCAACGTTTTCGAGATGACAATTCAGCTTTTTTATCACCACATTTGGCTTGCAAATGCATTCTAAGCGAATGCGAGCTCACTTCCTCCCAATATCCCTCTGAGCGAGGCCGTTCAGCTTTGGGGTCGCGCATCACTGATGGTGCGAGTAATTCGCACTTCGTTTTGCTCTCTGCCTCGATAAAAACCCGCTCTCCTCTTGTTTGCTACCCTTCCAAGCACTTCGCATGCATCAACCGAGACCAATACAGGCGCAGTTACATCTCCACCACAAGCACAGCTGCTGCGCTGTCTATCGCGATTCGCCATTCGCGGAATCGTTTCCCGCGAATTTCTCGGTGCGCGTGCACCCAACTACTGCCCCGACTGAGTACATTTCGAGTGCGCATGCACTCGCTTGCACTCAGAAGCGCCTTGGAATCGTGCACTGCATGTCGATGTGAACGAACCCAACGAAGCCCCAAGTAAACTTGTCGAAACGCAACAACCACAACAACGGAAAAGCAACTCTGTATTGTCTTTCTTGCGAAATTGAAGCGGACAGGCCAGTAGACCAGTCGACCAGAAGACCAAAAGACCAGAAGAAAGGCCAATGGACACGGGCATGGGACATTCGTTCTCTTTGTCAGTCAGAAGAGTGAGTCGTTAGACTTGTCTGTTCGGTTTTAAAGTGACAAAGACAAAGACATGATAGTAAATCGTTTTTCAGCTGATCGTTAACGTGGCACAGTGAACAATTCAAAAACATCGGACTGTGAAGTATCTTTCCGCAAATAATATTATATGCGGATTTATAACCTTAGCTTTATAACTTGCCGTAAAATTGTAGCAGATAGCTTTTCAGCTGATCATTGAAGTAACATATATGATTCAATGAACAGTTCAACTATGAAGGATTATATAGTTGTATAGATATTTTTTTTTAAATAATAATAATTTATAAAGTACTATGAGCTCATGAAATGCTGGAAACCAATCGGAAGTTGTCCCAAGGCATATTCGATATATCTTTACTTTCTTTAAGATATTCAAATTTCTCTACGGGCAATTCAAAAATATCGAATTAGTTACTAGTTCACGATTGCCATTCTCGCAAATAATGTTCATATTCAAATATAAAAACCTGTAAATGATGTCGTTAGCTTGAAGAATTTATTCAGCAAAACTTCTTTCAAATTTGAGAGGCGTGAATACCAAATGCTAAAATTTATGAGTGCAGGGTATGCCGACGCTTATCAAAACTTAAAGCCGTGTAATTGTTGCTGTATTTATGCCAGCAATTCGAACTACCATTATATTGATTGATTAGAGGGCAATAAAGCAGGTGCCACCGCCGGCGAGGCAAACGCAGAAGCCAAGTGGAAGCAAGTAACAGTCTGCTGTACATGCCCAGCAGCTGTTCGTCAGTCCGGCTATCCGCCTGTCCGCTGAATTGAACTTTGGCCGTGTCACAGTCAGTTACATTGTTGTTTAGCACTGATTAAGGCTAGCCGGAAATATCAGCTGGTGCGGAGCGTTGGATCATCTGAGCTGAGCGACAATTAAGCATTTCGCAGTGACGACTGCGCGCAGCTCCAGCAACTGCGCCTAATCTGGGCGAGTCGCAGTCCCCGGCGGCGTTATCGTTATTGTTTTTAATAAACTGGGACTGCTTATTCAAATGTTATGCTCAATTAAAGAGACAGTCCAACTTTGCAAATCCCCGAAACGAGCAGCAACAACAACAACCACAGTAAAGAAATACAAAGACAACACGAAAACCGATAACCGAGTCCATTTGGATAGGGCAGGGGTCGGTGTATGATAGCACTTCGGTGGGAGCAGTTGCTGCCACTGGGCGAAACCTAAACCAACAGGCTGTGGCGCGTCAGGTGATGGCCGTTGTGTGTGTGTGTGTAATGAGTGTGTGTCCCACTATTAATCTGTCAAGTGGCCACAGCTGTTGGCTACTGCGTGGGAGTCAGCAAAGGATTCTTGCCGGACGCCCTCGAAGTGTGGGAAAGGTCAACTGACTTCTATGGCCTCGCCAGCGCCTTGGAGAATTCACAAGCTGTTGGGAACACACAACTGAGGCGCCCGAGTGTCTGTTAGGTTTTTCACTACGTATAATGGGCCTGCATGGAATAAGTTGGGGCTCCCGTTCACAATCAACACTTCCTCTAATTGCATAACCGGCGCAAAAGCTGCCCGAATTTACAAGCGACGCAGCGTGTTTTTAATTTCCACATAAATATTTAAGACCGAATTGTAGCACAGAGAATGAGAAAACAGAAAAAAGAGAATAGTACGTGAAACACCAACGCAATGTGGCCGCAAGGAACTCGCGGAGAACTGAAACTAAACTCAACTCGTCGCGACTCAACTAAACTGAACTGACTACAGCAAAGTTTGGACTACTTGGCGGCATGTTCGATTTTTCCAAGCTCGCGGCGCCATCATTGCCACGAGGTGCCTCTAGTATCGAAGCTGCATGCACAACTGCCTGAATACCCTCTTGCTGTTGGGTATTGAAGTGAAACTAAAAAGGGCTGAATTTTACTTCATTTAGGCACTTCTATGATATACCATACTAGATGGTGATATTCTTGAGATGCTCGTAGATTTTAATTAAGTAATCAATCAATAATATAATAAAACTTAATCATTTTAATTTAATTTAATAATTTAATGAAAATTATAATTTAATTTAATAATTTTAAGTTATTTGAGCTATTGTATTATATAGTATATGCATAACATAATTTTTTGTCATGCATATATAACTATTTCAGCTACAGGGTATCCGAGTTGCCATTATTGCCAGGCTTCTACCAAGTTGCCATCATGTGCTTCGTTTTGATATTGTTCGTAACAATGGTTCCTTCTCTTGGCTTTTGCCGCTTGGCGGCGATTCATTCACAGTTACAGTTACAAATATACAGCCATTTCTGTTGGCAGTCGCCTCGGCAGTCGACAGTCGACAGTTCACAGTCGACAGTCGACTAGTTGCCCATACGTCATGTAGGCCCATTCTTTTGAATGGGACTGCCTGCATGAGCGTGTGTATTATTTATGGCAACGGCGACAATAACGAGCTGGAATACAGAAGTCCTTTGCAGGGGGAAGCGGATGTGTCAAGCATTTAAATGCGCTTTCACGACTCTTCTCTTCTCTGTCTTTTGCCAGCTGGATGGAACTCGTGGACAGGTCCGGCGTGCAATTGTTTCGACTTGGGGCAAATGGTAAGGGTCAGGATGGACCATTTTAATTACATACGTGATGGGCGTTGAGGACGGGGTGCAGTCAGCGGAACGGTACGGTATGACTTGATTTGCAGCGTGGGCGCCTGAATGTTCTATTAGATTTTCTATTAGCATTTTAATTACGGGGCAACGGGCAGCCTCGACTACTCGTCTGCTCAAGGTCAAAGCCAACTGGCTTCTGGGCCAGCCTTTAAGCTCTCCCGAGCTCTCGTATGACATCGGCTTTTGTGCACAGATTGCCCATTGCCACTGGCTGTCATTTTATAGGCTACATACTAAAGGGGCATAATACGCTGTAAACAAGTAGAAACGTTCACAGGAGGTGGATCGCTCACGACGCGATACTTTCTTGTTATCGTAACTAGATCTTGTATTATTTTCATCAGTTCTGAGCTCAGATTAAGAGCTATAAATTTAGAAATACTTCCTCATCAGATTTTGTTATACAACTGTGGAAGTATTTGAGGCGCATTTTTCAGGCACGCGACTTGTGCTCCTCCTTTGAAGTGAGTTCAAGCCAAGGATGTCCGGAGGCCGGGCTTCTCCTTGCCATTGTTGTGTCCGTAGTTTGTGCTGTCTATCGATTTTTCTAGGCAGCTTACCACGACTTCCATGGGTGGGGCACACCTTTTGCGTGTCGTCGCAGAAATGTGGAATTTTCAGCCGTAGATGACAGACAGTCTGTTCCAGTTTAAGTCTGTTCGGCTCTTCGGCTTGGTTTCAATTATTAAGCCGAATTAGAGCTCATTAATAGCCTTATGCCACCCGCCCAACAACCCTGCCGACCCGCTTAGCTGCCCTTAAATTTATAACGAAGCGGACAAAGCCTGCGTTAAAGTGTCCTAGCGTGATTTGGCTGATTAGTCAGATACTCAGGCAGACAGTTATGACTTATGGCCTGTTCGGACTTCCGTGTGAATTTGAAGTGAGCGAAAACACGCCCTTGCCTATGGGACTATTTGGCTATTTGGGTCATCGCGAATGAGGTTTGGATTGTCAAAAATAGGTCTACTCCCAGGCCCATTCAGAGCATACGAATGTCTAGAATTTCTCACTAAAGAAATTGTGGGTCAACATTGGTCAGAAGCAAAGAACAGCTGAAGCGGTCGCTCTTGGATTTGTGTGCTTGATGTTTTCTCCGTGTAATACAATCATAATCTATGCTAATCCCATTAGCGGTCATTCTATCTGGGCATGATGAAATCGACAGAGCATAAGTACTCACCCGTAGTTGGCGTTGCACTGCTTTTGGTCGTAGGACTTCTGCAGCGGCAGAGCCTGCAGCTGGTTCAGCAGTGGAACTGGTTCCGCCTTGGCATTAGCTGTTCCTGTTCCAGTTCCTTGCTGGCTTCCTGTCAAAGTTGTTGTTGTTGTTGTGTCTATATTTGTGCTGTTGTTGCAGCTCCTGTAGTGAACCGCACTGAGAGGCGTCTGGGCGGGCAGTATGACGGCGCTGGATGCGTTTTCCTTGTCCACAAGCGGAACGTTTGAGGCGTGCAACTCCTCCATTGCTTATACTTAGTGATGTGCTAAGGGGTATGCGTGAATATAGTAGGTAGCACCTTCTGTATACTCCGTTTATGCGGTTTCAATTGGCATCAGGTTGTGTCAGTCAGCATTCGGTTCTTGTCCTGTAAGTTTCTTCGCGTATTGTGTCTAGTTTTCCGTTTTGTGATTTCTTACTTTTCGGTTTTGTTTTTGTTTTTCTTTTTGGTTTGGCATTCAATAAACTTCTTGTCTCTATTTACATGATAGTTCCTGCGTTTGCTTCTCGTCGACTCACTTTGAATTATTCATTGTTTATTGTTCACAATTTATTGGCATATCTGTTTGCTAACATAGGTTGTTGGAAGTCGATGAATAATGCAATTTCTTCGCTGCCTCATGCGTCGCGTTCCATCCTGGTCTTACGCAGCTGCAAATAAAGCGAAACATCTTAATTCAGTTTGCTTGCCAACACTGAAAAGGCGAACAGAGCTTATTGCAAAGCCTCATGGAGGAAAGATATTCTTCAGTCGAAGTACATCGACCTGTCCACTCTAACTAATAACAATAACAAATTTACACTATACGTGGAAAGGCTCCAAGTCTCCCCCAACCCTACGAAGCTAGGGCCAAAGCTTTTTTGTGTAATTCTATTATCAAACTCGATGTCGTTCCCAGACACTCGGACAAGGCCCATGCCTCATCGATAGACTCACATGTATTACTAATTATCACTCAATGCCAGTGAGGCGCTCAAAAAGCGATGTTAACGAGGGACTTCAATGTCAAGAGATGATTTTTTGTGAGTCCACAGATAGAACAGCAGTTAGCTCATGGGCGTGCACGTGGGCGTAAGTAAATGTAGAGGCAAGGCTTGGGAAGTGCAGTCGCACTTATGTCGCGAGTGTATGGAATTTCGAGCGAATTCCATTTCAGTTTTTGGGCCACGCGTCGCCTGAGTTTGGCTGCACTCGTCGAAGTGAGCTGTGGATGCTTTGGCAGGTGGCCATGTGATAAGATTGCAGCTGCCTGGAGCCGACCGATTCGCCATTCAGAAAGTAGTATATAAATTTATTACAGATTTGTTTGCCTGTGCGATTAGCGACGACGATTCTGATAAGCCCACGGCTGGCAATCGGCTGCCTTTTCTCTTCCTGCTAATCGGAGATGTGTAAGACGCCATAAATTGGTGTTGTTGTTAACACTAATCTCCCCACTTTTCCGCTTTAGCTGTGAGCGGTTTTTTGGCCAACTACCAGCCAGGTTTTCATTATCAGCGAGGCAGCTGAAAACTGTCTAATCATCGTGTCGTTGGCATGATGCATTGGGATGTATCACATGCATTCGCACGGTCTGAGAAGAGGCCGCAACTAGGCCAGGCCCGACCAGGCCTACCTTAAGCTCTTCCGAAGTGGGTTAGTGGCACGCGGACAAAGGGTGCAACGAGTGTCTGCCACACAGCGAACCTTTGACCTATGCGAATTTAGCGAACATTTAGATTTATATTTGGCGTCATGTTCATAAACAAATTGCGACCGTAAACAAATTCATATAAATATTTTCAGCAGTCGCCCTCTCAGCCAGCCACATGAGCGTTCCGCGGTGAGAGCCCGCGCTCAGCGCTCAGCCCGAGAGCGGGAGCGGGAGAACGCACGCGCTCTCAGATACAAAGTGGAAAGCATTCAAAGATACATTTTTTTGTATTTTAAATAAGCGTGTTTGTTTCTATGGTTGCCCCGTGGCTGTGAGTGCGAGTACAGCGTTTGTATTATGTGAGTGAATAGGACAAACAAAGCTGAAAGCTGATAATATTCACACATATTCGTAATTAAACTTCTGCAGCGAGCACAAACTAACTGCGTATCTGGCCTATTGTATCTCTCCTGCTGCTGCTGCTGCTGCTGCTGCTCCTGCTTCTACTGCCACTTCTGCTGCATTCAGTTTTGTTTTCGGAGGGTGGTTGCATAGGCAGAGGCAAAACAAGCAAAAAGCAAAATGGAGCAGAGCAGAGGGAGATGCGTGCAGGCTGCAGCCACCACCAACATCAATCTGGCAATATGACGACGTAATTACGCTTTCCTGGAGTGCTTGGGCCGTAGTTTCTCACCTTAGAGTCACGAAGAACGAAGTCCGAAACTTGTAGATACTTCCTATTGCTCTCGGCCACTTACTGCGCCAGTGCCAGATGCGAGGTGAGATCTGCTGCTAGTTGGATCTGCTTTATTTTAGGCCCAATTCATTGTCTGATATTTCACGTAAACTTTGGCCGTCTCTCTCGCTCTTCTGCTCTCGGTCTCGGTCTCGCTCTCGCTTTCGCTCTCTTTCCTGCGCTTTGTTTAATACGTAATTGTTGTGTATTTTTTGAAAGCAAGCACAAGCAGAAGGGAACAGCTGAGCACGACGGCAGCTGCTCTCCAGCCCAATTGGTCTGTCTCTTGGTAGTCTTTGGGCTAATTTAAGAACCAGAACTACACTAAACGTGTTTTCTTCTTTGGCGGGTCGCGCGACGCTATTCCCCACGAGCACACACGCCAGAGAACGACTTGAGCGCAGCGCGAACGAACAAGAACTGAAACTGGCAGCTCACCGAATGCTGCTGCTAAGCTACGCGACGCGACGCCAGCCGTGCTCTCTCACACACACACAGCCACAGACACTCATGCAGGCTGCTCTCTCGCTCTTGCTCTCCGACGCTCGCTTATGTGCGAGTGTGTGGGAGCTGAAACAACGGAGCGACGCTAGTTTCATAGAGTGGCTATGGTGCGGGAGGAGGGATGCGGGGGAGAGCCCGCGTTGCAGTTGCTGCTTTGTTTGGATTTTCGTTCGATGTTGCCACACTGTTGACGGCCTCTGCCCTTATCGGTTACAGTTGCCGTGCGTCAGTGTTTGTGTGTGTGTGTGTGTGTGTATGCGTGGCACGCCGTGCACTGCGCATGTCTCATCTGTGCCTGTGTCTGCCTGTTCGTTCAGCTGACTGCGAACAGCTGATCGTAAACACAAAACAAGCGTACCCCGTGGTGAATGCAGTCTTCTCTCACGCTGGCAGCACTGGCTGCACTTGCGCGTCGAGTGCAGCTGCACTCGAGCTGCTATTAGACCTTCTCCTCCTCCTCCTTTGTCTTTCGCTTTGCGCTCTATTTATGGATGCGTTTTACATCCAATTTTTTATTATGCTCTCCGCTCTTAGTGCACAATTAACTGCGGATGTACTTTGACTCTTTAATAAGGCACCCGACTGTCATATTCATTTTCATTTTCATTTCATCAACTGAACTTTGAACTCTACGCGCAGCCGGATCGCAAACAAAGCAAATGTCGAACACATGAATAAAAATAATAACAACAAAGACCACTACAACAGCAGGAACAACAAGTAAACAAAGCCAGGCGAGAGTAGTCGACTGCTAGATACCATTTACCCCCACTGGCTGAGAGGTGATAGACGGACAGACAGACGGATAGGCAGTTGAACAGCCAAACATGAGCCATAAAACTGATCACGCATATATGGTATATACTCTGTATACCACCTGCATAGTGCTAATATGCCCTGTTCAACCATTTCCACTGGGTTCACGGTATATAAAAACAATTGTGATTTGAGGCGAAGTAACGCGTGTGAGCGAAGCGACAGGGAACGCGAGAGCGAACTCATTTCTGACGATCACACACACTTTCGCATGCAGACATGCACACATGCACACATACAGACATGCATCTAACCGCATCTACCCCAAAACTGATGTTTGCCTGCATGTGTGTGTGCGACCTCCTCGTGTGTGCAATGTGTTGGACGCCGGGAGAGCAGAGAGCATTCGAGTGTGGAGCTGCGCTTAGCATTGACCTTATTTTTTTCATAATCATACATTACGAAAGAGCACACACACACACATACTCTGTGCTGTACATAACAGTCAGCTGATCTGCGGTACATACATATGTACACACCAACAGCCCATCTGGCTTATGTGCTGCGAAGCATTTGAGAAGACAACGGAAACTCGCGCAGTGAAAGCTTTGTTTGCGACAAGCCGCGCAGCACGGGGTGAAAAGTTCTCTGTAGTCAGTGTCGAGTCATTCCCTCTATCGCGCACGTGTTCAGTGATAAGAAGTGTTCTCGATCGCGCTCGATCTGTTTCATCCACATGGAGCTTAGGCTATGCTTGGTCGGCTCACGCAGTGATCAGCTTAAGAGGTTAGTGGACCGAATTTCAATATTGTAAAATTGCATGTTGTACCATTTAAGCACATTTACTTGGGTCTTTGTCCTATGTAATGACAGCTTTGTATGTGATGTATGTACATATGTAGCTGCGGGGCACGGGCTTAATAGTTCTTCTAGGCAGAATTGTGCTTGTATCAGTTTCTCTTTGATATGATCTCTGTTTGAGTTGATCGAACTTACGTTTTGATACGCTTAGGATGTCAGTGGCACAAGGTGCTTCTGCAGCCAATTGACAGCGTATGGTGCCCAATTATTAGCAATACATTGAAGCTGAATGTCGTGCTACTTTGAGGCTTAGCATAGACTTTGGTCTATCTACCTAATGGGCGAAGGGCAAATTAGGATCAGCGCTGCAGCACGGCATCAACTGCATCAAAGCTTTGCGAGTGCAAAGCATTTGCCGGCGTGGGTTAAATCAATTGAACCATTTTGTCCGTCCGTGCGTCGGTCGGTCTGCTCACAGCAGACTGCATTTCGCTTGGACACCGGCACCACGGCACCACGGCGCAACGGCACAACGGCATCACCGGCAGCAATTAAGCCTAGTCAGGTGCGCTACCGTTTTCCGGTGCATTCAGGTGTTTTCCTTGCCTTTAAAAGCCACCAAGTTACATACATACAAACATATGGGCACACACACAGACATGAAGTATTCATGCACTGCCGTGACGTGTCGCATGTTTTGTTCATGTCGTGATATGGAAATTTCTATCTTTACGACCGGCCACTGCAATCAATGCGCAAATGAATGTGTTGAACGTCTCATTGTTGAACTTGGCTTTGACTCCGAGTACTTCTAATGGGTACTTGCAACGGACAACGTTGTCGCTTGCTGAAATCAATGTCATCTAAACACCATGTCATTTCTCATTACCATCCAGAGCTATAATAATCTCTCTACCAATCTTAGGCAGATAAGTTAGCTCAGGTAAAAAACGATTGCGTTTTACCTCAGGCTGCCAAAGATGAGGCGCACTGGGTAGGGGCAAGAGCGTCCGTTGAGGCTGCCGGCAGATGTGCGTTTCACTGAAAACCGTTTGTACTGCAGTTAAATCAAAAGTTCAAATTGTACTGGAAATCGTCGCGTTCCAGAGCTTTTCCAGAGCTTTCTACCGGTTCGTTCGTGCGCGACGAGTACCACTCGAGTGTGCGTAGAGCGAGACAGAACGAGTAGGCATGAAAAGCTTTCTGGCAAAGTGCTACCCATAAGGCGGGAAATTCAAAAGCGATTTGGGTGTCTGTTAAATTGAATGTTTTTGATGTTCATTAAGAAGAAGATAAAATAACATTAGTGGAATTTATGGTACAAGTTGTAGAAACTAGAAATAAATTAGAAATCAGTATTATACGGCACTGTGTAACGATCGATAGACAAAAGCGATTGAAGACTGCATATATTAATTAACGATAGTAGTTTTCTCCTCTGCTGCCTTGTTGGCATTTGGTACTGTCGAAGGTTTGCAGCTTCTTGAACGTCTCGTAATATAAAGTAAATCCCTCATCGCGATTCTGGTACAAACGTAACGCTCACTGAACAACACTGTGAGCCCTCATCCTCCGCCTGCCGCTCCTCATCCAAGTCGAAGCGCCATTTGATCTGCAATTCTCAGGAGGACGCACGAATCTTGCCGCTGTCCCGATCCTGGTCGCTGTCGCAGTCGCCGCTCTCCGCGGTATCCTCATCGCCGCTGGCGCCGTCGTTGCCGCGGGCAAAAAGTTGCCGCAGGCAACTACGCTTCACGTATAAAAAAGCGCACAGAGCGCAGAGGAGGAAGAGGACACCCACAGAGCTGCCAATGATCAGAGCGCGCACCTTTCGCTGGGAAGGCACGTCGAGAATGAGTTCGGGACTGGCCACTTCGTAGGAATCGGAGGCCACGGCAAGAACCTTGATCTTGAATGTTGCGTCTTCCTTCAGATGCCGAAGCTGGTAGAAGTTGTCGAAGGTCTCGGCGGATCCAATGAGGTAATGCTCGGGCTCCTTCCACCAACGTATCGCATACAGTCGCAATGTCTCCAGGCCCTGCGTCGGATGTTCCCAGTGCAGCAGCCATCCTTGCGGATTTGGGATTATGCTCAGATTCCAGGGCGCACCCAATGCTCCGCTCGTCGGCACAGGGTTAAGTTGATGCTGCAGCTGCTGTGCATCGAAGTCATCCCCTGGCAGCGGTGAGGCTGGCGAGCAATAAAACAAATTAACTGTCTTCTCATATACATACCTCTCCCGTAATTACCTTTCGTTTCGATTTGTATCTGCTTACTGAACATGCCGTCTCCATACTTGTCCTGGCTGAGCACCATCAGCTCGTACTCCCGTCCAGGCAGAAGGTGCTGCACGGTCGCCTGCATGAGGCTCTTGTCCAGCACCCGGAGAGTGCGCCATTCCGGCGCATCGGTCAGCCGGTACCACACAGTGTACTCGAGATTGGGCCGTGGGTAGCCTGTGGCAGACAGAGAGTGCGTATTCTGCATGACTATTGACCTAACGAGGAACCCCGTTATCTACAGGGCTTTTGGCTGTCCGTCGGCTCATCTGCCTGGCTAATACTCTACTCGTCTGGACTCACCTGGCTTCCAGCGTACGGTGATGCATGTCTCCGTGCTGTTCGCCGTCAGATTGAACGGGGGGCGTGGCGCAATGTTCTCAATCATCAATTCAGCCTCGGTGGTTATCGTTGCCGCTTCATTGGTTGCCGAGCACTCGTACATGCCGCGGTCCGTTTCAATTAGGTTCGTGATGGTCAGATTGCCGCCGCTGAAGCTGTGCCGCTCCACTGGTAGGGCGCCGCCATCTTTCTGCGTGTGTGGAAATTAGTTAAATCAGAATCAGAACCGGCAGCAGGTGGACGCAGCATATTGGAAAATGCATTCAAGCAGAGCTGCGGAGTCAGGGCTAGGGACAATGCGATCCGGACTCACCCGACTCCACACAATGGACGGGCGATTGTTTCCGTCCCGGTCGATGGCCTCGCATGGCAGTTCGGCCGTCTCGCCCAACTTCTGTATGTAAATCGCCTTGGGGGTAACGCTGAAAATGGGTGGGCGCAGCACAATTACGCTAATGATGGGCGAGGGCCCGTCCGTGCCGAGGTCGTTGTAGGGCGTGCACGTGTAGCTGCCCGCATAGTTCTCGTTCACCTTGGAGAAGAAGAGGCTGCCGTTCATCTTGTAGAACACGCCGGGCACATTGTACGAGTCGAAGAGCAGTCCGTCCTTCTCCCAGCGCAGATTTTTCAGCGGCGGATTAGCCCGAAAGTGGCAGTCCAGCACGGCGGGCTGCCCGTAGGGCAGATAAACCTCGGGCGGTGCATAAATCACCTTGGCCTTATCTAACATACAACGAAACGAGACGACATTAGGCGGAGCTCGACCCACTTGCAAGCCTGCTGGAGGCGTCCTCACATTGTATGTTGAGAAAGGCCTTGGCCGTTTGCAGATCGCCCTCTTGGTTGCGCACCTTGCACTCGTACTCGCCCAAGTCGCTCATCATGGTTGGGTCGATGCTCAGGCTACCGTCGGGGCCCATGAAAGAGCGCCGCACCAGGTCCTGCACCTCCTGCAGCAGCACGCCGTCCTTGTACCAGGAGGCCTGCGAACTGTCCGGGTATTTCATCACGCAGTGGAAGAATGCCGTCTGGCCCTCCATGATAGTCTGGTTGACGGGCGGGATTTTGATGAGGGATCCTCCCTGCACGGCCAGGTGGTAGCGCGTGCCGTTGTTGCGGACACTCGGCGTGCGGTTCGGGAAGATGATCTGGCAGTGGTACCAGCCTTGATCGGACTCGCGTATGGCCGTCAGGTTGGCCGAGGCCTTACCGTAGTCCGAGTGTTGGTTGACCAGGTGCAGGCGGCCTATGAAGAGTTCGTTTGTCGATGTTTCGTTCTCGTACCAAGTGAAGATCTTTTTGTTCTGTCGGAGAGAGCAGGAGAGCGTAGATTAGTTAGAGAACAGAGTAGGGAACGAAAGAAATGACTTTTCCCCCGGAGAGAATCTGTGGTCGAGCCTCGGCCAACTGATTACTTGGCCAATGCAATTAGTCAATTAGCTTGTGATTTGGATTTGATAGTAAAATTACAATTTCTATTCCCGTTATGCGATAAATCATACAAACGCCAAGCCCACATACTCATACACTCACACAGAAACAGACACAGACACATACACAGATACAGATGCAGACTGATACACACGCCACGCACAAGTGCAGTAAATAATTGAACGCCCCGTCAGCCCTGGCAATGTAACAGTTAATGACACAACTGTGTGTGCGAGTACCAATGTGTGTGTGCGTGTGAGTGAATAAGACTGTTTGCATATGCGTGTGTGCGTATGTGCACGAGGCCGCTATATGGCTTTCTATGGGCCAATATAATTTTCGCAAGCCCCTGCTGTGCCCATCGCTGTGACGTACAGACACAGTCGACGACCGTGAAAGGGAGCTGCCTGCCACCGCGTGCCTGCCCTCCCCTGCCTCCTGCCCCCTGCCGTCGTGCCACACACTCACTTGGACAATGGAAACGAGGAAGCTGACTGGCCGTGTGTCCGTCCGTCGATCAGCTCAGCTCTCTGGCCCCTCCCCATGACGCTGCATTGTTGACAAATTTAAATGAGTTCGCTTTGGGGCGAAGTGCACAAAACTCGATGATGCGTTGCACTAATGCTCATTCCGATTCTGGGCATAGGGTTTCGGAATATCAACCGAGATATATTACGAAAATCAATCAAAAGCGTCGAAAAACACGCAAACATGGACAGCATAAGTGATTGTGCCCGAATCTCATTGTAAATGGCTAAAAGTGGTACATTTGTGGTACAGTGGTACAGAAAGGAGCACTATAAAGTAACATATATTCACGATGAACATCATTCCCAAAGAATACAATTCGATTAAAAGTCCCTTAGCTGTGATTTCAAAATAATTGTTTACGTCCATTGTAATTGAGCCGCTCTGCGAGCGATTATTGTTTTAATTAAAGCCGAATAGAAGTGCTAATATTTGTCGAACATATTTCGCGACAATAATGCATTTATTGACAGACGGCAATTAATTGCTTTAGCGCAAACAAAATCAGTTTACACAGTGCAAAGCAAATCCAAATGAAGTTCCAAATGAAAAACATTTAAGTCGAAATTAAATTAATAAATTTACATGCTGCGGTCGCTGTCCTTGATGTAATTGCCTTGCCACTAAACAAATTTAGAGTATCACTTCGTGTGCATACCCTGTTCATTTAAAGCAGCGAGTGAAGATCTTGATCGATTAAATGATAGTACGATACACTCCAAATATTCAAAATTGATTACAACAAGGGTTTTGAAAATTGGACACTGAGTGGAGGAAGGTATGTCAGATGCTATAGGAGTCTGTACCTGAATTTCAAGAGGAAACTCAGTGGATCATTCATGTATTGAGATCGATAGCAAAAAGACTTTGCCAGGCTGTGACCGACCTTTTTACTCTGTGTAGGGAAATTTATGTGGTAATGGCATACTGTCGCTCCCAAGAACATTCCTGCTTGGCGTCCTGGCAACCACAGTATGACGGTAGTCCCTTGCGGCAGTTCTCGCAGTTCGCAGATCGCACTTCCCAGTTCTCAGTGAAAAACCGCATGCTGGGGATTTGGTTGCGTCCGCGCGCGTCTGCCAGTTATTGATAGCTGCCGACCGCAGAAAGTGTCAGTCCGTTGCAATTTGATAGTTTTAATTGTGCACCACAAGTGTTGGTTGATCTATTGACATTATTTGTCGAGTGTTGCTTTAATTGAAATCGGCAATAGATTGATACTATGCTATACTATACTATATGGCGGCATGCGGGTGTTCGCCGTTTCGCGACTCGCCCTCGGGGAGAGCATCAATGTCAGCAAGTGGCCGCATCGCCAGTCGCCTGTTTGTGACTGTGAGAAATGTTTTTCGCTGCGATGCGACGCGTTGCATCATTTTTGTCAACTTGAGGCACACGGCAGCTGACGGACCGACAGGCAGACAGACAGACAGGCCGACACAGAACAGACGGACCGAGGACAGAGCAGACCGGAGAGACACCCAAGTACACCCAACTGTGTGTCAACTGCGGGTCCGCCATCTGCTGGCTCGGCACACATTTATCAACATTATCTAACAAATTACAAACGTAACTTGATTTATCCGGTAATTTTTTACGTGCGCGAAATTCGCGACAGCCGTGAAAAGTAGTTTTTGATTGCTGCACACGCGAGTTTGCAAAAATATTTGCATACCTATACATATGTACATACATATTTTGTTTATCACATTTCATATGGGCGTTCAAATTGTGGATATAACTTTTCCCTCGAAAGTTATGGCGTCCTCTTGGAGTGTGGCATGTTGACAGACATTTGCTGGATTGAAGAGAGCCTTGACTTCTCTCGCTTGCCTGTTTACTAGTCTATCAATTTTCAATGGTCTCAGTGGATTTGCAACTTTCCCACGTCTTGTTTTGTTGAACTGTTTTTCTGCAACTTTTCCATTTACCAGAGTTGTTCTGGATTGGCTATCAACTGATGTGCGCTAAACTGTCGTACGCAAAGCAAAAAACACAAATTTCAAGCGCAATTAAAGCGGATCTATTAGCATGACATCATGACCCGTTGACCGAGTGGAATTTCATGCATTAATACAATACAATAAAACAGAGAAAATTGTTAAGCCAGACCGAACTGCCGCGTCCGCATCGGCGTCCGTCTCTTTGTCCATCTGCCCGGCTCCCCGTCTGTCCGTCTGTCCAAATCAGAAGTGCCAGCAAATTAAGCAGCCAACCAAATAGTTAAAAACAGCAGACAGTGTCGCCCCAGCTCCCGCACAGACTCGACCTCAGGCCGGCGCAGCTCAGCTCCGTCGCAGCCCCCAAGCGATTTTGAATGCGATTTGGGGTAATGCCGAGTGCGTGTGAGTGTGCAATGAATAGTAATTCACTTGATTTAAGCGCAAACGTGCGCCGAGTGGGTGGCTGGGACAGCCCAACTGACTGACTGACAGACTGATGGACTGAGCGACTGAGTGACTGGGCAGAAGTCCAGCAATGAATTTGCAATTGAATTTAATTGCATTACTCACAGTTGTCAACAAAATGCCAAGCATTCAATTCGATTGAATGCAATTGAAATTGATTTCCCCTCCTGCACTCTTTGCCCCCGCTGGTTGTCACACATTCACACTATTTTTTGCGAGCACTGAAATAATTTAAAGTGTTTCTGATACTCGGAAATCAGCGCAGCGTGTTGAATGAAATTTAATAGCAGCCACGCCCCAAACAAGAGGCGATGTGCGCTGCACGCAGAACACAGACCGCCCGTCGCCCACCCCTCGGACCGTCAGGCCGGCGACTGTGTGTGTGGCGTGTTTAATTAGTGGCCAGGGCCAGCCCAGGCCAACACGGTGCCCAGCCAGGACCACCCGAGCGCCTGTTCGTAAATGGTTTTAAAGGTGCCGCTTCCCAGCCAACCAACCACCCAACCACCAACCACCCATTGCTCACCGCCCAAACATAAAGTCTACGGGCCGGAGCCCTTTTAATGAATGTGAGAGAGCCGCGCTCTGTTGCAATGTTGCAATGTTGCACTGTTGCACTGCTGTGCTGCCCCTGCAACTGCAATTAAGGCTAACCAAGCGAACCCAAAGCCACCATCCCACGCCAGTCTGGCGCTCTGTCTGTCCGACATAACGACCCACCTACGTGTGCATTTCTGATAAATTAATAACTTCGACAATTTTATTTAAAGTGCGTGCTACGCGCGTGTTTCGGAATAAAGAAACTGCAATCAGGCACACTTGACTAATAAATACCTTTCACTCGCTTACAATAACTGATGTTTGTACAGCTAGATAAGGTCTTCCAAAACTATAGCTATTCGGTACTTATATGCTTTGTGTTGCCTGCACATACCATTTCTGCTCATTTTAAATGCGATATTAAATTTGCTTGAGCTCATAGCGAATGGTTCTGCGGAGACAAATATGTGTGCAAGTGCCGTGAAATATGAGTAATACTCGCTGCTACAGGGTAAAGCAGCAAGAACACTATGAATATACGAGCAGTATACATATTTATGTGTAAATGCAATTAACGCTGGCCAACGCGACGTATGCGCAACGTCCACTGTTGACTCTTGACTCGACTCGGGCGGACTTACATCTTTGCTCCAGTGCACAACGTAGGGAATGGGGGAATCATATGGGAAATCTATATAACAATTGAAGACGACATGCGAACCGACTTTGGCCTCCAGATTTGTTTGTTTACGGTGATCTCTCGCGCATGCCACACAGGATATGTTCATTAAGAGCGCCAGTAGAAGCAGCAGCAGCAGCGGCAGCGCCGGCAGGCCTATACTCTTTCCTATTCCTATGGCTTTGGCAGTTGTCGTTGCATGGCAGCTCGGCAGTAGTGTTCTTTTGCGTGCTTTTGGCATTTTACTGTTGTTGTTGTTGTTGTTGTTATAAAAAGTTGTCTTGGTTCACTGTACACTTGCACTCAATTCTCGCACTCGACTATGGGATGCATGACGCTCTAGAGTGATATTTCCGCATTGTTTCCGGCTTCAATTGAAATCAAATCGCACTGCGAAACCAGGTCAATTGATCCTTAGCGACATGCGCACAAGACGATCCGTCCCGGGTCAGATTTCTTTTGCGCACACAAGCGAAATGATTGGCAGCTCCAGAATTCAGCGCGAAATCTAATCCGCACGTCGAAATTCTGCGCAATGAGGCCGAGTACAGCGTTGCGATACGGAAGGGGAAGAGCGCGATGCCCTCACGAACTGCACACGACGACTGGAGAACCGCTACTGAATAATGGAGACTGCAAACGCCAGCGATCAGTGGGCAGAACAATCCGCTTTGAGCGTGTGAGTGAACACGCGTAAATACAGACACAGACTCACTCACACAGGTGCAGTGGAACACACAGAGATCTATTCCGTGCCCATGTGTTTGATGCTCAATGTTGAGCGGTAACGAGCACTCGCACGATCCGCAAGTCCGCCTGGAGATGTGAGCACACTGCTCTGAGCACACTCTGCTCGTCAAACTGAGTGTCGCATGCTCTCCTCAACCTTTGAATTGCACAAAACTCTTCTTTGTCATACCCATTACCTGAGAGGTGTACGAAAACCCGGCGAGCCCTTTATATCCTTAGCATCGGATCTTCATTCAGATCTGTCCAAAATGATTGGCTTCAAAGTAAGTCATAGCGTGAAATTGAAGGGTAATGGACATGCCTATCGCCGCAAACTCTCGGCCACAGTTATGCAATTTAAAATTGGCTCAAGGTGAGTCACAGTGTACAGGGTATCATTATGCCCACGACCTCTCGACCGCAGTATTGCAATCTAAAATTCGCTCACAATTCACTTTCATCGACGTTTATCCACTTAAGTAACGCGGGTGCGAAGCCAAGACATTTGTTATTGCATTTTCTTAAATTTCATTCGTTTAATTAGTCAGACAATGCGAAGGCGTTTGGGCTATCTACGGGTTAGTTTTAGTCGCTATGTGTGTGCCACCGTTAATTGAGTGATTGTGTCAATTAAATGCAGGTTCGCGTTTCCGGGTCACTGTGGGGGGTCAATAGAAAAACGTTTCGGTGTTTGTTTATTTGATCAATTTCAAATTGTTTTTATTTTTTCTGTATTTTTTGTAAGTTTATTTGTTTAAAAATTTTGTTCATTTTGCTAATTCATTTTATATAATTGTGTCTTGTGTTAATTACAATATATTTTGTTCTAAACTGATTTTGTTGTACGTTTTGTTTTTCTTTGTTTTATATATGCTGAAATGCTGGGGAATTTGTTGGAATGGAAAGTCGAAGAAGATGCAGAGATGAAGAAGGTGCAAATAGAGGTACGAAAGGCAGAAATTAAGGGAGGAAAGATGTGGCTGATAGATGTGTTTTCTTTTGCATTTTCATTTTCGTTTTCATTTGCATTTGCGGTTTCGTTTCGGTTTGCAATTGGAATTCGTTTCTTTTTGTTCAAGTCGAAAAGTTAAAGTTGACTGGCGCACCTTGTCCAAAAATCAAAGTGGCAGACTAAAGCGTTAGATTTACTTAAGAGTAAATTAAATGGTAATTTATTCTTTCACTTAATGTACATGCCATTAATTTCAATAATTATAGTAATTTATGCTCATATAAATAATTTTATGTATATGCTATACTATATACTATGTATGTATATATATGCTTTTAAAGTCCTTCACTTGTCGTGTTTGTGTGTCTGTGTTTCACTATTTCCTCTTTCGCTTCCGATGCTGTTTCCCTTCCCTCTTTTCTCCACTTCGCTGCATTTTCCCAATGCACTTTCTCAATTCTCAATTAAAATGTAAGAAGTACTTTAATACGCATACTGTAATTGGTTGTTGCTTGCTTTTGTTTTATTTTCCACCTTTAATTGGATTTTCGTTAATGCTCAATTAATTCATTAATTGCGTTCTAGTTAACATTAGTGTCAGATTATGTGTCCCTCTGTGTGACTGTGTAACTCTGTGTCTGTGTCTGTGTCTGTGTCTGTGTGTGTATCCTGTGTGTGAGTGTGTCTCTTTGCCTACTCAGTATAAACTCAACTTACTCCAATACTCTCGGTTAGCATTTACAGTAATCGAACTTCAACTTCAGTTTGCCAGTTTCTGTATATGGCATTCATAGCATTCAATTGTGAATTCAATTTGATCAAATAAGAAACCTTTTCTGGTATCGAAAGTTTTTGCTCTCAAAACGATTTGAAATCTAGTTGGAAAACACAAAAAGGCAAGACAAATTATTGAGATCATTGTGTCAAGTTTCAAAGGTTCTGCTGATTCTGCCTTTTTGCTGATCATCGATTGGCTTAAACGTGTATATTATCGCTTTGTTGAGTATATTATTGTTATTATGTTAGTATTATTATATATCTGTAGATGCAATTTACATACGTTATACATACGGTATTCGTCTTTCTCATCCGCATCTCGCGCTCTGGCAGTGTTTTGGCGTCAAGTTGTGTCAAACCATTCCTTACAATTTGATGTTCAGACAAGTTATAATTAACAAGTACGAGTACAAGTACAAGTATATATATACTTAATTAAAAGTGAAACTCATCAAGCATTTCATAGGTTTATACTGAAACAATTGGGTTTTCGTTTGTGTCTACGAATCGAAGTGCGCTGCATGCGACGGACAGAGGCGGACAAAGTTACTATAATCAATATATGGTCGAGCTGCCTTATATAGTAATGTCACACTGCTTTGAACTTGAGTCTGTTACATGCCGAGCTCCGACTCTTCCTCTTATCCATTCGAATGCAGCACAGTTGATAAGATGTTTATAGGACCTGCAAATTGGGAATAACTGAAATCACCCTCATAGCCGCCCAACATTTAACGCTTTTCCCTCAATTTTCCGTTTTTAGTTTACATTAGTATTATAAGTTTAATCAATTGTTTTCTGTGTTTTCGGTTTTGGTTTTCCGTTTTCGACTTTCTGTTTTCTGTTTATGTTGTGTGGTCTCCTATACGCGAACTGGGAAAGTATTTAGGTTTTTTTCAATTAATATACATATGTATGTATATATCAAGTTAATTCGTGTAGCTCAACAGTAACATATATGCAGCAGTTATATATTTCACGTAATTATTTTTAAACTGATTTACTGATTTGCTTCTCTCTCTTTCCCTTCTCTTTTACGTTACGTTTAAATAATTTAATTATGAAACAATTTTTCTATATTAAGTTCTTGTTTTCTTTTATTTTAACATTTTGTTATTTGCTTATTGAGTTTAACAACTAAGGACTTACTTCTACAACTTGCATTAATTTACTTTAAGTTAGTGTTGATGTAACATAATATACGTTATTATGTTATGTTCTCGATTTTTAATTGATGTGTAACATATCAATCTGTGTTTGTATTTCTTTTGTGTGTTTGTGTTTGTGTTGGTGTGTCTGCTTCTGTGTATGTGTCAGTTGCTGTGTCTGGCCTATGCCGTAGCATCTAATACACTAGTATAATGTATTTTGTTTCTTGTACATAATAATAGCTTGCATATTGTGTTCAATTATCAATTATGTAATATATTGAGTTTTAAGTAATATATTTCTCATAATTGCTATAGTTCGTTTTTAAATATTATTCTTAGACTTTGCTTCTGTTGCTTCATGCGTGCCTTTTCTTCCCCCTCTTACGTGCACCGATTAATGCATTCTTTTATCATTTATAGTATATTTACAATATTAATGCTCTTGCTTGGTGTCTGCTTGCTTTCCCTCTAAGAAGCCCAAAACCATTTTGAATGGAATGCTCATGGAATCGAAAATTGCAGGGGCAAGACTTGAGAGCCTCTCAGAGCCACCTCCAAGACTGTCGCGCCATTAATAAGAACTCTGATTGTTGCCAACACAAACAATATCATACTATAATTAATAACTGGTGAATTCTGGTAAAATACTCTAAGTGTCTGGGGCCTTCTCCAGTGTGTAACACATTTCGTTACCCTTTCATTAGACTCGATAAAAACACGCTAAAAAACTTACTACATACATTGTGAGTGCAATTCTCTGGTTTCATGAGCCTTCCATTTGTTGTGGATAGAGACCTGATCATAGGCAACTACTTGTATTAATTGTCCGCAGAATGCCTGAGGACCGAGCTGCATTGCCAATACCAAATAGGCAAACAGCCAGACAGACAGACAGACTACGTATGTGCGCTATGTTATTGCTGTGCCTGCGGGGCGATTGATATCATCTAATCATATGGTTCATGCGGTTGGCTCTGATTGCACGTTCTCGTACTGGTACAGGTGTGTTGTGTCTGTGTGTGTGTGAGATACACATGTATGCAAATGCCTTTGCGGTCATCGGGCTCAGCACACGCTCTCTATTTCTGGACCGCCCGCCCGCTGCATAGCCTGACGCTTGCGATATGCATAGAACTCCTCTCGCATGGCCTGGAGGCGCGCCTCGATATTATCATAACGTGGCAGACTACGCAATTTGCGTGCAGCGGAGGCGGAAGCAGAGGCTGAGGCTGAGGCCGAGGCATGCAGCAAGCTGCCACTTAGTGGCCCCAGAGTGTGGTGCCCCTGTTGATGAAAGGGTATGGAAGATGCGTGATGATGATAGTGGTGCAGCTGGTGGTGCGGATAGTGAAGCGTGTCTATGTGAAGATTGAGATCGTCGCGCAGCAGGCCAACGCCTGTCGGAGTGGAGGCACTGGGCGTGGGCGTCGCCGGATCGAATTCATAATGCCCATCGACGCTGCCCACGTCCACCTGCGTGGACTTGGGCAGATTGTTGTCCGTGGCTGCGTTCAGTCTTGAGATCATTTCCAGCCAGTGGGCCATAGTGTACGGCGACGTGAGGCCGGCCGAGGGTGGACTGGGCTGCAGGTAGGAGTAGTGGTACGGATGCTGCTGTAACTGGCCCGGAACCAGGGTCTGCGCTTGCGCTTGCTGATTGCCCGACGCGGTTCCAAAGTAGGCCGAGTGCTTAGGTGGAGAAGGTGGTGCACGGTAAGGCGGCAACAGTCGCCATTCGCTTGTGCTGCCCGGGTGGTTCGATGTGTTCTTCGAGCCAAAGCCACTCGAACTGGACCGCGATTCTGGTGAGGCCTCTAGCCCCACGCCAGCTCCATTCGAAGTTCCGCGAAGCGAGAGATTTAGATCGGGCAGCGGCGACAGCAGCTCATGGCGACTGAAGAGTCTCGAGTAGTGGCGCGGATACCAGCGGGTACGGGGGCGGTAGCTGTTGTACGGCAGCTGCTGCTGTGTCTGGTAGTAGTTGCGCCACGAGGGCGGTGACGGCAGCTGCAGCGGCAGAAAGTGATCCTCCAGCGGAGGCTGCTTGCGACGCGTCTCCTCCTGAATTGTTCGCAGCGAGGGAAGCTCCTGCGAGTGATAGCGATAGCGGCTCAGGTTCCCGGTGCCACTGACGTGGGACGTTGGCAATGAGCGCTCCGCCGAGTTGGGGTAGACCGTGCTGAGATCGCTAAAGTGCGTATGATGATGATGCGCTGGGTAGGCCCCGCTCAAGGAAAGCAGTTGCTGGTGCTGATGCTGCTGCCCCGGCGTACTGGCTGGGGAGCTGGAGAAGATGCGGGAGTGACGCGAGGGCGTGTACATCTGCTGCTGTCCGCCCAGACTGCCGCTAATGGTGTTGATATGCAGTGGCCCACTGGATGCGCCATTCTGCTGCAGATTTCGGTAGATGTTGTGGGTTGGACGCATCACGTTCTGGTAGCGTGCACCAGTCACAGCCTCGTCGAACTGCAACTGCTGCTGATGCTTCACGGCACCGCCGATCTTGAGCAGGCCGCCAAGACCTTGGAGGAAGCCCCTCGCGGAGTCCGCTGCCGACTGCAGACTGAGTTGGCTGGAGGACGCGACCAGTGGACGACGCCAAGAGGCGCGCGCTGTGATGAAGTTGCGACGAGACAGAAAGCCTCCGTCATCGCTCGATGACTTCTGCGAGACGTTGCTGTTCCGACGCTCGAACAGAGGTCCGTCCACCACATCGATGCAGTTCTCCGCGGCTTGGTCGTAGCTCGGCTTAGCCCCGTCCTGTGTGAAGCGTCGCTTGCCATCGATGTCGCAGTCCTCGGGCAGATTGGGCGAGCTGTAGATGGAGTGGCAGTTGGTGCAGCGATCCGGTGGCCAGATCCAGTGAAGTATGGCGATGAGAATGGCGGTTAGACTTGATATTCGGGTTTGTTTGTACCTGGCCAAGAGCGGAGAAAGGAACTTTAAAGTCGTGGAACGGCGAATTGTGAATGAAGTATAATAAACGTGAATAACAACCAAAGAGTGAGAGATGTCAACTGAAGCATAACCGAACTAAAGGCTTGAAAGAGTAGAAGAGTTTGCTTACGATTTTGATTATGACAGGATGGACCTGGAACTATAAAAACGCTTTCATAATCACGATAATGTTCAGTATTGCTATAAAGCGGGAGAGTAGTAGAAGTAGTAGTAGTTGTAGGTGCGTGGTAGAGCGGTTACCAATCGAGTGAGTTTTGGTTACAGAGCGATATCGGGGAAGTTTAGATCAATTTTAATTTTCAGATTGCATTTAGCGATATTCACTAAAATATATTATACGAAAGTGACGATTGCAGCGATATACTCACTTTTTTAAAGGCACTTGACCAGAGGAAATTGAGCCCGTACTGCGATTGTGCAAATGATGATTATTGGCAGCAATGTTACGAGCGTCCGTTATCCTGCAAGCTACCATGTTGAACTCTGTAAACGTATAATTTCTACAATTAATTTGGCGTGCAGCGTGAGCCATCCTATCCGGTAAATAAAATACATACAGCAGCTACCAAGCACACGCTATGCGGTGCCTGCGTGCAGCGTATATATGCCAAGGGGGCATGACATACGCGCACACACGCACACACATACAACTCTACCGTCTACACATCGCTGTACACATGTATAGCACGCATATATATATGGCAAATACGTGTACTCTTGCACGGGCTCCTCCATTCTCTTGCATTGTTCTGAGACAGCCCCAAACTGGCACAAACCGGCATAACGTGGCCAGCGGCCAGCTGAAAGTCAGTCTATTATAAACCGAATCCAAATAAGCACAACTTACATATGTACGACGTGGCAGGGCGGGTCATTGCCAGTCGAGCTGGCAAACATACAAACTATACACATGCACAGAGGGAAAAGTCAGCTGACATTTCAAAATTCGGATGCTATTACAATTTTTTGAGCAAGCAGAGAAAAGATTTATTCTTAAAGTTGCACTCAGGCTTTGACTTGTTCGAGAGAGAACATATTGTAATTCATTAATATTGTAGTTGCATTTCTGATTAAAGCTGATTAAAGCGAGTTTTTCTCTCTGTGCACCCCTGCATGGTACATAACGGACGCTGGACACGGACGTTATGCCAATTTGCATGCCAACTAGGACCATCATCATTGACAACTGCAACAACTCAAGGAACTACGACAACAACAACAATAATCACAAGAACAATAACGTTGTTATTATTGGCATTCGTGTTGCAGTTGTTGATTTTGTTGCTGTTGTGTTAACATCGCTAAAAATTGAGCAGCTTACTATTTGCAGTTAATTACTAAGAGTACAAGCAATACACCCAAACACCAGTCGAGCTACACTAGCTATGCACTAGGCTAGGCTATGCCTTTGTTAGTTTTAGTTGTGGTTCGGTAGTTTAGACTTAGTTAATTAGGGTTGCATTACACATTACACATGTACGGAGCAAGGGCGGCCAATTAAGCTATAGCTAGACATTCTAATTTTGCTGCGGAGTGGAGGGTGGGGGAATAGTCGACGATGCAGCAGTATGCAAAGCAGTATTGGAAGCGACAGAAAAGCTAAGAACATCTCCTATCCGCGGACAGTAGCTCACACATATATGCGACCATGCGAGCATGTATAAACGCATAGCCTGTGCTCTTCGCAGTATTTTATTTAGGATCGGGCTACGAAATGTTGAAAAAAAAGACAATGACACATGAAATGGCTTTTGAATGGTTAGTTGAGAATTTGAAAAATGTGCCAAACAGAAATAACCGAGAATTGAGAACTGAGAACAATAACGAAAACCATATGAACAACCGAGCCTGGCCGACTTAAAAACGACAAAAAATCGATGAGAAAAGAATTCTGGCTGGCCAGCAGTTGAAATAAGTTGGAAAATAGTGGGGAAATCAAAAACAGTTTCAATAAAGTGTAAAAGTGTAAAGTTTTGGCTGTGAGTTTTGATTCGACTTCGGAGAACTGAGTAGTATGAATGACTTTGCGTTGCCGTTGTGGGTGCTCGAGATACATAAGAGAGTGTGTTTGGTTGAGGTTACTTAAACGCTTGAATAGTATGAATATGAATAATATTCACTGAGAACGATAGATACACATGCGCTCACGCTCGATGCTCGAGGCACGAGACGTGACCCTGGTAAATATGAAAGTGTGATATAGGTTTCTAGTATTAGGTTAAAGTGTTGGTAAGAAGGTATTTGGTACTTGGTTCTTGGTGCTGGGCAGTTGTCGTCTGAAAATAACCTTTAAGTACAGTTCGAATCTGTGGCACACACGACATCGACATTTATTATGATTTGTTGAAACACTTACCCAGTTGCGCTTTGCTTGACGTGTTGCAGGGGGCATAGTTGGGTAGCTTCGTTCTCAGTGAAGTAGGGTCTAAGTGCGTCCCCTGGCAAGTTGCATGTACAAACGAGACAATGCTCAGACTCACTGGCAATGACACTTGTTGGCCACCCAAAGTCTCCGGGCTTGTGCATACAAATGCAGGGGATGCGCGGAATCTCAACTACTATTTATCGATAGCGCGATCATTTTATGTTTTGAATAACCATTTCTCGAATAACCATTTTATCGACATCGATTGTGGGCCTTATTTTACCATCTTTGTGCGTGAATTGTTTACAAAAAACGTCTGCCCAGTATTGTGCTATATATATAGTCAACTTTATCTATATATATAGTAGTCAATTTACTGATCTCTGCTGAAACACCTTTATCGTTCATGAACTCAGCCCTGGGCAGAAACAACGACGATTTGGCCAAGAACATGCTTATCAAATGAATGCAGATAAAGGCGTTTGGTTTCATTTTTTCGTGCTCTTTAACTGTTAAACTGTTTGCGGTTCGCTTTTCTGTTACGTTAACAATCAGCAACTTTTTACAAAAAAAAAAACCAAAACGGTAATTATTCTCATTGCTAGTGCTCTACTGCACAATCCTTCATTTTGCTCTTTTTGACTTTTGTTTGTGTTGTGTAAGTGTGTGTGGGTTATAAAAGTATATGTAAGAAATTGAATCCACTTGAAAAACAAATCATGAATAATTGGAATCAACGATAGAAATCAAGCAACAAAAATAGTAGTAAAATAAGAGAAGCGCTGAGGATTTTACTTCCATATCCGTGTCCTATTCAAAAGAAATTGACCACAATAGACCGCTACTGCGGGGCTGCATTGGAAGGGTGCCACTTTCGGGTATGATTTATTTGCAACTATTCGTATTATAATCATGCGTTGGAATCAAAAGTAAGTTGATCGGAGAATTATCACAATGGAATATACTGGAATAGGGGCTTGTTCAGTTCTAGAATAATTCTCATTTACCAATACAAAAGACTAAATCAAAGGGAAAGTTACAAAAGACAAAACTTGGAAAATCAAAACTGGCTTTCCACTTCAGGTTGAATTTTTCTTGTAATTAACATCTTCGTCACATTCTACACGAAGCTAAGCCAACACAAAGGATATTAACTAATAAGAATATATAATTAAGTCTCAAACTGAAAATCGATATGCAAACTTGCCTATAACAGGGGATAAGACTCTCAACGAACGCCAGGTGGGAAATTGAAGGCAAAGTAAGTAAATAATGAACAACTTACAAATAATAGAACCAGTCGTATATACAGAATAACTAAATTATTACTTTGTCTTTGGGTTAATCAGTTAAATAATTAATTGAAAGTAAGTTTGACTTGCACAACTACAACGTAAAAGTAAAAACTATTCGCACAGGCATAGAATTTGGTACATTTCGTATTGATTATTAATTTTTTTGTTTTGATTTCGCTTTCGCTTTTCAATCAGTTTTCCGTTAAAGTAAACAAACATTTTCAATCTGAATTATACATATAAATTGAAACGCATTGTTGTTGTCGAATAGCCAATGAGGTGTAAGCCATGGGAAAAGCTGAACAAACTCGATTAGACTTGATCAAACTTGCATTCTCATCAAGTACGAATTGTCCTCAAATGCACACTTAATTAATGTTAATGTGAGACATTAATGCCTTAAACATTCAGTTCGATAATTAATTATGCACAAACTTAAAAGGCCCCTGGCCCAAGCAGAACTCAATACAAGCAGGCCGAAATTACGAAATTACAAATTACGAGAATTAACTACGAGTTAATTGAAAATTGGAAATTATGTGGTCAGGGGCCGCCGAATGGTTATCGTCGCCTCGGTCGGGGCACAATCAAAATACAAATAGTATAGTAGAAGCAGTAGTAGCAGTAGTAGGTGGAGTAGTTGTAGTAGTAAGTACTAAAGCCGTTGTTAGTTGAGTTAGTTTGTTAATTAGTTGGGCATAATTGCCAAAGCAAAAGCGTCACAGCCATCGCCATTGTCATCGTCAACAACAACAACAACAACACTGACAAAGACAACGACAATGCCAACATCATCATCAACATCGTCATTATGATTGCTATTTGGTATTTGGTATTTGTGATTTTCACTGTGATCACCAACATTGTCATTAAAAACCATTTCAAGTGTGTGTGCAGCTCTTTGCCTCAGTGTTACCTTTTTCCTGTTTTCGTCGTTTACGTTTATTGCAAATTTTTACGGCACAAACCGATAAAATGATCGCAACAATAAAAAACAGGATGCCCCCAACGACGCCGGCTGTTATAGCTTTATGTTTGACACGCGCCGGCACCGGGAATTTCACCTCATCGCTGGACTCGTACGACTTCTCCGAGTTGGCCAGCACACGGAAATAATAGGTGCGTCCGCCCACCAGGTTCTTCACTAGATACTGTGTCTCCTCAGGCCGTATCTGGCCGCGGTTCAGCGTTTTCCACTCTGCGTCCGTGCGATACTTAATCGTGTAGAATTTGACGATATGAGCGCGCTCCAGCGGCGACTGCCAGGTGATTAGGAAGCCATTCGAGATTTCCGTGACGGACACATTCCGCGGTGGTCCGGGCTTGGGACCTGTCAAAACGAGAGTAAAATATTAGAATTCTTTCATGTTACAACATATAGAAAAGCCTCAGTCTCAACTTTGCAGTAGATCCTAAGTATTTCATAAATGGACTATATGTTAAATTGTCAGCGGTTTTATGCGCTATAAATACACCGGTTGAGAGACCATCGTTTAAAATTGTATTTATTTGAATTTCCTATAGACTTTTTACCACATAAATTCACATTGCCTACAGCACGTATGGGATTTTCCCACTCGCCCAATTTTGGATTATGTTTCGTTGAACGCATTGTGAAAATTTGATCCGACCAGTCTTTCTGTGACAGGAATGTATTCATGAGTGTGCACTCGCATTTGTTGTCGACTCAAAGGGGTGTCCAGTTTATTTTAATTAGCATGCTAATGAGACCGTGCTAAATATGTGCAAATTTAACAGCACATCTATGGGGAATTCCTGGGATCTAATTTAGATATAAATAATTTGGGTAGGTGTTTGCAACACACAGCAGCAAGCGTCTTTTACCCTATAAAATAAATGTTTATTCATATAAAGAATTCGATGATCCTTTTTATATGTATATGTATTTGCAAGAGTATTCAACCTTCGGCACACCAAAGTCAACTTTTCAAGTTTCTCTTTTTTTTGGAATCGAAAGGTTCCGATTATCCAAAGTTCAGTTTTATTTATGCCAATTATATGCTTCATTTAGAGTAATTAAAAACATCGAATAAAACAACACACTGAGCTGTAAACAACTACGTGGATATAAATTGAGAGCGAAACAGTCGCCCGAACGGGAAAACTTAATTTCCCAACGGCGCCTCTTAAATTATGTTTAGAGTCACGAATCAGGCAAGTTCTGGGAATATCTCATTTGAAGTTGTCGCGCGCAGACCCGCGCTCAATTTTATGGGGTAAAGACAAAGGGCTGCCAAGGCAGGAAGTAAGTTCAAGCTTTTTTAACATTTAACCTCTGTTGCGGTGGCTGAAACGTTAGCGAAAAATGCCACGCTTATTATTTATGCATGTATGAGTATGCGTGTGTATGTTAATTAGAAATGCTTTTAAGAGCACTCAAGAGATTTGAAAGCGCATATATCAAAAGTTGATTATGCGCCCGGCGCAGGACGACGGCTGCGAAATGAGCAAAGCGTCCTTCCTGTTGTCCTGCTGTTCTGCTGTCCTGCTCCCCGCCCTACCCTCTCCTCTTATCTAGAAAACACTGTCGTGAAAAATACCCACAGATTTGACATAGTATGAGCCAGACAAGCGACAAACATGAAAAGTAAAGAAAGCTGAGTCTGAGCACACTCGTCAGTGGAACACCATTCACACAATCTGCCTGTTAAAAATTCATTCCTAATATTCTTCTGTTTATAGAGTTCGAAAATTATTTTTGAAATATTTAATAAACACCTGGTGTGCTATATTACACATTAAATGTTGGACTCTCATGCGCACAGACAAACAGATAAACTTGATCAAATTCCAATGCTGAACAAGAATATATATACTTTGTTTGGTCTGCTACATACTTCTTTCTGCCTATTACGTAGCCTTACACAAAGCTAATATACCCCTTTTAACAATTTTCATTGGGTGAATTGTATAAAAATGGAAAAGCATGAAGTGCCGGGCCGCGCAATAGGCCACAGGCGTAGGAAAACGAGTTGACTGGGAATACTGTTAAAGTGTCAAGGGTAGGCGGGGCAGATCGGGTGCGGCCGGATTGGCGCAGACAGAGCCGCACACACACACACACGCAGCACACAGATACTGGAGGCAAGTAAATTTTATTTATGGCTGCAGGAGCATCAGCATCAGAAGCTTATCCGGTATAAGCGGCCCACAAAGTGCGGGTGAGTTAGAGGCAGTAAATCTGCAGACTGCAAGGAAAGACTCGTAAAAGGCATTACTTAAGCGCATTAAAAGGTGCGCACACACACGCACGCATACACAAATACACACAGAGAGAGAGAGAGTAACGCAGATACACACGGCAGCGACTTGCAACAGCCGTAAAATGTCATTGTAAACAATGCACGAGCACAATAAGAGCGCACTTTAACCTTACGGAAAAGCTGAGGGGAGTGGGGGTTGGGGTTGGTGGTTGGGGGTTGGGGTTGGCATGCGGGAGCCAGGAGCCAGGAGCTGAGAGTCGTTTGCTCTTTTCTGGGTTCAAGGAAATGGCTGTTGCCTGCACTACAAAGGCAAAGACTGCAACACATACGAGAGGCGCTCCCTGCCGCGCCCAACGCGGCAGCAACGTGCAGCAGGCAGCGGGCAGCACAATGAGTAAACAAACGAGCAACAACGGTCGAGGAATTTCAAATGTAATTGCACTTTCAGGTCTGAACCGTTGCAGTCGCAGCTCAATATGTGGGGTATTTCGTCGTATTTTTCTGTTGTTCTTATGTGTGTAAATATATAAAACTGTAGCTTGTGGAAGAAAAGATATTTGAATAAATTGATAATAATACGAGTACCTTTCAGTCTCAACTTGGGTGGCGAATAAACTATCATGCCTCTCGAATCGGTATGAAAGTAAATGTCAAAATAGGCTAAGAGGTCTGCAAATAAAACAGAAACGAAACGAAACATTGCAACAAAAACAGAAAAATAACATGGCACAATGTCCGATAGGCTTAACAGACTTAGCGCTAAAATTACAATGAAAGTTGCTGCACACCCAAGAAAGAGTTGAAAGTATATTGAAAGTTGAGTGCAGGTTGAAAATCAAACGAGTATTTATAGAGAAGAGTGCACTTATATAATAACACATAGACTCCAACAAACCAGAAAAAAGAAGGTTTCTACATAAATACGATAAATACGAGTACTACCGCCATCCAATCCAATGGGTATGCTTCTGGAATTTATTCTCGCAAGTCCTTTTTCAGAACTTCTGATTCTGTTGCAATTCCATTTGAAGTGAATGGCAGTACTTTGTCAGTTTGCATACAAATAAATTGAACATAATGTAAATAGATAAATCGTTGCGCAACGCCGAGGGGGTTTACATACAGGGATATACATCGTCAGGGCAGGGCACACCTCCTTCGAAACCACTGAAAAACTAACTCATATGAAATAATCGATTAGTTTTTACCTTGACGAGCGTGAAATATCAAGCTACATACGGCACATACGGCTATATTTTAATACATATAACGCAAAAATTTTTTTATGTATGTGTGTGTGTGTAAACGTGTGCTGTTGTTTATGTGTGTGCGAATAATTTTGTTAGCAACAGAATAGAGCCGAACAGAACACAGGGTCAGACCAAAAACAACAGCGAAAAGCTGGTGCTCTGCAGATATGACAGTGAAATGCATTGAATATTCATAAATCCACGGCTTCGAGTATGTGTGTGCGTGCGAGTGTCTGCGTGTGTGTGTATTAAACGTAATCAGCCTTGACATGCATTTCCTGCTGTTCGCGTTGTTTTCTTCATTTTGAGTTGTTTCATTCTTTTTTTTTTTAATGTCAAAAAGAAAATGTTCAACTGTTCAAGTGGCGCTGTCGCCTGCGCTGTTGCCAGTTTACGCTGTTGTTGCCGTTATTAATTTTTAAGCGTTGCGACGCTACAGCATAAAGCAACAACAATCGCTGTGCCCTATACAGTGGGGCAAAATATATATTCTCAGCGCACGACACTTTATTTGTAAGTTTACCTACTGCCAGAGGAAGCTTTAAAAACCATTAGAATGCTTTATAATTATAATTATAATCATCTTATATTATAAATATAATTATAATTATAATTATAATTATAATTATAATTATAATTATAATTATAATTATAATTATAATTATAATTATAAAGTATTTGAACATTTGCATTGGCATCTTTGATTCGAGTCAATTTGATAATAAAGCAAAGCTGCAGCAAGTTGTCGCTCATTAATATTGCAATATGATTTGGCATGCAACCTATTTAATTTGTTATTTTGCAGTTCATTGAATATTGAAATATAATATTTTTTAACAATTTGTTACCAGTGTCTGTGCCACTGTGCGTAATGTGTGAAAAATGCTCAATACACACGCACACGCACACGGGACACGGACACGCACACGCACACGCAGACATATTGCATTGCGCGAGAGCTTGAAATATGGTTTTATGCACGATTTAAAACAAAGGATTGAAAAAACCGAAAAGAAAAACTCCAAAAGAGCATAATTAAAAGCCAAAAGAAATATTATTCCTTTATGTAATTGTCGTTGTTGTTGTAAATGACAGTTGTTGCTTTTGTGTTAACTGTGGGTTCTTGTGTTGTGTTGTTGTGGTGTTTAGTTTGAGCAAATGCTGCCTTTGCTGCGGGTTACGTGAACTGGAAGGGAGCTGGATGTGTGTGTCCTCTGTCTGTCTGTCTGTCTGTATGTGTGTGCTCGAATCTGTGTGTGTGTGGATGAATGGGTGTTGTAGGTGTCTGTAGGTGGTTCGCTTCAAGCGCCAAGGTACACACGTACACGAAATCCAGGGTTGCATTACACAACACATAACACATTTGCTGCTAGTTGCCGTTGTTGTTGTTGTTGTTGCCACTGCTGTTGTTTCTGTTGAATTTACTGTTGTTGTTGTCGTTATTGTTGTAACTGTTGCCATTGCCAATGTGGTTGTTGCTGTTGTTGTTGCTGTTGTTTAACGTACGCGTGCGCCAACGCACCGGGATACATACAACAACAGACAGGGCACACAGGCATATACACACATACACATACACTCACACACACACACACATGCACACGCACACGCACAAAAGGACACTAATACGAGTATAATAAATACACTAAATGGGCAAAAACACTTACTTATGTATGCAAGTCTGTGTGTTGTTCTGTTGTATGTGTCGCTGTGTGTATGTGTCAATGTCTGTGTGTGTGTGTGTGTGTGCGCTGGGTATATGTATGTGCTGTTTTGATGTGTATGGGTACGTACGTACGTGTGAGTGCGTGTACAAGAGTAACGTTGTATATGTTTTCCCGCTGGGAGGCTTGGGTGGACGCGGCCTCTGCTGCAGTGCGAGCGAGATGCTCAGAGCAAGGACTACGGGTGAAGGAGGGCAGTGGGTGAGGGTCCGGGGCGAAGACCAAGCGACAGAGTATAAAAAATTAACTATTATCGCAAAGCGGTTGGAAAAACACGCAGCGAAGTTGGTATTCAAATTGCCGCACCTACACAGAGAGCAGAGAGCAGGTGGTGCGGGGGGATGACAGGGGCCCGGTTGGCTAGAGCGGGCCTGAAACTTGACTGGACCGGGGGAAGAGGTCGTTCTGCCCCTGTGTTAAATGTGGCTCGGCATTTGGTAATATGCTTGTTTAAATTACGCCAGCACCCGCGCCATTGTTGTTGTTGTATTTGTGTTTCTCGTACATTATTCGTGTTGTCTCGTCCGTTGTTGTTTTTGTTCTTGTTGTTGTTGTTATTGTTGTTGTTGCTGCTGCTTCTGCTGTTGCTGTTGCTGTTGGCGAGGGCGTTGTCATATCGACCGCACGACCTGTGCCACACACATAACAGCAATGACAACACGTAGCCTGTCTCGGTGTGCGTGAGTGTGTGCATGTGTGCGTGTGCCTGTCTGTGCGACGCACAATTGTAAAAACAGTTCAATTAATTTAAATAATTAAATGTGGGGCAAACTGTTTTAATTACGCTGCGTTGGAAAAGCGGCACAACGCGCTACCTCACACACAGACACACACACAGACACACACACAGACACCCACACACATGCGCGCAAATACCCACTCGCGCACACACGCAAATATGAGTGAAAATGTAATATTCACATTCTGCCCTGGCAGTCTGTATGCCCTCAGGGAGCTGGCGCGCATTGGGGGCGTGTGTTGGCAGCCAATAACAGCGGGCCGGTTGGATGGCCAGGGGAAACGGGTGGGTGGAGCCCTCTGCTGCGCGTTGTATATAATTGCTTCGAATATTTAATTGTTGTTTTTCGTTTGGCTACCTTTGCGACCTCTTCTTTCTCTCCACCCTCTCCTACCTCACATACCCGGTACTCTACAGACTCAGCGCGGAAATTTGCACGGTGCACCCCAAGGCGGTGTGTGTAGTGGTGAAGCAGGGGTCTTCAACGGGAAGTGGGGCAAAAGTCGCTAGCCTGGAAAATTAAATAAGCTTTCTGGCATTTCGCGTGATTCGTCTTCCCTTTTTTGGTCATTTCTTACTTATTTCCGAGTTGCAAATAAAAAGATCATGCGAATTGCTTTGTTGTGGATTGCTTAAAAGTTTTCCCTCCATGGCGATGGTTATTTCATTTTTTCAATTTTTTTTTTGGTTTTGCTGTTATGCTTGTTGTTGTTGTTGGCTTACGAGCCTTGGTCTTATAACTTAGTGTACTTGACTAATTTTAGAAATTTTTTGATTTGGTATTTTCTCTTACCAGCTTCGTCTGGCATGGGCTGAAATAAGTGATCGGGCGGTTGTGTTGCAGCCTTGACATTACGTGGCGCTGCCGGAGCGTCTTCTATTGAATTTGAATTTTTGCCTTGTGGGGGCGGGAGGCGGTCACCAGCAGCGAGAAAAATTCAAAATTCAATGCGCAAATGTTGGCATTTTTATTTCGATTCAATTGTACGGTACGGCATGATTAGTATGAGAAAGTTAATACGAGTTTGGTTCGATGGAGATCGTGAGAAAAGAGAAGAAAACGAGAGAAAAACAAGAGCGTTATGTTAGAGCCAATCCAGGTTTTAATCGAGTGCAGAACTTTCAAATGACAAATGTGCTGAGAAAAATGCCGAGTAACATTTTAACAACTGCAGAAGAAGGAACAACGCCACCGAGAGGGGCAACTCAAAAAAAAAACCAACCGAAAGATAAAAGCAAAATCCAAGTAAAACTTGAGTGGTACGAGAGTACGAGAAGGAGAAGCAAGGAAGAAGCACTCACCCAGTGTCCGCACGGTCATCACCTTACTCATCATCCCGTCGCCGAGCACATTACGCCCGACCACCTGGAACTCGTAGCTGGTGCCTGAGGCGAGGCCGTTGATGGTCACCTGGGTGCTGCCGGACGGCGTCACAGAGATGGTCTGCCAGTCGTTGACGCCCGCCTCGCGGTACCAAATGGTGTAGTCCTGCTTGTACTCGGATCCGCCGCTGTAGCCGGGCAACCACTGCAGCGTGATGGACGACTCCGTCGCCTTGCCGGTGATGTTGTAGGGGGCGTGGGGTTGTGTCCCCTCGATGACCAGCTGTGTGACAGCCATCAGGGTGGCCACCTCGTTGGAGACCACGCACTGGTAGTAGCCGAAGTCCTCTCGCCTAAGGTTCTCAATGGTGATGTTGCCGCCAGATATTTTAACCCGATTACGCTGCGAGTCCGCGAGCTGTTCGCCCTCTTGGCGCTGCCACTTGATGGTGGGTCGCTCGGTGCCCTCGGCTTCGATGGCGTCGCAGTGCATTTCGACGCTGTCGCCAACCTTGCGCTGGTAGAGCGTTTCCGGCTCCACGGTGAATGCCGGAGGCTTGCGTACGAGCACTTCCATTACGCCCGAGTCACCCTGTGTGCCCTGGGCATTGTAGGGCGTGCACGTGTAGCGGCCCTGATGGTCCTCGTTGACCCTCGTGAAGAGCAGCGAACCGTTGGCCATCACCACAATGTCCTTCATCTGGTACGGCTCCAGCAGGCGCTTGTCCTTGGTCCAAGTGACGTACTGCAGCTGCGGATTCGACTTGATGTAGCATTGCACGACGCCGGCGAGTCGAAAGGGAAGATACTGCACGGTTGGCGTGAAGGTCACTTTAGCGGGATCTGCGGGGTGGTTCAAAAATATAAGTTTAAATTCGAGTCCTTTGAGTATTATAATTCACTGCTCGCAACTCACACTCAACGCTTAGGTAGGCGGATGCACTCTGAGGATCTCCAATGCCGTTCGTCACCTCGCACAGATACTGGCCCGAGTCGTCCGCGCTGATGGGATTGATGATGAGTGAGCCGTCCTTGCGTATGGTGACCCGCGTCTCCAGCGAGGCCACCTCGCGCACCGGTGAGCCCTCGCGGAACCAGCGCACCGTGACATTTCCCGGCATAGCCTTAGCCTCGCACGAGAATATTACCTTTTCGCCCTCGAGTTTCGTTTGATTGGTGGGCGGCACCTGTCAGGGAAGCAGATGAGGAACAGAACCTTAGACTTCAATTTGTCGGAAGGGTCAGAAATGAGTTAAGGACATGTTGACTGTTGACTAATTCAAAACATGAGCTCTGCATTTGACCATATGAAGACCCCCGTTTTCTGTTTTCCGTCTCCCGTCACATGCCCGTCTGCTCCCCTACCTACCCATTACACTAAGAAATTTACATTGCTACTGTCCCATTCGAATTCTGCTGGCATTGACAAGTTGTCACTCAAGTGTCACCGAAAACATTCGATTCTTCCTCTTCAGCTGCTTTTGGTAATTGCATGAGTGCATTCGGTCCCATCGCCCAAGTTTATTCAAAACTCGCATTGCTCGGGGCCGATTTCGTGCAGGAACCGTTCGTTTGAGTTGGCCATAGTTATGGCTGAAGGGCATAGATGATGTGGGTTCACGACAAGTATTCCATTTCAATTCAACTTTCAATTCAAATTTAATCAATTGTGTGTTTTCTCCGGCTGTCTTAAAAATGTAAGCTTCAAATGGACCGGAGTACCGGCAACTCACGATGTGGAATGCTGCAATCGCTCAAAAGCTTTCTCTCTGCACAAATATATTTAATTTAAAGGCTTGAATATTTGCGTGGCATGTGGCGTGGTTGCTTTCTCGTCCGCCAAGTGTAAATACCAGCAAATATCATGGCTGAGAGCGCGCACCTAAGTATGCTATTCATATTTCAAGACAGATGTGTGTGCGTGTGTGTGTGTGTGTGTGAATGTTTGTGTGCAGGCAACACACACGCGTGTGCGTACATGGGATATTTGTATGCACGTGGTAAATGGAAAAAGGGCTGCAGCAGGGTAAACGAGTGGGCGAGCTGTGGCTGAGGCTGGACCCAATGACCATGTCAAGTATTATGTGCTCGGCCAGACCCCTTTGGCTGTGTGTGTGTGCGCGAGAACGTGTGTGTATGTGTGCCCCTGGCGAATTTCGTTCGCTTGCCCAGCAGAGTGGACCGAAGTGAGGCGAAGTTCTCATGCGGGCCAGGGCTCGGGGCCGGGCCCGGGCAGAGACACGAACACGGCGCCAGCACAAAGGGTCGAGCTCACATAAAAAGTTGCACTCTTGTAACCTTTTTATTTTTCGCTTCTGGCGTGAGCCACGCTACAATTCGCTTTTTTCTTCATATTGGCGAGGCTGATGACGTTCGCTGGTTGCAGGTGCCGTCCGGTGGATGCTGATGTGAGTCACATGCGAAAATGGATATGGATTCCGGTAGAGCCGGTGAGAGCATTTCGGATGATTAGTTTGCTTTGTGTTGGACCGAGTTCAGGTTGGATTATTCGGGCATTGGACAAAGCGATTCAGATTGTCTTGCTTGATGGAAAAGCGCTTAACGGATTAGCGGTTAGGAACGGCGAGAGTATGCAGCGAATGCATGAAGAAAATTCCAAACAACTTGTACGAGTATAACACTTACGGTTATAGTGAATTTTTGGTTGATGGCGTTCATTCTGAACTTAGTTTTCGAGTGCTTTTCTGGCGCCACTTTATCCTGCTATTTGCGAATTCAGTTGAAAGTTGTAGTGTTAATAAAATAGGAAATCATTAGAAAAAACAGACTCAAGATTCGAGATTCGAACACTGTGCGTCCCTAATGCTGTGTTGTAAGGCCGATTGGAAGTAGTATCAAACATGCTGCTAATTAACAAATATGCATTGATTTAGCCTGCTAACTATCGTTCTCTTGGTTTATTTATCTGGTAATTAAATCAATTCATTGTTTATAAGTTTTTACCATGATTACAGCGCCGCCCGCAATTATAACACGGGCCGTATGGGAGACTTGTCCCTCACCATTGCGTGCAATGCAAGTGTATTCTCCAATGTCCTCGTGGCGGATCGTCGAGATCCGCAGCTCGGTGCCATCGTTGAAGATGCCCACCGTGGGCGAGGGGTCGACGGGGTTCGCATCCTTGTACCAAAGAATCTCTGGTGTCGGTGTACCATCGGCTTGGCAATTGAGTATAATTGAATCACCTGCAAGACAAACAGAAACAGAACAGAACAAAACGCACGGGCCGACAAAGAAGGCGGCAAATTAATAAGGTAAGTGCTGGCAATTGTTACGCTTTTTGACGCTACAGAGAAAATTGCATGTTCGCCTGCCTCTCGCATTTCCGGTTAACGCTTCTATATGTTTCTTATTTGCTTTGCTCTGTCGGCTAACTACTCGTTCTGCCTGCAGACAATAGAGCTCAACGACAACGGCAACGGCAACACAAGGACAATCAAAGCAAGAGGCCTGTATTGTTGTTGCCACTGCCTTGTTTGTGCTGCCTGAGTTGGCTGACAAACCGTCGTCAGGGCTGTCTGATTTATGCGCTGCAGCGCCATTTCCCTTGACGCATTTCCGGCGCATTGCCGCCATCTTTTGTTTGCCCCTGCCGTGTGCGCACTTGGCTGTCGCAGCGCGTAACCGTTTTAACTTTGATTAAGCGTCGGAAACTCGATTTGGTTTTCAACTGCACACGCACACCGACAAACGTATACAGATGTATAGGAGCTTGTACACGGACGGAGAATAAAGGGATCATCGATTTTGTAGTGCATTGGGGGTGTTCGGGACACTCGAAAGATGACAAATGAGTGCACATAAGTAACGGTAGCGCAGCTCAAACACGGCCCGAAGTTTCTCCCGAAAGTATGCTACACGTTTTACGATTGCGCCCATTATAGCGCATGAGTGAGCGCTGGGCAGACGACGCTGCCTTAGCTCTGGCTCCAGCTTGTGCTTGAGCTCGGGCACATAAATAGACCCGTAGTTCATTTCAAGGTGACAGACTCATTCAGGCGCTGCAACAAATTGCCAGCCATTTGACACAGTCAAAAGTGGGCGCCTTGGGAGTCTTAGGAGGCTACCTCACTTAATCTGAGAAACGGCATTTACCCGGCGGTTGATAGAAGCAAATAACTTGGCCAAATATGAGGCGCCTCGCCTCGACCTGACTCGGCAAAACTTTTTGACAAAACGTTATTTATCGTCCGACATTTGTCAGGTGAACTTACCTAAATTAACATATATAATATCCTCTGGTGTAACACTAAAGCGCGGCGGTGCATGTACATCTAAGTGGAACCATGTACCGTTCTTATGCTGCTTGGGATCTCGGTTCAGGAACACGACCTTGCACTCGTACCAGCCCTGATCCGACTCTCTGATACTGGTCAGGTTGAGCGAGGCGGAGCCGAAGGGCGAGTCCTGTGATACGCGCGAAACGCGTCCCTTGTAGCCCTCCTCGATGTGTTCCGGGTAGCTTTCATACCAGATGTAGATGGGCAGATCGGAGCCCTATGTTATGTGTCATTGGGTGGTGTATAATGCATAGAATTGAAACGTTTAGATCGTGAATGAAATGAGCGTTGGTTCGAGTTGACGTGACGCAACTCGATTGATAGGTTTGATATTGTTTGATTATCGGTATTGATGTATTCTCATGGCATTAACTCAACTATTGCGAGTTAAAACTTTTGTACAGTAAAAAACACTAAGGCCATAAGCAAACATAATAAATTATTGGTTCAAATTTACTTAATTTGCTACGATTATGTAAATATGTACAAAATCAAGCAATGAAACCAAGCGACTTCAGGACAGAAAAAAAGTTGTCATGCCATGCATTAAAACAATTGTGTGAAATTGCAGCTTGATTATTGAAAAAAATAATCATATCATATATAACTGAAAATCAGATTTATGTTAAACTCATCACTGCAGCGTTGGATCCACCCACAACTCACGAAAATAAATTGAAAAGCGAAATCATGTACACACCTCTCACTCAGTAACACAAAAAAAAACCTATATATTCACAAAAAAAAAATCCAAGCCACACATAGAACGTGAGGAGTTATCTGATTTCGAATTTGAGTACCCAAACAAAAAAAGAAAACAACTAGAAAAACTCATCATGTTAACGTGTTGAAATCACACTGCGACATTGGAAAAACACCAGCAACGCCTAACAGGAACGTACATTTATGCCTTATGCGATATGTGTGTGGAGACATTTTCACTATCAGCCATAGCAGAGCTTGGCCCACCCGGAGAGGCGCTCAGTTTGCATACGGCAGCACTTCCCAGAAACAATAAATCATGTGCGAGCAACTGAAACAACAGCAGGAGGCGGGGACGGAGGCGGGGATGGAGGCGGAGGCAGAGAGATACATTTTAAATTCTAGCTAGAATTGATAAAAAATGTGCATGCAAAATATTTCGGGGTAAACTACAACAATTGGGGTCAACCTGCAGACTGCCGCCCGAATGTCATATATTTCTGAGTTCTCTTTATTTATTTTCCATCGTTGACAGTTGGCAGCACAGAAAACAGAGAAGAGAAAACAGAGAACTGAAAACAGAAAACAGACAGCACAATATTCTGCACTGAATGTACTATATGCTGCGGATTCAGAGTCAAAGAGGGGTCGGGGCTGGGTAGTCGGGGATGTGTGTTCACATGAAGCCTCACTAGTGGAAACAACAACGGTGTGTATCTGTGTGTGGCTGTGAAATTGAGATAGAGGCCAAAAATAATTGATTTTGCCTAAGTAATTGGTAGGAAAATTACTCATACGACTCGTGCGCCTCCGATTGCGGGGGTATTAAAGCTAATCGATTTATTTTTGTAATTATACTATGCAGATTTATGAGCTGCCAAGCAGCGTCGCGCCTCACGCCCCTCAGTGTGCCGCCTCGTTTATTAAACGTATATGCTACGTTTTAATAATTTTCTCGACCGACATATGAAATAATTTGCTTTGGCAGTGGCAACACACAACGACACACGGCACACAACACGGATGGAAGACACATGACGCAGAAAGCAAGTCGCATAGCAAAGAGGAAGCTGTTGTCCTGGGACTTATAAGAGGAGGCATGTGTAGAGTCGACAGAAGCCTGTCCCAGGCTTTCATGTATTTATTAGAGCGTGCCCGAAACGTTGTTGTCGGCAGGCAGTCAAGCAAGCTAGCGCCAAAATTAATATTCGCACTCGCAGTAGCGTCATAAGTTGACTCAGTAAACATTTTTCCGCTTAATTTATTCAGTAGCAATTAATTTAGATTGCAACTAAGGCAACGTGTCCTTTTCTGTTCAGTCTGCTCTCGTTCTCTGCTGTCTGGCTCGAATCTTCAATGGCGCAACGCACAAGACTAGGCAACACTTTAATGTGGCCTCAAGAGACGCGGATTTCACACAGCAATGCACGCCCATACTTACACATATGTACGCACACGCACACGCACACTTATATAAACACAGAGAAAAGAGATGAAAACAAAACGGGGCCGAGCAGAGCATGGTATAAATTAAAAGCTAAAGCCATGTTAATCCCTTTAATTCTTCCATTTACTGCCGCTCGGCTGGCCAGCCTCATTCTGCGACTATCCGACTGTCTCTGTGCCATATTTGTATGTGTGTGTGTGTGTGTGTGTGAATATGTGTGTGTATTTTTATCGCAGCAAAACATAAACTTACTTTTTGCAGTGCTTATAACTTTGCCTGGCATTAAAAATGCTTGTAAAACTTTTAAGTTGGCACAAAAAGCAGCGACGTTATCTCTTCACACGCACACATACACATACAAGCTATGACTTTGCCTTACGCACATGGACAGACGCTCACTCGAATACAGACATGGACACACACAGTTTCACGGCAAGAACTTCAGCTGCATTATTACAGTGCACAGTGGTCCAGCTTCTATGAACTTAGTGTCCAAAAAATACTTTTTAAAACTACTGAAATTAGCAAACCTTACAGTAAATATCGTTTTTCTTTTAATTCGTATAAAGATATTTCTTCGAGCTGTTAATAAATTTCTTTATGTAAAGTTGCAAAAGGATATTTGCTGCCACATAAGAAACTGCTTATAATTTTATTCCCAATTTCAATTTTTTTAAATTAAAAAATAAACAAGAATATGAGTACATTTTAAAAATTTAATATATGCAACTTGAGCTTTACCACTGTGCATAGGACGTTGACGTCTGCGTCAGCCTCAGAACAGAGGCCAGAGCAAAGGCAAAAGCAATGGAAGCAGAAGCGGCAGGGAAGCGCAGCACGTACAGATTTCTACTTTATTATCCTTGTGGTTTTTCTTAGTTTTTGCTCAGTTTAACTTGGCCATCAAGCTGCAGCAACAATAAAGTTACTTTTATCAGCTTGCAGCGGCTTAGGCATGTTTTAAATTATGAAAGTTTAACCGCCAAACGATTTTCCTATTGAATTTTTTCGATGAGTTCATGTAAGAAACACCCAGAACAAAAGTCAAACCTTTTTCATGAAAACGACACTATGACGCTATATACGCAATTGATGCACCAGACTCCAGAAGGTTCTAAAGTTCATAAAAATAATTTCAAGCCTTTTAATTTTTCAACAATTGGGTGGGCATGCAGGCACTACAATTGGTAACAACATAAATCATGCTTTTACTAGGGTTCTTTGCACAGCTGGTCAGGGAAACCAGGAAACCAAGAATGCAAATTAAAATAAATGTGAAAGGAAACTGTTTGTGGTGCTCTATAAATATATTTGCATAATGAATCGCAGTCATTTGGCGGCGAGCATTGCGCATTTCAATTTTTCTGCTGTGGAAGTATTGGCTTCATTCTTCCTGCACTTCAAAAGATTAGCGGTGCACGAATTTAATTTGGAATTTCTAGGTAAGGAGTTTCAAAAGATTCTGGCCCGACAGAGCTGAAGGAAATATGTAATTATTTCGAAATACGTATGCAGCTGTTTAAAATCAATTTCAATGAAATACATTCGAATTTTGAAGTATCCTTATTATTACTTTATATACTTCAACTCTGACAGAGCCGATTCGATAGCCTGGAGATTGGCTGTGCATGGGATTTACAATTGCACTAAGATAATGGGTTTGTGGCTACAGTTTGTTTTTCTTGCTTTATTATGAATTGTTGCGTCTAAATGTTCTATTTTTGACGGTGAACAACTACGGATTTTTAGATAATTGAATTATTGTTTCGACTTTGCGACTTGCGAACGATATAAATTTGAACGAAATGAACGTATGTGAATTTTTCTTCTCTTTCGCTCTCTTTGGTCTGATTTGTAAATTTCTCTTTGGATTTGAAAAAGCTTTTGATTTTCACATTTATTACTTAATGCCGCAAAAATACTCTGCTTGTCCGTGTTGGACATTGTGTCACTGTGTGTATGTGTCTGTCTGTATGTGTGTTGGTGTTCAGCTTGTGGATCATGAAGCAAGGCGATACGAAACTGCGTTTGGCTTTGGCTCGGCTCTAGAATTGCTTAAAGCGCATTGTTATCATTGTTGGCTATCTGCTAAAGAATAGTTAAACTAATGAAATGAAAGACAGAACTGAAGGTAAAACCATAACAAAATCGCCAATCAAGCAACACATAAAGTACAAACGAGCATCGGTACTGACATGGTTACTTCCATCTCAGGCTAATTGGTTTATATCGTATAGACAACAACACAACATTAGCATTAACAATATCAATTCAAATCTGAATGGTAAAGCTGAACACTTCAACGTAAACGGTAATCGGTAAATCATTATTGACGCCTAAAACTCAATACGCATACGCACTGTGAGCCAAGGCTTCAGCTGGCTCTTGACTCTGGGTCTACACACGAGTACTTTTATATAGGCATACTAAGCATAGTAATCGTAAATCAAGACAACTCAACCGAAAATAATTAGTTAAGGGGATGCTCATATAGTAGTATATAAGTGGGTATTTAGGAGTTTAAAGAGTTCAGAAAACGTTGAATATCATTTTGGTTACTGTGTTACATTTGACGCATCATTGTCTGACTGTTTCTTGTTTCTTACTTTCTTTAGCTTTTTGCGTATCAAACAACAATAAAAAAGAGAGTTTAGAGAAGAAATTTTATCTGTGATATCGTACCGTTTCGCTCACCTTCTTGTCCCACTGCAGGACATATGGCACTGGATGATCGTTGGGGAACTCAACGTGGCAGTTGAACACGACACCCTCGCCCAGTATGGCTGTGATGTGGACAGCATCTTCTGCAAAGAAAGATAGGAATAGGATATATTCAGATTAGATTGCATAAGCCAGTACATACAGTCCCCTAATTGTCACCGAGATATTCTCCGGCAACGAAATAAATGCTATCGATTGCAACTATGTACGTATTCACTCAGTAAACGGACAGATTGAATGCCTCTTGCGATTTCCAGTACATCGATTGAGAGCTGTCTTAAAAGTTCCGCTGACCTGCACTCAGTCTCTCCCCTACTGATGATTCCGACTCGTGCCGCGCCCATAATACGGCCAATCCTTAAACCACAGCCTGCAGTCTTTGTCCCCGTGCTCCCGTGTTTACGTGACATTCGGCACGATTTACTATGCTTCTCTGACATTTACCCCGGACCGGGTCGCTGCTGTGTGCAGTCTCTGCTCTTTGTGGTTGTAGCTGTAGCTGAGGCTTGTCAAGAATGCAATGGCATGTTGTTGACGTTGACGTTACGTTTTTTGCTCGCAGGATTGTGTCAAGTCCCGATGTGAGAGCAGTGCGGGTGGCTTTTAAATGGATTCGTTGATAGCCACATCGGTCACATGTCAAGTGCCAGCCGGACCCGGCCATCTACTGACATTTCCGCACCTATTGAAACGGGCTTTCGAGTCCACTGAAAGCATTCGGCTTAACCGGGTAAAGTGACGAAACTAAAGCTGACATATTTAATAACCTTTTGTTCACTGTAATGTTTCATATCGGAAATACAGCATTTAAATTTTACCTGATATAAAATGTATTTACATACATAGCTTCATGCTGAAATTGACTTCTCCCAATTTGCATCCAAGCCTTGAATGCAATTTTCCCTGATTAAAATGAGACCCTGAATAACTTTCGAACGATCAAGCACTATTGAAAGACATACAAACCGACACAAACACGGCACTTGATTAGTGTCTGTCGGCTGTCTCTTTGTCCCTGTCCCCGACTCTGTCTAATTGTGATTAGCCGAGGTGACTGTCTACGGCCAAGGACTCAACACTTCAAGGCAGACATGTTTTGTGTGTCTTTGCCTCTTCTGGCCTGTCCTGATCTTCTAATGTGATGTATTAAAAAGGAGACTGTCAACTCCAGGACACCCCACATTACTTATGTATGGAATCACTCAACGCACGTGCAATGCCTTAATTGCCATGGCATCGCCCTTGGACTGGGCATCTATGCTATAGAATTGAGCTCTACAACGGCTGCTAAATGGGAAAGTCGGAGACAACAGGATAACAAAGACGATGAAGACGCCGTGCAGGACTAAACATGTTAGCAGATTGGTCCAATGTAAAGTATACCCTAGAAGTTTCTGGCGGACAAATGGTCGAACTATTTTAAAATCAGGCATAGCTGGCAATCAAGAAAATCAAATTAACATATTTTAAAAGCTTCTGCCCATTGCTGCCTGCTGCATCGATTCCTGTATATGCGTGGTGTTTGTGTGGGACATGCGCATAGGGAAAACAAAATGCGAAAGGCAAATGCAGCCACGAGACACGAGGCAAAACAATGGTCTCTGTCTGCCCTGCTGGCAGGGATCTCAGCTGCAGGCCGCCTGTGGCAAGTGGCAAGTGGCATGTCGCCCTGTTGGCTGTCAGCTAGTCGGTCGCCCCGTCGCTCAGACACTTAATCAGTCAGTCACCGACTCACCAGCTTGATGTGCCTTTGTCTCCCACAGTTTATGCAATGAACGCTTGTTGACTTTGGCATTTGCATAAATTTCTGCCCGGCTTAGGCAGCACATTTTTACACATCGAAAGTAAAGTAATATGAAAGAGTGGAGCTCCGCTCCATACGTCTCTACACCAACAACACGCTGCACAACAACTACAAAAACGGAACAAAGTGTTGTGTACAGTCGGCGCACTTGAACGTCTATTGCCCTTTGATAATGTTGCAGACATGTCGACAGCGACCCTGGGTAGCAGGAAGTCGGCTCTGCTGTTGACTGTTGGATGTATGCCGCAGAGCGTAGGGTGGGCTATGTTTTTGTCGCGCCTTTTGATTGCGTTAACATGCAAAAGTGGTCTCATTATTCCATTTAGAATATCCTTCAGTCGGCAGTCAGCGTTACCGTTGACGGCAGGCCCTCGACGCCCTCTTCTCGACCCGCCTTGAGTTATTCAGCAAAGCACTTTGTTTTCACGACTCCAAGTCGAGTCCAAGTCCATTGGCCTGGTGACTTTCCCTGCTCCACGCTCCTGACTCCTGGTTCCGCGATTGCCATCCCATTACGTTCTCCTGCAAGACTCATTTCGGCACCTCAGTTGAAGTCGCCGCCCTCTTTTCATGTCCTCGGGCGTCGGGTCTCTACTCCACAATTGACCTTTCGACCGCGCACGAAGTGGCCATCCATTGGCAGCTACAGTAGATCCCAAGCGGATTTTCAATTTTCAGCTAAATTAATTTAATTCATTTCAAGAACCTTACAGTACATTAAAGCAGGCACAGCACAGTGGACACTTGACTTGAATTCTCTAAGGCTTTCCTCTGTCTGCCTGCCTGGCATAAAAATTAATTATGGCACTGTGAGTGACAATCAACTTTTGATTCCAAGAGCATTTCTTTGTACCGAGTGGGAACTCATAAAAGAGAAAATGTATGGTAAATTTGGGATGGATCTTTTTGGAGCGAACACTGTAGCGTAGTGTCACGTCCCTCGATATGTCACCTTTTGGCTGAATACAATAAAAATATTCATGCATACAGACACTTTCTTTTGGTCGAGAAAGGCCTGTTAGCTGGCTGCTCTTCTGGTCGGTCGCTCTCTACTTCAACTCGGCGCTTCAACTAACTGTCAACTAATTGCCAAATGTAATCAGCTTTTCCCGCACGTAAGCCGCTTATTGTGCGCCATTAAATTTTCGTGAATGTCGAATAAAAATGAATCCAAACGAAACGAAACGAAATACAACGTCACAGAGCATTGCCATTGCCCAACAATCCCACATACTCGATTGCAGGGGCGATGCCCAAGGGGGTAATGCGGTGCAAACGGCTGATTGCCGTCGCCACCTCCAAACGGGAGAAATTTACATAGCTCCACAGCAATCAGTGGAAATTGTTAGCGGATTTATCAAAGGTTTTTCATCACACATTTCGATTTTGTCGGGCAACCTTATGCGATTTGCAGGAAATGTAATTAATTGGGAAGGCCGTGCGAATACCTGGTACGCTTTGCTATAAAATGTTGGAAAACTGCAAGTCAATTAGGCGTCGATATAAATTGAAAATAGTTTCCGTAACACAATTTAAATTTTGCAATTTAGCGCAAATTCTTTTACGCTCGGCATGGGTTAATAAATTTTGAAGTATAGCGCTTACCTGGTATGTTGTGAGCTTGTACATTTTTTGCCAACAGGGCAAACAGCCAAATCAGTACGAATTTCAGGGCCTGTATTGATCCGCTCCTAACAGGGCAGGTTCTGGTGCTGGGCCTGGGTCTGCCGCTTCTTTTTCTATTTACGGGACTAGAGCAGCCGTCGACGTCCTCTTCGACGTCTTCGTCCTCCACGTGGTGTTTTCTTCTCTTCGTTGCGTTTACTGTGAATACTGCCAACGTCGTGGTCGTCGTCGTCGTAGCGGAGCAAATGGTTGCTGCAGCAGTCGCTATTGTTGCTGTTTTTGTTGTTGTAATTATGGGTGTGACAGTTGCTGACTCCAGCGTAGAACTTTCGCTGATTCTGTCTAATTCCCGCTGCTCGCTTGGCGATTGGCGCTTTCGTGATTTCGTGGCTGAGGCGCACGACCAACGCGACCGGCTCAATGCCTGACACCATCGATAAGACCCTTGGTCCGCACACACGCCCATGCCTCTGGTCCCATAGTCAACGCCGCCTAACGTATCGTTCTCACTTGCACTGGCGTCATCTGCAAAAAAGAGCGCAAAGAACACACACGAATAGGTAATCAGTTTCAGTATCAGTTTGAGTTTCAGTATCAATATCGCTCGCAAGTACAGTGTCACAGCTTTTAGCAATGGGCTGCCCATACAGCTGCACCTCACATAGCTCTTCACCTGGCTGCACTTGATGCAGCTGTCACAGCAACCATCAACATCAGCTGTCAAACTACAAGTCAGAGCATCCCGAGGCAGCCCGAGCTTGCCAATCAGTGCAATACTCAGCGCAGCCCACAAAGAGTTGATTGTTTTGTGTAAGCTAGGAAACTATCTGGTTACACGTATCGCACTACAAACTGGGGCATTACATCATCGATTGTGCTAACCGATGCCCTAATTGGAGCCCGAATCTATTTAATGTGCTTGGCATTTATCACTGCCTCGAAATCTTAAACAAGTCTGTAACTATAGATGACAAATTAATAAACAAAAGTTTCTCCCGGGGACATGCGTTGGCCGGGGCGAAAACACCTTTGTACACACGCACACACACACTCAGGCACACATAGGACCATAACGTTAAGCAGCTATTATGTTGTAGCTACAAGGCTTATAAGCGTGGGGGAGAGAGGTCTGTCGGGAAGAACCCTCAGCTAACACTTGGCAAAATTGAGCCCGGACACAAAGGAAAACCCATAAACTTGAGTACCGCCTATACAAATAGCGAAAAGTTTTCTTTACGCTCTTCTTTGGCACCGAAACTTTCCGTTTTAATGTAAAACTCGTGTTGATTGTAATCAGAGGCCATTGTTGTGTGGAAGATATATATGTACTGTTAGGGTCGCTATCGCATAGATCTACGTATAGGTGCCATATGGGGGCACTGTCGCCTGTTTGCCGAGCAGTTAATTAAAAGTCTCGAGTCCACAATTAGGAGTATTTGCCCATCCCCGAAAGTATGCAACGCGATAGACATGCAGATTTGGCCACAGATGTATTTTTAATTAAATTATTTGAAGTAATTCGCCTGAGAGAGCAGCACCAGCTCAGCCCTGGAATGCCGTAGATGCCCCACTCGAGAGCTACAACTCCGCATACCTGGGCACACCTCACCATAAGCATCAGCATAAAAATACCAGATATTGCCACACACGCGAACCCTCACACACACACACACACACACTCGTTAAGAGGCACACACGCTAGCACGCTTTACGTATTTTAAAACACAAGAGAAGCGACTTTGACGCAGGCGAAGAGCAGACGCAGGACAACCTTTGCTTTGGCTTTATAAAATGTTGTCAGTGCAATTAAGTAACTCGAGTTTACACACACACTAGCACACACGTCTACGATACACGCACGAAAATACCCTCATCTACTGACGGCTGTGAATGGGACTGGAACTGGGAGTGGCAGTGGGAAACGGGCGGTGAAGAGGAAGAGAACAGACACGGGGCAGGCACAGGGAGTCAAAGAAGCAGAACTCGTTACGTTTAATTTTCAATTTTGTAGGCATGGGGTAGGGACAGAGGACAAACAGGGGAGCCGTCTTCGTGCGTCTCGGCGCTCTCTGACGGCGCTGTATGAACGTCATTAGTGATATTTTAATGCATAACTTAATACCCCCGGAGAGAGCACTAAACAGACGGCAAACAATAAACAATAAACAACGGTTGAAAAAAGGAGAAACCTGTACGACAGGATGCTCCAGCGGGGCTCATGCATCGGGCTTTAATCCTTTTGCCATGACATGTAAAATTTTAATAACGTCAAGGTTTTGTGAAAAATTATAAAACTTTTTGCGCGTTGGCATTATGACAAGTTTATTAAAACGAAATTTATTTATAGAGCGTGTCGACACTCCGCAGAGTCGGCTACAAAGTGCCCATTACCCAGCCCTTGTTCCAGGCACCGCTGCCACCATCCCAGGGACAACCACATCAAAACTAAAGGCCCCATCAACTCACCCGACCACCAGTCCGCCAGTTCCCCAGCCCAGCAGACCGGCAGACAGCAAAAATCGCATTAGGCGAACTCCACCCATTTCCCATTGCCATTCTCATCACACAGGCAAACTGGCAAACAGGCCGACACCAGTGACGCGGCTTCGGCAGAGGCAGCAACCTAAATAGAACAAAAGCCGGAAAAATGATTTCCCTTATGGCTGAATTTTCATTACCGAAAAACCTTCCATGCCGTATGATTTCATTTGTAAATCAGCTCAACTTGAGCTCGAACACAGCATAATGGACGCCGGATATCAGACAATGGAACGCCGGCACGTTGGGCCGATGGGATGATGGGACGATGGGACGATGGGACGTCGACACGAAGGATGCCACAATTGATGGCGGCCGGAGCGGCCATCTTTGTTGCAGAGAGAGCAGCAACAATGACAAATCAGCAAACGAATTGCATTTGCTGTTGCTGCCACACGTCGCCGCAATGCAAACCGAGCCAGACACACCCTACATTAGTAGTGTGTGTGCGCGGAGTAATCATTGAATGAAGCATGGACGCACCGAGGATGTAGATGATAAATCAGTTGATTGGTTTGGTCTGTGTCCGTATCCGTGTCCGTGAGTGTCTGGGCTTGTGTGTGCAAGTGTGTATGTGAGTGTGATTTTTCCTGTCCACATGAATCATTGAGACTCATAACTAAATTTCGACTACCTCGTTGCCAGCGCCATTAAAATGTCTGCATTGAGCTGGACAGTCGGCATCCATCTCGCAGTGATCTCTGAGCTGTGAGCTTTGAGCTGTGAGCTGGCGTGGAACGCATTCCAATGAGCCAAATGATGAACGCTGACGGGCAGCCATTTTGTGTGTGCGTGTGCGTGTGTGTTTGTGCCTGTCCCCCTTATGGCGGCAGCACTTTATGGCATCCGTTTCCGGCGGTGAGCGAAAGCTTTTGGTTGACTGCGCGCTGCACCGAAATTTGACAGAGGTCGATTATCCGCCCATCGCATCTGATGTTTGCGGGGGTCAATCGCCAGTCGCATGCTGCTCATTTGCATTAGAGCTGTCAGGTCAACGCTCCCATAAATCACTGTTAATCTATTTCTATTGCTATCGCTATCTCCGCGTTCACACAACTCTTCCAGAAAGGGCAGTGAGAGTCGCACGCTGTCGGTGAGTCACTTTGACCCTGCACTGGAATTTTTCGCAGCGTATGCTTGCTAAAAACTAATTAAACGTATTGTACACAATCTTGCAAGGAGCCCCTTGACCCAGCCCCTTAACAACAGCAACAGCAGCAGGGTGCGGCTCTGAAAGGATTCCGACAATGCACTCTAATAACTGCGACTGGATATTCGGGACAGACTTCTGCGACGCCTTGAGACATTCTTAGATATTTTCGACTCGCTCTCCAGCTCTCTCCATCTCTCTCTCTATCTCTTTATCTCTCTTTCTCTCTTTGCCTGCTATTGTCCACCCGTTAGCTGTACACAAGAGCAATTCACAACTTTGCAAGGAAAGCAAAGAAAGCAAGGCCATATACTTGTGCTTGTGCATGCCCCAAAAAGGATTAAGAAGCGCTATAAGAACAAGGGAACTACTACAGCTGCGGCAAAAAAAGAGAGAACAGCAGAGTGCAGACCCAGCAAGTAAGCAGCGCGTATTGTGCTGTTTGTTTTGCATTTATAGTATCGCTCATACGCCGCATTGTGCGGCCTGAAACTTTAATGAAATGGGTTGCCTGCCCGCCGTCGCATGTGTATGTGTGTATGTGTGTGAGAATAAGGACAGGCGTGAAGGCTTGTTAGCGCAGCAGCACAACAATGGGGATAACAATGTGAGCAGCACACACCACGTTCTATGTAGGCCACTGGTAAAACAAATGGAATCATCCCCATCTGCCGCATGCGCCATTTCTCCATACCATTCTCCATGTGCCACATTAAATTACTCTGTTGACTTTCATTGGTGATGCAGTGTGTCCGGCTCTGGATCAATTGTGCGCCTTGAATCTTAACATTTCAGGTCTTTGTGCTGAATTAATTAGGTACAACATTCGATTAACCGATCTCGCATATATTTGGTGAAACACAGGAAAGAACAGAGCTATAAAACTGGTACTATCTTGGGTTTATCTTGTTAAGTGTCGTGGCGTGTTTCTCACGGTCATTAGGCCAGAATTTTATATGGTGGAAAGTGGCTAAAGTCAATATATCATTATGCAGATACCGACACTTTGCGCTAAATGATCTAAAAATTCGACCAAATAAACTGCCAGGCAGGGGGAGAAGGCCCATTGTACATTTTTAATTGCTCTAAAATGTTGTAATATAACACGAACCACAAATAAATAAAATTTGCTGACATCAACATCCTGTTTGCGGGTTCCTGTGTAGCCCACTAGGGCAGAAGAGGAGAGGAGAGGAGAGCACGGGCAGGACATAATGGTCTAATGGCTGGCAACCGCCCCTCGCTTTGAAATTTAATTTGGCCTGAATTGAGGACACCGAGACCGAAAGACGCTGAGACAGAGCCTACTCGACCGCCTATTGGCCAGAGAAATACAGGAGACAGTGGTGGTGATAGAGAGGGCCGCAGAGGGGGGGAGCTGCGCAGCGCAGGAAATTATATGGCTTTTATAAAGCGGATGGCTAGCTGCCTCTTCGTCGTCGTCTTCTTTCCGAAGGCAAAACTTTTGGACAGTCCAACAAAGCGAATACGGATCCCTCGTCATCAAGCGGTAAAAAGCAATACAGCAATACGGCAATAGCCGTGGTATCACCCTGGCCTGGTGTTGTTGTTATTGCTGATGCTGCTGTTGCTCATTTGTATTATTTACAATAAATTTCTGCTTCTCATTTAGTTTTCACTTTTATCATTGCCATTCAAAGGGCATTACGCAACAAAAACTCAATTCAGACTTGCAGCCAATGAGGCTTTTATCGCTTTGTCGTCATGTGAGGCTGAGGCTGGCGATTCCATAATGAATTGTTTAATTTTGCCGGCATTTCTTTTCATTTTTCTGTTTTTTCTCGTTATTTGCTTTATTGCTCATTATTCGTACTGCACTTGGCTGGGCTGATGAGCCCGACGAATGTCATCAATGACTCGGCAGAAACTTCTCAAAGCCCATCGACTTCTTCGCTCCTCTTCCCCGTCACTGCCTCGATTCTCACATTTATCCGTTTCGCTGTCTTTCCCAGCAAACTTTCCTCCGCAGCAATTAAATTCGTAATATTATTTCTGAAACTGCGCAAAGTTTGTTTCGTTCTTCGTTCTTTTTATATATTTTGTCCCCAAAAACTCTCAAAGTTTTTCTAAGAAAATATTTCGCCTGAATTGTGAAAGTGCAAAATTATTTCAGAAAGCAACAGCGAGCTGCTGGCTGCGGTTAGCGAACAGCGAGAGGCGGAGGGGTGGATGAAGGAGGATGCTCTGGTCTGCTCCGGTCTGCTCTGGCTGCTTGCTGGCCCTGCTGCTTGTGGGCTACAAAGTGCGTCTGAGCGTCAGCCCAGAAGTGCCACAAGCCATCGCAAACGAATTTCAAAAGGCAAACGGAAAGCAAAGCAGAGCAAAGAAGGAAACAAAGAAGAAGACAGGACGAGCAGGCGCCATCAAAGAGGGAGTGAAAAGTTTCATGTTTCATGCTTAATTGCGGCATTTCGATTAAGAAAAATTAATAATAAAAGTTTGCTTATTATTTGCGTTAGCAAAACAATAAGACGAGTATAATGTGTATAAGTATAATATGGATAAAAGGAAAGCGGAAGGCGACTCGCAGCAACGGCGGATATCAAAACTTAGTGGATAGCCGACTCGACTGACCCTAACTCCACGGACACTGGCAAAGGAATCACTTCCATCCAAAAGCCTTCTCTTTTTTCCACAGGCCTAAAAAGTTATCAGAAGGTAATCCGAGAACCAATTACGAAGTTCTGCGCTACACTTTCTCGTTCGCACTTTTCTACTCTATTATATCGAATGCTTTAATATATCATCTAAATAATATCACGAAAGTCCCAAAATGTTTATTAAGTATCCTGGCTATTTTTAGATTCGGGCCGAAGCAGAAGTCTTCGCTCTGAATTCCCGGACGGAAGTTTACCACTCTGCTCGACAAGGGATGGGGAAGGTCTCAGGCCTTCTCTGCGCATGAATGTGTGTGTGTGTGAGTGTTTATCCACCCCTCTGACAGGCACGTCTTTTGGACGCTGCATTAAATAAAACGCTGCAAAGAAGAGAGGCGCGGCAGAAAGACGAACCATGACTCAAGTGCAAAACTTTTCCCATTATGCAAAAAATGAATTTCCCATGCTTTAAAGTCCTAAGTACGCGTTCTCTTACTCTCCAGAGCAAAAGGCCGGAATGCAAAATAAATTTTACATGAATACTGAAACACACGGGTAGGGAGGACAGCTGAGGAAGAACTTAAGCTGCTCCCCGGGCAAATTCAAACACGTTCAGTTCAACATGTCGATAATAAAAAGTTTCTGTACTTCTTTGTTGTTGTTCTCGATGCCCCATACTAAAGTTTGGCCGAACTCGTGAATGGACACAGGTGTTTTCCCCCTCGTCTAATAAGTAATAAGTATAACTGTTTTTAAACTTGTTTGCACTTGGTTCAATAATTTTTTGAACAATGCGCCAACGCTTTATTTATTTCCAGATATTGATTTTGCTGTTGCTGCACACAGGAGCTTAGCAGCCTCACGCAGACACTCACACTCACACACGCACACACACATACATATCTACGCTAGCAGTAATAGAGTAATAGCTGCACATTTTGCACCATTCCCATAAAATCGGCGCCTGCTGTTGAAAAGTCCATTGAACTATGCCCCGCAGTTGCATGTACCGAGTTGCGCGAGTACAAGCGAGCGCAGTGTAGCTACACTATTCATCGCGATATGCTCTGGTGTCGTTGCTGTGGCCTGAATGTCCTTATTAAATGGGAAAGCCATGCGCTGGCAAAGCTCTTGGAGCGGGCCTCCCCCTGCCGCGTGTGACGTCTTGTCGATATCGGAAAACTCATAAGAAGGGTTCGTGCACCGAAAACTTTGATAACTTTTTCGTTCTTTAAATTGATTCTCAAGTATTGGAATTGCCATGGGCTTGGGAGAAGAGGGAGGTAGGGGCGGGAGGTGGACTGGTCGAGGCTGCTAGAAACGTTCTGATTGCGCTTTAATAGCGCCTAATGGCCGGCGACAAATGTGGCAAATTACTTTAATGGCTACTACGAAATAATGAACACCCAACACTTTGCAGCAACAGTTCAAAAGGCAGACACAGACAGACGGTAGATCGGGGGTGAATGAAAAAGGACCAGTGGAAAATATGCCGTTTCCGCTTTCTACGAAGGTGCACTTATGTGGAGAGCTGTTGTGGCCACCATTAGAGAGTTAAATTACCGTTCTACTATATTATAACTTTTTGGAAGAACTCCGCACGACGCCAAGTATTGATCTCACTTCAGCATTCTGTTACTCGGTTAAGCATCTTACAGCGTATAATTGTCTTATTTCTTAATTGGTTTCCCGTAAAGTGTGGTCCTTCTCAACTACTCGCTAAGCCTTTTAGCTTGTTTCAAAGTTGCTGCTGCCTAGCAAAAAGGACTCCCTGTACAAGATACAAAAAGTTATGAAATTGAAGTATGGGCAAAGTAGCACTCGCTTTCTCTTTCTCTCTCTCTCTCTCTTGCTCTCTCTCTCTCTCTCTCTCTCTCTCTCTCACACACGCACACACTCATTCGTGCGCCCTCGGCGAGGAAAACATTGCAAACAGTTTTCAACATTAACTGGAAGTTGTTGCTTGCATAACCCTTGCACTTTTTCTTCTTTACTCAGGAATTTTGACCCGAGTGGTGCAGTTTGCCAAATTGCAAAGCGCGAAAAACCAAACTCGCCAAATGCAAATACTTTTTGCATCAAGAATCGCATTGTATTAGTGAGGAGAATAACATTAGATTAAATTTGCCGCCAATCGATGCGTCCCTCTTCTTCCATCGTATCCCTTGCTGCGTGCCAGAACTGCAGCTCCTCTTGCAGTAAAAATAAATCAACAACTGGGTCAATTTTTACGCTTGAATGCCAATGGAGCGTAAAAAACTGTTCCCGGTGCTTACTTTCGTGTGAGAGTGTGTGCGTAGAAACCGTAGCCATTCAATAAAAACTTGTATTGTGCACCTTAGCCCCTACCTGGCAGCAGTTTCAGTTTGTATTACAGTCGAGTTGCAACTGCAGTTGAGTCGCAATTGCAGGCACAGTTTCAGTCTCTGTCGCTGAAGTTAGGTCGTAAGCAAACCTTCCCTGACGTCATCAAATGAACACAGCTGCGGCGGTAGGAAATTCTGTGTATCTGTCGGCTGCGCAGTCGGTTAAGAGTGGGGAAATACAGGAAATTCTGTGTATCTGTCGGCTGCGCAGTTGGTTAAGAGTGGGGAAACGAGTTAGACTCCAGTTAGAGTCGCTTTTGCAGCTCAACTCCGACACTCTTATACGAAAACTGGAGTAGAAGATCGCTCGCAAGCTGTACAACTGATGTTTTAAGTTGATCGACGAGTTGTTCGTGGTGAATAAGTTTACTCGTAGGCAGCTATAATTGTATGTGTCACACATATGCATACAGACAGATACTTTGTAGCAGGCCATATGCTCTTTGGCTTCTCCAGCTTTGCGCAGTGTGCTTTGTGCTCAAGTTTCGCGTCATTATGCGCGCCAGTTTTTGGGCGCCATGCATCCATATAACTGCCTGAGTGTGAGACTGCGTCTGCGTCTCGCTGGGACCAGATATTAAGGTTAAGCCATGAAAAGTTTTGAGTCTTGGCCATCTTCAATCGAAGTTTCGAAATATTATCTTTGTTTTCATCTTGGGATCACGTGAAGTCGATTAATCGCAGGGGCTAAAGCACGCCTTTCTAATCTCTCGCATCACTCGATACTTTGTCTACGAGAACAATCTAATAATCTTTCCTCTCCTCTCCTCCTCTCCACTTTCGTAGTCATAAAACAGCATGCCTAACTCTCTAGTATGTATGTGCTGCCTCACAAGTACACTCTAGTTTTCAGTTTCTTATGCTACTCCCGCCTCCAGCCTTCACTCCCAACAACTCCCTCCATTTTACTCCCATTTCGTTTCGCATTCAACAGAAATTCCAATGAACTATGAGACGCTTGACCAGTCGCTGCCTCTACCCAGAGGCCGACGCTGTCCAGTCTATGCCTAATCTCCTCACCATCCCTCTACTCCCGTTCTTCTGTTAGCTCTGGCTTCTCTGTTCTTTTTTCCTTTTGATGATATTTTCATTTCGCTGGAGCTCGATGCCACTTTTTGTTTACAATTATTGCGCGTTGTTTCTGTTTTGCTCGGAGGCTTTTTTCTCGTTTTCCATTTTTACGTGCGCCCTAGACTTCGCTGCTTGCGTGAAGAAATATCAAAGAGTTTATCGTGTTACTACATTACTTACATTGGGATGGCTCAAATTGTCAGGGCAGAGCTAATTCTACATAACTTAAAGCGAATATATCGAAAATGCAAATGTTTTTACAAGTTCATTGTAGCCGTACCACTTGAGGCACCCCAATAATATAATATATACAAACGGATATGTATAAGGTGTACACAAACTACAAACACAAAAACACTCAATCGACAATGGTTTGCATTTGACCTTAATTTATAAACACGCAAGCAGAGCCACAAGCGAGCGAAATATCTAAGTGAAACTATGATAGATTCCACACTCAATCGATATCTGTAATGGGAATCGATTCGGCCTTCACGTTGTGCGTCACCACGCTCCGCACTATAAGGAAAAGAGAACTCTCCAAATGTGAACTACTTAGTGGAAATGATATAAATCTAAGCGAGCGACAGCAGGCAGACAGCAACAACAACAACAACAAGAACAACAACCCTCCCACGTCAGGGTCGAAGCTGCAGCCCATTTGTTGAGAGTACCGAATGAGTGATATATTTATCTGTGGAAATAATCCTTTTTCTGGGAGGGGCGGACAGTGCACTCGAGTAAAAAAGCGAGCAACGAATCCCAGCAAAAACAAAGCAACTGAAACAAAAACAGAAAAAGAAACAAAAACTGTGCCGAAGCAGAGATAAACGCCATAATTTATCATTATTAACAATTTGTTACAATTGCCTTGGCTCGCGGACGCAAAGACAGTCTCCCAGTCTCCGTAGATCTTCCAATAATAAATGTCAGAGTGTGTAATCATTGCTGGATTAAGAGAGACAGACGAAGAGCGAACGAGACAGAGGCGAAGCGATGGCCCACATTGAAGAAATGTTTACAAAAATATAGATTGGCAAAGAGTTTAGTCAAGCACATCGCAAATGTGGTTACGATTCGATTCTGTTATGGAAATTGCAATTTCCTACTCCTAACGTCGACAAATGCTCTCTCTGTCCCTCAGTGTAGCACAAGCAAAGACAACTAATGAAAAACACTGTAGACGAGTGCAGCTGACTAAGAGATACCCTGTTAAAGTATGAATTGCCAAGACTTGAAAGCTGATATAACACTCGCATATAAATGAACAGACCTTTCTGGTGAGCAGTCAAATATGCTGCTCTTTTGCTGCCTACCTTTGGTACTGGGTGTGAAAACAGAGGCAAAAACAGAACCAGACACAAAAACTGAAACTGAAACTGTGGTACAACTCGTATTTGCTGTCGCCATCACCGGATATGCATACATGCCTGTTCGCCCAGAATCTTCAATTACATTGCCCGTCGGCAGAGGAAGATGGAAGAAGTTGCAGGCGGGCTTAGCCTCAAGCCTCAAACCACACACAAGCAATCAAACTGAAACCTACACCAGACCCTTTCCCCGCAACGTACCGCATGCCTCGGCCACTCTTTATTTTCACACATATTTTCTGATTGTTTTCTGGGCCTGCTGAATTATTTGGTCGTGTTTTTTCTTTGTTGTGCCATTCGGCATTTATTCCTGTCCTGTCTGAACCTTGTTACTGTAATTTGAAATTGCATCACTTGTAATTACGTTTTCGCCTCTGGTCCTCAAATCTACTGCAAAACATCTTTACTTTGACCGATCAGATGCATTTGGCAATTTTCAAATGAAAAGTAATTATGTTACCAAAGTTATGCACCTCAAGCACATCTGAGAGAGTTTTCTTCTAATTCCTAGTTGAAACTGATTTGTGATTCAGGGAATACTTAACGTCAAGTGCCTTTAAGGGACTCTTCTTTTCCCGCCTATTTATAACCTAAATATCTGCAAGTATATAAGGTCCAATACATATACCATAACACATATAGTAACATTCAGGTATATTAGTCTTAGGTCTCAAAAATTATGCTTCACGCACTTAGTTGCGATCGATTTAATATTCCAGGAATACTTTATTTAATTAACTATTGAAGGTGCCTTTAGACTTATTAATAAAAGTAATTTCTGCAGATCTTGTACTTGGTCTCAGTGTGAACTACAGATAGGTTATCTTCGAATCGAATAAATACTTCGACTCGAAAAGCATCGAATGCATCCTCTCACCTTACTGGCGCTAGCATTATACAATGTATTCAAAGCCAATCCAATGTGTTGTTGTTGTTTGTTACTTGCTGTTGTTGCTGTTTACTCCTCGGATTGGGATTTTCGTGCAATAAGCCAAGGCAGTAGCCAAATTGTTGTTGCTGTTGTTCTCGTTGGATATCAGAAAATGACCGCCACCAAAAGAGCCCCGACAACAACTCAGCAAAATTAAATGCTCAAGTAATAAAAGAAGGACGTCGAGCGTTGTTTGCTCTCCTTGTTTGTTGTTGTTGTTGTTGTTGCCGTTATTCGCCTTGGCTCTTAACGTAGTAAAAATGGCGTTTTATTAGGGGCAACTCCTCGTCGGGTGGTGTTTCGTATTGCTGTTGTTGTTTCTCTTGTTTCTGCGAGCGCGTTTTACACTTTGTTTACAGGATAATCGCTTGATTTATGACACTTTCTTTTCATACATATATATTTATATACGTATACACGTGTAGGTTTGTGTGTGCGTTTTGATAAAGGGCTTTAGCACTGACTGGCCTGGCTGGCTATATGGGCCGCAGCCGACGGACTCTTTCGCGTTGCCTTTGAAACCGTTGCCGTCGCCTTTGCCGTCGCCGTTGACTAACGTGGGGACTGTGCGCAATAAGGGTACGTTTCGGGGATGAGAGCAAAAGAATACATAAGACGTAAAATAAATGCCAAGGGCCATGCATAAACATACAGCAAACACACTCACTCACTCACACATACACACATACCCGCAGGACGGGTTTTATGCACAACAAATAAAATCAATACGGCGTAAAAATAAGAAAATTATGTTCGATTTTGATGTTGTAATCACAAATGGTCAAAGGAAGTCGTTTCATCGCAGTCATCGAAGCTCGATTGCTTTGCCACTTTTTACATCTCCACGCCCTTGATTGCACACACTCACACACACACGCACTCGCACTCGCAGTCGCAGTCGCAGTCGCTTACGCACCGATACACCCACTGTACCCACTGTACCCACTGAACACACCGAAATTCTGTTGAGCACGTGACTCATTTGGCAACTCGACTAGTACGCATTATATAATTATAACACTGTGCAATGTGTTTTTTGGTAATCCTCACGCAACACACGGAAGCTTCACAACTTTAATTTTTACTTTTTTTTTGGTCAACAGTTTCCTGCCGGGCGGCAACTCCGGCTAATCCGTTCAGTTGCCCAAATCAACATCGAGCGACAACACAGTCTGAACAGTCATTCTCATTCCTCATGTTTCTATTTCGGTTTCTGTTTCGGTTTCTGCTTCAAGTTTCAACTCTGGCGTTGGCGCTCTCCGCTGGAAAGCTGGCGCTGCTGCTGACTGCACAATTCTGGCTGAGCACCACTTTTCCAGGCACGAATACATTACACGCTCCTATCGAAGCAGCACTTTTGTAGATTCTAACATTGAAAGGCAGCCAAAAATCTCCAAATACGTCAATGTTGTCTGTGGCTCATTGTTAAAGCTTGCTATTTTCGCACGATTTCTTATTGTTTTATAGTTGTGAATATTGGTTGCACAGGTCGCACGATTTATCGCAAACAGCTGATGCTCCATGACGGCTTTCAATTGAGCACAAGAAATAGCGGGAAATATTCACTTGCGCAACTTTGGCAAACATCCTGCACGACAAGCAAACACTCCATCTCGTCTCTGTTCGGCCTCTCTGCGACTCGCCCTCCCCTCGGCCCGGCCAGAATGCGAGCGGTGCAGAGACTTCGTTCCATTGACGATGACCTGCTCTTTCGCTCTCGCCTGACGCTCTCCGTCGCGTGATCCTTTTGGGCTGCAGTTGAAAACTGGAATTTTTCCTACAGCTCTGCTTCTGCTCTTGCTCTTGCTCTGACTCTGGCTGTGGCTCTGGCTGGCTTTTCTCTAGCTGGTTTTTCTTTTTGTAACCTGTGCATCTGTGCGGGTGTGGTCCTCTGGCAATGAGCGTGAAAATTACGAACTAAACCGAATATCAATTTTTTGTTTTTTCATTATTTTGCAAGAGGTTTTCCAATTTCAAATTCACATTTTCGAGTGTTCGATTGTAATTTATCCACTCACATACACATAAGCTCACACACGCACACACGCATACTTTGCTGGATTATCGAGTTTTCGCACAGTATAATTTTCGAATTTTTCATCTAATTTTCCACATCTACAGGAACCGTACAGACACTAACACCAACACCAACACAGGCGCAGCCACCAAACGCACACACACATACACACACGCGCAACATAACAAAACACACTTACAACAACTTCACAAACTACTCTGAACGTTGAGTTTCCACAGTCCGCGTTCACGTTCGCCGTAGCAGCACAACAATTGAGTACTAAATCTGCGCCGAGCTCAGCGTCAGGAATAAGCGTTGGCCCGATGATTGCAGACACCACAACTTCCGGAGAGTAGCAGAACCAGTGAGAGCGAGAGCATAGCAGAGAGCGCGAGATATGCAGAGCAACAGACCCGAAAACATGGAGAGTAAGAGAGAGCGAGAGCAAGAGCAAGAGAGTGGACAGCGAGAGTACTTGCGCGGAAACCAACAGCAGCCGACGGCAAACAGCGAACTGCGAACAGCGAACACCCGACGGTCGACTTCTACTTCTGCTTCCACTTCGGCTCTTATACTCTTATACCCCGCCGCTGATGCTGATGCTGATGAACCTCGGCGTGGGCTCACCTCTGCTGCGCTCGTTGGCTAACCTGTCCGGTCGAGTGTGAATACGTGTGTGTGTGTGTGTGTTTGCAGTTGTTTGCGTGCACGTCTTTGTATGTGTGTATGCCAGCCACTCGATAACCCTTTAGCATAGCCCTCGCTGTCGTCGACGTCGGTCTCAGCCCTCAGTTCTCAGTTCTCAGGTCTGAGGGCTCAGCGCTCGGGTCTCGGCTTCATTTAATAATTATCTCAAGTTTGCCAGTTGGCCGTTGTATGGCCCTTTGCTTTTGACCCAAAAACCAGTTTTTACACCGCGCACCTAACGATAGTGGCCAGAAATGGTATACTATCTTTATGCAGATGTATGTAACAAGCAGAAGGAAGCACGACAGATTATACAAGGTATTTTTGTTCTTGATCTACATCAATAACCGATTCGATTTGGTTATGTCCGCCTGTCTGCTATGCGAAAATATTCAGCCAATATTCCTGTGTGGCTAAAGTAAGTGAAGGGTATCTGTCCGCCGCAGCAGCTCTCTACTCTACTTGTTATGTTTTAGTTCTGCGTCAACTTGTTTCCCACTCGCGCATTGAAGCTGGTGCATTGGGCACAACAAACACAAAACCCAGTAAACCCAGCATACCCAGCGATCAGAGTTGTGCCAGTAGGAAATGTGTTAAAAGACCGTACTTCGAAATATTTACTGGTTCAAGAACCGAGGGGACATAATTGCGCTGAATCGTTTGCGTCGGACTCGTGTTTAATAAATTACTTTTTAATTGTTGCCTGACAGGTTTGTCGAACTCCCAGTCGAAGCGTGAAGTAGCCTCATCAGCTCTGATCGCGGATCGCTGTTCTCTGTAGCTGAAGTGCGAGTGTCACTAGGTAGCGAATGAGACTTGTCTACCTGCGGACTTCATCCATATGCGATTACTGCGGAGTCATACAGTTCTCACGCGCCCAAACTCTAACTGACCTACACTGCAATATTTCAATTAGCCTCACCTCACCTCGCCTCGCCCATGAGCCACTAAGTCGCTGTCGCAGCCGGAGCCATAGTCAGAGCCGGAGCCAGCTGCTAGAGTCTACCCCGAATACCCAGTTTTATTTGGTCGGCAATTATTTCCCTTTCGAACACGCCGAGAGTCCATTGGAAAGCGCCTGCGCATTGTGTGCTGCTCTCCGACTTTTGCATCTGCTTCTATTTTGCGCTCTGCACACGGCGTGCAGCCGCCCCTAATATAGCCGTCTAACCCCCGACCCAATCCTTGCCCCAATCCCATGCAAAGCCCTCGCCACGACCGACTCCGACTGAAGTTGGCCAAAATGATTCGTTTTCGCTGAATTTCACTTGGCCCACACGAAGGCCGGCCAGGGAGCGGACTGTGGGGGAAGGGACGCGTACTTATTTATGCTCGGTTCGAGTGAATATATGTTGACTTAAGCAGCCTGATTTATGCATTATATTAGCGTGGATTTTAGCTGCAATAAATCGGCAAAAATTCGTTGCTCTTCGTTACGTGCCATAAACCAACCTATGAATGCCAAAAATAATTTACTTCTGCACCGTTATTAATCTGCAAGTACAGGTCTATGCTCGTATAGCACCAGTATTAAAAATATACACCGTGCGTTATATTGTATTGATGGCACACTCGCACTCTAATTGATTGATGAACATCGAATCACGCCTTCGCAGAGAGATTCGACTGAAAGTTATGTTCTTTTCTCTCTGTCTCTCTCCCTCCCCCCTCACACGCTCTCTCTTCTCGGTATTTGGAACAGGCCTCACGAGTTGGCAAAGTTGGCAATTACCGTGTCCTTTTTAATTGGACCCAATAACAACAATAGAGAACAGAAACAAGTAAAGAATAATACATTCGGCAGCACCCAACTGTTATATACCATTCACCCAAGTTACTACCTCATTTGAAATGTTCAATAGTTTTGTTTCTTACAAAGAAGTTGCTGTGTGCTATTGCGACTCTTTATTAATATAATTTCTCTAAATTTCAATGTTGTAACTTAAAAATAATTATAAATTTGTTATCTAAATACCACTATCAAGAAAATATATAGATTCTCACAAAACTAATATACCATTTTCAATGGGAGAATAGTATAACAGAGAACAACGCTTACGGCAATATACATTAGTAATTAATAGGCAGACACACACACTACACTCCGTCCCATTCCATTAGGGGCCTAATCGACAGACACCCCGACAATCGAAAAGGTGACAATATGAGAGAACCACGAATCTGCGAAACTATCACTTAATGACCATCACGCACACGACGCGAAGACAAGTGTAGACTCCTTGTTCTTCAGTCGGGCCAGGTAGAAGCTCGGTCTGACGATACGATGACTCGGCCTGCAGGAGCGCTCATTCGGCGCTCTGCAAATAATATTCATAATTTGCAGGACCTGCCTCGGCCGACGGGCGTAAAAATTAAGGTGTTCATGTGGCCATAAAAACAATAAAATATTTAACACAAATTTTAACTTAATGCTCGAGTCGTAAAAGTATATGACAGAAAAAATGGCTGCCTACTGTGCGACATCGTTAAAAGCGCGCATCTTGCTGGGCGGGAGTGAAGTGTGGTAAGTTGGACAATGACTGTAGGTGGAGCAGGAGCAGACGCAAGAGTGGGGTAGCAGGAGACAAGTTCTTGCCAATGCCGCCTCATTAAACCAGAAATTACACAAAGGATAACGCGCAGCTTGACGGCGACCGTCGCAGCAAAGTGTTTTTGTAAGGGGCAGATGTGCCAGCTCTCCTCCCTATGTGTGTGTGAGTATGAGAGAGAGAGAAAGTGTGTGTGTAGTGCTGCCCCCTCTACCCTTTGGGCTTGGTCTGACAGCCAGCTTGTGCATTGTTTTGGGCACTTTGACGCGCTTACTTTTGGCTTATGGGCACAAATACATACAAATAAAAAATTATCGCTCGAGTCGCGTCCAGTGCGGGGGCTTTACGGCTTCGGTACGCACCGACGACTGCATAGCCATTATATTTTATTTTTACATTTTTTTCGCCACGCTTGATGCCGAACAGTCAAGCAGTCTGTCCAACGTCGGTATACTTCTTTTTGATACCCTGCTGCAATTTGCAACTGTAAGAAGGGGTTGCATGTGCTGCAGGGAAGCAAACAGCTAAATAGGGCAACGAGCAACGAGCAATTGGTTCACTGTAGGACATTCGAATAGAATATACCTACCAACGCCATTTTGAGTCGAGAGCTGACAGTGCTAGGATATCGCTGGGCCCATAATAGCCTCTATTTCGCTGACGAACATTCCTCACCAATGTGTTTTTGTGCTCCATATTTGCTCGGCTCCTGTATACCCATGCCGGCACCACAACCAACACCCGCACCTTGCTCCGTACTTCGGGAACCTGCATCGTCATTGTCTTTTAACGCTGCGAGCGATTCTCGTCTGTCTGGCGGTGTGTGTGTGAATGTTTGTATATGCGTGCGTGTGTGTGTGTGTGCCTCACTTCCTGTTTCATCTCTGGCTGCTTCCTGCTTATTTCTTATGTGTGTTTTTACTGACGCTGATTTTTATTTCTTCGCAGGATGTGATATTTCATTCAGCTACAGCTTCAGCTCGGCTTACGGAGCAGCTAAACGTCAAGACGTAATAGGTATCCAGCTCCGCCTGTTAGTCCCTCCGTCCTCTGTCCGTGGTGAGCATGAATATAATTTCTTTATTTTTTACGATCTTCTCACGCTTTACTATGCGCCTCAAAGCAACGACGGGTTATTAAATAACATTCAACTGCAACCGAAGGAATTGATTTAATTTTCAATTTTTCATGCTCTGTAAATAAAGCTGACGATTTGACTTTGAGATATCTGGAGCAGGGATACTGCAAGCGTTTATAGGAGACTTGCTTATTACATCTGCTCGCAAGCTCCGTAAAGTATGCTCGAAAAATGCTCTGCTGCCTGCAGCACGCGAGTTGTGGGATTCAGCAGGGCGTCTGTGTCTGTGTTTGTACGTTTGTCGGCCGGTGTGGCCACACGTGTGTATATGCATGATATTCTTCTGGTATATGTGTATATAATTTGTAATTCCACCTGCAGCCGAAACGGGGCGTGCGCTGTGCTAAAATAGGGACTTAGAATGGAAAAATAGTGGCAAGAGAATAGAGCACTAACTGGAGCTGCTAATAAATTAACGGCATTTCTCTATAAGCAAAAAATTTCGGATAATGGCACCAGATGAAATACCTTTTTATTCAGTGCAATGAAAGGCACAAGTATCAATCATATGTGTTGTTGTATATGGTTATGTATGAGCACCTTGTGACTCAGACTTGCATTTCGCTGGGGCGAAACTTGTGCAGTCGAGATCTGTGTACTGGTAGAAATGGAGCGTAGTTCTGGAACACTATTAAATAATTAACAACAATTCGGGACATTAAAATAATACGAATGTTTTCGCTGCGTGGCCACACGTTGTGGCGGCATAGCTGCTGTATCTTTGTGTATTTGTAATTTATGTGATGTGCTTTTATTTCGCGTATTAATTATACATTTTTTGCCGCAGTGCATTTTGTTTATTTATTTATATTGGTCAACTAAATCCATAAAGTGTGGCAGTAAGCAAATGCAAAATACTTCAAATTCCTTATGTGCGTGCAAACAATTGATAAAAATATTTTTATTGTCGCTTTAAACGATGCACACAACGAGCATAAAATTCAGCTCACAACAAGGCACATAGTGCTGCATACTGAACATACTTATGGGTATGTGTATATGTGACGCCCCCTGTCGTGTGATAAATACTTTTTAAATTTTACAAAAAATCCAGCGGCGCAGCCCTGTGGACTCCGTTCCCTTTGTGCAGCATTTTTTGCCATTCACTCATTGTAAATAAATGAAAGATGCATTTTAGCTTTGTGCAAACATATGTAACAGACAGAAGGAGATTTAAAAGAGCATTTAGAGTATCATATATATTAATTTTTGTGTTAATATTAATAGCTGAATCGATTTGTTCATATTTGTTTATCCGCCTGTATTTCCTGCCTATCTGAATGTCTCTTCCACAGAACTTAGCGGTTACTCTTGTAATAAACCTGCATATAACTATCCAACTACACGTGTGATATGATCATCTTGATTGGTATCACTTAATTTTTTTAATAAGGCTGTGACGGCTAAAGTGTGTGAACAGTATCTTACGATCGAGTCCGCTTGCCTGCAACTTTCTTTACTTGCTCTAATTGTTTTGTGTGTGTGCCTGAAGGAATATGTGTGTGGGTTTTTGAATGGATTTGTGGGTGGCTGAGTTTAAGTGTGGGTGATGGTCGGCTACAACTTGAACTGTTGCCATGCTTAGTCACAGCTTCTCACTCTTTGTGGTCGCATAGAAGACAGCACACGGCTAAAGTGTTGGCCATTGTTAAATGTTTGCATTGCAGTAAAACAGAAAAGACAACAACAACAATACAAGGCATAAAAGCAGTCAGTCAACTGGCGGGCGAATCAGCGGCATAAAAGTGCAATAACTATAAATGCCGCGAGCGTTTTATTTTATTTTATTTTACTCTGCTTTGCCCTCTTCTACTACTTCGCCTCGCTTTACTCTGCTCTGCTCTACGCTGTCGGGGCTATGTCTCCTTTCTGTGCGAATTCTTGATCCCCTGTTACCCTTCTTACAAATTGTGGTCCTCCATTCGAGACCAGGAATAGAACCCGAGGACTGGGTTAAGGAGAATGGGAAATGGGATAGAGCCTGTGAACTGGGACAAAGGCGCCCGGGAGTCTGCTGTTGACACAGTTTATATTCTTTTTCACGGAGTTACTGTACAAGCCGCAAATCTTCGGATTGCACGACTAGACCAGTCCAGTCCAGGAGCAGGTAATGAAGGGTATCGCTGCCCTGCTGCTAGAATTAGGTCAAGCGAATTTATGTTCCAATTATTTCACTCGAAAACAATTTTGTAAAGTGGTTCAGCTTTGCACTCAGACGGAGATTATCGACAATCGAAAAGAAGTACAAAACATATCCGTGCCTTCGGTCTAAGCCAGGCTTACTCTGCAACTAATACGCCCGGTTGACCCAGATTAGGCTAGTGCACTGAAATCCCGAAATTGACTGCCAAGCATTCGACACACAACTGTGGAAATATCGAATTACAGTTATTCCGAATAGTTTGACTCACTTTAATTCTGATTGTTACAGCTAGAAGTGGATTCCCCTCAAAAGTTGCTTGAATCTGCCTCTGTGCGAGCTGGACAACATAGGACTATCAGTCGTAAAGAGGTTTATTGCGCCACAGTTCAAGATTTTATTTCCTTTAAACGCACACTTTGCCTTCTAATGTCCTTGTGCCCTCTCGCCAGACTCTTTCGTACCAGCAAGTTTTGTACATATTTTTAAAGCTCGGCCAGGTCAACAGTTGCGTCTGGAAACTTTTGCGAATATGCCATATAAGTTCAGAAAGTGAGTATGTGTGTGTGTTTGTGCGTGTTTGTGACTTAAATAAATGTTTTAGTGCTGATTTATGTTCTCTAAGGCGTTAGCTGACGCGGACGTTGCGCAAAAAACAACCGTATGCGGCGAGCCTCACAAATCATTTTATGCTGCGCAATAGGGCACAAACCAGACTAAGATTCTATGCCATCCGCTCTAAAGGACATCGTCTATCAGCATTGGCCGCATAGGCCTACTATATAAGCCAAAAACAAAAAATAAATTTAGCCCAGCGAACTCTATGCTAATTCGCTTACGGGCAGCGACAGCAACGGAAGTGCATTCGCCACAGCAACAACGAGAGCATCTGCGTGAGCATCGACGTCAGTGAGAGCGACCTGTGGTTATTGCACTACCAAAATTTCATGTGCCTCGCCGCGCTCAACAAAATTTGATGGAACCCCATGCATACAATCGCCAACACACACATGCAATACATACATGTATGAAGTGGCATATAATGAGCTGCCCGGCCAACTGGCCGCTGGGGTCTGCCGCTGGCAGTTCTTGATATAAATCATGCAGCATTAACAGCTGCTTGGCAACATCAAATCCGAGTTAAGTTTTCCGCACCGCAGTTTTAGTCGGGTGCAGTCGACCGTATGCCGGAAACGGATATAAAGAGATCTGAAAACGCTGGTGCCAACGAAACAATTGCGAGTGGAGTGAACGAGCGAATGAGTGAACGAGTGAATGAAGGCTGTTGGTCTCCAGTCCATTCCTCATTGCCGGCATCCTGCATCCCGTGTTCCATTTCTATGCTGTTCTTCCAGCCATTTATATACCATTCACCTACTGCAAAGGGTATATAAGCTTTGTGCAAAGATGCGTAACAGGCAGAACGCAAATTTGTATTTTTAATTGTTAGCTTTAATTTCGAACATAATTGTAAATTTACAGCACCAGCACTTTGCTTTAGAATACTCGTACCTAGTTTTATAGAAAAGTTGCAGAAGTAGTAACCAGTAAGCTAACATAGATGAATGGTATCTCACGGCCAAGTGTGCTCGATTTTAACTTCCTTTACTCGTTCTGACTTGTAGTCGAGCAGTGGCCATAAAACAAATCGCTTCAGAATTGCATTTTAAATATTTTGGCACTGTTTTCCATAGCCCCATCCTTATCCAGCTACAAGCACTTGGAGTCCCGTATACCGCCTGCCGACTGCCGTCCGCAGTCTTCGGTCTGCCTCTGCATCGTCAAACTCACATCTGGTGCAATCTGTGCGTTCCTTAACTTTTGCTTTCGAGCGCCCGAGAGACAAATGGATATTTCGTCGCTTGATGATCAAATGATTTGCAGTCGCCAGTCGGCAGCAAACCAAAAATTTATAATTTTCACAGTTGATTTCACTGCATTTTCCGGGTCTGCGCTTAATTCCCATTTAAGTATGCCAAGTCTCTAATCATTTCTCTGCTTCTAATTGACGTGTCATAGCAATACTCCTTCGTTCTCTATGGCGCTATCTCCTCTTCCTCGTCAGCACCTAGTACCTAGCCAATGTGTCTGTTTATACAACATATTCTACAATTTTCCTAGTTTTGTGCAAATGCACTCATTGGGAAAATTGCTTCCTCTGCTCTGGCTTCTCAATCGGTCGATATCCGTGTAGCCGGATCCTGATTGCCGCTTTGAAGGTGCAACTTATGCGTTGTCGAACCTTTTGCAGGTTTAAACCTGGGAGGAGAATTAATTTATTCCTTGCAAATGAAGTCAAGTGTTGAGAACCAATTAGTCGGCGCTCTTCTCTGGTTTGTAGGTAAACTTTTATTTATATCGAGTGGATACGCCGTGCTTATCCCGCACAGATCCTTTTACTTTGTGCCACAGTTTTCTGCAACTATTTTAACAACATTAAAGCCATTGCGCTGTGGGGACCCGTACACGAAACTCACCCATATCGCAGTTGCCCTTTGGACATCGTTCGCAACGAGAACGAAACTGGAACGAAGTGTAGCAAACCATTTGTGCCTTTCGCATTGTTATTTTTTCGTTTTTTTTTTGTTTATGTTTTCTTGTTTGTGTTTTTTATGCAGCTCTCGTCGACTGTTTTACTGCAGCGCAGCCGTTCGAGTTTGCAGTCGGCAAGCCTGCAGCCTTTTGAATTCAATTGCCTTTTCACATCTGACGGCAACGGACTCAACGTTTGAAAATTCATATATTCGCATGCATATATATATAAATATCTCTTGATTGATTGGAATACAGAAAACTAGGGATGCACGAAAAGAGATATATACATAATATATCACAGTAGTTCCGTATGGGTTAAGTGTGATATGATTACCTGTCTATATAGATAGAATACTATCTGTACGTATAGGTACCCTTACAATAAAAGCACATCAGATCAGAACTACCAATAATCATAACCTTTTTGAGAGTTATAAAATTTATTTAATTTCGAAATTTGTTTTATTCATGGCATTAGAACCTATCAACCGATTTTGGCTATTTTTGAAGAAATTACGATAACATATTTGTAAAATGTTAAGTTTAAATATGATCAAAATCGGAAACATATATGGTCACAAGATTATGAATCTGAAAAAAAAATTGTGTTTGGAATCTGATTTCTTAATCCAGTACACTGCGATTTTAATATAAAATTTGTAGAGAACAATCCCATACAAGTGGTCCGATGGCATCAGACTTAAGCCTTTAATTGAGCTCTTCTTTAGTGAAGTGGGGATTGCAGTCGAGAAAGCATCATTTATGCCCGAATAACTTTTGCAGTTTTAATTGAGCAAACATACACATATGGGAATGTTCATGTTAGCCGTAGTTGAGTAACGACACAGAGCAAACCCCATATGTTTTTAACGACGCCAACATCCCAGCCCAAACAATTACCAAGGTGAAGCGAAGAGAAGAAGAAGTAAAAATCGATATGCCAAATTGCCACCCATTGTGGAGTTGTAAATGTCCCGTATACCACCTGCTGGCTTATTTTTTGAGGTTTGCAAACTGCCGGTAACCACCCTATATTTCTCTTTTTCTTTCTCCCTCTTTCTCTCTCTTCCCCACTTGTTTTTTAACAAATACTTTCCATGGACGAGCACAACGACATCTTGGCCCATTTAGCGTTGATTCTTTGTCGTTTGCGGTTTCGATAAGACTGGGGACTTCTTTGCAGGATACCAGATTTGCCGCCATTTGTGGCCAGCTCAACATTGTGCTTGTTTCTGTGACCATCGCCACATTGCTGTCTAAACCTGACCAACGTATTTATCAAGTTCTGAGGTTCTCTAAGCAGTGCTGAGGCTTTAACGGACTTAGTCGATGCCCTCGTAGACGGGATGCTAGACATAAACTCTTAAAGGTAAACTCAATTTAAGTTTACTCATTTCCGAATAGGTCAACCCTTTTCTTCTTCTCCTACTCAAATTTATGATTGAGTCACATCAATACAGCTGCTCCCTCCCTCCAGCAACCATCCCCACCCCACCGGCTATCAGACCCTACTCAAAGAATATGTTTCTGCGGTTTCTGTGGTCACAGGCCAGAGCTGGGTTGTAAAGTGTACTCGATATTTAATGAGTGGTTGGATTTAATCTACTTACATGCTTTATTGTGGTCGCTTATATGTCGTATATGTCTGTTTAAAAACCGGTTCTAAAGCTTAGTAAATATTTCGTCTATTCGCACAAAATATTGATTTATAGCTGAAACATTGAAGTCATTGATTCTAATGTATACTATTGATGGAATTTAAATGAGCTATATTTGATTTACAGTCCTGTGCTTCAATTTCTTGAAAATAGAAGCAATATTGAATATATAAGCAATAATTTGACTTGACCTTTTTCCGCACAGTGTCTATGACTTGAATGTGTTTTAAGCCCCATTGATGATGATGCAGCTAAATAAATTGAATTTAACGCGTCAACCCCTCCCCCTCTTCTTTTATCACCAATCGCGGTCGTCGTGGTGTGCTGCATCTGCGCTGCGGCTGCCGACGCCATGCAAAAATATGCTCAACAGCAGAAGCAGCTGGAGCCGAGGATGTCGAAGTGCACTTAATGGACAAGTCGCTAGACAAAAGCCTCGTTTACCAAAAACCGCATGAAGAGACTGGAAATACGAAGTTATCTTGCACGTTCGAAGCTCATTCCGTTCCGTTCGTGTTTGTGTTCACGGGGCTGCGCTGCGCTGCACTGCGCTGCATAAAGACGGAACAGGCGGCAAAATATGTTTAAGTAAATTAAGTATTTCCCAAGGCGCAGACTTGGCGGTGCAGAGTTTCTTGCTGCACTCAAGTTCCTTATATGTTTACTTCTCGCAATGTTTTCTCCTCCTCTAAAATGAAAACTTGATAGTCTCTTGAGTCTGTGGTACGCGTGTGAATCCTTCAAACTGCAAACAATTAAAACCTAAAAATTTATACATCCATATTTGACATGAAAACGCATGAGAGAAGAAAGCAACTAAGACACTAAAAGGCTCGCCAGAGCTGACAATAATCTCTCAATAAATCAATCGACAAAGAAGTGCGAAAAGTCAAAGGAAAGCGCGAGAGATGCAAAAATGAGTCAACCCCGATACGAAAATACCTTCGCTTGAACGTCGGCGCCAAGTCTTACTAAATGGCTTGGCTAAGCAGGGACCTTGAAGAATGATAAGGGAAGGGCAGAAAAGGGCAGCCCGCCTGCCTCGCCGCACAAAAGTATGCAAAGCTTATTTTCCATTTTCTTATGCAGTTGCTGATTGTGCCAGAGCCGCTGTGCCCATCTATCTTTGTCACCAGTCAGCAAGTGCGAAGAAAAGTACTTCTTGTGCTTGCCCTGCACTCCACTCCCTTCATACTACGCCCCTTCACCAAATTCCCGTACTTTTAGTGCTTTGCAATGGCAGCTCAAAGATGATTTTTGTGCCACGTCTGGCGTCAACTATCAGCATTGAGCCTGCGGGGCATATGAGACGAGAGACAACGAAAAAGAAAAAAACAAGGACACAGAGCTGACAAATTGCAAAGCACCTGAGTTTTAAAGCATATATATCACAGGCGCCGTTAGAAAAATGTAATTCAATTACATACACATACACAGAGAAAAACTTGAGTTCTAACCCTTACTATTCAGTAACAATAGTAAACGGTTTGCGGTCCAGATAAGCGCGTCCTACCAAGCCAAGCCAAACAAGAGAACCGAAGTTGACAACAGAAACAGCAACATCAAAGGAAGTGTAGATAGGACCAAGTCCAAGAAAAAAACTACATAAGGACCTGGAAAGGAAAAGCAGCAGCAAGTGGAGCGAGACGGAAACCGAACTTTTAATTCAATTTAGACCGCTTTCTAGAAGAAACGAATAAAAGCGTCGTTCTGAAAGTTTTCAATTGTGTTTGTGTTCATCAAGCTACGCACCTACCCTATCCACCCAACCATCCACTTTCTTACCCACTAGCAACGCCAAAGACTTACGCTGTGGTAATGATGTTGAGGGATCTGCTCCAATTCTATTTATTGGCTGCCACAATTTAATATAAATAATTGTATTATGGATGCCAAGTGTCCACACGTAGATACGAAAGCAGCTTCGCACACAGACGAAGGAGAGAACGAGGGAAAAGAGGACCTAACAAAATTGAAACAGAATCCAAAAAGAGAAATGAGGTAATAAAATATAATAAAAGCGACGGGACGTCAACCAAAAGAAATCAACAAAGTTGCAGACGGTCAGCTGAGTTAAGCTTAACAAAGTCCAACTAACAAGAACAACTACAATAACGGCGACAACAGCAACAAAAATAGCAACAGCTGCAGCAGCAACAACAACGGCGTATTGATGCCGCCATAGATGAGAATAAGAATGAAAAAGAAGCGAAGCGAGGACGTAATCAACTTCATTCTCTGCATGCTCTTGGCTCTATAACTACAGACGGAGAAAATATTGAATTTCCAGCTAACAAATATTTAGCCTATCCATTTATATCGATGCTCCAACTTCTGTCAGGGCAACAGCATATCGTAATTTCTGACTTTGCATCGCAAACTCTAATCTCAAGTAGTTGCAGACGACGCCAAACTCCATCGCAGCATGTTGCAGGCTTTGCTGGAAAAGTTCATTTGCATTTGGAATAAGTCACTTCACTACGTGACTTCCATGTTCAAATCAGCCATATTTGAAGAGTAGAATAGTAATGCACAGTCTGGACAAACTCGGAGAAGCGTCCAGATAGCTGGGCCAAGGCCGATTTTGTGCAGAGACAATCAAAATTTGTGGTTTTAAAGATGTGGGGCTACACTGTTAAAGCAAAAAGTTTGTAATAGGAACTTTGTTATCTGAGCGATAAAAAAGACATTAAATAACAAATTGGAACGTATTTAAATTACATTCGTATTTAATTACATATACATTCACGGTGAAAAGTTTTACAATGTCCGAATTAAAGGACCGCTAAGGCATTTGTATATAGAAAAACGTTAGCTTCGGAACAAATGAGCGATATAGAGCATTTTTAAATTTTTTTTAATGGAAGATCCGAAACTTTTTTCACTTTCATTGAAGCACATACATTCGCAATGAAATGAAAGTATTGGCAGGGCATTTTGGACATAATCACAACAATACACCCGATGACTTTGCAGACAGAGACACAGCAGCAACTGCAGCGGCCAAAGCGACGGGAAGTGCATAAAAAGGCCGGAAGCAATATGAATTTCCGTTGCCAGAAAAATGTAAGCACTTTGCACTTGCCAGCGCACAGTGACGGTTGCACTCAGCGCTGGTGTGCAGCTTTTGAAGTGTCAACTAGATGCACCCGGAATACAATGGAACTACATCGTCATCAGTCGATGGTCCGAGCAGCGACCCAAGAGGAGCAAATTCACGCTTCCAGGCATTCTGCCTCCTATAGTAATATTGTACTAGTGTAGTTAGTATGTGTATATAGTATGTAGACAGTGGCAACCTAGTTTCACAGAGGGAATAAATACTACTGTATATTGCCGACAACTCGAGTACACTTTAAATTTCACTACACTCACACAAAGCTGAGGTTTGGCAACGTGTCAAGAGTTCGGTTATTCGGCGGTGTTTGTTGTTCTTATTGCCGTTCGGGTAGCTTTTAATTCCATTAAAGTGGACAACCAGGACGTGTGGACGTGTGAGTGAGTCTGTTATTAAAACCTAGAAGGCTAACCCATGCAGAGGGTCAGTCGTTCATTATTTAAAGTAAAGTGAAACCTTTAAGCACGTACACAACCATGGCTCTCTGCAAGGAATTTATGGCAATTTGGGGCTAAAAATTTAATTAATTATGGTTAAATAATGTGCAAGTTGAAGTCGATAAGCCAGAAAGTGAAATATCAGCTTTACAGCACGAGAACGAATAAAGGAAGCGCAACGCCATGACTTGCTTGTGTATCCATGATCCGTGTATGTGTATGTGTATGTGTGTGAGTGTCAGTGTGCGTAAGTCAATGCTCGGGAGAAGCCTGTGCTCTGCCAGGCAGAGAGATTCAGGCACAGGCAAGCGACTCACATCCCTGCCAACTCAGTTACAGTCCGTTCATTCTGTCAGCCAGTTAAGCCAGTTACAGAGGCAGCAGGTCAGGCCGAGAAGACAGCGAAGGCGAGACCTAAAAGCATGTCGATATTAGGCTAGATAAATTGAAAATGAATTGCGAAACAGAGTGAGTCGGGTGGCCAGAGAGAAGCGAGAAAAGCCGGACGAGCAGGAGTTGGAAGAGGACGGGCAGGAGGAAAAGAACGAGGAAGACCCCATAGAAATACTCGTGCATAAACAAGGGCCAACAAAAACGTAGCACAACATTCAGCGCCAAGAGCCACGTCAATGGCATTAAGTCAGTCGCTCTGGCAGCCAGAGCGAAGGCATCAAGAGAATTGAATGAAGCGGAAACGGAAACCAAGCTAATGAATGAAGCACAACGAACCAAATGAACGCAACGCTACGCCACGCTGCGCCACGCCACGTCACAGCTTGCGTACGGGCAGAGGAAAAGCGATGTTAAACTGTACAGTGTACACTTCACCGACTGAACGAGGTGACCGCGGAAGGTCTTCGGGCTATGACTAACCGCACGACCTTTAGGTCGACCTGACGACTACTGCGCTATAAAGACAATGTCAATTTTCGCACCAGGCAGTGAAGACACACCAAGGATAAAACACGCACACATCCACACGCATTGAAAATCTGCCACGTTTTCCGGCTTTGCGGGCTTTGTATTTGACTCGAGAAGACTTCCACGCATCTGTTTAGTTTTACTTTTTGACGGGGGATATCCTTAATTAGCCAGCCATCCGCCTGGCGAGTCTTGTGCGGTAATTGTGGCACCCAAGAAACCAATCGGCCTCCTATATTGTGTGTGTTCAAGACTCTTTAATACGAGTTAATGTCAAAAGTAATTCGGTAAAAGTCAGCGAGCCTTTAGACGGATATAGGTTTCTCTTGGGATATCGAAATAATTATTGAAGCATTTGTTACTGTTTTGGAATTAAAGTACAACTAAATTAATTATGTAAGCTATGAAACTATTATGAAACTTTATTATTACCATATAATAAACAAAAGCTTGTTAAAAGAATAAGATCGTTTCGCATCTATCTCTGTGAAAATGTACAGCTTATAATGTGTTAAATCAAAAAGAAGATTTGGTAGAAGTGCTATTAGCATAATAAACCTTATGACATCGCAAAGATGCAACACTTCGGTGTGCTGACTGCGTATTCGAGCAAATGAAGGTTCATTCATTAAAAGTAAAACGGTAGTAAGGGTAAAGTCTGAGCTTTGGTTGTGGCACTGCTGTTGATGATGCTGCTGCGGCTGAATAAGGAAAGGGCATGCGAAATGCCTAAAACAAGCGATACGCAAAGTGTCAATAACAATTTACACTTGAGACGATATCTCAATAATGTCGCACGTCAAAAGCAGCATCGACATCAAACGACACCAAGCGACAAGCGACGACCGGGAAACCATTGTGGCCTCGTCTTAGGGGAATGGGTATTGCCAGGGATGTGGGCATGGGCATGGGAGTGGGCAGGACACTGATGGAAACAGGACAATGCTGACCATGATGAGGAGCTGAAACTGAATGCTGATGCGATTACTGCTGCTGTTGCTTGGACGCACTGTTGCTCGGTTCTGTTTTGTTGACTTAACTGGACCCAGATCTATGCCTGAAAGCGGTCCAAACTGTATTGAATAAAATCAAGTCAATCCAAACCGTACCAACCGAGTGTTGCCAGCACAAAACCGTAAACAGAAAAATTTCAAATGGCAGTCGACGCCTTACCGCTGTCAGCTTCGGTCGACAAGAAAGCATGGTGAACAAATCATACAACATGACGCAGAGCAAACAAGTTGAGAATGTTACAACTCAGCGTATTCGGCTAAAAAATACTCTGTCCATTTCTATCTACAAAAACGAAAAGTTGATACTGTATAATTGAAAGTAGAAGCGGTGCAGTTCGGTCCATTAGGCGTTTTATAACAAGGGGAATTTAAAATGTATATAATAATCAAGGAAAAATAAGCCTGTTACCTTAGAAATTGGCATTAGTTAACATTACACAGGAGGTGGAAACATTATCAACCCCAACACGAATGCATTTCGATTTGATGTGGCTTTTAATTTCTCTCTTCCTGCTGATTACAAGTCACCTCTAAATATTAATTAGGACTAACGACTAGAGCGCGAACTTGAAGGGACCAACGGGACACGTATAAATTAGCTATTAATATTAAGCCGCGCGTAGTTCTCATTTTTTACGACTACATTTAGTAGGCCCGAACCGAGGGAACAGCAGCCCGGGCATGACAGCTGCATGGGGTCGAACCAAGCAGTCTTAGTCTCGAAATTAGACACTCTAATATAAACAGTGCCGGACTTGTTGATGATGATTGCGGAAACGCCGTTTTAAAGCCACTCTAATTTGTGTCCTGCTTATGGGTATTGGCGTATTTTGTACTTTGTCGGAGCCTGATGGTAATCCTTCTGTAAAAAAGATGGAACTGAGACAAAAGAGTGACGGGGTTAAGCTGCCAGCTATTCAAATTAGTGGAAAGAAAATGCTGCCTGGCCGCACTTGGCATATTTGCCCGATGCTTAACCAACTTGGCACACGCACAACACGCCGTACAGCTAATATATGCTGCCTTGCCCCTTCACCCAACCACCCCTACCCATCTGGATCGAGAAGCGATCTGCGCACAAAGTAGTTAGTGACAGATATATTGGCAGTGCGGTATCTTTCGAGAGCTCTACAATAGTCCTTGTTCAGACAATGTTAAATGCGCGCTCTTTGCTGCTGTCTGTCAACTCGGCTTGAGTGGGCCCCGCCTTGCCACGCCCGACCTAACCACCCCACTACCAAGCCAGCCTGCCTATCCGCCATTGCCCATCGCCCATCAATGCCTGCGCCTGCTCCAAAGCATGGCAAGTGCACTTCTCACAATCATTGACATCAATGCATCTGCAGCTGGCTTTTTAGCTGGCGCTCAGCTCGGCAAGTGGAGAAGCGTTTTGAGAAAAATGGGAGCAGGAGCTCACCCCAACACTTTGGCATTACGAGCAGGGCATTATTAACTGACCGAGGGCGGTAGTAGGCTCAAAAAGGATGTGCCTATAAGATGATTCTATCTTTCGACAGTTCATTTTCAATATAACATTAATGGCACAATTCATTTCACAAATGTATTTAAATCTTGTGTTTTTGCCTTTATATCGTTTTCTAATTGTCTAATATAGATGATATCTTTCCTATACATATCGATATGGATTAGGACCAAAGTAGCACAGGAAAGCAACTCGCTGTGAAATGTTCATCAACTCTTTACAACATAAGTTAGGCTTGGCGTGAGTTTGATTATTGCCAAGAGCTAAAATACTGAGTTAATAGAACCGCCAAACTTTGCCCGGCTGTTGCAAATCGCCCTGTTACCGCGATGATTCCAACAGCTGCAAAAAGTTCTTAATTAAAAGATTTAAGCTGTGATTGAATATTTTTCGTGTCCATTGCTGCCATGCTGGGCGTGGCAAGTCTCACGAGTCAATATTAAATTTGTTGTAAAGCAAAATAAAAGTCTGAGGTAGATGAAGTTTGTTACCATACATTGTTCCCAACTTGTTTATTCAACAACAGCAAATCTTTGCTTGACATTATACGAATTCAATACAGGTAGTGGTTTTTTAAAGAAATATATTTTATAACACCAAATACAGCTATACAATAAAGTACATATGTATGTATATTAAAATGGTGGATAATTTCAATACGTTAAAATAACGTTCTCAAATCTCAGAGATTTGTGAAAACCTCGCGTTTATTATAATCCACAGGTTCATTGATTGCTCTTGATTTTTAAACCATTGTAGTTAAACTTACTACTTGCCGTGGGAAATTGAGATGGCGACGGGACTGGCTTACGTTTGCTGAAACATTAAAAGCGTAAACTTGGAGCACAAGGTCACAAGCTTATTTGTTTACTAACCAGACGCAGTGAAAGTGGTTTAACTCCTCGTCATAGCGAAGATCTTCGGGACTTGGCTGTATTGAGTGGCCCTGAAGAATCATTAGCATTTGCCTCTTGATATCATTCGAACTCCGATTCCTGCCACCTATAAGCCCAGCCAATGTTCGCGCCAAAATATCGGCCATGATGGTTTCCGGACTCGGACTCTGCGAAAGCTGCGGGTTGACGTAGCTCATAATTCGCGCCACATTTCGCTCATAGTCAACGGGCAGCCCTGTAAAGCGGTCAGTGCGGAAAAGTCGAGGGACCTTGACCTTAGGCTTCGGCTTGTCCAACACGACCGTCTTCCGCCACACTCGCTGAGCGGGCGGTTGGGTCTGCCGCTTTCCTGAGTATTTAAAGAGCTGCTGCAGATGGCGCTGTTGTGCGATCTGCTGCAGTTGGCGCTGCTGTGCCTTCTGCTGTTGCTGCCGGGGACTCCGCTCCTTGACTGTTCGCTTTGGTGCTGTGCGCTTCTTGGGACACAGCACCTTATAAGCCAACTCGATTTTTGCGGGCCGTTCAATTATTTTAGGCATTCTTTTTGATTTGTTTAATGCCGAACTAAAGAAAAATTTCGATTTTTACAATTTTGTTTTGTTTTTTGGGGGGTTTGTTTTCGATTTAATTGTTAAAATTCTGTGAGCTCGAAATAACTGTGTGCTGCAAAGAATATATTGTCATCAACTACTGTGGGAAAAACAGTAACAACACCACGTAGTTAGTTATCACATTAAAAACTAGAGCTAAAATACATTCCAAATTGCATTATTAAACCAAACTTTCCTGAACACGATAACAATTACAAAGCCAGATTTATAACTCCACTTCGTAAGGACTGCGCTGGCACAGGCAAAGATGCACGCACACACACATACACAGAATTGATGTGGCCACAGTCAAGTTAACTTTTGAAACAATGTCAACTACAGTCAAAGCTCGCTTTAGTTATTATTGCCAGTGACGCACACAGATACACACAAAGCGAACCGCAATGCATACGCAGTTTTGTCTGCACGCATGTGAGTGTGGTGTATGTGTGTGTCTGTGTCTGTGTCTGTGTGCGCATGTATGTTGTCTGTACCTGCATAACCGAATTATTGCATAGCTTTGGGAACTCTAGCAGTTGCCATTACAAGTACTTGATACAAATACTGTTCTGCGGCCTGCTCTTTAAGACATGGTCAGCCGAGTAGAGGAGAGCGCGGAGTTGGGTGCTCGAGAACACTTGTGCCAAAATGCACGCAACTACGCACATTCGTGTAAACTCAGCACACGGCGCTGCAGAAGACTGAGCAGAATGCTCGGAACAAAAGCAATATAATTAATCATCGAAGAGCAAACGAAGCAGAAATAACAGAACAGAACAGTACAGTATTTAAATGACAAATATTATTGCAACAGGAGTGACCCCAGCAAAGAGACTGACAAGAGCAGCACATGCATTTCATAATTTCCATTAGACTAAATATAATCTCTCATAATCATATAATACAACACGTATATAGTAATAAATAATTTTTTAGAGTAAGGAATAGATGTGTATATAGAAAGTTTGTAGGTTCAAGATTATCGGTATTTTATAGAACATTGACTTTCTGCGACGTGAGATAAACCAAAATGTTTTTTGTATTTGAAAATGTAAGGTATCTTCAAGTCGTGTACTCTCGACTAATGATACTTTTATTTATTCCAGCAAACTTAGTAACGAGAGCAAAGATAGGTTGGGGGAAATTCTGAATCCAAGGAAATGACTTCACACCTTTTTCTTCATCTCCGTCTGCGAACGCAGCACAAAGGGCGAGGAAAAAATGGATCAAATATAGATTTATGTGCTTCATGTCAAAATAAATGGGTTTTACATGTTGCCACAAAACGTAGCTCCTGGCTCGAAACTCACAACTCGCAGTTCCCTCCGAATACTGCGCACCGTTCACCTTTGTCACTGCGAGTCCCAACAATGGCAACAAAACAGCAGCAATAATGAAAATATAACGTGGCATTAAAATGTCATTTCGTACTCATACAAATAAGTTTGTATGACGTGTTCCCCATATCGAAACTCCCCTACACACACATACGCGTATGTACGGGATTTTCTGCTCGAATGAGCTTTAAGTGTAACGCTCAAGATGAGCATTCACTCAACGCGACTCGCTCCAATCGGTAATCGAATTCCAGCGTCTGCAGAACCGATTTCATTATGAAAAAAAACATAGGGTATATTCGAGATTGGTTAATTATACGACAAAAATATTTACCACGTAGCTTTTGGATGATAAAAGCTGATGTACCCTTGTAGAGGGTATATTAGTTTTCTCTACAATACACAAAAGGATGCATTAAATATTTTCCTATTTTACTGATTCAGAAAAATGTATAATATTTTCGAATCACAATATTCTTTCGTCTCCATAGTAATAATCAAGAGTATGCGGCTTTCAGCATGCAGAGAATCATGTTTCCTTCAAGTTTGGCTTGTTTTAGTCTGTCGGTCTGTCGATCTAAGACCGTGCGGGTCTGCAGATTGCCGCCCGCGCTAGCTCCGCTTCTTCGACACCTTATGCGACACATGACGCCAGCCTCTATAATTTATCAACAGATTTTTTGCATTCAGCACGCGTACTGCCCATTGCCACGAACACGTGCGCAGGGAGAGCACAGTGTCGAATCCCACTCCTGTTCCCGCTCTCAATGCCGTCGGCGCTAGCTTTTTCTGTGCTGCTGCCAAAGAGCAACTAAAATCACAACCTGCCTGATCTCCGAGCACTTGCCACTCTGACAATGTCAGCCCGGTGTTGTTGTTGGTGTTTTGTTTTACTTTTCAGTTTCACTCTCGAGGTGCTTTGGGGCGCCACTGACTACTTTGCATTTTGATAAATATGTAAAGAGCAGAAATTTATCATCTCGCGTGCTGCATAAATAAATACATCACACACAATCACATGCATAGGAGCAGGCAGGGGTAGAGGAGGACGAACTCTGGGCAGAAACATGGAGAGTGGAGAGACGGTTAATCAGCAGTGGGCGAAACGACAATCGACTTTCTCCGGGAGTAGATTACTTAATTAACAAATCATTTTACAAACACTGACAGAACTTTGGGAATATCTATCTAAAATATATTTATCTACTAGTGACTCGGCGAACTTTGTTCCGCCTTAATGGCAATAAATAAGCAGTTTTTTTTTTTTTATTTTATTCGAAAAAATACAAAATAAAATTAAATAACTACATTAATCATTCATTATTATTTCTGTATTTTAGTACATAGGTTGCTCTTCACTTAAGCACCTTGTGATACACGACATTTTTTGTTTTATTATCAGGCGCAAAAACAAACAACACAGATGGTCTTCCGACCCGTGAGCATGCCACGTATAATTGACCATGGGAAAAACATGAATGTTCTAGATTTAAACCACAAACTTTTAAGGATTGGCCTTGTGATTTGTTGATTGTCATGGCAAATGCAAGACGTATCGGAAATTGAAGTCTTTTAAATTCAAACGGCATATCGGTTGGGATCATCGGGATCCTCGGAATGAGAACTTCCTCACCTTTGAATTTTCCTATCATTATCGTAGCGTAAATGACATTGTTCATCAATTTACTAACCACCAAACGCGTACCGTTGCACAGTTTTGGTTGGTTTATGTTTCGAAGCATGATTACTACAGAGCCAACCTTTAGGCGGTGGTAAGCCAGGCACGTCCAAAGAGTTTAAAAATTCAATTGGATAGTTGGTGGCTTCGACTTCATTTGTGACGCAGTCAATAGATTTGAATGAATGCATTGTTCCAATGATCTTATTTTGAATTATGTAGTTCAGGTCATCTACATCTTTATTCTTAGCCGCTAAAATTGCTCGCTCACTCAACCATTCATTATTTTTGTAGTTAGAAATAATATTTGGAAATACATTGTTGATAAGTTCGTCTTTTGATGAGACAAAATTACAGAAATTATTTGGAAATGATATTAATCCGCTCGATTCATCGACAGGTACTTGACCATTACCAATAGTCAGCAATTGCTCCGAGAAATCTTCAGCACCACAATACTCGCAAACAACGTCCATTTGCCCAATGCAAACGCTAGGATGCAAGCTGTAATCATTGCTGCAATCGTATCGAAACGCAGCTCGATTCAAATCAGCTAAATATCTTGTTCTGCGTCGCAAATTATCTATTTGTTGACTTCTGTTGTTCGCTCGACGATTCTGCATTGCCAACCGAGCTGTTTCACGGGTACTTCACTTTGCTCTCGTGATTCAGAAGCACGAAGTCGAGCCATACTATTGCGGCGCTGTTCACGTGCAATTTCTTGTTCTTCTTCAGTCCTTTCATTTGCAGTATTTTGTATTCTTCTTGCATTACGGCTTTGTCGGAAAAGATTCGATCGTCTTGGTCGCGGCATTATTAATTAAACTTCACTTCACTTCAATCCACTTGTTAATTATTTATTTAATAGAAATAGTTTTAATATTGATTTCTTACAAATATCAAATTGTCATCCATACGTCATTACATAGCTGTCATTTCACGTCAATTAGATAGCTGTCATTTGCGTTTTGTTATTCCAAGTCTGATTCTTTTTTGTTATACCACGTTTTATAGTGACTGACGTTTCATGTCAAGTCACAGAGGAACGCTGTCGAACGGGATAAAAAGTATCCTATGTCCGTCTCCTGGCTCTAAGCTACCTCCCTACCAATTTTCAGCCAAATCTGTTCTGCCGTTCTTGAGTTATAAGTGGTGTAACTAACACGACTTTCTTTTATATATATAGATAGTACAATATTCACCTTACTTTTTGCCCACAGTAGTATATCTAAATGAAGATGTTGACTTGGATAAGTTGCATATGTTCTGCAACCCTGAAAACCAAATCCTGCTTTACACTGCGAGTTTTTATGTTAGCTATCGGTATTTCTCAAAAATGTAATCAAAAGTTGTGCGAGTCCAAATGGAAACTTCGGAGAGAGGTCAAACAGCATTATTCTCGTACGTTACAAGGGCATAACGAGAACATTCCGAGTCCCAGTCTAAAGTGAAGTGCTTGTCAGTCCGGCTGTCCATCTCTGCTACTATCCACAAGCCACGGACATAGCCGCAATGCCAATTTGAGAGGCAGGACGATTCGATTTAATGGAAAATCGACCGCAAAAACAGTAACAACTTGAGTGATTCAGAAACTGCAACATACGCCGAGCGTGCTCCGCCCTGCTGGAACAGCTGACTCCCTGTAGGACCCTTTTTGGACACACACACTCAATTGAGGTGGACCCCGGCCCAAGTACTCGGAGTTTTGCGGTGCCACGGGACACGCAATTAGGAGGTTTAACCACAGGCAGCTGCCAATGCCGGTGCTGGTGCCGACTGCCTGCAGCCGTAGCTCGATAGAGAATTCAAATCGAGTTTGTGGCGTTCTTTCGGGATACACGAGTACTCGAAGTAAGCACATCTAAAGGCAGGGATTCTGGCCAAAACACGCTAAAGTAAGCCTCGGCACTCCGCGCAATTTGAAAGAGAAACAGTACTACAAATGGCGTGCATTGCGAGGGAAATTTCAAGAGTTTCCACTGACGATGAAAAATGCTCGAGTGCAGAGCAAGGAAGAAACTCTTCGAACCCCTGCAGATCGCTCGCTGAATGGCTCGGCCACTTACCGCATCGCGAACAAGTTCCTCGAATACCGCCATCCATGGCCTGGCTGGTAGCTTGATTTCCAGCAAACTAATTCAAGTGTTCCGTGAAATAAGTCGAAAATTGACATTCGATTTTCGAGACCAGTGCACATTGCTGCGTTCGCCTGCCTCTGGCTGCATTTGCTGTATTCGCCTGCATTGGGGCAAAGGTAAGCCGAGCTCGTTCCTTGTTCCAAACAGTTGTTCAAAAACGCGAATTTAAGGACTCAAGAACTGGAAATCAATTGTGCAGTTGCATGTGAAAAGTACATTAATAAAGTCATTCAATATGGCACAGTTGCCATATCCCCCACGACTCTTCGTGCTTCACAATTGGGAACAATTATAAAAGATCGCAACTTGTATTTAAACGCCAATCGGAGGTGATTACACGGAAAATACCGGTACTTTTTTCGTTGAGATTGGAGGTTATTGTATGCAATGCGGATAATCAGCAGCTATGACATTGCAGTACATCTCCCTCTCCATGAAGTCAGCTAGAGTCTTGACCATAAGTTCAAGTTGCTGCATTGTTCCATCGGCCTGTACTTGGCCCAGGCACATGCAGAATGCATATTCAAAAAGGACAACAGAAGCATTGACAACATCCAAAGATATGAGGCTACGGCCCATTGTGTGTAGGAAAATCATGCGATTGTGTGTGGGAGCAGCATAAAACTTCAATGGGCCACATAATAAGCCGTGTGCCTTCGCCTAATGTTACGGCATTTTGCAACATTGTTGGCAAAGGTGCTCAGGCCAGGACTTTGGCCAAGCCACAGGGCAATCAAGATTCGTTGTCGGAAGTGTGTGTGCCTGGCATGAGAAGTCTGTCAAGCGGCAGGGAGGAGCCGGAGAAGCACGACGAGCAGTGCCTGCCTGGGTCAAGGGAGCATTACTACAGCAGTAGACATGCAATTACACGTACACCCCTCCCCCGTCCCCCCATACCACGCGACACACACCTCCAACCAGGCACATGTTGGACAAGTGCGCCAGTCCACTTCGGACCGCCACTGAGACTGCAACTTGCAACTTGGCTCGCCATAATTATTCACAACTTTTGCGTAATGAGTGTGTCGCAGTGAAATTGTGAAATTCTGCCGAGTCTGTTGCTTGGCTCGGGCTGGCGCAGCTCATTAAATATTTAATAGTGAAATTAAAAGAATATGCCAACTGTGCGCAAAATGTCCTGACGTGGCACATGCTGTGGCATGCCACCAAATGCGCGGTTGCAACGCAACTTTTCACTTGCGAAACAAGACAGACAGACAGACAGAAGGAGAGCTAGCCAACAATTTGAAGAGACTACAGCAATTATTTGCGCAAATGTTTATTAAAATTGCTTTTACAACTTGTTAATTTCATGACAGAATTTCTTTTTCCGTTTATGGAACAACACAAAGATGATGCCAAGTCCTTTTGTTCCTGCGACACCCACTTAGACTATGCCACGGTCGAACTCAGAGCCGGAGCTAGAGTCACGCTTGGGGCCTGGCAAAATAAACTTGTTCAAGTATATTTGTTTTTATTGATCGCTTGCGGTTGTGCACAATTTAGATCAAGGATATCGATATGGCTTCATGTTCATGCCAAGCATTTTGTCAATGCTAAAGAACATTTATGCCCATTTTGCTACCATTCACCCAATGAAAATAGGGAATTTCAACTTTGTGCAAACGTTTATGACCGGCATTAGAAAGCAGGCAGCAAATCATATTAAACATATTATTCCTTGATAAGATTTTGGCTTGTCCATATATCCCCGTATGTCTGCCTGTCTGAACTGTCTCTTTTAACTGCAACTTACAACAATAACCCCAGAAGATTCAAGAATATGTAAATAATATGTAAAGCAACACTGCAGAGATCCGAACAGTGGAAGCGGATTTCTGCGTGCTACGCTTTATGTGAGACCGACGTTTAAAGTGGGTGAATGGTATCAAACAGTTGAATGTGCTGTGGCTTAGCTTGTTTTCATTTTGGCACACCGACAACGGCGCCAACTCAGTACGCCTCATGAAAACTCGATAGGCAAAGTGGAAAATAATGTGGCTCGGAAGGCAACGAAAGCCTTTGCTGTTGCCTCTGCTGTTGCCATTGCCGTTGTCGTTACCACGGAGTAACAACGAAATTGCAAAATTAAATTATTTTCAAGTGAATTTATCAGCGCGGCATAAAAGATTCTACGCAGCCCTGCGGAAATTGCTAAATATTTTCTGGTTGCCAATTGAGTTTTACGTGCCTCGGGCATTAGAGCTGCCGCGGCACTTATGATTGTGTTATTAACGACATAATTAAACAATTAGAGACTCACTTTACGCAATCTACTAACCAAAATGATTTTTCCTGAGTTCCAATCGGCATTGATTAAAGGCTTTACATTGATTCCCATCTCTTGTCCGCCAATCGGAGTATTAGCAGAACTTCCTATCCCCAAGAACTCAGAATGAGGGAGAAAGGTCTTGCCGAAGCCTAACCTCACTTTTCTGAATACCCACTGTGTCTATTATATGGACGGACGTAATTTCTCTGATTTCCTAACAGACAGCCTGCAATGCACATTGCCATAAAAAGCAATAAAAGGGCAGAGTAGGTGAAAGAGGGTAGTAAGGGAAGATTGCCTTTAAATCAGTCCAAATAGACCTGGCACTGAAACAGCGACAGATCCCAGCTGACCGTGGCCAAAACGGATGCTGTCTGATTAATTAGGGCATTAATTTTGCTAAATTACTCCAATACATTAGGGGGATCGAATCGATTTATCAAAATTAACCTGAGGACCAATGTAAATGAATTCGCCAAACCGAGCAGAGCCGAGCCAAGCCTCCTAATGAAGTATTTCAAGTCCATTGCTCTACTTGGGCCTTACAAAGGCGCTGAACCATCCGCGAACTTGATGATGATGATTACGACGACGTGGCGTATCAATTGCTCAAAGCTCGTGGAGCACATAGAGCATCGACTCCAGCATCGATTTAAGCATACGAATTTCATTAGAGTGTGGAACATTTATCAAAAAATGTACTCTGGTCGGCCAACGTTGCTGCGTAGACTTCGAACTTCACCCCTCAGTTCTATATGCAAGCAATGTATCCCAGAGTACCACATTTTTGAGTGGTTATTGAAAAGCACAGCGAACCGAGGCGCGGTGCCGCAACTTGCAACTTGTCTAACTTGCCACCAGCACGCCGTATTATAAAAAATGCACAGTGAACTATCAACACACGTTGGGACGATACATTCCGCCCAGTCTCAAATCCGACCCACTGCGCGTCCTCTGCCTGCCCGTGTCACTGGCGGCGTCATCAGCTTAAAATTCCCAGGAAGGAGTGGGCGGACAGGACAGGATGTAGTCACCTCAGCTTTACATTTTTATGTGTTGCTATACAAGCAATTCGAGGGCGCGCAAGGAGTAGATGGGAGGAGTGGAGGGCAGACGAGTTCAGAGGCCCGGGAGTTAAGGACAACAACTAGGGAGGAGTAGGACTTAGCTTCTACTGCGTGGGCGGCATTAATAATTGAAATATTCACTAACAGAAAGTTGAAGACGTTAATGGCGCTCGTCAAGGCAAAGGGATGAAAACGCTACTGCTGCTGTTGCTGTTGCTGTTTCCGCCACTGATGCTTTTATACCTTTCCCACATTGAAAATGCTATATTAGCCTTGTGAACATACGTATATGTGACCAAGTACATATAATTCAAAACTAAAACATTCTAATTTGTGTACACGTGAGGCAGTAAATACAAACGTTTTATTTTATATGACAAATGTATATGAAGGGTATCTGACTCTCGAGTGAGCTCGACTTGTTCGTTACTTGTTCCTTTTGGCTTTCGGTTCGGGCTCTGGCTCTGCCACACTTCTGACTTCGTGCTTGATTGAGGTTTACTTTGCCGAGAGGCTAATGCATAAACCATGCACAGACATCAACAAGCATCTTACATGAAGTAGCTGTGCTGCGCCTTAGTCCTGATCCCAGTTAGTGTCTGGTATCTGCTGTCTGACTCTGCCCGCAGCCCCGACTAGGCAACATATTTCTAACTCATTACAAGGCAACGGCTTTGACAACTAGCGACCACATCGTCTGAGGAGCAGACAACGCCTCAGAGCAATGCCCATTTTGTTGAGCTTGTCCTTTTGCGGTGCTTTCTGTGCTGTGTGCTGTGTGCTCTGTTCTCAGTTTTCTTTTTGCTGCCTTCCATTTTGTTGCTTCTACTTCCTACTTTCCACTTCCTTCCCCAAGATCTGTGTTTCGCGATTGCAATAGGGGTGCTGCTGCCATATTGCGACACCGCTACCTCCGTATCCATTTCCATTTCCATTGCCATATTCCCAAAACGCTAGCATGCGTAATGAGCTCCTGCTTGACGGTTCAACTTTTTCGTGTTTTGTAATTTAAAAATAATTTTGCTGCGCGCTGAAAATATATTGTACATATAATATATATATTTGTATGTGTGCGAATGTACTTGAACACGAGGTATATATGTACGTATTATTTGACTTGGGGTGGCTGCGGTTCCAATCCCGGTCCCGGTCCAGGCCGCGTTCCCGGATCCGGCTTCTCGCCAGCGGCAAGCATTTGCCTGCTCACCCGAATATTCCCGTAGCAATCATTTGCGTTTATTACCACAAGGCGTTGACTGCTGCCGTACGGGCGAAGGGCGGACGCCTGCCACGCCCGACAAAATTTACAAAATACATATAGCATACAGCTATATGCATAGGAAACGTGCACTGTGTTCTATATACATATATACAATCTGTATCGAACATAAAACAAAGTTATTCGATTTTCCGCATGTGAAGCTTTAAAACATTAAGCTTTAACTTTAATTTGGAGACGGCAAGAGTGTGTGCTATATGTCTGTATATGTATATATGTGTTCCTGGGTGTGTGCGCGCATGGCGTAAACTGTAACCACAAGCGCCAAAAGGAAGTAAATGTGCGACTTTGCAATGAAAGAGGCATTTATGATGCCATAAAACAAACCAAGCACAAATACTTCTAACTCATCTTAAAACAAGTAGGGAAAACGAAAGTCGAGTTCCCTCGACAGTAAGATACCATTCACCAGGTGTCATTACAGACAGACGGACAGACATACAGATATGTTCAAATCAACTAAGCTATCCATACTGATTAAGTATATGATATATATATATATATATCTATATATATAAAAGAAAGTCGTGTTAGTTACACCGCTAATAACTCAAGAACGCCTGGAGCAATTTGGCAAAATCTTTTTTTAAATTGTTCGTTGAAGTTCAAGGATGGTTTTTTCTGGTTTTAATTGGACTTATTGCTGGATAAACCCAAGAAATAGCCATTTTCTTTTTCCCATACAAATTTTCCCGCCCACTTCAAGTAGCCTTTCACGAGCACGTCAAAGTAAAACACACCTAAACACATTATTTGTAATACATAAACAGTCTACTTTTGCTCACCTAGCAGCAAGGTAGTTTTATTTATTTCAAAATTTTAAAATCGCTCGGTTAGTCGCTTCTTTTGTATTAGTTACGGTGTTGTTGGCCACTTTTTATGACTTCAAGACATATCACATTTTTTGAAAAACATTAATATAGTCTACTTTTGTTTGGTGGCAGACTATTTTTTTTAAAAAATTTTGATATGACTTGAAATCGTACAAAGCAGTTCACAACATCGAAACTAATACAAAAGAAGAAATCAATATTAAAACTATTTCCATTAAAAAAATATTTAACAAGTGGATTGAAGTGAAGTGAATTTTATTTAATAATGCCGCTACCAAGACGATCGAATCTTTCCCGGCAAAGCCGTAATGGAAAAAGAATACAAAATACAGCAAATGAAAGGACTGAAGAAGAACAAGAAAATGAACGAGAACGGTCCCGCAATAGTATGGCTCGACTTCGTGCTTCTCAATCACGAGAGCAAAGAGAAGCAGCCCGCGAAACAGCTCGGTTGGCAATGCAGAATCGTCGAGCGAACAACAGAAGGCAACAAAGCGATAATTTGCGACGCAGAACAAGATATTTAGCTGATTTGAATCGAGCGGCGTTTCGATACGATTGCAGCAATGATTACAGCTTGCATCCAAGCGTTTGCATTGGGCAAATGGACGTTGTTTGCGAGTATTGTGGGGCATTAAAGTTTCCCGGAGAAGCGCCTGGATTATGCTGCGTTAATGGAAAAGTGAAATTGCCGGTATTGTCTCATCAAAAGACGAACTTATCAACAATGTTTTTCCAAATATTATTTCGAACTACAAAAATAATGAATGGTTGAGTGAGCGTGCAATTTTAGCGGCTAAGAATAAAGATGTAGATGACCTGAACTACATAATTCAAAATAAGATCATTGGAAGAATGCATTCATTCAAATCTATCGACTGCGTCACAAATGAAGATGAAGCCACCAATTATCCAATTGAATTTTTAAACTCTTTGGACGTGCCTGGCTTACCACCGCACAATTTACGCCTAAAGGTTGGCTCCGTCGTAATCATGCTTCGAAACATAAACCAACCAAAACTGTGCAACGGTACGCGTTTGGTGGTTAGTAAATTGATGAACAATGTAATTTCCGCTACTATAATGATAGGAAAATTCAAAGGTGAGGAGGTTCTCATTCCGAGGATCCCGATGATCCCAACCGATATGCCGTTTGAATTTAAACGACTGCAATTTCCGATACGTCTGGCATTTGCCATGACAATCAACAAATCACAAGGCCAATCCTTACAAGTTTGTGGTTTAAATCTAGAACATTCATGTTTTTCCCATGGTCAATTATACGTGGCATGTTCACGGGTCGGAAGACCATCTGCGTTGTTTGTTTTTGCACCTGAAAATAAAACAAAAAATGTCGTGTACCACAAGGTGCTTAAGTGAAGAGCCACCTATGTACTGAAATACAAAAAAAACTGCTTATTTATTGCCATTAAGGCGGAAGAAAGTTAACCGGGTCAGCTAGCGACACGAGGAAGGATTGGGAGAGGGACTGGGAGAGGGATTGGGAGAGGGATTGGGAGAAGGATTGGGAGAGTGACAGGGAGAGCGACTAAGAGATGGATTGGAAGAGGGACTGGGAGAGGGACTGGGAGAGCGATTGGGAGAACGACTGGGAGAAAGATAGCCATCTGGTGGCAAAACGGAGTTTGCCGGGATTTCTAGTATATATATATATGCAATGTCCTTCTGCCAATTGCAAACATTTACACAGTACTAACATACAATTTTTACCCATCTTAAATGGGTGAATGGCATAAGGCGTATGTACGAGCCACACGCAGTATGTGTCTTTGGACCAATAAACATGGATAAATACTATGTATATATGGAGGTATATGTATCTGTTTGTGGCAAAAAGGAGCTCTTGTCCACATGTATTTGATTACAAGGCAACGATTTGTGTGTGTGCGGCTGAGGCCCAAGTTGAGACAAGCATTAAGTTTGTGCAGATAAAGTTTAAGTTTGATTAGCGAAGACAGCGAATTGCGAATGGAGCAGGTGACTGCTACGGGCCAGAAACTATTGATTGAAACATGATTTTAGGCAGAGCCGAATGAACATATAGTATTATTGAATGCCTGCACCTGTGGACTTGGTAAACTACAAATTTTATTCGAGTGCTATGAGTGAGATATATCGGCTTATGTATCATTTATCATACATAGCAATATCTAGTATGACTCTTTAAAGAATTATGTTTTATGCCATTCGTTCTCCTCTCAATTACACGTGTATGTTTGTGAGTATGTGTGTGTTTGTGCGTATGTATGCATGCAAGTAGTTATGCGGACCCCAGCAAATTTGTAAAAAAAAATTTGTGAAACAAACAAACACGCATTTTAATGAAAACAGGCAAAGGGAAAACCAAAATGCCATAAAACCTCTAACACGAAAGAGTTCCCAGAAAATTCGCAGAGCGCAGCGCACATGGCAAAACCACAAAGTACAAAAGGCTAAATTACTCCCTCGGGAGTTCAATGTGCTCCCAAACAAAAATACCTCAAGTCGGGGTCGGGTCGGCCCTGCCCAGGACGAGACCGAACGGGACGGGCTTGGAAGCAGATGGTCGGCATTTGTTGCGTATAGCATGGGAAAGACATGGGCTGAGTGCTAAGGGCTGAAGTCTGAGGATTTGCCAAATGCTTAAAAGTAAGAAATGAAATGTCGCATATTAAAGTTGCCCTTCCGTAGAGACGCCAACGACACCCAAAAACCAAAGACGCAGGCAGTCTGGAAAGTGAGCGGAACATAGAGAGTGGGTTAAATTATTTTAAAGTGCTTTGCGGTTATTTTGCTGCGTTCATTACTGCTCTTTTGCGTTGACACTCGAGCAGATTTCAAACACACGGAACAAAAAAATTCATGTATTTACATATTAAAGTGAAATATTTTTCCCTTTTTCCGCGTTGGAGTGTTGGAGCAGTCCCATTTGCATGTTTGAAAGCAGAGCAGAGCAGCGAACAGCTCAGAGTACCTCCATGCTTCTTTTCCATCACTGCGGCACATTTTACGGGTAAACAGCGTTAATGAAGTCGCATTAATTTGAGTGCATTACACAGGACTCCAAAGCTAAAGCTGCCGCAGCTGCTCTTGTACTCGCATTTGGTGTACTCAAAGAAAGGCTGACGCCGAGGCTGAAACTGACTGAACTGAAGCGAGGCTGTGCGACAACGACAGAGCCCAAAAAGGCAAGAAACACTCGCACACTAGCGCACTCGCACATACGCTTGCCACAGCTGGGACAATGGGAGTACAAATATTTAGAAACAAGGAACAAGTCATCACTCGCTATTAGATACCTTTCACCCAGTTCATACACATACACAGATCGCTCTCACACTTAAACTTCAAAATAAAAAACAAATTTCTTAGCTTTGAAGAAAATGTTCTTCGTGTATGCCTTAAAAGTACCATCATTCCAAATTGTGTGTTACTAGCTCTTGTAATTTCCAAGTTCTGAGGGTTCAACAGATAGACGGACAGATATGGCACGTAATCAAGTGGATGCGACTGCTGATCGGGAATATGTATATTTTATACGGCCACTTTTTTTTTTTTGCATATTATATACATTTACACTAAGTCAATATTCCCATTTCACTCTTTTTCAATTGGTGCGTAGTATAGAAATGGCCAAACGCGAGCTGTGACTGTGGCTGAGGCCGACCCTTGTATTGGGGTAAAGGAGCTGCAACCAAAGAGTTTGAATGCGAAGTAGTCTTCGCCGTCCTCGATGTTCTTTTTGCCTTGCTGTGGCTGTTCGCCTCCTGCAGCGTAGTAAAACGGTGTTGGCAACATGAAAATCTTGTCATATTTTTCTTGTTTACTGTCAACATCTTTGTACTTCAAGTCCCATTATGTTAATTATGATGAAGTAAACAGGACACAGTTGTTATTTATTATAATTACCAGCAGTCAAGCGCCGAGTTGAAGACAATGCCAGAAGACGCAAGGCGCCGACGCAAAATGAATTTGTAGCGAGCCCTGACCCAGCTTTGCCCAGCAAGCAAAAGAGGACAGTGGGGTGAGTAATGGATCGAGGGAGGGGCGTTGCCGGTCGGTTGGGGTTTGGGGCCTAATTGAGCGGGTTACCAGGGATGTAACTATAAAGTTTGGAGAATTTCCTTAAGCCCGTCGAACTGCTCATTAAACGAATTCAATCCAATTTAATTTTTACTGATTCGCAATTTGTTAATATATTGTCGCACTGTGTCTAAGCACTATGAACACAGACACAACCAACGTGGCGTATGATGAATTTTATTTAAACTTTGTCTTTTGTTGTGTGACACACGACGATAATGGAAATTCCCGGCATACTTTGCTACATCGTGTGACAAAGAGCATCAGGAGAAGGAAATGGGCGTGCACTGCTGTTATTTTGTATTTCGCATTCAGCACAAACAAAAACAGTCAATTGGAATTGGTATGCAAACATGCCTTTGTATGCGAGTCTGCGCTTATTTGCTTAAGAAAGTGAAAGCAAAGAAATCCAAGGGAAGATTCCCACACACACGCACACCAACGCGTAAATTCAAAGCAATGTTTCAAAGGGTTTTCGCAGTTTCAAATATTGGTAGCGTTCCCACGCCCAAACCAAAACCCAGCAGCAAAACATCGCCTTCCATTCTTGTATATGTGTTGAATTTTACAAGTGCTCGCCAGACCATACATTGTTCGTCCCAATCCCCATCGTTGTGCACGCGCCCCCCATCAGCCACCAGACACCTACTGCTTTTACTTGCCTACCCCGCACACAAATGCATTTTTAATATAACAGCGAATGCTGGGCCGGGCTGCACTGCGCCGCGCTGTCCAAAAACAATGACATTAATTAGCCGCCCTTTGTGTGTGTAGAACAAAAAGTAAAATGCAGCTAACGCTTGTATTCCCCTCCTACGGCTCGTGTCGCCCCTCAACAGCATTCCCTGTCCGTTTCTTTTATGTGCACTGACAACGGAAAAATTCATTACACTTTTGCACGGCGTGGACATTTTTTGTTATTTTCAGAACAAAAATCATAAAATTGTTTGGATAGAAAATAAGTGGAAACGAGAGAGAGAAAATAAAGCGTTGTATAAGACAACGATGCATGCACAGGGCCGAATGGCTTAACTGGCGACGGTGCGTATACGTACTATTAGTTTGGGCAGACAGCAATGTTTGCACCAAGCCAATTTTAAGTGTGAATTTAATTTTAAATTTATGAGAATATGGCCGCGTATATTCAGTACTGCTGAGGCTGCTATTAAGTAAAAGACTTTCAGACAATTTCCGCACGTAGGATGTACTTTATTTTTATTTGATTCCCATATTCCCAGCTTGCTATTGTGCCACGCCTTTTTTAGTTCTATTCCGTATTGTTGTTCAATGCTATTGCATTCTTCCGCCCAAAGTGTTGACAGGCAGCCCGGAGACCGAGAGAGATGGAAAGCGAGCAAAAGAGAGAGAAAGATATCCCCGTTCAGCTTCTGCTGTGAAAGGCGACTGATGTCCTGCAGGCAAGTTTTCAGTACACAAAACCTGTAAATATATTGCAAGTGCACCAGCAGAAGCGGAGGAGCAGCACTCATATACAAACACAGGCACACGCCCACACATACAGTCACACATTCGGATTTATTTAATGCATCTGGCAAAATTGTAAGGCAAGCACAAGCTTGTGTGTGCTTAGTCTGTGGCGTGTGTGTGCACGTCTGTGTGTGGCTGTGGGTGTTGATGTATTGGTATCCAAGTCGTTTGTATTTGGAAAAATAAATAAACAAACCGCGCCATAAATTGCAACTTTGTAATTTTGAGAATGTAAACAGGAAATGTTTTGTTCATGTTCACTCGCATCCCGTTTGTCTCTGTGGACTCGGGATAAATGCTCTTCATCGAGTACAAGACGTCAAACACAGGGTGCTCAAAGTTTGCTCTGTGTGAGTACCCGGAATGAGAGCTGTTTCCCGAAAAGTGCGCTTTACTTTTTCTTGGGACAGAATGGACCTTAAAGTCGAAAGCGAGTAGGACAAAACATAAATCTCTGAGCTCCCGACTGGAACTGCCGTTTTGGGATATTATTTTTTAGTCTTGTGTTGGCCGTAGCCAATGAGTTAGTGCCGGTCTGTGTATGTGACAGGGTGTGCTAGTGTGGGTGGATGGCTCAAAAAGTTAAGTGGAGCGGAATGCGGCCTTCTAAACGCTCTTTGACTTACGCTCAACTTGCAGCTGAGAAAACTGCAGCTCAAGTTTCGCAAGTCGATTTTAAGTTGCATAAGTGTAGTTTAAGTGTTGCATATGTACTCAAACTCAGCTTTTTTTTATTTATACACAATCATACACAATCTAAGAATTGCACGCTTATTAAAGAGATTCCCCATAAATATTCTGCTGGTCTCTTTAGAGTGCCACTGCTGTGACTTAATGAAGAAGGCAATCAGGCTAATTCATTTTAAAACTTTCTGCTTGATTTTCCAGCTTGCCTGCAGAAACTTTAGAAAATTAATTTTCGTTGTATTATGCTCAAGTACATGAGCATCCCATCTTATTGGCTTGAGGGTCTGCCGCGCCAATTTGTATGACTTGGTAGAGAATCACGCGAATACAGGGTATACGAGAAAAGGTGAGTACATACATGCATACCAAGGTATTTAGGTACACGAACTTTGGCTTCCTCAAGATGATTACACTTATGCGTATGCTTATCCACATACACACACAGAGACACAAATTCGCACACACATGCACGAGCACCATAAAAATGTTCACATTAAGTGCTCAGGCAACGGCATTAAAGAGGAGAAACCCAACAGTTTTTTCCCCGCTTGGCGCAAAAATATATAAAACAAATTTATAACAAAAACGTGAGCTGCTTATTGATGGATAGATGGATGTCGATGACGACCCCGAGGATTCGGTGGGAATCTAGGTGGTGGCCTGCAGACCTGCGGATCGCGACTCATACAAATGATACAATTTTGCCAATTTTTGGCTGTGACATGGCAAACACAGGTCTCACGTGTGCGTCTTCGTCAATGCAAGGAATATTGTTTTGTATTATAATGCGGACACACGACATTGACAAACATCAATATGCATGAGGTGGTCCACAAGGAGCTCAGCTTAGCCCTAAGACATGCATCAATTATTAATCCTGAACAATCAATATTGCAAATGACTGGGTAGGGTATACTCGGCAGTCGACTCAGCTATAGATTTCTTCAAATGATTCTTCCACCATAACATACAGCACTCAATTGGTTATAAAAGTCTTACCCCTCTGCCTTTAATATTATAATCTGCTTTAAAACTCACGTTCTGATTCAGAGACTGAGTCTGCAGTCTTGAAACCCGAAAGCAACTCGGAATACCTAATTTCATTACAAGACATCAATGTGCTTTCACCGAGAAATTTAATTTTCCAAATCACAAATTCTTTGCTTGCCAACATTAGGCAGAAGACAGCAGGCTGACAAGCCAAAGGGCGAAGGAAGGGCCTGGGCCTGTACTTCCAGCGGACAGAAAAATAAACGTATTGGCCTTGGTAGCACAGTTTGTCAGACAGCCTTTAGAACTGGCCATGGTTTCACGACTAGCAGGTCCATCAGAATGCCGCTCAAGCGAGCAACTATATCGGTCGACCGGTTGCTTGTGCTTATTTTTTGTTTTTCATTGAAGTACGGCAATTGGAGCTCCCAGATCTGCCCGCCTGCCCTGTTACCCACTTTGCTCCGCTCTTTTCATTTACCGAAAACGCTAGCAGAAGTCAATAAGCCAGTGCGAGAAATATATTTAGCCAGCTTAATTCTCAAAGTTGCACGTTTCTTCTTAGTGGTCTGCTTCGATCCGTGCATTCCCTGCACTTTAGCTGTGCTCACGCAAAAGTCTGTGCAGGGACATTGTAAACCGTGCTACTGCATCGCCATCAGCCAACCTGGCGAATGGGTAATAAGTAAAAAGCATATTTATGTGAAAATAAAAGAGCAGAAACAAGAGGGAACGCTGCGCTTGCTGTATTCATTCCATCGACGGTGCTTACGTTCGTCGCAAGAGCGCAGATTGTTGCAGCACGTTGCACTATGCACAGTGTGCGGTGTGCGGCGCATGGAAAGGAATGGGCACAAGGAAATATCACAAGCGGCAGAGCGGAAACGGAAAAGAAAAATATTGTTTCAATTCAATTGGAGTTGAAATTGCATGATTGCGACCAAACCAGACGAAGGAGCAGACTGCGAGACGATGGAGTTTGCGAGGACTTGCTGCATTTTGGGGCTTGCATTTCTATTATAGCCAATTGAAGTGAGAAATTGCGCCAAGTACAAAGATGACAAAAGGCATTTGCTCTGCATCTCTTGGTCCCTGATTATACTCTTAAAGGAACACAAATATAGACAGTCTCCATACCCGACAAACTGAATTGGTACAAAAGCTATTATAAAGATAGACGAGAGTGGCGAGTGCAAAGTGGAGACTAAGTCTCTAGAGCCTAAGATCTCGGTGTTCAAATAGCTTGCATTTGACGCAAACTATAACAAATAGAGCTAAGGAATCCCTTTCTACTGACGAAATAGGCCCTTGATTAGTTTAAACACCTGGTTACACTTTGCATACGTATGTCACACCCTTTTCTGAAAAACGTTCCTGCTTCGTAAGGAACGCAACTCGCAAAAGGAAGCGGTCAACGACACCACGTAGCCATCTTATAGACTCTTCACGGCCGTACCAGGACCGGGTGTGGGTACAGCTCTGTATCCCGGACTAGGGATCTGAACCATGGACATGATAGCCCTGCGACGGAGTCGAGAATAATAATGTTTGCATAGCGTTTGGGTTTTATTACTTGACTGTGTAAATGCTAGCGCAGCATGTTTGCAACTCTGCCTCAACTCGACTCGACAGGACTCCTGGACTGTCGCTTTCATCGTCCTAGTCCTAGTCTTGCTGCATGTGCCGGTGTTGGTCCTGCTAGTGGTCGTTTTAGTGCCACAATGTCCTTCCAAATACCTTTTGTTTCACAGTCGCCCCTTGGTCGGTCTGCAAGAAGCGCCATGGCCATTTTCATGCTCTACCCTCCTCTGTTAAATCTTGTACGAGTAGCTTCTACTTCTATCGCCCTGGCATCAGCTTCGGCTTTAGACCCACCCCCGACTCAACGGTGGGGGCTAAGGAAGGAAGCTAGCTTAACGTCGGTCTGCCCAGATGGCCAGCTACTTTATGTTTAGCTCTTGTACATTTTTGAGTTAATATACTTAGCAGCACATTTTGTTGTCGCCGTTGACGACGACATCGGCCATCCCACGCCTCTCGCCCGCCCTTCCACAAAAGTGACTGCATGTCCGTCGGCCCCACGAAACTTTTGTCGGTGCTTATCTACTCGTCCTTGTCAAAATTTTGGCTGGCGCTCTGTAGTTGCTGTTGCTGTTGCTTTAAAAGCTAAAACTTATAACTCTTGTACTTTTGCTTGTTCTTCGCTCGCTTCTTTTGGATGTTTTCCTGTTCTCCTTTGTTTTAGTTTTTTCTTTTGTAAAGGTTTCTCTGCTGTATTGTGCTTTTGCCTCGGCCTCTCCTCTTGTGGCTTTGAAGTTTACCGACTTGTCTTTAATGACATTGGAAATTGCGGTCAGGACAATTAATTTCCGGTTGAAGAAACTTTGCTTTAGTTTTTCGACACAACTCCCAGCCCTGACAGTGGAGCGGCATTACCTTTAAGCGCAAAGGTAAAGCGAAACTTTTATCTAATCGACCTTGTTAACGCAGTAGCTCGTCTAACATAGCTGCCACAGGAAAATGCACAATATCAAGTTGCCGCGTTGCGGGAGTACGACATTTTCCAGGCCAATCTTCACAGCGTCCAAGGTTTGACATAAGTTACAAATCACTTACCAGCACACAAATATGCGTGTCTGCGAGTGTATTTCTAGTTCGTGTGTGTCATGCGGCCATGAGCGTCCCTCTGCGTAAAGTGTCAAAATAGGAGTCAAACTTATTTAGCATTCTAGCAAACTTTTTCGCCGAGACGCACCACAACAAGCCTCATACGTGTACACGCGCATACTCTGCTGATTGGATTGGTGAAGCAGAGGGGAGGGTGATGGGAGGGTTAACGGCGCCTGGCTGGGATATACGTGCATGGGCCTAAGTGCTCAACAATAGCCAGCGAGGCCGCCTTCAAGGCATCGCCGCTCATTAAAATTTCAGGCCACGTACCCAATCTGCACTTAAAGGACCTTTCGAGATTTGAATTTTTCACATGTTTGCAGTCAGTCAAGTCCGACTACGATTATTTCTACCGCTGCCGATGACGAGGACCTCATCGGGGCCAGTTGTAGCATTCGCCCGAAGAGGTCGAGGAGGAGTACGAGTTTAAACTATGCTCCTAAGTGCTATGACATGTTGTGCACGCACTTCCGCGCTGCATGTGTGCGTAACTGCGAGCGTATGTGCACGTGTCTGTGTGTTGTTCCGTGTATGCTTGTCGAGTCCCATTGTTGTGTGAACAACAAACAAGCATTGTTAACGGCAAGGAAGCGAGCAAGCTATTGGCTGCGGTTGAGGTCTTGAGCTTCTCCAAGGGAAGAAGCAGAAACACAAATTTGAACTGTAAAAAACGCTGCTCTTGAGCTTTTCAAGTGTGGCCTGTTGTCCTGACTGCGTAACCACTTGGAGGCACGTCGTTATGGCGGGCAGAGGTAGAGGCAGTTGGAAGTGGAAAGTGGGTCGTCGGGCTGGGCATCTTGACATGTCATCAAAAACACATTAAATGAGTTTTTACGAGCTCGTTTATCCAAACTGTTGTCCACCTTTCAGCCAGGCAGGTAGGTAACAGTAGCTCCTAGCCAAAAGTTGTAACATACTGAGGGCATAGCATGGCAGCGCATGAGCCAGCGGGACCGACAGAAACAGCAGAGCCAAGTCTGCTACGGAGCGAGTCGGGAAATTGCCATTGCGTGGTAATTGAAAAGTTTTTTCTGCTCCCTGCGAGCTGCTTTTGGCAACAAAGTGGCATTGCTATAAATTAGTTTTATAATTTTTTACGCTTTCCACATCAGGAATAACAAAACAACGAAAAGTTGCCGGAAATTGGACAAGTTTTTGCTGATTGTCCACTCACGTTGTTGGCATTGACAATTATTCATTTGAACTTATACCAAAATGCATATGCACAGGAAAATATACTTGTATACTTTGAAAGCAGAATCTCTTAAGTAGACGAGATTGCATGTATATATATATTATAGTTAGTTAGTTAGGAGTTAATGGATCTAACTCCTCACAAATTTCAGCCTGCGGAAACAAATCACGTCTAGCGAAATCTAAGAGCACCTAATTGAGATAAGTGTTCACCGGCAATTACACTGATTCGGACTTAGTTGAAATTAGGTGAGCTGAAAGTTGGCTCTGACTCGTGTCGTCTGAATATTTCTCTATCTCTGTGAGAATCAGCGCTTTTGTTGCTGCAGAAAGTGAGGTTTGCTGAAGGAATCCGAGAGGCAATAGCAAAAGGGACCCGACAGACTCCCGCCCGCACGCCACAAGTATGCAAAGTCTAAGTAGCCGTTTAATCCATTGGCCTCCGTATCAGTGAGTGGTTCGGCAGTTTCAGAGTCTATGCAACGGTTCGAAATTCGGCTTACAGCAGACCAAACCAAGCCACACGCTCAGCAAACTTTCGACCAATATTTATTGTGTAAAAATTCACGCCTAGTTAAAGCGCCAGCTTTAACGCCGCGCTTTCTATAAAAAATCGCAGCTCGAAACTTTGTCCTTTGCGCCCAACATAGTCCCACTCATTAATTTGGCTAATTGAAACTATTAGGGAGCACGATGTTTCGAAAGACGAGAGCTCAGAACTCAGGCCCTGGCTGTCTTCTTATCTCTCTGCCGCTCCAGCGTAAATGTTTGTTAAATTATACATAAAATTAAACGTAAACGCGATTAGGCGAAAAGTTGAACTTTAGCTTAAATGAAGCACACTTCATTTCCACAATTCGCACTGTTAAATAAATGCAATCAAATTATGCGCGCAACATTGTGTCGAGTACTTGACATCTGACGTAGAGCGGGGGCTGGAGAACAGAGCTTCTCTTGATTCTCAACAGGAATCTGATTGAAGAGAGCTCTTGTGGGCAATGATAACCTAATTTGATAATGCAATTACCAAGCTTTAGTTACTGTAAATATATTTGCCATTATTAGGGCTTATTCGCTAGTAAGCTGAGTGCACCTTATGGCGACGACTTTGTTATTTGAACTTAATAATTTAGGCGAATTGAGCGCAGACCAGGAAAATAAATCTGGTCTGCTATTGTTCCGAACAACCGACAGGAAATGCAGATTCCGTGAGGGCAGGAGGAAGATTCAAGCACGAAGTGGGGCATCCGACTTGACAGAGCTGACTTTCTTGCATTAGTCGAAACTTTGCGCAAATGTTTGCATTTCTACTATGTGGACATTAATCAGAAATGCATGAAATTGCTAAAGTTTCCGTCCCACAGTGCAGCCGTATTACATTGTTCGAGTCAAAGTTCCAATCGAGAGTTTTGTGTGTGCTTTGGACATTGAAGCATAAACCAGGCACCAGGGAATAACATGTACTTTTCAATACATGACTCGCTTCCATTGCTGCTGCTTCGTCTACTTCTTTCCGTGGCTTATTGGTGTATCAGCGCAGAGGTCCTGCGATTCGGCAAGTCAGCTAGAGTTGGGCAGAGGTGACAAGGCCTGCGCAGGTCCCAATTGCAATTTACCCAATCGCGCTCGCAGAGCAGTTATGTCCATAGCTCACCCACTTGCAAGAAAACTGCGCATAATTGCATGAATAATGCATTATCCCATTGCCCATTCTCAGGCGCGATTGCGCATCTTTCGACTCCGGCCAAGTTCCCGAATCAGAGACTTTCCCTAAGAAGAATTGAAAATGGATCGCAAGCAGATTACGCCGAGTCGGGGCACGGCGCGAAACATACGCAGAGCAGGCCGAATTGCACACAAGTACTTTGGAAATAAGCACTTTCAACTGGTCAGTGTCCACTAGCATGTTTAGGTATATCGCCTGCCTCAACATCGGGGTCGACTGGTAACACAACTGCACTTGCAGGGCATTTAGCCCGTACAGCTTAAGAAAAATACTGTCTGAAGAGCCCCGGCTGAGCGACCCAAGCAGCCCCAAACAGAAAGAGGATAACCAGAACAGAGCAAAACAAGTAGAGGAAGTACTTGGCCATTAGATACTATTCCACCACTTTGGCTGCTTCAAATTCATTCGATCAAATACAGACAGACGGACGGAACTTGGTTAAATCGAGTCGGCAACTGATGCTGATTGAAAATATATACTTTGTCTTCCATGACTCCTGCTGCCTTTTATATACACTTGTCCAAAGCATTTAAATCCACTTGCAAAGGGTGAAGGGTATAACAAAGCAAAACATGAAACAAACTTTTCATTCGCAGAGACAAGCAAATTTTAAGAGGCACTTTGCACGATGCCAATGGAAAGGGATAAGAGGCGACACGCGGTATCCAGGGCTTACGGAGGTCTCGAAACCTGCTGCTTCCGTTTCACTCCTGCGTTACTTTATTTAAGGGATCAAATTTGTTTGGACTTAGCTGCAGCCAAAAAGGAAGTAGAACAAAGATTTCGTATGCACTTTTAATAGCCTAAAAGGAGGCCTACGATTGCGAGACATTCGCTTGAGCTTCGTGAGCGCACACGATGCCAGAGCTATGTACTCCATACTATATGCATCCATTCCATATGCATGTAACATATATGATATAAATCTTTATGTTCTCGGAGCTCCTATTTTGCTGCAAAATCAAAGGGCGGACATCACTGATATTCAAGGGGCATATTCTCGCGCTCTGGGAAGTTCACAGAGAAGCCGTAACCGTACTGACTTCTTATGAGAATAGAATTAGGAACCCGTTCTTTTGTGTAGTGAAAACGACTGAACATTTTACATTGTCCAAAAAAAATGGATTAGTATTGATTGCTGCTCTGTCAACGGCTTGACTTACGCTTGGCTGAGCTGGGCTGGGAGTGCACCGCTCCACTTAACCTACTGGAAAGAGCCGACAAGAAGAAGGGGGCATTTCTTGGCCAAGCAGTCGGGCAGTCAACCGTAAGATCGCTGCAGAGCACTTGTAATCTAAATTCAAGTGCTGCTCGTTCATTCGAAATTTGTTGTCCAGGGTCTAGTCGAGTGCTCCAGAGCGGTTTAGCTCGTAGTCTAGCAGTCTGGCAGGCAATCTATCTATCTGTGGCATTTTATTTATGCAAAAGTAGCATTTTTTCTCGCAAGCCCCAATTTAAAGTTCCAGGGAGCATCCTTCGCAACTCTGCTCTGATGAAGCGGGAACTAGGAACGAGTAGAAAGGAGTGATATAGATGGAGCGTGGGGAGGACTTTATTTGCCTGGTCCAATGGTAAGACAGGCAAACGAGCAGCCAACCATTCGACCGACAAACAACTTCGACGTCATCGTCGTTGTCCTCGACGTCCTCGTCTTCTTCTTCTGCTTCGTTCCACCGTCCGGAGCCGTTGTTGCTGCGGACGTTGGTGCCGCTGGTTTACTGCTGGGACAGCTGGTAAAAATTAACAAGTTCCAGCGCATGCCGAGACTCGCTGCGCCTACGAATCCAAGAAGAGTGTGCTTGTGTGTGTGTGTGTGTGTGTCACAACATAAGCAATTTGTTGCAAACTTTTGTACAGCTGGCTTTCGTTATGCCTGCTCCCGGTTTACAGTGTGATGAGTCTGCCCGCAGAACTTTTGAGCCCCGATGCGTATGTCGGGCAACAATGGGCAATGGGCAACGACTTGTGTCCTGTCTGGTCGTGGGCGTAAGCCTGGAAATGGAATCGGGCACCCTTTGCCCGCCTCGCTTACTTTCGCCTTTTTTTGGTTGGGAAAACGAGAACCAGGAACTGGCATCACACAACTTGGGCCGGAGGACTCTGCGCGGTAGCAAGAAAACTTTTTAAGAGATCTTAAATTTCTGTTGTTTTGTAAAATTGATGAAGTAATTTGTGTGGCGATTGCACAAAAACTTTGCGTGCCAATATTTTCCAAGAACAACAGCAAACTAAGTCCAAGTCGGCACACACACTCTTTGATACGCATTTATGCCAACTGCACCGGCAACCCTCTCTTTCTTCTCACATACTGGCATACTCTCGTAAGTGCTTCGGGAAGGCAACTTCCGCTGCAACAATAGCACTAGTGCCCAGGCAATGGGTTCTGCATTGTTAATGATTCAGATTTGAGGCAAGTGCCTGGGTTCGTCAGAAAGAAACGAATTCGAGCAACAATCTGGACAAGAAAAACGGTTTTGGGCATGCCCGATCGTACCCCCCTCGGTCCTGTCCGTTCTCTCGTTCTGTTTCTTTTGATTAAGCGAAGTTCCTACATAACTGTGAATGTGTGTATGAGAATAGATCGCAGATAAAGCAGAGTAATTGGAGATTTAGCATAAAGTTGTCTGATATTGTCAACCAATACAATAGTATCTACGGTCTTCTGATTCGTTGACCCCTTGTGGATACATGGAAATTGTCAAATAACTTGCCGCAAATTAACTTTGGATAGACTCGTGCCGCACTTTCCGCCCGCACCGGCACTTAAGTGGATTTTTATTAAGTATTTATCAAGGAAATCAATATGTCGACTACTTAACCGGCTCGCTCTTCATGGGCTTATCACTCCGTACCCCCCGCCTGTTTTATGTCTGCCGGTCGAGTTTCCGTGCTTCCGCTCAGTTCGAACTCATTGCGAATAAAAATGCCCATCCGTGTGTTAGTTTGGGCCCACCGCCCCGAACCGGGAATGTCGAACAGTCGCACTGTTATTTTGTCCCCGCCATTCAGTCAATACTCGCAAGTACGATGGAAATTGAATAAAATGACTTTTCAAATTATTTGCGATACAACGGAGCGCCGTGTGCCAGAAGTGCTTATCTGCGGAAAATGTTAACTGTATGACAAAACATAAATTGTGGATATGCAAAGCGAAGGAGCACACACACACACATATGTATGGTATATGCACACAGGCAGATAAACACGCGAACACAATTGTATTCTACTCACAGATAGCAGTGCGCACACACATACACACATGCACAAGGACATGCAGACGAACTTCAGTCGAGTCGCACGAACACACAGACACACAGACACATATGCGTGGGTTCATGTGGGGGGAGGAGTGCTAGCAGTAGGACATATAAAAACAAATAACAATTTTGCGCTCAAAATAGAATACAAATAGCACAATGCGTCTGTAGCACGCCAATGGAGTGGGGAGTGGAGTGTGTGGAGCAGTGTGGCTGCCATGTGAATGTAAAGTTGGCTGCGGGAGCGCACAAAAAGTATCGATTTATGCATATTAAATTACACGCGCTGCCTTACAGCACGCATTCGCATCCAACGGGGAGCTTGGCGCTTTTGGCTCTTTGGCGGTCATGTGGCTTGGTGCTCCTTACCATAGAAAATATTTATACACATTTCGTTCTTATTTTCCGCCCGATATCTCAATTGGCGGCTACGCCGATTGCCGCCGTCAGCAACCCACCACAGCAGCTGCCGCTCAGTTCGCACCTCACCACCCCGCGGCTAGACGGACCAAATACACACCACGCAGCATTGCCACCTTTCTGCACCCTGCCCGTATTACTTCTATTGTGATCCCACACTAGCGACCAATTTATAAACGTTTGCTTCTTCGGCTTATCTCCGTCAGTTTTTTCTCCGCCTTTCTATACCGTTAACCCACTGCAAATGTGTTAAAAAAAGTATATTCGATTTATGCAATTGTATGTAAACGGCATAGCGATGTCGAATGAATTTGTAGTGGATTAAGAGCGTGCACGGTATCTGGCAGTCGAGTGCGCTCGGCTGTGGCATTCTTCATTTGTTTTCTCTGTCATTCCTTTCCTTCTACTGCGCTCGCCATCTGAGCTAACGCCCCCATTTGGGTGGCCATGTCCGACTCTGTTCACAGCAGTGCCTCAGATGTGTGTGTGTCTCTTACACGCATGTATGTGTGTGTGTATACATATCTGATAAAACTTAATGTAAGCGAGGAGTGCGCTGAGGGCTGGATTGGCTTTTGGCTTATGGTTTCCTCTCAAGGCTGTCTATTCCATGGCTGCCTCAGCTAAGCCGAGCCAAGCGGCAGACTGACAATGCACCAACACACCCTCTCCCCCTCCCCCACTCCTCCCACTTCCGCTTGGCCAACAATCGAACTTAAAGCAATCGGGTAATTGTAACTTGTAAGCAACTAATACCAAATAAATGTAAAACCCAATTCCAGTACTTCCACTTTGCACAGAGCCTTCATAGCGATGTAACTTCGTATGTAGCGTACAAGTGTACATATGGTACATGTGCTTGTACGCGTATGTTTTCGGGAATGAGTACAGCATTAGACGTGGAACGGGGAGGCGCAGAGCTCTGGCGTACACTCTGCAATATTAATGCGCTCGAACCGCCCACAAAGTTATCATTGAGTGAAGCAAATGAAAGTGGTCAGTCGACAAAGGAAAATCGCCAGCAGGAGCAACACCATCAGCATCAGCAGTAACGAGGATTTTTGTTGTGCCCGCGCTCCGCTCATGGGAGTGATAATTTTCGGGTCAGGCGCATTGTTAATTATTCTGGTCACATCTGTTATGTAAACTACGTTCGGGGCATAAAAAAAGCGCAAGGACAGCCGGACAGCCCAAGAGGCGCAGCGCATACTTGGAAACGGACGCCCACTCGTGCGCTCAAAGAATTAAAAAGTTGCAAAAACGCGTTAAAAGTTCACCCAAAATGTGAATGGTTTGCCCTTTCAAGACCTTGTGGACTTTTCCCTAATGAAAAGGGATGGCTCTGGCTCTGCAGGCCTCAAAAGAGTACGGCAGAGTGCTTGTGTACATACCCTACACTTTCTAACAATTTGACTTCGCTGTAATTGCTGTCAGCAGCCGTGGAAAGCAGGTGTTCAATATTGTTCAACCTATTTTCAAGATTATTTTAGTTTTGGTTCTAGTTAGTAAGTCAGATTAGACATCCTCTTCGGATTTATGTAATATGTACATATGTAGCATACATACATACATGACAAGAATGTATCGAAAGCAACAATTTGCTTATGTTTCGACCTTTGGCTGATTCTGCGTTTAATTTTGTTGAATAAATATCGTAGCATATCATACCATACCATATCATATCATTTCTTGCTAAAACTCAATCGATTTCCTCGAAGATGGAGTTTTTGATTTTGATTATAGCTCCGCTCCTTAGTAGTTCAGCAATAATTATGCTTTTAGTTTTACAATTAAAGCATGCTGACGAAAATAGTAACTACTACTTATATTTTAAAACTAAGAGAATACTTGGCACTGCAACAGACGAACTGATGGACTGGCTGCTTTCCTTCCTTTCCTTTGCGCTCCAAGCATTGTTAACAATGCTTGGTCCCTGCTGACCAGTTTATATATATATATATATATATATATACATATATATATAGACATTGCCTTAGCATATAATATATATATATATATGCTAAGGCAATGTCTATTGAGTAGAGCATTGCAAAAGCTGATGCATATTATTCGCACGCTGAAATTTGCAGAGGCGTCAGCATCAGCTTAACACAATCCGGAGGGGAGGCACAAACCAAGTTTGGGTAAACAAAAAATGCAGAGAGCAAACAAAACACAGGGGGACACGTAGGAAGCGCCTTGCAGCCAGTGAATACATTTCTCAAATTCATATTGACGGTTTTACAGGTGTATATTTCCTTAACTGATTAAGACGTTTCATAAAAGCGCACAGTGGCAACAGAGGGGGGTGGAAATCGTCTACTTCAACTTCTTCTTGGGGCGCAGGTTGTTGGTGTGGCCACACTTCTTCTTGCGGCAGTTGGTGGCACGTGGGTGCAGACGCGCGTAGCACTTGCGGCAAATCATCTTGTCGCAGTTGTACTTCTGGGCCAGAATACGCAGCGACGGCTCGATGATACCACCTCGCAGACGCAGCACCAAGTGCAGAGTCGACTCCTTCTGGATGTTGTAGTCGGACAGAGTGCGGCCATCCTCCAGCTGCTTTCCGGCGAAGATCAGACGCTGCTGATCTGGCGGGATACCCTCCTTGTCCTGGATCTTAGCCTTGACATTCTCAATGGTGTCAGAGGGCTCGACCTCCAAGGTGATGGTCTTGCCAGTCAAAGTTTTCACGAAAATTTGCATTTTGCAACTGTTGCTGTAATCGTAAAGATGCCGATTAAAACAGGATTCACAATGAGGATTCACGAGTTCGATTTGAAAGCGTCGCAATCTTAACCTGCGCACCCAATCACGGACCGAATCTCATGCACCTTCGAGGTTATGTACGGCGAAGTGGTACATGACGACTGCTTGGGTCATTTTTATCAACAAGTAACCACGTCAACGAAGAATGACGATACAAGGATACATCAATTTAACTTTGGCAATATGTCGATGGCGACGCTTTCGTTTTCTACTATTTATTTTTGGGTTTTTAGCGAAAACTTACCAGGAGAAACGTGCAACCAAATGCTATTTCACAAACGAAAAGAGTGTGTACACATCAAACATAAAAGTAAAACACCTATGTGGCATCACTGAAGCGATTTTGTAGCAGTTAGCTTTGTAACATGTGCTCAGCTTCCCCGATAAACAAATAAAATATATTATTTAATAAATATTTTAATTCTTTATTTTACATTCGTTATATGTAATGCTTGCTATATCAAAAACACGACTAATTAAAAAAACCTTAAAAAAAAAATAAACTATATAAATCGATAGTCACAATACACCATTAAAATAATCTTAAATTATAAAATTTAAGTAATTTAAATCCAGAATGTCGCTCTGTTATTGGAATATACAAACGCTTTCATGTTCTTCGTTTGGTTTACTAAATATTTTATTCTTAAGCACAGCTGTTACCTATCGATAGGTTTACGTTCTTGCCGCCTTTTCAATCGAGAAGTAAATTTTCCAGTTAACATTTACAAATACGTGTGGGTAGTCGTATCTTTGCAAAGTAGCTTCTACGTGTTCCATTCACAATCTAAATTGAAGTTTTTATAAATGAATCATATGGGTTGTTAACACAGAGTTCTACAACTGGCAGTGTGGTCTGCCCTGCTCATATTCCACTCCAGTAATTAATTATTGCGCGCTGTTAACAGCAGCTGAGCGACTGCTCGTCGATTACCCCTGTTATGTTAAATAACATTTTCCATTCAACCAAATCTAGGCAGCCAAAGAAAAAAGTTGTGTAAAAACGTGTATTATTTTAAGTACACGTACACAGCATGTCGAACAACGATGTCGCCGTGCCGGCGGCCGGAGCAGCGCCGGTGAGTGTACAAATAATTCAATTCAATTCAATTCCAGAGTGACTTACAACTTCTACAATTATCAAGGTGGTTGGTGCCGAGGGTCAACAGCAGCAGCAGCAGCAGCCGACGAGAATGGAGTCTTTCTTCGCAATGACAAAGTCGCTCATTCTGCGGGCACTGATTATCTATTTTGTTAGTTCCTTCTTCCGGAGACCCCAGCCGAACGCAACGCAGGACCAAGCTGTGGCCAACACCGGTCCGAAGATAACTGCGTGGAACTGTTTCGAGAACGGAACGCTCTTCGACCTGCACGTGTGGCTCTCGGAGCAGTCGGACGTGGTGAACTTCCAGCAAAAGACGAACCTCCTCTGGCTGCAGGAAGACCTCACGTATGGTGATTGGATCTCGGGGCCCACTGGCAACGGCATTTATACACACAACCTCAAGATCAAGGCCAGCCAGCATATAATGAACAACGGCAGCGTCTACCTGCACGCCTTTGTGATGCGAGCCGGCGACAGTCCTGACCCGCAGTCGCCTAGGTATCCTCAGAACGGTCACATGGGTCACCAGCAGCATCAGCTGAACAAGTTCAAGAAGCTGCGTGTGAATCGCAACTATAATTTGTTGTCCAGCGAAAAGGAGAAGCTGGAGCACGAGCTGAAGAATGCGAATCTTAAGGATCAGATCGTGTCCCACTGGCATCCCAACCTGACCGTTAACCTGGTGGTGGACCAGACCAATTGGGCGCAGGGGAGCGTGCCTGCCCCCCTGGATGAGTATGTCAAGTTTGTGGACGGCGGCAAGACATATTTGCCCATTGTGTTCGTGAACGACTACTGGAACCTGCAGCGCGAATACTTCCCGATCAACCAGACCACACCCGAGCTGGACCTGCAGCTTACCTTCCAACCCCTCGGCATGTTCAAGTGGCAACTGTACGCGGCAAAGCAGATGAAGAGCAAGTGGGCCGGAAATATGCTGGGCGAAATAATGGCCGCTGGCGCAGCAGAGGAGTCCGACGAGGACCAGGACTCGCTAAAGGAGACGCTGCTGGACACAAACATCTATCTGCTCGGCATCACCGTCGCTGTGTCCATACTGCACTCGGTGTTCGAGTTGCTCGCTTTCAAGAACGACATTCAGTTTTGGAACAACCGCCAATCCTTGGAGGGACTCTCGGTGCGATCAGTGTTCTTTGCCGTGTTCCAATCGCTCATCATTTTGCTTTACGTGCTGGACAATGAAACGAACTTCATGATTCGCATTTCCTGCTTCGTCGGGCTCGGCATTGAGGTGTGGAAGATCCATAAGGTGGTCGACGTCAACTACAACAACCAGGACAAAGTGCTTGGCATCTTCCCACGCATCAGCTTCAAGGACAAGGGATCTTATTCTGAGAGCTCCACCAAGGAATACGACAAGCTGGCGTTCAAGTACCTGGGCTGGGCCTGCTTCCCGCTGCTGGTCGGCTACTTCATCTACTCGCTCATCTATAACGAGCACAAGGGCTGGTACTCCTTTGTTCTGAGCATGCTGTACAGCTACCTGCTGACCTTTGGGTTCATTTTGATGACCCCGCAGCTGTTCATTAACTACAAGCTCAAGTCGGTTGCCCATCTACCGTGGCGCATGATGACCTACAAATTCCTGAACACATTTATCGACGACATATTCGCGTTTGTTATCAAGATGCCGACCATGTACCGCATCGGATGCTTCCGCGACGACATTATCTTCTTCGTGTTTCTCTACCAGCGCTGGCAGTACCGCGTGGACCTGAAGCGTGTCAACGAGTTCGGCTTCTCGGGCGAAATGGAGGAGCAGGCTGCGACCAAGCGGATCGAGGGAGGCAATAGCTCCAATCAGCAACCTGGAGCCATCGAAGCATCGAGTGATGCTTCTGGCACAGTTCCCGCTGCCAAGGAAACTGCGAAGGCCACGCCTACCAAGAAGTCGGCGGCGCAAAAGAAACAGGATTAGATAGAACGATATAAACATAGCCGTGCAGCCGGGATGCGCACTAGAACAATTTAAAAGGCATTAATAGTAATAACAATAATCATGTACTCCATTTGTGTACGCAATTAATTACTTTCAGTATACATAGTCAGTCAGTCAGCGGAGAACCACCCGTATAGCAAACATATTTTAGTGGTAATTTGTATGTGTATTTTGTTTGTTTTCTTAATAATGGACCACCACGTCGGTCTCTATCATTGGCTACTGAAATAAATTCAGTGTGTGAAGTAAAAATGGTTTTTATCTTATCAAATGCTCTATGGATCGTTCGGGTCGGTTTATCTCCACCTTGAGATGCAACAGGTGTACGGCATAATGGGAGCAATTGCCTGACCACAAGTGTAATCATTACGTAATTTATTAATATTCACAGCTCATAAAAATAAAATGCACTTTAAAATGCACTATTAAAACGTTATACTTGTATGATTGTTAGTGAATATTATTTGAAAATGCCGCACTTCTCGAATTATCGATAGCCGATTTTTATGTTCACGGTTTGCAACACTGGCAACAGGTCGCTGATGAGCACTTGTCGCTCTGACAAAGAAAAAAAACTGAAGAGTGTGCAATTAGGTGAATTATTGTTGTTCCTGGGCTTAAAATAAACTATTTGTTTATTCGCTATAAATCCAACAGCAATTTGTAATGCTTCACCTTGTGGCGCAACAGTTGACTGCGAAAAGTTCATCTCAATAGAAAAGTGGAAAGTTTGCTGCCGTCTTCTTCGTCCACAAACACAAACGCAAACAAAACATGTACTCCGAGTGGGCATCTCTGTCGGCCCAAATCAGTGCCAACAGTTGTGGTGCGCAGTGCTTCAGTGTACTGAACAAATTCCCAGCATCCGCTGGACGGGAGGTGGTCATATCAGTGGTGAAACAGTTGGGCACTAATCTGGGCATAACGCAGAACGCGGAGCCCAGCCATTTGGTCAAAGATGAGGAGGTGTGTGCGCTCAGCAGTGCTTGCACCACAGCCTGATGCTAATGATGCTACTGCTCTTCCATAGGTCAAGTGGTGCATGGACGTCATATGCTTCGGGCTTTCGCTGCCTCTACAGGAGCACGAAACCATCAAGGACTGCGTCAATGTGTACTGCGAGTGGTTGACCGCGTTGCACCCGCAGCCACGCATCAGCGTGCCGAAACCGATCTGCGAGGATGCTAATCTCTATGCCAGGCAAATCATCAATCATTTCCATAATCTCTTTGTGCCCCGCCAAGGCGAAAGTAAGTCTGAGATTTTCGTCAGCATCGCAATGTCGAAAGACTTGGGACTCTCTCTATATAGTCATATATGGTATTATTCTCTTTTGAATTTCAAGTCTTACCATTCTTATACCAAACAAAGATTGGTAGGTGCTCCTTTGATCTCTTCCTTGTAGTCTCTGTTGTGGATCTGTAATACGTACAAAGACAATAATCGAACTTGTTTTCGTAGGCACTGATACCATTAAGCGGCAGGCTGTGTTGTGCCACAGGGTGCTGCGCACTCTGCAGCAAACCGCGCAGATCTCGCAGATAATGGATCGACACACTTGGGATACACTGCTACTTTTCCTGCTGGCCATCAACGAAATTCTTCTGGCACCACCGACTGTCAAGGACGACGTGGGCGACCAGTTGTGCGAGCGAGTGCTCTCAGTGCTGTTCGAGGTTTGGCTTTTGGCATGTGTCCGCTGCTTTCCCTCGCCATCGCTGTGGAAGACGCTGCAGGAGTCATGTGCCATGTGGCGTCATCGCATTGCGCTCGTGGACCAATGGAACCGAGTCAACTTGGCGCTGACAGCTCGACTTCTGGAGTTTAGTTATGGCCCCGAGTTTACACAACTCAAAAGTGGTAAAACTTGGATTAGCTAAAAGTATATGGTACATGCATAAACATATATATTTTCTAGTTGACGAAGATAATCCGCTGATACCTGCTGGGATGTCAAACGATTGTGTCGCTCAAACTTGGTATCGGTTTCTGCGGATGATCGGCAACCCGACAGCTCTGTGCTCGCCCCAAGTTATTAGCAAATCGTCGCACTTTGTGCAGTGGGCCCTCACGCACGAGAAGGGTGCCGAGACCCACCAGCATCCATGCCTCCAAATGCTACCGCAGATCTTTCTGAATGCAATAAGGGGCATATCCAGCCAAGTCGATGCATTTCTGGGTAAGCTCAAGTCAATTAAGCGATAGTTGAATTGAAATTAAGTACTTAAATTTAGCTAGTCCTGTACTGCCTATTGTTCGATCGATTTCATAACTCCTTTTATACCTCTGAATTGAATTCCTGTTTGCTGATTGTGTACTATCGCCACGTAGGCATTTATCGGCGTCCGCCAAATCAGCAGGACACAGTCGTTACCAATCTGCTCGAAATACGTCACTCCCTAAACGAGGCGACCTCGTCCACACTGCAGCAGTTTATCTATTCGAGCAGCGTGTCGAATATAAGCGCACAGCAAACTGGGGCGCATCTTGTCCAGCATCAGCATCAACATCAGCATCACCATCTCCACTATCCACATTTGCATCTGCATGGCGCTGGAAGTTTCCTCCGGGATAACTTTGTGAGCAGTTCAGCCAGCTCAGCCTTAAATGCCATTATGGGCCATCATCATCATCAGCCGCACCAACAACAGCAGCAACAGCAACAGCACCATGGCAGCAATTGTAGCGCTTCTCCAACCAATCTTTGCCTTAACGCCAGCTCGGTTCCAGTAGGCAGTACCAGCGCTGGCGGCAGTCATTCAGCTGGCGTTGTAGGGTCCATTTCGTTCAGTCCTGCAGAGCCGATGCCCTTGGCTACCTCGGCTAGTAGCAACAATGTGGCCCCGACACCTCCTCTGCAACGTCGACTTGCCAAAAGTTTCAGCGTGGCGCCATCAATTACCCAGCAGAAGGGTGCGGTTTCATCCTTTATAGAAACTTATGTTGTGTAGCATTTGTTAATCTAGGTTACTGCATATTTTGGCCATTGCTGCTCAGCGGTCTCACTTTTTTATATTTTGTAATCCCGCACATTTTGAATTTGCGAATGAATCTTTTCTGTTATTGTGCTGCCCTTTTTAGTGCCTGAGTTTAAGTTAGTTACGCGCACACGTGTGTTTGTATGGTACAATGCATTTTCATACTCGTACAGTTAACTTAAAATATGCAACCAACTACCATAGATAGTACATTAATTGTTAACATTTTGACCTATGGTGTTACATTTGTTTTTCTTTTTTTATAATTGGACAGTTTGATGTCCAGTAACCAACTGTTCACTCGTTTGACTCTGCACTGTGCTGCGAACACGCAGTTATAGACATTGTAATTGTACTTGTTCGTCTATGCATATTACAATTTAATTTATCCATTGTACGCCCACAATTAAAGCTTCGCATGGCGCTGCATGCCTATTTGTGCCTGCTGATCACCCCGCGTTTACCCCTTTCCGCTTTGTTTACTAATTTCTCACACGCTTTCGCTATTCCCACGCGCTTTGCAGGCCTGAGCAAAACAGCGCTTATCAGTCTAACACGCAGTTCGGGGAATGCTACGAACGCCCCCACAACACCGACCTCAGGTCCGCCCTCATCGAGCAGCATCAACTGTGAGTGTTGTGTGAGAAGCACTTGTCGCTCCCCTTAATAACAGCCACTCTCTTCTCTCTCAACCGAGCAGCGCTGCCCTCCATCGGCGCCGGTGCTGAGCTACGTCCGACGTTGTCAGTGGCTCGCCCGAAGTGCAACAGTATTCTGCACTTATTCGGCGAGTGGCTGTTCGAGGCTGCGCACATAGGAGGCGACACCTGGCTGCAGAACCGTAAAAGTGAGTACCTTTCCTCCGCGCCACTAGTTAGTACTAATAATATTTTCTTAGAGCAAGCATGCGAGGCGAGTAAGCGACCATCGTCGATGATTATGGAGAATCGTAAGGGCTCTATTTCGCTCTCGCAGCCCAATTCCCTGAACGATCCTTCGTCGCTGCCGCCAGCATTGACTATAGACAAATATGAATCTGGGCGGGCCGAGGCCATTGGTACACTTTGTAAGATTTTCTGTGCCAAGAAAACTGGTGAGGAAATCCTGCCGGTATATTTGGCCCGCTTTTATATGGCCTTGCAGCAGTGCCTCAAGATCACCGAATCCAAGGAGTGCGATGAGACTTTGGCGAGCATTCTGCTTCATTCATCTGACTTATTTCGCTTGGACCTCGATGGCATTAATGTTTTACTTCCTGGCTTTATTGCCGCGCTGGAAATTGTACTGCCTGATAAGGATTTAAAGCTCAAGACACAGACCACAATATTCAATAAAACCGAGTTGCGACGCTCTGCAATAAACATTCTGTTATCCATCATGGTGCTTCCCCTGCATTACCACACGCTTCCCATTCGTAATCTGACGTCGGATTCAAACGAGAAGTGAGCATGAAAATATTTTACTTGCACCTAAAGTACCTAATTATATATACTTTCTGTAGACTATTGACGTTTATCCAACTCAAGGCCCGGCTAATGAATATTCTCATGAATGCACTACAAGTTGAGACTGACGCTCAAAATACTCACATGCTCCTGGGCGGATTGTTACTATGTGTCCAGGATGCAGTGACCTTCGAGGAAAGTGAAGTTGGCGCCGCGGACCACTTAAGTGGTGCAGGTGCTGGGCAACATCATGAAGATAATCTACTTAGTTCCGGTATGTGAAAAAATTATATTTGTTCATTTTTGTTGAATTGAAATTTTAATTTTTTAATTTGCTTTGTATTTTGTTTTGCCTTGTTTTTTTTTTCTTTTCTGGTCATAATTACTATTGTCAGCGTGCTCGGAGCGTTCTGGTTCGTTAGTCAGCGGGACCGTGAGCTTTGGTGCACAAACCATAGCAATAAGTTCACGTGATACGGCCTCGGCCCACGATTTTCCCAGTCTGACCATATCCGACGATATATCGGTGGACTTTACACATGAGTTTGAAGGCATCGCATCATACGGTAATGCCTTATGACACATTTGTTATTAATTTTCATTTATTTTGTTGTATGTTGCTCTCTGTTAAAGTAAATATACTTGTATGAATCTTTATCCATTGCACTTACCTAATTTAAAATAATTTCGCATTGTCTTACAGATAACGCACATGCTCTGTTTGTGCGAGCCACGTATTTGGTATGTCATCGTCTGATCTCCTCGTGGAAGACTGACTTGAACGTTTCGCTGGCAGCTCTAGAGCTCCTATCGGGTCTGGCCAGATTACACATCCGAGAAACAGGTATCGTATTAAGGAGCTGGTGTATGTGTTGATGTATTATCTATGTGTGAACTCTTATATTTCCTGCTCGCATTTCACTTCTACTTTTTCCATATTCCGCTACCTACCACGCTCTACTAAATTAAAATTAATTTACATAATACAAAACATGCAGCACGGAAATTATCAAATGGTAATTAACTTAAATACTAACTCCACCCAACAATACTTTTGTTTTTTCTTTTCTTTCCTATCATCTAACACTCAAACCAACTCCTAACACCTTGACCATCATTCGCTAACTATATGAATATTTGTTTTGTGTTTTAATTTTTACTTTTACCGGGCATCACCATGTATATAACAAAAAACACAACCCGAACCCACACATCTTAGATTCCTTAGTGAAAATAGTCGAACCAACCCAAAATCTAACGATAATCTCCACAGACGCTCTGGAGTGCAAGCGGGCAGTCAAGTGGATTTGCGACTATATTTGCTACCAGTGCTCACGACCTCCGCCGGCGCATAGCAAAGATCTGCATAGTACCATAGTTGCAGCTTTCCAGTGCACGGCTGCGTGGCTTATGCAGCATCCGTATTTACTACAGGACAAGGACTGCTTACAGACAGTCCTTGAAGTGGTTGAACTTGGCATTTCTGGCACGAAGAGCCAGAGCAAGAATGGAGATTTGCCCAAGTTTAAAGATGAAAAGGAACTAAAACCCGCATCGATGCGCGTGCGAGATGCAGCTGAGAATCTACTTACAATTATACTTGAACAGGTCGGATACTTTCCTAGTGAGTGTGGACCGGAGTCAATATCTTCACTGTTGGACGAATTGGCACTAATGAAGCACTGCACTTTTCCCAGTGCAGATGTGTCTGTCGGCTTGGTTGGCAGCGCGGAGCAGGCCATTTCCAAGTTCAAGTATTTTGTCACAGAGAACTCAACGATTTTAGCATTGCTGGAGGAACCACTAGGGAACGATCAGGATCCGCAGCCAACAGTCACTCGTCAGTTTATAGCGTCCTAGTGTCTATTATTTACATTAACCGTACACGCTATAATTCTAGTTTTGATACGTGGCCCTTTTGGACGTCATGCTTGGACCATGCAGTTGCGTCATCTGTCGCGCAGCAAATCGGGTGTGAAATACCATGCTGTCAATCCAGGACGACCTATTCCAATGAATGACATCACGCAGCGTCCTGAATGTGAACAGAAAAACTTTCCGGAGGGTGTTGACAAGGTGCAGCCCTGCGTGGCCGATTTCTCCATACCGACCATAGAGCAAATTCGAGAGCAATATGGGACAAGCACTATTAGTGACTTGGAAGCAATGCTTGAGAATCAAAGCATACATGAGAAACTTGCATGGGCGGAGTCGGACAACAGTGTGGATAGTTTATCGCATGCACAGGAGTGTGTTCCACCTGCGGTCTGCCAAGAGTTTCATGCAGCTCGTTTATTTCTCTCGCATTTTGGTTTTCTGAGTTTCGAGATCCGTAATCCACATAATCCTGCAGAGACACTGGGGGCACCGCCTCAAAGACCTTTAATTGTACTTGACACAAAATCTAGTGCGTTTGCATCGGACTTGGAAAAATTAGACAAAATCAGCGCCCGCTCACATGACACTGTTTATGTATTTTACGTTAAGGTGAGAACTAGTCACCATAACCAATTTTCAATTGCTTTCAAACTGTTTCGAATTCGCAGGCTGGTCAGACAAGTGCACAGCAGATTATTGGTAACATGGCTGAAGATCAGGCGTACGACTCCCACTTTGCCAATATGCTGCAGACGCTCGGATGGCCCGTTCAAGTGGCCGAGCACTCTGGATGGACTGGTTTTGTCCACAACTCATGGTCATTGAAGGGTGCTTCTGAACTCGCAGATCGTCAGACTGTAAATGTGTCTAGCGAGTTAAATTACAATGGCTCACAACGTGTGCTTTACTGGGCGGACGTCTCATCCGAGATTGCATTTGTAGTACCTAATGCCTGGAACTTACGTTATAATAATGAGGTCGATAACTGCAGCTTGTCGAGTAACTGCAGTGACCAAAGCACTGCGAGTAATGTTTGGAATCGCAGTGATGAGACTGCACCTGTAAAGTCTAAGCCACGTAATCTCATCTTAGAACTCGATACTAGCAATAGAGGGAAGGAACCAGTTCCTCCCACTAGGCGAAAAGGGAATATATCTAAGCCTTCGTTACTTGCGCAGGCTTCTGCAAAGATATTCCTTGTATGGTTAGAAAGTTTTGAAGATTTTTTGAACTTTCCGCTTGAAGATCTTCTTGCTTACGCACGAACTGGCGAGGAACTACAGTCGATACAGCTACCGCGAGCTGTGGACTGTCATGTGATCTTCGTTCATTCGCTTCAGTCTGGTTTGCTGCGCGTAAAGCTTCTAGGGCCAACTGGGCGTATGAGCTTTGCTACGCCTCTTGTGGATGGCATGGTACTTAGTCGCCGCGTTGTAGGAAATTTAGTGCGCCAAACTGCGCTAAACATCTCAAGGCGTAGGCGCTTAGACAATGATAAGTATGCAAAAAAGCATTTCGTGCTCTATTCAAATTTTTACTGATCTCTTTTTCTCTGTTGCAGCTACCAACCACCGCATGTACGGCGTCGCCTAAAGGTGCAGGACATAGTTCAGAAGTATAAAATGGACCTCAGTGAGGCAGAATTGCTAGCGCATTTGTTTCAACGGTCGAAATAGCCGCAGAGCATTCAGTTGTCGCCTTACTCTGCATACTAAAAATGGTATTACATATTAATTTATAACACACACTTATAAAAAAGCTTGAATAAACTAACAAAGTTGGGTATGTTACAAGCAATTTTACAAGCGAACATACTCTCAGAGCGTTCTATAAAATTACACCTCCACCAGGTAGCGCCCACATGCTTAGCAGTTGCGATTAAAGCGTTAACAGAAAGCGCAAATTCTACACCCAGAACAAGAACCACATAACTACAATTCGTAGACGATGGCCTCGACTGTAGGCTGCAACTATTTTTATTGGTTTTTAAACACCCTGTGAACAAAGCAACGAGAGTCAAGAGTGTCATACTTGAACTCCTTTCATATCCAAAATTTACATTGCAATTTTATAAATTAACTACGTTAATCAAAGATAAAGTTTTACAATGATGAAGATAAAATATGAGTAATTAAAAACATTATAAAATTGTACTACACTTCTTTATATAAATGAAGTTAGGCTTACAGGGCATCTCCTAGCTAGCAGACTCTGTGCATTGTAACAACCAATGGCAGCCACAGCAGCAACCTGGACTTTGCGTGTTATTGTAATATTTCTCAAAAGATAAGAATGCGACTAGACCGGGCCGCATGCTGGATGCTGGGCAGACAGACTACCACGCCAAGCCATTTCGGCTTTAGCAGTTTCGTTCATAAACAAATAAAACCTGGCAAAATTCTTGTTTTGCGTTTTTTACTATTTTAAGTGACAGTTTAACGAGACACTTGGTTTCTCGCTGATGCATTGGGAACGATTCAATGACAACGGCGTTTTCCGCATATGAGGAAGACAAAAGCAAAAGACTTAGACAACGAACTCGATGGCCATACATCTGTGTTCCCCTTTAAATGACCCACAAAATAATTAAATAGACAGTGGAATCAAAGTACTATACACACATAGAGACAAACAACCAACTATGTATGAGTATGTTTGTATGAATATACATAAGAACAGACAGGCATTCTAGGAATTCGCCCAGACGTAGATGATGATAATGATGATAAGTAACCCTACGGTAACACAACCTGGCACTCACACACACAGACGGTGTACAGTGTCCAATTCGCGCACACTTCTTCATCGGTTCACACCAATACTAATACATCGAAGTAAACGCAGGTCGAAACTCCAAAAAATTAAAAAGAGGCATCGACAACAACAACAACAACAACAGCAACAGCGGTTAAGTAAACGACAACTAACTATAAGAAAAATGACCAGCGATAATTTTAATTTGAAACCAGTTTCTATGCTAAACGAAATACTGCCGCGTTACTGGAGACCGATCCCGAAAACAGCGCTGATCCAAGGCGGCAGCAGAAGAAGTGGCAAACTAAACAAAAAATTACCAATGAGAGACCAAAACTCTGAAAGAGAGCACACGCCGCACGACAGACAAACAGAGAGCGAGAGAGTGAGAGAGAGAGAAAAGTCGAATAGTGAGAAACCGAGAACTGAACTGGAGCTTCGCAAAGCAAAAGAATTTCTTGTTTTTACGAGCAAAGGCCCGAGAATCAGGAGACACTGAGTCACGCCAGGCTGAACGAATCGAATGAAACCGAGTGAACACAACAGCGATGAGAACAGGCATGGGAGCAGCAGCGAGCAATTTATACTGTTGCTGATGATGTTGTGTTGGTGGTGTTGTGTATGAACCGCCGGTGGCTATAGAATCTTGTCAGGCAGGCTTTAACACAAGTGCGGGCTCTATCGACCGATAGCAGGCCGTAACACACACACACACACTTTCTGGCTCATATTCATAGAAAGAGAGAGATAGAGACTGAACAAAAGAGCGTGTGAGAAGGAGAGGAAGCTGTTTCCGAACAAGAAAATGAAAAACGAAACTGCAGCAAGTGAAAAATATGTTGCGGGCGACGGCAATGCAGCGGCTTGGCCATCTATGCCGCTTGCAACAGGTAGAAGACAGCTAGGGGCACGCAGGCGGCGCAACAACAACAAATGAAACTACCATATCGGTAGGTTTATGACGGGAGAGCAAGAGCTAACCGTTCGCTCTCGCACTCTCGCGCTCTCCATCTCTCTCTCTCTTTTTATTTGATTTCTCCTGTTTCTGTTTTTTCTTCTCCATCGCTCGGCATAAACCTGTCAAGCGGCTTTAAGCAGCCTGCCTGCCACACTATGATCATAATTTTGCTGCAAGTTCTGTGCTCAGCTCTCGCTAGTGTCAGTTACGACGCGACCGCAGAGCGAGTGGCTGTTGGAAACCAACGTGTTGCGCGTAAAACCTCAGACAAAAGTGAAGGTACGTCGGATTCGGATTTGAATTCGGGTTGGATTCGGGCTCCGGCTCGGACTCACACTCAGCCTCGCACTGACATTCGGATTCGGATGTGGATGCTCAGATTTCGTTCGATCAATCACACAAAAACCGTTACCCATACCAAGGCATTGAGAGTATGTGTAGATGTAGATCTGTATGTGCGCTACATACTTAGCCTATGTCTCATAATAAAATAGACATCGACATATGTGTGTTCATGAAATGAAAATATATATTATTATATATTGACCAATTGTAAATCTAATTCATCGCAGTTTTTAAATTAAGTGCAGCCACCACAACGTATGGATATATCGCTACCAGTTCGCGCGCGTGTGTGTGTGTGTGAGTTTGTTGGTGTGCCTCCTCTGTCGTTGTATTGCTATAAGTGAAAAATTCCAACAACGTTGCAGCTAAAAAGAGCAGAAATGAAGCAAAACACGTTTTGCTAGAGGAAAATATGCTGCGTCTGTGGCCTCTGACAATGTTGTTGCATTTGTTTTCTTGTGTGTGCGCGTGTCGTATTTATACTGTACCATATACATACGCAGATGTATATACCAGCTCGACCAACGCCAGAACCCCTTAAGAAATGTGAACAAAAATGGTGGGTACTCATAATGGTTTTGACAAGACACACATACCGCATGACTGTAGCCAAATCCACAATTTACTAATTAAATGTTTTTTTAATACAGTAGTTACCATAGAGTTTGGACAGTGAAATCCATTCTCCACGGACTACATTTGTACAGAAACAATTAACCTAGCAAGTGTTTACTTAAGGAATTTAGTTTTTCTCTTCATCTCTTCTCTTTTTTAGCTCTCTTTCTCTAATGGTGGTAAAAGTAAAACATTACAAGTCAATCTAGAAAATGTTGTATATACGTCGAGGTGAGGGAGTGTGTGTGTGTTTGTATATGTATGTATATATGTCGTATATGGTAAACCAGCTTGAGTCAAATAGCTAACTAAGAGATATAAAGCAACAGACAAGTAAACTTCGAAATCCAAACAAGATTAATTGTTGAAATATTAAAAGGCATCGGTAACGTAGGCAGTTTTTGTAATCGTTGGCGTCTTTTCTTGTCGGAAACTTTGAGCGGAGCTGAGTTAACTTGAGTTGGGTTTGAGCTTAAAACGCCCAGTGTTTATAACTTTCACGTAATGGTTTTAATTGTGTTGTTGCAGATGCCATTGGAACTGATAGCTGAGGATAAGCTTTTCCTTTTCATACAATCGGAAAGCGCAATTCGCAAAGCAAATGTACATTTTTTGTAAATGTGGAAAACGGATTTTTACAGCCGGTTAACAGTCGGTTTCAGATGGTTTAATTTTTTGTTTTTGCTCTTTGATTTTATTTAGCGATTTGCAATGCAAACATATATTCAGGTTTCATTCAGATATCGCTTTAAAACAGTTTGGTTACTAACATTCTGTAGTTTTTGAAGTGTACGCTTAAGCACAGCGTAAGGAAAATATCTACAAAGATCAATATTCTCTCGTTACTCAAGCAATCCCCACTTCAGAAAAAATCACGTAAGGTAAAGCAACCCGAAATTAGTATGTATATTCGTCTTCTCTACTTTGTTTGTATAAATATATAGATTTTTACATATGTATATATATTATAAGACAAAACACGAATACATATTTGATAGAAAGACAAAAAAGAAAAAATCCAATGACGGGAAAGAGAACAAGAATGAACAATACCTTATGAACGAGTAGATTTTAAAGATTAATGAACGGTCTCGACATGAAAAGCTTTGGACAACTCTAACAAATCTGGGCTAACAAATTTACGATGAATTCAACCAAACAACCCATCATGTATTTGTATGTGTATGTGAATGTTAACGTGTTTGATTGTCGCATTCGAAGCAGAGCGCAGCCCGCATACCAAACGCTACAGAATACTATTTACGAAAGTTTCCAACTATGGGATACGTGTGTATGTTTATTTTATTCTTTTGCTGTAGTTGCTCCTTTATTCTCTTTTAACTTTAATTTTTTCTTCAATTTTTATTATTATTTTTTACTATTTGGTATGTCTGAAACTAGTTTTAATTTAAATATTCGCCAGGAAAATTAATTAAAGGTTAGGGTATGATTTAGACTTGTACGCATACATACTTATATATCTATGATCGGGTCAGATGAATCTTTTTCAACGTCTTCTCGTGGTGTTTGAATTTTTAAAGACATAAAGTCATTAATTTATTCTAAGACCGACACGCATGGTATTAACGCTCATTTTAGCCTTATAATTTATAATTTACTTATTATTTTATAATTATAATTTATTTGATCTCTAATTTGACTTAACTAAGAAAAACAAATACACACTAAGACAAATAAATCTATTAGTTCAAGTCCCCGTCTCAGAAAATCGAGAAAGGCGTATTTCGATGTATTGCAAATAATTCAATAACAACAAGAGATAAAAGCATCAAATTTGGTAGAAGTTGGATTTTACACTTTTGGGTACCACGCCCAACGCCCCTATAAAAGGAATTTTTTGAATTATAAAAAACACTAGAAAAGCCAGAGGTATCAAATTTGCTAGTATGATTCCTGGTAACATTACACGGAATGCGGATTTTCAACATTTTGATGCAACGGCCATCGTCCCCAGAAATCGATTATGTATATCGATAAATCGAATTATAGGAAATTGGATAGTAGCTGCCAATAATATTGACCAACCCTATAAATTTATATCCGATCGGACAATAAACACAGAAGTCATAGGCGCGAGAACTTTCTTAGTCAGCATGTAGTCGGCATAGCAATAGCATCAATACATTTGTATTTGACTGTGAAAATATGCAATGCGTTGTTGTAAGTTCGCCGAATAAAAGTAATTAATATTATTTTTTTACAGCCCAAGGTAAATGGTTTCTTACTGTCGAGTACACTCGACTGTAGCTTTCTTCACTGAAACACAGTGCTAAAACAGATTGAATATTATTTAGCATTTTCAATGAAATTAAAGTTTAGTACCATATATTCTCACTTTAAATACTTACATGGAATACTTATGATATATTTCTGTTCTTTTCAGGTGATTCAATAATCATGTGTCTTAAGATACAAATAAATAACCAACCAGTACAAAAACTAATACAAAAACAGTTTAAAAAGTAAGCACAAAAGTGAATAAACCAAGCCAGCGAATTCTTGTAAAGCCTTTCAGGTGCCTTGAGAAGATGCACTCGCTTCTCTCTATACAAGGACAACGGGGGATATTTTTGCACCTTATTGTGCTTCTAGCTGCATTTGTGTTGTGCCTCTCGTTAGATCAATTGCCATCTCCTCGTGGGCGCAGCTATGCCACCACCTACGAGCAATATGCTGCTTTTCCCAGACGACGTAGCTCTTCTCCGACGGGTGAAATGCAGTCGCGAGCCGTCGACACGAGCGCCGATTTCGAAGTCTTCGAAGGTCAGCCCCGGGGCACACTCGTTGGTTTTATACCAACGAAGCCCAAGTTCACTTACCGTTTCAATGAGCCTCCGCGTGAGTTTACCTTAGACCAAGTGACAGGCGAAATCAAGACTAACGCTGTGCTTGATCGTGAGGGCATGCGAGGCCAATATGACCTGGTGGTTCTCTCATCGCAGCCAACGTATCCCATAGAAGTGCGCATAAAAGTGCTGGACATTAATGACAATAGTCCGGAGTTTCCAGAGTCAAGCATTGCGGTTTCCTTCTCTGAGAGTGCAGTGGCAGGAACACGTCTGCTGCTAGACGCGGCTACAGATGCAGATATCGGAGAGAATGGAGTTACTGATCAATACGAGATTGTGGATGGAAATGTGGATAATAAATTTCGCTTAGTAACCACTACAAATCCAAGTGGCGACACTTCCTACTTACACCTGGAAACCACTGGCAATTTGGATCGTGAATCTCGCGGCAGTTATCAACTTAATATATCCGCTAGCGATGGGGGATCTCCACCACGACAGGGGTTCCTTCAAGTCAATGTTACAATTCTGGACGTAAATGACAACCCTCCGATATTTGATCACAGCGACTATAGCGTAATTCTTAATGAGACCGTCACTCCTGGTACACCTGTACTGCAGGTAATGGCCTCTGATAACGACTTGGGTGATAACAGCAAGCTTACCTACTACCTGTCCGAAACTGAGCACCAATTCACAGTCGACCCCGAGACGGGAGTTATTTCCACAACGGAACGTTTGAATTGCCCTCAACAAACAAATGTGCTAATGAGAGAGCCTCCTGGAAAGGTTCTTAAACAGAAGAGCTGTGTGTTTACAGTATTCGCTCGCGATCATGGCTCCCCACGTCAGGATGGACGCACCTATGTCACTGTGAACTTGTTGGATACCAACGACCACGATCCCATTATACGCTTTCAGTACTTTCCGCCCACAGGGAGCGTGGCCACCGTCGATGAAAATGCAAGCAATGGAACCGTAGTGGCTGCCGTATCAGTAATTGATTCAGATGATGGACTGAACGGACAGACAGACACTCGCATTGTATCAGGCAACGAGCTTCAACATTTTCGTCTGGAGAAGACTCCATTCTTTCATATTGTCCGCGTTAATAACGTCCTCGATCGCGAGGAGATTAGCAAATACAACCTGACTGTTGTAGCTACAGATAGAGGAACACCTGAGCGGACAGCAATATCATACCTTATTATAGATGTAAATGATGTCAACGATCATGAGCCTGTGTTCGAAAAGTCCGAATACACAGCTGTACTCAGCGAGCTTGCACCCATTGGCACATTTGTTGCATCGATCGCCGCGACGGATGAGGATACAGGAGTCAATGCACAAATTTATTATGAAATCCTTTCGGGAAATGAATTTAAGTGGTTTAATATAGACACTGTTACCGGACTAATTGTGACGGATGGTCCATTAGATCGCGAAGTACAAGGAAGTGTAGAACTGAGCATTTCCGCACGGGACGGAGGTCCTAATCCCAAATTCGCATATACTCAGCTGAAAATTACCATACTCGATGAAAACGATGAGGCGCCACACTTTAGCCAGCAGGAGCTCAACGTAATCCTAAGAGAAGATGTACCCGCACAGACGTTGGTCGCCTTGTTATCTGCCACGGACAATGACCAGGGCACGAATGGCTCGGTTACATACTCTTTAGCGCCCAGTGTAGAGCGACTGTATCCACAACAATTTGCGATAGACTCCATAACGGGCCAATTAATGACGCGCCAAACTCTCGATCGTGAGACAATGGCGAATTATGAAATTTTTGTGATCGCACGCGATCAAGGTGCACCAGCGCCACAATCAGCCACGGCCACTGTTCACCTCAGCATCGCTGATATCAACGATAATAGCCCTGAGTTCTATCCCAAGCACTACATCCACACGTTGAAAGACTCTGAAACTGAGGAGCGAAGTGGGGTACGGATGCTATTGAATGTTACAGCGACTGATCGCGACGAGGGCGATAATGCCTTAATAACATACAACCTAGAGTCTGGTGGCGAGAACATTTTTAGCGTTGACCCGCGTTTTGGCACTGTCACACTCATGCTGCAAGAGCGCCTAAAAAAAGCATATTACAAGCTGCTTATATCTGCCCAAGACCAGGGCGGCCGGAAGAGCGCCCATGAGGCGGTTGTGGAAATCGTATTAGATTCAAAGACTGATATACTAGATTTCGGAGCTCAAATAGCGTATGATTTTCAACTTGTAGAAGATTCCGACTTGAAGGAGGCTAAAGTAGGCAGGGAGTTGGGTCGAGTAAAAGTGAAACGGTTGCCAGCCTACGCCAATGCAGTAATTGAATATGTGATCATCTATGGGGACCGAGCCGGAAATTTTGCCATCGATCCACGCAGTGGCCGCATCACCACGATACGTCCTATTGATCGAGAGGTGCAATCGCAATACCAGCTCACTGTTCTGGCACGAAGCGTTGATGAATCTGGTTCCAGATCTGCCTTTACATATGGAAAGTGCAATGTTCACATTACGATTCTAGATTTAAATGATAATACACCTACCTTTTTGCAAGACCGGGACACGGAGGTCTCTGTTTGGCTGCCGGAGAACACAGCCGTGGGTCAGGAGATTTACTTGTCACGAGCTCGGGACAGAGACGCCGGTGTCAACAGTCGCATCAGTTACAATTTCACCAACAATCCGGCTCAGCAATTTCGCATAAATTCCGCAACAGGTGTCCTCTACTTGCAGAAGCCAGTACATGCCGAGCCTGGAACAGTTTTGTATGTAGAGATTATGGCAACGGATGGGGGAATTCCAGCATTGAGCAGCCGTCTCAGTCTTCCCGTGCACATTGTGGATGTAAACGATCACACTCCTGTGTTTGATCATACGTCATACGAAACTTCACTTCTAGAGACGACTAAGGTAAATACGCGTTTTTTCGCGTTGGCCGCTTCAGACAATGATCTGGGAGACAATGGACGCATATCCTACGAGATCATAGAAGGCAATTCTGACCGTATGTTTGGGGTCTTCCCTGATGGCTACCTGTTTGTCCGTGCACCTCTAGACCGCGAGGATCGCGATTATTATGCTCTGACAGTCTCATGCAGTGACTCTGGCAAACCTTCTCGGACATCTGTGGTGCCAGTGGTCATTCATGTAATTGATGAAAATGATAATGCTCCGCAGTTTACGAATAGTACTTTCACTTTCAACATTCCGGAAAATTCACCAGCAGATACATTTGTGGGAAAGTTGACTGCAGTGGATCGCGATATTGGAAGGAATGCAGAGCTAAGTTTCAGTATTCTTAATCTCTCCCAGGACTTTAAGATAGATAAACACAATGGCTTTATAAAAACCCTACGCCCGTTTGATCGTGAAGCACTTGTAGGCAATTCTCGTAGCACTGAGATAGGCAGCAATGAGAAGAGGAATATCAGCACTGATGGCTCCAACTATCTACTGTTAGAGGCGGTCGTATCGGACAATGGAAATCCGCCACTACATGACAAAGTCAAGGTTCGAGTCATTGTCACAGATGTCAACGATAATGCCCCAGAGTTCTTGCGAGCACCATACCAGGTGGCCATTTCTGAGGAAACACCGGAGGGTACGCATATTATGCACGTATTTACTCAAGATGCGGATGAAGGGTTGAATGGAGATGTATATTATAGTATATCTTCTGGAAACGAAGGAAATCATTTTAGCTTAGATAGCGCGACAGGGCAGCTAACATTGGCTCGCAAAATTGACCGCGAATCGCAAGAGGTTCATCATCTTACAGTAATCGCCCGGGATGCGGCACTTAAGCAGCCTCTCAGCTCCAGCGCTAATATCACTATCTTAGTTTTAGACGACAATGACAATGCCCCAGAGTTTACACAGTCGAGCAGTGAGATTTCCGTGCAAGAGACAAGTCCTGTGGGAACGGAGTTAATGAGGTTTAGAGCAAGCGATGCCGACCAAGGTGTGAATAGCCAAGTGGTATTTAGCATTACAGCTGGCAATCGCAGAGACACTTTTCACATTGACAGTATCACTGGCAGCCTCTTTCTACATAAGCCACTAGACTACGAGGATATCACCAACTATATGTTGAACATAACGGCATCAGACTGCGGCACTCCCCCTCTTTCCACTACAGTACTTTATAATGTAATTGTTGTGGACGATAACGACAATCCTCCGATTTTTCCAAGCACGGCAATTGTACGACAGATCAAAGAAGGCATACCAATTAAGACACCCATTGTCACAGTAACTGCAGATGATCCAGACTCTGGGTTAAATGGCAAGGTCACCTACGTCATCAGTAGACAGGAACCGGAAATTTCAGGTGGACGACACTTTGGCATTAATACACAGACAGGTGTCATTCATACATTGCGTGAGATCGACCGAGAGTCTATAGACAATTTTCGACTGACTGTTGTAGCCACGGATCAGGCAATGCCCTCTGAGCTTCGTTTATCCACTGATAAATTAGTTACAGTCATTGTGGAGGATATTAACGACAACGCGCCTGTCTTTGTCTCGATGAATGCGGCCATTTTGCCATTATTGGAAAACGGCTCGATTCCGCTAGATAGGATTGATGGTCAGGTGATGCAAGTGTTAGCGCGTGACGCAGACTCCTCGAGCAATGGACTAGTCACGTACGAAATAGTCGGAGGCCAGCATGAACTTTTCCAATTGCAACGCAACACCGGAATATTGACGCTTGGCCAGGCCTTTCAGAATAAGAATAGGAATATGCTTGATGTACGCTACCAACTGACGCTGAAAGCAACAGACGAAGCAAGCGGCGAGCGGAAAAGCACTGAGACGTACATAACCATTATTACACCGGGATCACCTGAGAGTCATGGCGATGTACCTGTTTTTGAGAAACATAACACACTCTTCGGGTCGGTATATGAAAACGAGCCAATTGGCACAAGTATCCTTACGGTAAACGCACAGCTCGCGGGCGCTGAAATTGAGTATTTTGTGACAAATGTCACAGCGTTCACCACATTGTCTACGGTGCAGGTCGATCGGCTATTTGACATTGATGCAAAATTAGGGATACTATCGACAGCCGTGGAATTAGACCGAGAAGCTGGACCCCCAACTTACGAGATAGTCGTCCATGCTATCGCACTGACTGGGAGGCCACGAACTGCGTACACAAGGGTAAGTCGAACACACAACTCGCACGTCGTGCATCGACTCTGTGAGATATTTTATGGAGCGACAACTTACTTACTTCTTTCCGTCTTGCTTCCCGTATTTTAAGGGCTTATCAGTTTGAGTTGAGACCGCACTAATGCGCTTTTAATGTCTTCTGCAGATATGAAATGTTGATTAAATGAAGCAGTGAATCAGGCCAGGAGCTTAAATGCAGATCAACGTGCAAGTCGAATGCTTCACCATGCTTTATACCCAATGATTTCCATAATAGTATTGCAGCCTTTACTTGAATGTGTCTGTTCGCATACATTCACAGCGAAACTGCATAAATAGGCCGCAGGGATAACATTATAATATATAAGTTGTTCCATTGGCAGTTGCCTTTAATTATAGCCAATACTCTATCTACCACTTTACAAGTTTTTCCATCCTACACGCGAGTTGCCCTGAATTCGACTACTCAGTCTCCGCAGAGCGTGCTGCAGTCTTCTGCTCCCAACAACCAGTCGCCCGTCTGTTGCCATACAACTACAAAACCTTCGACCTGTTTCCAGACATCGAATAAAAAAATAAAATAACTGACAACAGTAAAAATCTCTGGGCTTACTTCGGCCCTTATGCCCCTTCCTGTTGGCAGGTAACCATTGGTGTTGCCCGCTTTCCCCCATCCCCTCGCACGATTCCCTGTGTGCGTAGGTATGCCAGCAATGCACGCATGCAAATGTGTATACGCGTAGTGCCAAGTTCCAGTTCTGCTTCCACACAGCTTCCTGCTCGAAGTATATGTGCATGTGCATTTGTGTTCATATGAGTCTGCAGCGACTGCAGCTTGCGTGTTAAAAGTATTTCAATCAATTTTATTGTTTCTTTGATTTAAAACGATTGCCATGTTTTCTTTTTGGGACGAGCGTTAATTTAAAATATGTATTAATGGCATGCCGAATGTAGCCTACACGGATTTGCAAGAATTTAGCAAGATTCTTTGAATGGAAGCATTCACCTACGTCACAAAATTACCACATCTAGCAATTTTTGCAGAATTCATACTGAGGTTTTACGAAAATTAAGTAAGTCTTAGAACTATCATGCATATATATATTAAAGATTGGCATTGCTGCTATAGAAGTAATATAATCAGTTGTTCTAGTGCTTTAAAGTTACCTTCTTTAGATTTCTAGATTTATCGATACATGCTACACATAGAAAGTTGTCTTGTAAATAGAACATAAAAATATTTCACTGTAGCTAATTGTGTTCCTAATATTGCCCCCATTATAAGGTTAAAGTAGCTGTACTGGATAAAAATGACAGTCCGCCGAAGATTCTCGATACACCCTTAATGTACACTGTAAGCGAGGATATGGAAATCGGGCACATCATAGCTATAGTTCGAGCTTCTGACCCCGATCCCGATACAATGGGAAGCATGATGTTCACTTTAATTGATGGACATGATTCCAAATTTTTGTTGGAACCGTCAACAGGAAAACTTCAGTTAAATGATTCTTTGGACCGAGAAATGAAGAGCAAATACGACATTCGTATTCGTGTGAGTGATGGAGTTCAGTATACAGAATCGAATGTTATAATTCTGGTGAGAGAATTGAATTCACTTGATGCATTTATCGACAACTAATACTTTTATTCATTTTCCAGGTGGAGGACACGAATGATAATCCGCCAATTTTTGAAGAATCTGTTTATTCCTTTGATATACTAGAGAATGCACCACGTGGCTATCAAGTGGGCGAACTTGTGGCCAAGGATGCAGATTTGGGTCAGAACGCGCAAGTGTCATATACAGTCGTTTCGAATTGGGCAAATGATGTGTTTAGCCTCAACCCTCAAACAGGTGCACTTACTCTAACGGCGAAATTAGATTACGAGGAGGTTTGTACAATTAAAACGGTTCAGCATGGAGTTTAGTTTTGAATTTTAATTAATGGATAAAAATTTCGATTTTGCAGATACAGCATTATATATTATATGTACAAGCTCAGGACAATGGACAGCCCAGCTTATCAACCACTATCACGGTATATTGTAATGTCATTGATCTTAATGATAATACACCATTGTTCGACCCAATGAGTTATTCCAGCGAAGTATTCGAAAATGTGCCAATAGCCACAGACGTAGTTACTGTATCAGCGAAAGATATTGATTCAGGTATGCCCCATTAAATTTTGAAATTCAGTGCTATAACACTTAATGAACTTACTATCGTTAACCAGGTAATAATGGTCTGATTGAGTTCAGTATAACAGGTGGCGATGTGGATAATGATTTTGAGATCGACAGCAACGGTACCATATCCACCCGTCGTCATCTTGATCGTGAGCTTCGCAGCTTTTACACACTGACGGTCACTGCTCGAGACTGTGCCGATGAATTTGGCTATTACACTGAGTACAAAGAGACGCATATGAAAGTGAAGAACCGTTCAGCCCGTCATTATTACAGAACACATCAGCAAAATCAGTTTTTATCTCAGCACAAACAAGAACGACTGTCATCGACTGTGCAGGTAAGTCTAAATAATAATAATAAGTGGGATTGAACTTTAAAAAAATACTTCCTCGTTTCACTGGAATTCAAACTTGATTATAATATATCAACTTCTTATATACTTGAAAAATAACACGAAAATTGTCGAGAAAATAATTTTTTCTTTTTTTTTTCTTACTTTCTTTTATTTGCCACACAGGTTACAATTGTCATTAAAGACGTCAACGATGAGGCGCCTGTATTTGTTTCTGCAAACGAAACGTCAGTCCTAGAGAATGTAGCCATCAACACGGTTGTCTTTACGTTGAAAGCTACAGATAATGATGAAGGACGAAATGGATACATTGATTATTATCTTGACGATTTTCACGATGATAATGGATTTGATAAGTCTCCACCGTTTACCTTAAATCCCAACGATGGTATCTTGAGAGTTGCCGAACCATTAGATCGAGAATTGCGATCGAGCTATGTATTGAATATAACAGCTCGGGATCGAGGAGAAATTCCACTGGTCACGCAAACGCAGTTAATTGTAAGAATACTGGACGAGAATGATAACGTTCCAGTATTCGATCCGAAGCAGTATTCAGCATCCGTTGCAGAAAACGCAAGTATAGGTGCAATGGTGTTGCAAGTTTCCGCCACAGATATGGATGAAGGCGATAATGGAAGAGTGAGATACTCCATTGTGTCGGGTGATAATAACCGAGATTTTAGTATTAGTGAAGATACAGGCGTAGTGCGAGTCGCGAAGAACCTGAACTATGAACGTAAGTTCCGCTATATGCTGACTGTACGTGCGGAGGATTGTGCTGCAGAAGAAAGCGCAAGTGATACGGCTGATTTGATAATCAACATTATTGATATCAACGATAATCGTCCCACCTTCCTTGACTCTCCCTACATAGCTCGTGTTATGGAGAACACCTTGCCCCCCAATGATGGTTATCTTCTAACTGTGAAAGCATATGACGCCGATACACCACCACTGAATTCGCAAGTAAGATACTTTCTAAAAGAAGGTAATGCAGAACTGTTTCGAATCAATGCCTCAACTGGCGAGATAGTACTACTAAAGGCACTTGACCGTGAGCTTCAAAGTGAATATATATTGACCCTAGTTGCTATGGATACTGGTTCGCCCCCACTCTCTAATACTGGAATCGTTTACGTTCAAGTACAGGATATTAATGACAACGGCCCCGTCTTCGGATTGCAATATTATCAGGCAATAATAAATGAAAATCTACCTGTTGGATCTTTAGTGCTTCAGGCCACAGCCACAGATAAGGATATTGGGTTGAATGCCAAGATCCGATTTAATTTATTAGGGGAGCATATGTCGCATTTCCATATTGACACAGACACAGGTAAAATTACGACATCTGTCGTTCTGGATCGAGAAAGTATAAGTATATATCAGTTAACACTTATGGCTCAGGACAGTTCAATTATAGAGCCTCGTGCGACTTCTGTGAATCTAACAATAATTGTAGGGGACACAAACGACAATGTGCCAAAATTCGAAAGTAGTATCTTTAATGTTGTTGTTCCTGATAAGATTCAAACCGGAGAGTTTGTTTTCGGTGCAAGAGCTATGGATATGGATGAGGGTATGAATGCGATTGTTCATTATAGTATTAGTGGCAAGGATCAAGACTTTTTCGAAATTAACCAAGAGTCTGGCGTCATAAGCGCAAAGCTGAATTTGCTACAAAAGAACAAACCTAATGCGGATATTATATATAATATTGAAATTAAAGCGACTGATCTTGGAGATACACCACTAAGCTCAGTAACAGAGCTGACAGTACAGCTTCGTCCGGCTGAGCTATTTCCGGCTTTCTCTTATATGCCCGTAACTCAATTCATCTTGCCAGAAGATGTTCAAATTGGAAAAATTATTGTCAAACTGGTAGCATCATCGCCAAAAAAGGGTTCTATAGCTAACATTCGATATAAAATAGCTGGAGGCTATAGAGCTAGTGCTGCTGTGATTAATCCAAACAGCGGAGTACTAAGTGTTGGACCAGAAGGATTGGACTATGAATTGACTCCTCAATATAAGCTTTGGGTAGAAGCTGCTGACTCAGATAGACCAAGCCTACGTACTGTGACTGTTCTTACTATTAATGTCACCGACGCCAATGACAATCCTCCAGTTATGGAAAAACTCATATATAACTCGGAAATTATGGAGGAAGAATCTCCACCACAACTTATTATGACTGTAAAGGCTTTAGATAAGGATTCCGGTGACAACGGTGAAGTCAGTTACAGTCTAAAAAATGATTATGACGGAACGTTTGAAATATCCGACACTGGCGAAATTTTTACAACCATGCGCTTAGATAGGGAAGAAATAAGTGATTATGCAATTGTTGTGGAGGCTGTCGATCAAGGTGTACCGCAGTTAACGGGAACGGCTACTGTACTACTTCATTTATTGGATAAGAACGATAATCCTCCAAAATTTACACGCCTATATTCGCTTAATGTAACTGAAAATACGGAGATTGGTACTTTGGTAATATGTGTGACCTCATCGGACTTGGATTTGGGGGATAATGCGCATGCCACATATACGTTCAGTGAAAATCCAGGTAACAAATTTAAAATCGACTCAGAAAGCGGCAATATAACAGTTGCGGGACAAATTGATCGTGAGCAGCAGGATGAATATATTCTGAAAGTTGTGGCATCCGATGGAGCTTGGCGAGCAGAAACTCCTATTACGATTACCATACAAGATCAAAACGACAATGCGCCAGAATTTGAACACAGTTACTATAGCTTTAACTTCCCAGAGCTTCAAGGTGTGGGAGCGTTTGTTGGTCAGATTATAGCAACGGATCGTGACAAGCAGGGCCCCAATTCGGTCATTTCGTACTCGCTACAGTCACCTTCTCCCATATTTAGCGTAGATCCAGCAACCGGAGAAATCTTCAGCAAAACAAAGATTCAGTACAAGCGCTCGCAATTCATAAATTCGCCGGAGAACACATTCGCCCTAACGATTCTTGCCACCGATAATGGAAAACCCCCACTCTACTCCGAGTGCTTGGTTAACATCAACATCGTGGATGCAAATAACAATCCACCGAAATTTGAACGCAATGAATACCTTTCCCCACTGCCAGAACATGCGCATCCTGGCCAACATGTGGTCAGAGTTCATGCGACGGATGATAACGACGTGGGTGTGAATGCGGAGATTGACTACACGCTGACCAGCAGTATTGTAAGTGCCTACTTCACCATCAATAAACACGATGGTTGGATATCGTTGGTTAAGCCAATTGACGTTCCCGCAAATTCAAGGTTTGAGCTTAACGTCAAAGCAACGGATCGGGGCGTTCCACCACAGTCAGATCAGACTCGCGTTGTAGTCGTTGTAACTGATGAAAACCGCAACTCACCCGTCTTCAGTGCCCTTAGCTATCAGGTTATTGTTCCAGAAAGCGAGCCGATAGGTTCAACAATCCTTACAGTCTCTGCCACAGATAAGGATAAGGGACCCAATGGTATGCTGCGATATACCATTTCCGGTGGCAACGAGCGTGGTGACTTTAGTGTTAATGATCAAACAGGAGCTATAATGATAATGCAAGCCTTGGACTACGATGTTTTACAAGGATACCACTTGAACATTACCGCCAATGATTTAGGATACAAGCCTCTGTACGCCGTTTGTATGGTTACGATTATTCTTACTGATGTCAACGATAATCCACCCATATTCAATCAGTCAGATTACCACGGATATATTGCTGAAAATAAGCCAGTAGGGTCTCTGGTCTTCCAGGCATATGCCACAGATAAAGATTCCCCCAAAAATGCTATTATACAGTACTCATTCATAGCAACTGGTGCGGATCACCATCTCTTCAGTATAAATGCGAGCAATGGAACAATCCTGTCTTCCGCCAGCTTTGATTATGAGGAGCGCCGTTCCTACACGCTACATATCAGAGCCAAGAATCCAGATTCAATCATGGAGAGTAACGCCATCCTCTATGTGCACATATTGGGTATCAATGAGTATTATCCACAGTTCGTACAAACTACATTCCACTTTGATGTCTCAGAGACTTCGGCTGTAGGCACGGCAGTTGGCTCAGTGCAGGCCACTGATAAAGACAGTGGTGAAGATGGGCGGGTTTATTATTTACTGGTTGGATCAAGTAATGACAAGGGATTTGGTATCAATATCCACACAGGATTAATACATATCAGCCGTAGTTTAGATCGCGAGACCCAGAACCGTGCAATTCTTACGGTGATAGCCAAAAACTATGGAAGCATTCGAGGCAATGATACGGACGAAGCACAAGTAATAATTTCCATTCAAGATGGTAACGATCCACCAGAATTTTTACAGCGTTATTACACATCAAGCGTTTTGGAGTCTGCACCGGTTGGTACTGTAGTAACATCAGTAAAAGCTGTGGACAAGGATGTACGCCTACAAAATAATCAGTTTAGCTATTCTATAATCAATGGAAATTTGAAGCAAAGCTTTAAGATAGACCCGGAGAGCGGCGAGATAACCACAGCTGCGCGGTTAGATCGAGAGGATATTTCACGATACAACCTTATTATAGGTGCAATTGATACGGGTCTACCCCCGCAAACAGGAACTACTTCTGTACAAATTGACTTAAACGATATCAATGACAATGGCCCCACATTTACCAATGAAGGCCTACTGGGATATATTTTAGAAAATCAGCCTCCTGGCACCAGTATAATGACACTGGCAGCAACTGATCCAGACCTACCTGAAAATGGAGGTCCATTTAATTACAAAGTCGTAGGCGGCAAGCACAAGGCCTGGCTTAATGTTGACAAATATACAGGCCTGGTAAAATCGACTAGCAGCTATGATAGAGAAGTAACTCCTGTGTTAGAAGCGATCATTGAGGTGGAAGACAGCGGGACTCCCAAGCAGCAGAGTCAGCACAAACTAGTAATTGAGGTACTTGATGAAAATGACAATCCATCATCACCACGTACAGTCCATGTTGCTGTCAGCCTATTTGATAATTTTTTGCCTGCAAATATAAAACTTGCAGACGTGCATCCCAACGATATTGATATGATTGGAGAATACCGCTGTCGCCTACAAGGAAGTGACCAGCTAGCCATAAAGAGCGGCTGTGACTTGTACACAACTTCAATAACTACGCCCATGTCATATGTTTATAATGTAATCGGAAACGACGGCAAGCATGGAGATGTGAGTTCTAAAGTAACTGTAGACTTCAAAATCTACAGCAAATCCGCAATCTCCAATACTGTACCAATACTTATACGGAACATGACAGCGGTGCAGTTTCTAACTCGTCACTACGCTTCAACCTTAGAGATACTAAAATCACTCTTTACATCCGGTGATGAAATTTCAATCTACAGCCTTATAAATGTGGACTCTAACCACTCAAGCACTTCGGATGTAGAAGCTCTTCTGGTCGTGCGAACACTTAAAATGAGCTATCAGCAGCCGCCGCGTGTGATCGAACGCTTAAGAGAGAAACTATCTGCTCTCACTGAGTTGCTGCACACAGAAGTGGTTATCGGCTATGAACCATGCAGTGCTCATGGGGTTTGTATCAATGGTGGGGTATGCAGCGCGTCTATTCGCCTCTCGGATGCTAGTGAGTTCAATATTGTAGACAGTCCAACGCTGGTACTCAGTGGTCCACACATTATCCACGATTACACCTGTCAGTGTGCCAAGGGCTATGCGGGAGAACAGTGTGCCAGACGGCAGGATCCATGTATACCTAGTCCTTGCCAGGGGCAAGCTCTGTGTCGTCGCATGGGTAACGACTTCCAATGCGAGTGTCCGGCAAACAGAGAAGGCAAGCGGTGTCAAAAGGAGCGAAGTGACGTATGCTATGGAAAGCCTTGTCGTAATGGTGGCAGTTGTCAGCGTAGTCCAGACGGTGGTTCCTATTTTTGCTTTTGCCGACCAGGGTACAGAGGCAGTCAGTGTGAAACTATTGCTGACTCATGTCGTCCGAATCCCTGCCTACACGGCGGCTCATGCAGCAGCCTAAAGGCGACTTACAAATGCAGTTGCCCATCGGGTCGCTATGGACGTCATTGCGAACGCTTCAGCTATGGATTCAGTCCGCTTTCTTTCATGAGCTTTTCGTCTTTGGACCCGACTTCGAACGATATATCAATAGTATTTGCCACGATCAAGCCGACAGCTCTATTGGTCTACAACTACGGCTTGCAGAATGCCGGACGTTCCGATTTTCTGGCCATTGAGCTCGTTCAAGGCCAGGCGTACTTCTCATCTGGAGGCTCACGTACTGCAGTAAGCACTGTTATGGCTGGAGTCAATCTATCCGACGGCAGTTGGCACAAAATAACTGCCACTCAAAATGGTCGCGTAATGTCACTAAGTGTTGCAAGCTGCACGGACTCTGGAGATGTATGTGCCGAATGCACACCCGGCGACGCTAGTTGCTATGCCGACGTTGTGGGTCCCGTAGGGTAAGTACTGAGTAAAAAGAAAGTTCGAAATAAAATCCTTAATCATTTTGAATTGCAGAGCACTTAATTTCAACAAACAACCTTTACTCATTGGAGGTATAGAATCCGCAGAACCACTACTGGAGCGTCCAGGCCAAATACACAGTGATGATTTTGTTGGATGTATTCATAGTGTTTCGATAAATGGAAGAGGACTTAACCTCAGTTCGCCGGTGCATCAGAAAGGAATCGTTCCGGGCTGCAATAGGCAGTCCTGCCAGCCAACCCTGGCAGCAGAGCGATGCGGTGTATATGCCAGCCAGTGCATAGATCGCTGGTCAACTTCCCTTTGCCAGTGCGGAGGTCAACTGCAGTCACCCGACTGCGATAAGTCTCTTGAGCCTGTCACGCTAAGTAGCGGGGGTTATATCGAGTTCAAAATCTCTGAGCAGTATCGTCGTATGCAGCTTCTCGGTAGTCTTTACGATGGGAAAGATGCTTGGTCTTTTGCACGTATAAGACGTCATACTACATACAATATAAGCACCGACTATGAGCCATCCAAGCTCATGAGCATTTTGTTCCGGACATATAAGTCCAACGGACTGATTCTATACGCTGCCACCAATGAGATGTACACTTCTCTCTCATTGATAGATGGCAAGCTTGTCTACTATTCAAAGCAGCATCTTTCAATCAATATGACGATTCCCAAAACCGAAGGATTACACGATGGTAAATGGCATAATATTAGTCTTCATAGTCAGAGCCGCATTTTGCACGTTTTGATTGATGGCCACCAGGTGGGTGATGAGTTAGATATGGCGGGAGTCCACGACTTCCTAGATCCCTATCTCACAACGCTGACCCTTGGCGGTCCTTCCAATATAGGGTTAAATATGGAACCTTTTGTCGGTTGTATCGCCAACTTTACCATCAACAACGAACTGCAACCTTTGAACGGATCAGGGAGCATATTCCATAAGGTACAACTACAAGGAACAGTGGAAGCTGGTTGCGATGGTGCGGATATCGGGGTTGACGCCGCGCAAGTTGCTGATCCCCTAAGTATTGGTATAACCTTGGTTATTGTATTCTTCGTTATCCTAGTGGTTGCAATTTTTGGCTCGTATATTATCTATCGATTTCGTGGAAAGCAGGAGAAGATTGGGAGCCTCAGCTGCGGAGTGCCCGGATTCAAAATAAAGCACCCGCCGGCGGCTGTCTCACAGAATCAGACGGCAGATCATATTCTCGCACGCAATATACACTCCAACGAGACACCGGCACCACTTGTAGGCAGTGCGGATCACATGCGTTCACCTGGTCACCACTTGGCAGGTCCGGAACTTATTACAAAGAAGTTTAAGGAGCGAAGTGAGCTGCCACCAACAACCGATCATCCACAGTCTCAGCAGCGTCCTCAGAGGCCGGATATAATCGAACGTGAAGTGGTAGGCAAAAGTACACCAAATCGTGAGGAACACCGTCTGCCTATACCACCACCCAATCCTCTGCATCCGCTTGATCATGGTAGCTCTGTAGATCTAGGCTCCGAATATCCAGAACATTACGATTTGGAAAATGCTAGTTCAATTGCGCCTTCTGACATTGATATCGTTTACCATTATAAAGGATACCGAGAAGCTGGTGGCATGCGAAAATACAAGGCAACTACGCCCCCGGTTGCCGCCTATACACATCACAAGCATCAAAGTACAGCGGCTCAACAGCAGCATCGTCATTCACCACGGCATGCAGTCAACGGCCCCTTCGTTCCCCGCGTCCCCAACCAAAATAGTCAACCCCCGGCCACAGCAAATGCATCACGTACTCATCAGACTACCCCGCTGGCCCGACTTTCGCCCAGCTCTGAGTTAAGCTCTCAACAGCCGCGAATCCTCACCCTGCATGATATCTCTGGCAAACCGTTGCAGAGTGCCCTTCTGGCCACCACCTCTAGCTCGGGAGGTGTGGGGAAGGATGCGCTCCACAGCAACAGCGAACGCAGCCTTAATAGTCCCGTAATGTCGCAAATGTCTGGTCAGAGCTCAAGTGCTAGTCGACAGGTCGTCAAGTCAGTTGTTCCACCCCAGGCACCGCCACAAACTTCAATGGGACTGACGGCCGAGGAGATTGAGAGGCTCAATACCAGGCCAAGAACATGTAGTCTAGTGTCTACATTGGACTTATCATCGAGCAGCGAGGCGCCCACTCCCAGAGTCTCAGGAGGCGGCCTTCACTTATCTCTGGGCGGCGATGTTGATGCGCACAGCTCAACTTCAACAGATGAGAGTGGCAACGATAGCTTCACCTGTTCGGAAATTGAATACGACAACAACAGCTTGAGTGGCGATGGAAAGTACTCTACAAGCAAAAGTATGCTCGATAGCCGCAGCCCTGTGGCACGTGCACTGAGTGGGGATCCCAACAGGAATCAAAATGTTGTTAAGACTCCACCCATTCCACCTCATGCCTATGAGGGCTTCGAATCATCTTTTCGCGGATCGCTTAGCACACTTGTCGCAAGTGACGACGATCTCGCCAATCATTTGAGTGGTATTTACCGCAAAGCTAATGGTACTGCCTCGCCATCTGCCACCACCCTGGGCTGGGAATACTTGCTCAATTGGGGACCTAGTTACGAGAATCTAATGGGTGTGTTTAAGGACATTGCAGAGCTGCCCGATACAACAGACCCACAACAGCAGCAACAGCAACAGGCCTCTCAGTCCGTCTCAACTCTGCGCATACCCAATGTACAAAAAGCACCAGAGGAGTACGTCTGAATACGCCGAAGTATGTATATTTTGTGTAAATTCTAAGCTGTAAAACAATGCCCCTCTTCTAGTTTTAAGCATCGCCATTTCATATTGTAATGTACAACGAAAACGTAGCTTAGTTTTAATAACCATTGCATTGATATTTTTTAGAAGACAACACCTTGTATCAAGGTTATAGACATCCTAAGTGCATTTCCGCTTACACGTAGATAACATCACGGGGAAAATGTACTGACTGAACTTATAAGAGCAAGCTACGCACATATGCATGCTTGTTAATCAGTGTAATATGACTTTAGTAACATTCCGGATGTTTTCATAGGCTACAATCACCACAAATATATTACTTCCGTATGTATATGTGCTATATTATAATAGTTCAAGTTACGCTATTTATTGCCATTTAAGTACATCGAAGCTCTCACCAGCTTCTTCACTAAACTTCTAGTTAGTTAGTTTTTATATAGTCATGTTAATGTAGATGCAGCTAACATTTCTATAATATTAATTATTCAATAAAATCAAATTAAAACATTCTGTAAACGTAAGCAAATAATTTAACTATTTTGCATTGTTTTCGAAGTGTTTCATTTTCAAATGTTGGCACATGTGAAATAACTGTTGCTTTAAAGGGTTCCGATACCTAATTTTAGCTATTGTTCGGATTGAGAGCGTTAGTTTCATACTCTGTTTGTTTGTTTATACGCTCATATGCATGGTATTTCTGCTAGAAGGCAAGCTCTCGATTAGAGATTCCCAACTTCTATAAGGAGAAATCAGACATGCGCAGTGCACTGCCACAAACACTGAAGTAAATGCCAGTCCGTGCTGTGCACCACTGATACAAAATGAAGCATACGGCAAACGAAGGCTTCAGTCGTTGCTGGCAACTGGAAAACACCAGAAGTGGAAAAAACCCGAAAATGGAATTCAAATCAATACGGGCAATCGAGTTTTAGGGCCAGATGCAACTACAGCAGGACTTAAAATCAATTAATGTGCACTCTATTTTGTTTTACCGCGTTGTGAAAATAATTGCCTCATGCAAAGAACGACAGAGTCATGTTTTTTCATCGAATTTGGAAGACAAGACCCACTTTAGACACCAATACGAATACATCGATTCCAATCCATGATTGCAGCAACGACAATGGGAATGTTATTTTAGAAGTTAACGGCTCCACTCCTTGCATGGTCGACAAAAAAGATAACAACAACAATAGCAGAAATCAATCAAGCAGTAGCCCCCCATCTTTTGTGAATAAAATGCAGCGACGAAGCGAACAATCAGTGGGGGTAGTGCAATTAACTCCTCTGTGGGAGCATGTGCTTCGTACGCGCCGCCTGCCGGAAACAATATGTCCGAGCAGCATGTTTGCCGAATTCCACGAGCGGCTTCAGGACCCTGAGTGGCAAGTGCGCCAGCACGCACTACGTGTTCTCGTCGATGTTTTAGTAGTAATGCAAGCCAAGGCTGATAAATTCAATATAAGTTTTTTGATAGATCTAATTCGAAATCTTGGCCACCAGGCACCCACTGTGCGCAAGGGGGCTTTGGACTGCTTGAGGGTGTATCTTTCGGAAACGGCCATACCTAAAATTGTCATGCTGCAGATTTTGGAAACAGGCTTAAGTCAACAGTCTACCTGCGACGAGCGGCTTAGCTGCGGCGTCTTGCTTTCTTTGCCGGCACTACTGCAATCAATTTTGCACACGTCTCAATACCATTTCGTTATAAAGGACATCTTGGACTGCCTCATGCAGCGTCTTCACCAGCAGCAGATGCAACAGGAGATAACACTTAGGGTTCTAGCCAAAATAAGTGAGCTGCTTGGTGTGCAAGAGTTTGAAAGTTACCTAAACGATCTTCCAGGTAACGAGTGCTTGAGTCTGTATAGGCATTTGTATAAGCTATACGGCATATCAAATAAACCCTCCCGCTCTGAAGGCACCAATGCTGGCGCCTGGCGTGCTATTCCTCGCGAGCACACCTGGCGAACTACGCCAGAAGCTGCTCCGCTGTCGGAAAAGGGCAAAGTGATTATGGAGACGGAAATAAAAATCAACGATGACACGCTGACCATGCGCATTCTTGAGGCAGAGACTGAGACGGAGGAGACAGATAGCCCAATCACAGAGAGAGACGGAGATCTTGTGTGTCGTTCTCTAGTGCCTCAGCTGCCGCAACTAGAGACTGATGCGGGAGGCATTATTCAAATAATAAGCGACTCAGAAGCAGAAGATCTTCCAGATGCCCTAGCTCAAAACGAAACACTACTCGGCACGCCGTCGCGTGGCTTGAAAAGGGTGACTTTTGGAGGAGAGGTGGTTAAAATGCGCACGCCAGATAGCGATGCGGCTTCCTCGACAAATAACATGGAGAGCACGTCCAGTCGACCTGACCAGAGTAAAGTGAAAGCATTGGCACTAAACGAAACTTCATCATTGCCATTGCCTCCAGATGATCATACAGAAGAGAGTTTTTTAACAGCCTTAACTCTGGACATTCCCAGTGACAATACGAAGCCTCTGCCGCAAACACGAAGTACACAGTCTCCAAAGAAAGGTAACAGCTTTTCGAATCAAACCGCCTTGCCCACCGTAAAAAGTAGTGGAATCCACGCATCTCCAAGGGGAGATATCTTTCAATCTCCGGCGTATCGCAGCCGCAGCCGTAGCATAAGTCCGGCTGGCAGCACCAGTGTCAGTCCCAAAATACCTCACAAGGAGATCGAAGTACTGCATAATCTCCAACGGGATGTTGATCCCCTGGCACGTTCCTTCCGCCACAGCGATTCTGCGACAGCAGAGCAAGTCACCCCTTCTCCCATTGCAGTGACCGAGGTGTCAATGGCACCAGCAAAGCTGCGAAACTGTTGGGAAGACCTTGGCATTGTTAGTTATAAAACTATTCTCGACCTGCGCTCTGGGGTAAGTAGATAATTTTATAGCCGTGTTAAAATCACTACTATATCTCTCTTACTCACACTGCTTTACAAAATGCGGAATTACTCCGGGAACAGTTTTTCTCATAAAAATTATACAACTCCAATGCACGGTAGTTCATTACAAATGACTCGAACCGCTTAGTTCTCATGCAAACTGGGTTACTAGGATATATACCAATTCATATGCGTTCATAATTTCGGCTACATGATGGCCACCCAAATTTTCTACGTACACGACACGCACTGCCCCCTTTTCAGTTTCCTCCAACATTAGCTTTACCTACTATTATAGTTGTACTTTCTGCCGGCAAGTCCATTGCTCACAGTAATGAAAATTTTGCGATAAGGGTAGAGCTCAGTCCTACATACACATATTAATGACAGAACTGTGTTGGCCGTTGGCCGGCCCTTTGTGTACACCTTCTCCTTTCCTGTACTAATAACCTATTAACTGGCGTCTGTAATTGTTAGGCCTCCAATTTTTAACTTCATTGTCGTAAAGAATTCCCCATCAAGTTAACCGAAATGGTAGCAAGCAAAAAATTAAAATTTGCGCACAAAAATTATTATTGGTTTAACAAATATATTTTCGAATTATTAATGTGCTTAATAGCTTGTAGTGATCGAACTTTGAATGGTCCTTTTTATAGAAAAGACATTGATTTATAGCTTAAAGGGGCACATTACCTAATTTTCGAGAAAACGAAGCAACCGCTGGTAGGGTACGGAAACTTGAGAATTTTCGATATACTTGCATGTTATTGGAACTTACTGCAGAGTGCCAATGGGTCTTGCGCCGGAGAGTTCAGGTAGCCGGCCAATCATTTAAATGCACGCGATATTTGAAGCAGCTTATGTTAAAAAGCAACAACTATAGCTCACTAACAGCATGCATATACAACGATAAAATAATAAGAAATACTGGACTGGCTGCCTAGTGGCGCGGATGGGTGGATGGATAGAAACGCATTGCATTTTGGAACGGGACCGTGCAGAGCGTGCCAACAACTGGGTCACCACAAGCACAAAAATAATAAAACATTAACAAAAATTATAGCGCGTATAGAATACAAAAACGCAAATATAAACTTCATTTACGTAGCTCGGGCCAGAAAGGGAATTATTTAAAGCTACTTTGTGTTGTTGCTTGGCCTGTCCTAATTTTTCCACAATGGACCCAACTGCCATTACTGAAATGACATAAATATTTGGTTACCCAACAGGACTGGCGTAATCGTTTACAAGGTATAGCCCAGCTGGAAATAGCGCTGAGTTCATCCAGTAATCTGCTTTTGGTGCAACCATATCTAAACAGCCTGCTACGCACCCTTCTCTCTTCTGAGCGTAATTGTAATGTTGCTGATCTCAAGCGTGAGCTTTTAGTGAACCTTATTTCGCGTCTTCCTTTGGACAATCTGGAGGACCGAACTCAGCAAATACTGTCGGGGCTGTGCCGCCAGGAAAATGCAGGTGCAAACCGTGTCTGTAAGGCGCTAATGCAGCGCCTGCCGGCAGGCACAATTGTTGCTACGTTGACAGCCCCGGAGTTTCTGCATGCAAAAAGCTCAAAGGTGAGTTTTGAACCTATTAAAAACCTTTTCCAATATTCTTTAATTTTAGTTTCGAGATCACGCTCTTCAAATGGCAATTTATGCCTTGATGACATTCCCCGGCACATGCTTCGATATCAATATCCTGACTGCACAAGTGACCTATGCCGCACTCAATCGCAAACGTCGAGTGCGTCAAGCGGCATTGGAAGTCCTGGCAGTGCTTGCAGATATCTCTTCGGTAGACCAGATATTAGACATAGTTGCCGATATAGCAGCGGGTATCGAAATCGGGCCTGATTTGCTATCAGCTGTGAAGATTCGCTTGTCTCGCCTTCAACTACCGATTATATCGCCTGATGGAGCTGTTTTGTACATTTTCCATAAAGCAGAACAGACTGGGCCTCTGGGATTTGGTGCAGATGTCGATTGGGTAGCGCAAGGCGAAGGTTCAGCATCTCCGAATGCCGCAAAAAGACGCAACATGCACTTGATTCACAAAAAGAAAATTTTACACGATAAATTGAATGCAGAAAATACAAATATGATCGGAGTAAATCATAAGTGAGTCAATTTTATTAAATATTATTTTACAATAGTAATGTATGACATAAATGCATTTTGCAGTTATCACCCTGATGAGAACTTGCATTTGCATTCCTTTCACTCTCCACCTGAAGCTTTGGATATTTCTAGATCATCAACAGTAAGTTTTAATAAGCCTCAATGAATAATAAAATTAAAAAATCTTTTTCTGTTAGGACTTTTCTCAGAAGAAAAGCTTTGGCACTAATGGTAAATATTTAGTTATTATTATATTTGTGACATTGTATTTAGCCCCATATCAGTTTCCCAAGGTAATTTCTTGGAACGTCGTCCGGCAGCTCAAATATATTCGGAATCTTCAATTGACGGCAGGAGCTCCGACAGTACAACAACTACCTGCAGCAGCGGTAGTGGAAGTGGTAGCTTCATACAACTGACACACTGTAACACAAGTAACAACAGACGTATTGTTAGGCAGAATTCAAGGTAGGAATAGACACTTCACCATGCAATAATTAAATTTCAAACACCAGCTTCCGATAGATTCCCTATAATGACGCAGCACACGGATTTTGTCACGAAATTTATGCAAAATATGCACCGAACTCCTTACCCTTACAGTTTTGAGGATTCGAAGTATCCGAAAATAACTTATCCACCTCACAAGCCATCAAGACATCAGGAAGCCAAAAAGCAATCCACGTCACAGCAGCAATGTTGGAGAAGCAACATGGGGCAAGTTCAATGTAAGTAACAGGCGTGCTTGGATTGTTTGTGCCTTTAGTCTTTATCCTCAACGAATTACAGCAACTCCAAAGCTAAATGAATGTCAAACAACCAAGGATGCTACAAACCCGACATCTTCTAGGTAAGTTCAATCAACAGTACAAGGCATAATACAAGAAAAAAAGAAATCTGTAAGTGGAACTTTTTGATGTTACAACCAAGCAATAGCCATACAACTTAGCTGATGGCATCAGCGTCAGCAAATATATTTGTCGCACTTCCGACCTAAAAGATTGGAAACCACGCACCCCCCCTTTGTTTGGCTCAGATGCGCCACACAACATCGACGCCTTAAAGGTACCATGTCAAAGCCCAGCAATTCCGTTATTTAACCTAAATAATTTAAATGTGCGCTGAAACATTCATCAGGGCCATTTATTTGGTTTGGGCCGGGCTAGCTCGCCGACCGGGCTAGTTGAATCGGTGAGGAGCTCTGATGAACCTCCAAACGACCACTATATGTGTACATAGTACCTAATGCCTAAGCCTATTCGCTCTTTTAGGTCAATATCTAGGCTAAAGCAGCTGCTTACTGGGTTGTATACTAGCTGGCAGGTGCTCGAAACTGTCCCTTGCGAGAAAATCAATTTTTTTCTTTGTTCTTAAATGGTAACGACAAAAATTATAATAAACTGGCATACAATGCTTACGCGTAAGTTTAGCCATTTTAATAAGTGTAGTTTATATCAAATACAAATTTTCCAAATCATTAAATTATTATTATTTTTGTCCGTCTCTTGAATTTTGTTAATTTTGTCTATTAAATACAACTTCTGATTTTATTATAGTTAAATCAATAAAAACGCTTTCCGCTGAAAAAAACATTGCCAAATTAAGTTTTTCAAATTGACAATTGACAATTGAAAATCTCCTGATCTTAGAAATTTATACTTTGTAGAGTATTTTACACAATTTTTTTTTACTGCTACTTAAATTTTACAAAGCTAATATATATTATATTTTACCCATTTTCAATGAGTGAATGGTTTAAAGTGTCTCTAAAAAAATTGGCGTGTGTAGGGAACCGATGTATCGGCAAGGTCTGATGACTTTGCCTATTCGCTTTAACATCATCGTCGTAATCACACGAAGAAACCCGAACATGACTAAGAAAGCATTCGTCTAATATAGAAGGCTAAGCTGAGAATAGCACTAGTGTTGGCTAGAGTCGTAACGAGCTGACCCACCCCATTGAAAAGCTATGGACTCTTAAGCACTAGCAAGGTGTACGTTAGCGTCTAGCGGGAGAGCGTTCGCCTCAGTAGAAAACGCAATGTCCTGTTTTACATTTGCAACTATTGTTGTGTTTCTCCTTAAATGGAAATGAAGACCGTGGATTTGGTATTTTTTCCCTCTCCGAGCAATGACTAAATAAGTGGTCAGCCTGAGCGCTGAAAACAGTTAGTGGAGTGTCGTGACTGCTTGAAGTGGTCAAATACGTGAATGCCTGGCGCTGGTTCACTTAATAAGTGTGTTCCATTGCGCATTGTATTTCTGTTGAGTGTAGGACTGAAAATACTTATACATATTTAAAAAATAAAGGAAAATGCCAAATTGTTTTTACTGTAGTGAATATCCCGCGAACCTCCTGCGGAAAATTCGAATTATATTGTACACAACCAAAGACTATGTATGGGAAAAGGCAATACGGTTGATGCCCTATAATCGTTGTATTTGCCCATGCTGCGTGTACCAGTGTAGGCCGCGGAACAGAAAATCGATTCAAACTGATAAAACACCTGTAATGGTCACTGATAGTACGACATGGCAAGAACTTGACTCCACCAAAATGGTTGAAAAAAACCTAACAGCAAATGAAATACTCTCACAATTCCAATTGTAAGTTCAGTAGATTAGGACTTTATTGTCAGCCGGTGAACAATTACTTTTTATTTGTACTATTATATGTATCATTAACAAATTCAATTGTTTCTAATAGGGGCAAACTTGAGCAAGCTGAACTCATAGCAGCTGCTGCTACAAGTACGACAGTCCAATCCGCAGAGTCCGAAATTGCCAACCCTACCGCGCAGGGATCTCCACTCTCCGTTAAATCGACCAGCTACTCCCAAAAGTCAACAGCTTCAGCGAAATCGTACAGCAGCCAAAGAGAGATGGGAAAACTACCTGTAAGTCGCTCTGTCCCCCGCACTGACATTGAAACATTGAGTTTGGAGCAACAAATCGGAGAGCTGGTAGTCGATGACATTGAGGAGGAAACGGAGCTACCACCCCAAGAGTCTACCTTGAAGCGCAACGAAAGTGTTAATAGCCTACACAGTAAAACTGAAAGCATTAAGACGCAACTTGAAGACGCCACTCCACAGATGTCCCGCGCCCAGTCTATAAAATCGTTGGCAATTGAAGAGGAGATTGAAAGTAGCAACAGCTTTGTTGTTGTAGAGGAGCTGCAGCAAGAGCTCGAATCTGCGGCCGGCCAGGAATCCCCAGAGAAGCTAGTATCAACCGCCGAACTGCCCTTGGCTGCGGTATCACGAGCATCTCCATGCAGAAAACCAATTGGTTCTCATGACGACAGCTCGCATTCGCGTAGCTTATCACTAGACTCTTTGTACGGCATACGACCGTCGTCGAAGCAAGGCTTCTTGGATAACAGTGTCAGCACAACGGATAATAGCTCTCCCGCCGGCTCACAGCTGGATCAGAACAAAATACACGCAAAAGTACAACATACTCCGTTGAAACAGAAGTCAAAAACATCATACTTTCTGCGTGGCCAGCGACGCGTTTCACCTGTCAAGCAGTCCATCAAAATGTCCCAGGCGGAACTATTTCCATCCTCAATGTCGTGCTTCGAGAAACCACGCGAAGCTTTGCTTAAGACCTTCGATCAGCTTGACTCGACCATCTGGGAGGTGAATATGAGCGGACTGAAGAGCATGGTGCGAATGATACGGTATCACTCGGAGTTTTTGGACAGCCACATGCATATGACATGTATTCAGCTCACCCGATCAGTTCGTAATTTACGCTCTCAGGTGGCACGAGCCGCATGCCAAGCAGCGGTAGAGCTTTTTACCTTAAAATACAAATCACTAGAAGTAGAGTGCGATGACTTGGTCTGTGCCCTGCTGCACCGAACTGCGGATACCAATCGCTTTCTGCGTGCTGATGCCACTCGCGCACTGGAATCAATGGTTGACCATGTGCAACCGCCGAAAGTGCTTAACATACTGACCACAAAGGGTGCTCAGCACCAAAACTCGCTTGTCAGGACGACGACGGCGAAGCTATTGTTCAGGCTAGTAGAGCGATTAGGCAGCGACCGTGTCTACTCTATGGCCCGTGAGAATCGTGATAAGTTTTTCTTGGTAGGAGCGAACCTCTTGCTAGAGGGCAGTTTAGAAACGCGCAGCTACGCGAAGTCCTTGTTTCGTGCCTTATCAGAACACGCGAGTTATCAGCGTTTGCTATTAGAGATTATTCCGCCACGAACATATAGGAACGTAGAGAAGACACTACGTGGCATTTTGCGCTGAGCTCTGAAATATAATGACACATGTTTATCACTGTACATAAATTAATATTTGTTTATTGTGTTAAAAGTTGATATCGACGCAAATAAACTGCATCATAATTTAGACCATACACATATACCATATATATGTATGTATTTATAAAGATATATATATAATATATATATATATATATATATATATATATATATATATTTATAATGCAAGTACTGTATTTAAGAGCAATAAAAGAAATGTTCATTAATACTAAACGTTTTGCACCATAGTTCTGAACTGTACTTAGCTAACCGACCTTAGCTTCACAGAATTCTTCTCTTGCCATGCATGGGCCGCTGATCTGATCGTCTATTGCCACCACTACTATTGTGGTGTTGCTGCTGATGTGCCCGCGGCCTCTTGCTGTCTATGACGGCACTATCGCTGCGGCGTCGCAGGTCATGGTTATTGTATTTGTTTTGGAAAGCTGCACCACGGTTATACTGCTTACCATCATACATGCTGTGTCGAGCTAGACGTGGCCCGGCATGTTCACTCATTGGCGAAATAGGAGGCATGTGGTCATGCGAAAATGGATTCCGCAACGCTTTTGTGTTGTCCGCGTGCTGTTGCCGAATCGTAACTTTCTTTTGGAACAACTCCAAACCCTGGTAAAGCTCCACCGCGAAAGGCACTGCACACCGGTGCTGGTAGGTAACAAAGCCGAAGTTGCGCTGGCGTCCCATGTTGTCAAGTGGTATTCGCGCACTTTCTATGGGGCCAGCCTGCAGAAATACCTCATACAATATCTCCTCTGTCACACGCTCGTCCAGATTATTGCAGAACAAGGTGCGGGCTTGTTCATCATCATCATCATCATCATCCTCGTCTCCAACTTCTTCCGGGTTAGGCGTCTGAAACTGGGGTCCTCCAGCTTGTGGCCCGCCAAATCCATCAAATGCAGCTGCGGCATAGTTCATAGGATGTGGTCCATTCCCGTAGGGCATTGACATGTGCATCGCCATTGGCATTCCCAAAGGCATTCCCAGTACTCCGCCTGCGCTGCAGATTTGCTGCTGTAAAGCAGCTTGCTGGATAGCTGCGACGATATGATCCATTGTTTTATTATTGTTTTTATCAAATTTAAATTAAATATTGTGTACAGAGTGCCGTGTGTAGTGTTTTACAGAAAATAAATTTTACCGATTACTATCGATGTATCGATAAGAAATGTTGCAACGCTGCGTGCAGTGTTGCCAGCCTTCCACTGCTAAAATTCAATTTCGAATAATAATATTCGTTTGAATATATTTGAAAACAATTTTGTTTTTAAGTAATGGAAGTTTAAAAATGCCTAAAATTGCATGACATATAAAAAAAAAATAGGTCGTATAGTATGCTGTACATGATGATCAGTTAGCCCCCATTATCAACAACAATTACACACAAAGGACTTCAGTATATTAAGCTGCAAATTTGAAATGCTGTGCAATGTTTAGTTTTATTAGATTAAATATCAAATCAAAACTATGCTCTACACACAATTTAAAACAATATATTTTACGTACATACATATGTAGTATGTATTCATGGAACATACAGAAGAATTTCGTTAACGCATAGAGCAGTGGAAGTACACTGAATGTACCTAATATTCCCTTGTCGTAGGTACTGACTGTTGTTGTTGCTGCCGCCACTATCGCATTTGATGAGTTATTCAACTGGAGCCAACCAGTGCTACACATGACATGTAATCATGAGGCGATTCAAATCAAAAGAGCACTCTGTTTGCTCGGGGTACGTTCGTTAGAAACGAACACAACCAGAAATGAAAATTTGTGTCAGTGTAGGGCCTTCGTACAGCACGTTATCAGAGGCACTTGAGCGAAATTTGTTCAGCTTCTCACGAGCCTGGACAGATTTTTGCGCGAAGTGTGTACACACATAGCAGTATGTGCATGTATGTGTGTATACATGTGAAGTTGAATAAATATGGCAATTGTACAATCAACAGTTATTGGGGGTATACTCAGAGTTTTCACTTGTGTATATGCGTATGCCTGTATTTATTAGCTAATGCACACATATGCATGTATGTATGTATATCAGCAGTAAAAAAAAAACTGAGGCAAGCACAGGCTAGAAAAGCAACGACACTACTAGTTTACACATTCATTCAGTCTTTGCCGTTGGGTAAAGGGACAGTGCAAAATAGAAAAATGGCAGAGGTTCCAAAAATCACAGACTTACACAGAGTCATAGAGCCACACTTACAAGGCGCTACTCTCGAGTCATACGAAAGTGAATATCTCACAAAACCGGGAGACAACTATGGCAGCATTATGCTGGCAATCAATGCGAAAGTGAAACAGCCTACTGGTATCACTGCAGACCTGCCACTGATCGCTAAGCTGCCGCCACTTACAAATGATCTGTATTGGCAGATCTTTCAACCGGAAAGGACCTGCATAACGGAAAATGCTGTCTTCCAACATTTGGCACCGGAGCTCATTAAGCTACAACTTGAAGCTGGTGTGCTACCTACCAATGTCTTTGATGGCTTCCCCAAGTACTATGGCTCTCGCATCTCACTGGCTGCAGATGCCACCAAGGTTGACCGGAATGCTGTGTTAGTTCAGGAAAATGTTACGGCGCGTGGTTACAGACCTGGCAACAGGCACAAACCTTACGATCTTGCGCATACCGTCCTCATTCTGCATTATATGGCTCAATATCACGCTCTTCCTCTGGCACTGCGTTTAAAGAAGCCAAAAGTATTCGAGCAGCTTGTGCGGCCCTACTTCAAGAAGTTCAACATGAACGAAAATATGGAAGCAGAAACTAAAGATGTCTTAAATAATGAAACCTTGGCTGATATCAAGGATATCTCAAAGAATGAAGACGATGTTAAAAGGGTACAGGAATTACTAGATATCTTTGATGACTTTCAATCTGCCGAGGATGCTGAAGACGGGCTGTGGACCACAATAGGTTAGATGATTCGTTTTAAACAAGTGTCACTGCTAAACTACTTTTTTTTATTTTTAGTTCATATGGATTTATGGATAAATAACATAATGGTGAAATATGGTAAGAAGCTTAAACTCAAATAATAATCGAAGAGACTTATTGGTTAACAACCTTTAGATGAGGACAACGTTCCATCAAAACTGAAGATTGTAGACTTCCAAACTGCCCAATACGAGTCTCTGGTACATATATTTTTACTGCTGTGCAGCGTAGGTCAGTTTCTTAATATAACAATCTTAGGGCCTACAGTTTTAATTATTAATATTTGTTTTTATAGATACATTGGTTTTAGAGCAGAACTATCATAATTTTCTCAGGATTTATTATGAAGCATTCATTCAGTCCCTGCGCACAGTTCACGTGGACACAAAAGACTATAGTTACAACTGGTAAGAAAGCTTTAAGTTTTAACATTTCAATAATTAAATAAATTTTATAATAAGGAATGAGCAACTTTTGCTAACTTTCAGAATAAGATAAATCTACAGTACTGTATGTTAGACAATTTCAAACGTACTTTTTTGATATTATTACGTGGGTAGCATGGTAAAATCGGCTAGTCATTATTAGTCGCCTTATTGAGCATACGTTCTGTTTTTGCCATGATAACGACTAAAAAGGCAAGTCATTTATCTCGTTAAGAACACGGATTTTCTGATTGATACAATCTCGCAAATGACACCAGTGTGCGACAAACACATAGTCCACAATGAGCCCCAGCGAGCATCAGATCTATGTATGTAATATACTGGCATAAATAAACATTTAACCCCGTTTTGCCTATTCAATCCACTTTACAGTTTTCTCGACGAAGTTCAGCGAGCTGCGCATATTCAAGTACCGCATGCGCTCTTCATGACAAAAGTTGTTCTGGCTGACAACAAAACTCTGCCAGACGATTATAAGGATGTTGATTTGTCAATATTAACTAAAAACAGAGGAGTACAAAAAATAATGGTGAAAATAAGTGAGATTCTCAGGCTATCTAAAATATTTAACATATTTTATTGAAGTATTATTCACATTTTTGGTTTCTTCTATTTTTTTTAATATTGCAAAACAAATATTATCTATCTAAAGCAACGAATAAAAGATAAAGTTAATGAGAATTACTCGTTATCAGCTTGGAAACAAGCGATCTAACCAACTATGTTATCAGAATTAATAGCAGGTGAGCGTACACACAGTACAGTACGTAATGCATTGCTCAGTTGGCTTAATAATTATTTTTGAGAAGCACGTTTGTCGGGGGTGCTTAAAATCATGGATAATTTACCAGTTATTCACGAACTGAAAGAAGTGATCAAACCAGCTTTGAACTGCGGGTCTCTATTTTCCTATGAAGTGAGCAGCTTAACACAGCCAGGTGATAATTACGGCAGTGTTTTAATATCCGTACTAGCTAAAATAGAGCTACCTGATGGCAAGCTCTGTCACAAGAAACTCGTGGCCAAAGTTCCACCTTCAGACCCAAAATACTGGCAGTTCATACAACCTGAACGGACCTGTCTGACTGAAAATGCCATTTACAAAATATTGGCCCCTGAGCTGTCAATATTACAAACGGAGGCGGGTATACCTGAGTATAAACATTTCGATGGGTTTGCGCAATACTTTGGATCACGTATATCGTTAATACCCGAATCAAAGGCAGTTGACCGGGACGCTATCTTACTGTTAGATGATCTAAGGGAAAGCAATTACGTGGCGGGCCACAGGAAGCAGCCATTCGACTTGTCCCACACACAGCTTGCACTTGAATACATGGCCCAGTTTCATGCACTAACCATCGCTTTGCGAATAAAAAAGCCCGAACTCTTTAAAATGAAAATTAGACCGTTCTTTAATAAGTTCGATTGGCATGCAGCCGCACCAGAATCTAAAGAGACTATGATCGCGGAAACTTTAACAGATATTTGCGAAGCTACAAACGATGATCAGACGATGGTGGAGCATGTTCGAAAATTATCTTATGAATTTTTTAAATTCTTAGAAGCACCACCTATTGAAAGCAATCGTTTTAATTGTATTATCCACTCAGACTTTTGGATAATGAATTTGATGTTCAGGCATGGCAAGTTTTTTTTAAGTTTAGATTATGCCGAATAATCAACGTTGAACTTACAGACTCATCTGGGAAGCCTACGCATATGAAAATTATTGACTTTCAAACGGCCCAGTTTGATTCTGTCATACACGATCTCATATCATTTTTACTTACGAGCATCTCAACTAGCGTTCTTGAAGATCACTACCAATACCTATTACAAATATACTACAACGCCTTTATCAACAGTCTAAAATCAGTCGGCGTGGATACTTCGGATTTTAGTTATGAATCGTAGGAAGAATTTGGTTTAAATATTAATTTGAATAATAATAAATTTCATGTTTTTAATTTCCTGACAGGTTTCACGCTGAACTAAAGCGCATTGCATACATTCAAGTGCCCCATTCTATTTTCATGACACGATTTATTTTGGCTGATGATACTGAAAGCATTGGGAAGGAAGTCGATCTACTTCAGATATTGAAGAAAACGAGCTCAAAACATGTGCACCGCAAACTAAGCGATATTTTGCGATTAGCGCAAAAGTTTGAAATATTATATTAATGTAATTGGTTTGTTTTCTACGGAAATAATTATAATCTCTTAATGAGGCGTGAGTATTATCGTGTTTTTCACTATAAATTTAAATGAAGGTTTTCCATAAGCCATTGCTTAGTCAGTAGCTAACCAAATACGATGGCATTTGATTCGAATTTCGTCGTGTATTCCACAATATGGATATTATTTTCCGTATATGTCGAAATTTGTTGCAGAGAGGTATGTTTTGGCTTTAATTACATCATTTGTTAACCACTCTAATTTTTAAAAACATAGACTTGCTTTTACGTACATTTTATGTATACAAACTGGACAGATGATCGTCCCAGGTTTGTCGTAAACATGACGTTTTCTAATCAAGATGGCATAGGATCTACAACAACTATCAACGAACCGGTAATTTCACCTGTCTCTAGCCTGTTGATTTTACAACAAGGTTTTCAAGAAAAGAATCGTATTATTTACAATATGACCACAAAATTGTGTACCATGCAGAGTGTTTTTAACGCGGTGCCGCTTTTTAAGGCAGTCAAGGAAAATATGCTGAAACAGAGCAACTATACGTTTAGCTGTCCCTTGAATAGAGGGGTTTACGTAATGAACAACATGCGTATTAATCCAAAAAACCCTCTTTTGGGATTATTATATCATACTAAAGGTAATTTTATTGTAAAGGGAGCTTTGTTGGAAGAGCTACCGAACACAGGACTCCACCCGCTTTCGACGTATTACGTAAATGGCAGAATTAATAAAAAATCTTGTGGTAAAAACGAGTAAACCTAAAATACAGTGTTATTTACTTGTGGAATGCACTGATGAGCCCAGAGTAGTAGGTTTAAGTCCCAGTACGAAGGTTTTATTATAGCATACTTTTGGGGTTTGTCTTGAAAATGAAATACTGAACATTCTATTGAAAGCCAATATACCGCAGATTCAGTTCAATTGAATTCTTAATATGCAAGAATCCCTATACGGATTCCAACTATTTGGTTAATTAATTTTGTGCTCGCGTTTTTATGTCTTCTTACGTGGTGATTTTCTGCCTGAAGAGAAAGAAGCATATGTACACAAGTATTTACATATATGTATTTTATGAATAAAATTTCTTTCTGTTTGATTTACTTATTTGCAATACTGCAAGTTGTTCAGGGGACTTCTCCGACAACGCTGTTTCTCTTTGTCGCTTGACTCTACAGTAAACGAATTGGACTTTATTTAACTTTGACAATTATATATATATATATATATATATAATACAAAAGAATGATACAAGTATACACATATGTATTCATTTTATCTTCGGAAAAATACAAAAGCCCTGAGCTTAACAAGCTATAGGGTAGTTCAGTCAACTTCGGAAATACATATATATATATACAAATATAATATGATATACGTATGCTATCACGAACATGCAGTATGTCATACACAAGTTACATATTAATATTGCTGCTTTGAACAGGCACAGTTGCATGAAACCAAAAATATTCTTATCAAGCATGCATTATCAAAGAACTCAAAGTATTTTGCTTTTAATCTGCTGCAGTCTAAAATATTAAGAGATCAGCAATCGAATATACAAATAACCATATAGTATAGTATAGTTTAATAGTATAGTTTAAATACTAATATTTCAAGAACTATTCTCAAAAATGGTCAATAATTGAGCAGTAACAACAAAATAAACAAATTTATTCAACAAAATTAATTTAAAATTAAAATTAATTATTCATTTATTTAGAAAGCCAATAAATGATGGTCTCCGCTTATGACACCCCCTAGATGATTAACTATATACGTACATATGTATATGAGTTCAAATTGCGCCCCCCGATAGCGATTTTTTCTTTTGGTTCAATGTGCTAATCATCAACCGAATAAAAAGAAGATCACTTGGTAGACGCGTGCGACGCCAATGACGTCAAAGAACTGCTCGCGTGTGCTGCGTAGACGAGAAGATCGCCAACGGCAAAAGTCAAAGAAGAGTGCAATACACCTATTAATTGAGAAAAAAATATACATATTGTAAATATACATATAGAATATTAATAGTGTTCGAGAGCTGAAATTAAATACGTTTTTTTGTTTAAAATAATTATTTTTTATATAATGATTTGAGTTATTTGGAAATGCAGCAAAGCATTAAAATTAAATCAAATTAAATGCCTTTCGTCATTTTCGTGGCAATCTCAAATGCTCTTTGGTGAAAAATGACCTTCGTTTAAGTCAGTCCATTTTTAAAGGGTATAGCGTGAAAACCAATTATATTTTATGGTTCTGATTGTTTTGCATGTGACAAATGCAAAGCCTTTCATGGTACCCACGCGCCCTAACAATCTTTTTCAATGCATAGCTTAAAATGTTTTTTGTAATATACCCTATTTCTATTAAAATGGTTAAAGAAGTTTCATAAAACTGTTCCAAAGTCAATATTCAAGTAAGAAATTTAAGTATTTAGAAAATCAACGCCAAACTCTATTTTTAGGTGTAGGAAAATTTTTATATACAGACTTAAATATTCACTTGAATAAAAACTGTGTCAGGTCTATTCACTGGGTATTTTTATCGTCTATTTCTCTACAAAGGCACAATGACTTGTTGTTTATGGAAATGTTTAAAATTATTCCATCAATTATAATACTACATGACCGATTGGCTCTTCAAATATATTTAAAATTAACATTGAATGGTACATACTTTATCATGAAATAGCAGTTTATATGTTTTTTAAAATAATAATACATTTTTTACTACACTTATACATATGTATATGTATGTATCTATAGATTTTCTCAACAGGCACTTAAAGATAAGAAGGGGTTTAATTCTCAGAACACTCAAACTATATTTTTCTTTTAATTAGAGCATTTTCGTTAATTGCGCGCAAATTGGCAGTTGATAAGACAAATTGACCATTGTAAAACACTGCCTCCAGCAAAGAGAGCTGCGTCAAATAATCAGTAAAATTTTACACTTACGGAAAAAAATGTTAGTGAATCGCATAACATGAACACAAAAAGGTATTTTTACCTAAGTATATTGAAATTAAAAATTTGCATAATATATTTATCTAACGATTAAAACTTTACGCATTTTCAATCCAAAAGTTGAAAAATGCTTTATAAAGTGATTAATGTCAGCATTATACCATAGCTTTATAACACACTTCTATTTTCTGTTAGGTAAATGTCAGCCATGTGCAGTACTTTTTTCACATTGCGTTATCTCTCCCCACCAGCTCACGCCAATTAACAGTCAGCAATGCCAAACATTTCATGTCTGGCTTATCAAACGACTCCGGACTTTAGACACGATTGAACACTAAACCTTTTTCTTTTTAAATACTTAATACAAGGAATGTACTATATACTTGTTATTAACTCATTTCACTTTCCTTACGTATAGATACGACAATGCTTATTTATACAATACATTTATTATTGACAACCAAGTTTTCAATGGTAATTATAATTTCTTTATAGTATCATTCCTTGCTCTTTTGAGATACTTAACTGGATTAAATTAAAATATCTATTTTATTATTCAATGAAATGATTTGAGCTTGAATTGGTGCAGTATGGAAATGTAGTATTTAAAATCAAATTAATAAGTCTGCAGCTGCATAGAGCGGCTTTATATTTGGTATGCGTATGCAGCTTCAGAGTGTTTCGCTTTTATGCAAATCTTCTGAAGAAAACTTAGGTGTCCGGTTAGTTTAACTCGATCTGGAAAGACCTGGACTGTAAGATGTCAACATTTGGAAACTAGTTTTTCGCATATAAATAAACTTCATTTATTTAAATAGCGATTGGTGCGGAACTCAGCCGTATTGCGTTCATAATTAGGCATAGACTTACCATTGTTTATGTTTTTTTTTTTTAAAGCTGGCAGGTTTTGTTGCTCAATACTAAAAAACTAACTATACTAAAACTTCCACGGAACACATGTATGTATGAATTTATTTGTGATCAACTTTTATCAATGCATATCAGAAGTTACGACTTTGCAAAAATAACGTAAATTCACATATATATATATATACAACAAGCAAATTTTATTTGTTTTACTTGGTGCTTCAGTGTTTTTAAATAAATAATAATTTAATTAATTATCTCAATTTCAAAATAATTAATATAACAATAAATTTAAGGTAAATATACTAGAAATGAATTCTTATTCGTTGAAAAAGTTATTATAAACAAGTGAAGAAAGCTACAGTCGAGTGTACTCGACAGTAAGATACTATTTACCTTTGGCTGTTAAAAAATAATTCTTAATATAATTAACTTTTATTCGGCGAACTTATAAAAACGCATTGAATATTTTCGAAGTCAAATACGCATGCATTGGCGCTAATGGCACATGCCGCGCTGACTATACGACGACTGTGCGTGCGCAGTCGGCGTCGGCGTCGGGCCTCTGCTGCTGTAAGGGAAATTTCTCGTGCCTTTAACTTCTGTGTTTATTGTCCGATCGGATTTAAATTTATAGGATTGGTATAATTTGATGCACCGATTTCTCCTCCTTCTGCCTGTTACATACATTTTCACAAAGTTAATATACCATTTTTTACCCATTTTCAATGGATAAATGGCTTAAAAACATTTAAAAATAATACATAAATGCTAAGATAGAGAGAAACATCTGCATCTAATGGTTAAATTAAAAACGTACATGAAAGCGACCCCTTAGAATTACACAATTTCTAGGTTCAAAAAGCTTGCATATATGCGAGCGTTGAAGCAATTAAAAATAAGTGAAAGCTCAAGTTGTGGTGAACTGGTGCATTATACCCTATATTATTTCTGGCCCACTGTATCAGGGAGTTACACGACTTATAGTAAAAATACACTCCCTAGTTCCCGCAACTTTTAAATAACCCCAGGGCATTGGAAACTATCCAATCGCAAAACTGCAACAGCTGAAACAAATATTTAAACAGCAAGATAAATAATCAGGGGAATGTCAGTTTCCAAACAAAAGATTACATATAGGCAGGCAAAGTAGATTCAGCAATACAAGGTGTACTCAGGCATTAGTCGGTGCAAGTGTCGCAAATGTCGTCAGCTCAAGGTGAAGTGCAGCGCTATAGCGTTAAAGCGCTGTTTGCCGGCTGTCTTGCTGGGTGAATACCCTTTTAGTGGCGATTAAGGTCGTTCCGTTGTGCTGTTTTGCTTGAAAGTATTAATCAATATTTGATTGTACAGTGTAAGCGACATCTGATAAGAAATGTTTTTGTTTACTCAACATGAAAAAATCTGAATTAAATCCCAATATGCAAAGCAAAGAAACTATATTGCAACATATAGTATATACATTTTAACATACGTACAACAAAATTTCAAACTACATATATGTATATTCATAATATGGGGTTCTAGATTTTTTTTATATATATTTAAGGAGTATTTTTCCAACAAATTACTTTCTAGTTAGTAATATATTAAGTTTCAAAGATCAACACTATTTAACGATTTATATATGTAAACATTTACATTTCTTTCGAATTCTACACAGATAACATCTGATAAATACATACATATATGTATGCATGTGATCAAACTATATGCAAATGCATTTACATAGTTTTTGGCGGTGAATAGTTTTGTATATATATGTATTCAATAATTTTAAAATTTTTGTATTCATGTGATTTTTTTGGTATGTTTTAACTTTTAATATATTTTCTCTATGGATATGATTTAGTGAACTACAATATAAAATGCATCTTGAAAACGCTCAAATTTTCTTGAATCATAGAGATAAAATAAAGTAACATTTATGATTATATGTATTGTACTTAAGAAAAAGATTAGTTTTATCAAGCAAAATATGTAACCACATGTTAATTTGTACAGTTTCATATAAATTATGGAATAATGATTTATTCCTAATTTATTTATACATTAATTTTAGGCGTATGATATATGGCAGAGCTTGATTTAGTTTTTAGTACTTTTCTGTTCTACTTTGTTTTCTTTATCGTCTGCCAAGTAATTCCGTTGTTTTCTTATACACAAGCAAAACAATTTTAAATTTTACTCAAATCAAAAAATAGCAGAGCATTTCAGTTGGGTCGACAGCCGACAACCGCTGTAAACGCAGCTATTTGTATATGTGTGTTTGTATGTACATTGAAAATGGAAAATCTAACGCCCACTGTTTTTCTATTCGTCCAGCAGACATGTACGCACCAGCGCACCACACACGGCATAGGGGTCACAATTCGAACTGGGACGCCGATCCTCAAAGTAGCCTTTGCCAGCAGTCGCCACGCCACGCGGCACTCGAACACTGACGGCGCGGTTAGCAACACCCCACGAAAACTTATCAATGCTGGACGTTTCAAGGCGACCTACAAGACGACGTTCGTTATCCTTGCCCTCCTTAGGATCGTAGGCCTTGATGTGGCGCTCGTGTTTCTTGCTCAGTTTATCAATGGCCTGCTCGATGGCCTTCATGCCGCCATCAGCTCGCATTGCTTTTGTGGAAAAATTTGTGTGGGCTCCTGCGCCGTTCCATTGGCCCTCCATTGGCTTTGGATCGAATGTTACAACAACGCCGAACTCCTCAGCTATGCGTTGGAGGATGTAGCGAGACACCCAAAGATCATCACTGGCTTTCATGCCGTTGCTAGGACCGACTTGATACTCCCACTGTGCTGGCATAACCTCGGCATTAGTGCCGGCAAAGTCAATTCCAGCATAAAGGCAGGCAATGGCGTGGGCTTCGACGAGATCACGAGCATAGACACGATCAGCTCCAACACCGCAATAGTAAGGTCCTTGTGGTGCCGGGAAACCATTATCAGGCCAGCCGAAGGGGCGTCCATCGACATCGAGTAACGTGTACTCCTGCTCAATTCCAAACCAGGGCTCCTGGTCGCCAATTTTATCAACAGCATCCTGGAAGGCAGCGCGCTTGTTGGAGGGTGTCGGCTTACCATCGGCACTGTATGTGTCACACATGACGATGATATCATTCTTTCCTGGCTTAAATGGATCACGGTATACGGCGCGCGGCTTAAGTGTCGTATCCGAGTTCTCACCCTGTGCCTGATAAGTGGAGCTGCCATCATACTGCCAATCGGGTAGGTCCTCCACGGAGTTAGGCACTTTGTCAAGCACACGATCCTTCAAACGGATATTTTCGCCTGTTCCGTCAATCCACAGATAAGTAGCTTGCACACGGTTTGCAGGAGTCTCCAGGTTACGATATCTCTGAAGAATACTCTTGTCCAGCGCTGTGTTAGGCGAATTGCTTAGGAACTGTGCCCTAGAAGCGTTGGACGTGCGGATAAGGCGTAGTTGCTGTTGCAATGGACCAGCAAGCTCCTTTTTAAGGAAGAGTCCTGCGACACGGAATGCCATATTGAATTCTTAAGAAGAAGTGAAGAAAACATTATGGTTACTCTTTTATGAATATTGTTAGGAAAAATCTGAGATAGGAAATCGCAATGTATGTATACGCATTTAGGTAAATGAGTATTCAAAAAGTTCAAGAATAATGATTTTAAAGAAGTAATTCTCAAAATATTATAATTTTACAATATTTCTTTTCTCTCAATTTTTCGCACTTAAACAAACTTTTGTGAGGACTTTTGATCTGTTGATGAGCCCATAAGTATGCATATGTATGTGGGATTCATATATACGTTATGTGTCTATGTTATTTATATTTTACTTCACAGAACTTACAACTTGCACTAGTCGTGTTTGCACTGTACAGTTATATCTGTATATATTTTTTTTTTCAATTTTGTTTTTCTCTTCTTGGTAGCGTTTATGGAACTTGCGTGCGGAATTTTTTGTCTTTACGGACTGCGACAGCTTGGTACGCCCAACCTATGTGAAGTTAGGAAGGTTTGTGAACAATATTCGCGACACAACATTCACTTTTCTCGTTTAGCTCGCCAGTCTCGATTTTTCTTTATCGCTTTTTCTGGCGACGACAAAGCGGCGGTGGTGGCGACAGAGGAGAATTCATCGGCAGTGCCGAAGCGTCCCACAGTGAACCAACGAGAGCGTGTCCAAACATGCACAAGTTGTACACTCTTTTCCACAAACACATGGACAACAGAGAGGCGCTCCAAGAGGCGTCTACACATATTTGTCAACGTTATCTCTGAGAGAGACTGACTGAATGTGACGAAGAGCGCCCTCTATCGCTTAGTTCAAGCTGCTCTGCAATGTTTTTGTTGGTGAGTGCGATAATATTATACACTTTGTTGTTTATATATATATATATATATATATATATATTTGTACATGTACATACATTCGCATGTACATACATATACCTTAGCAAACAATGTTTTCATTTATTTATGGAATTTAAATTAAATTGCAAATTACATTCACAATTCACATTCACAATGTTTTCAATTAATTATGGAATTCAAATTGTTTCTAGGCTTTTAGTTTGAACAAAAAGCTACCTACTCTTTAGGGTGCAAAGGATCTTAGACACCAGAGTGGTACTTATTTAAGGCTGTTTTGAAAATATCATGTTAGGTGGGGCCCACTGTGGAAACCCGTATGGAGTAAGCTAAATGTAAACAATGTAGGAGAGCAGTAGTACTTATTTCCAATGCGCAGACTCCTGTTCATTTGGCTCACATCTAGAAATGGAGAGAGCTACCCCGACTGCCGATTTGCTTGACCTCTGCACGCAGCAAATAACACGTCGGGTCATACTATTGCAGCAGGTGCCCGCGTGAGCCTGCTGATGGCTCATGCGCTGTCTTCCACTTCGCTCTCTTTCTCTCTCTGCAAATGAGAGTGCAAAGTCCAAATGAATACTTTTATACTCTTGCATAGGGTATATTAAGTTTGATCAGGTGTTTGCAGCGCACATAAGGAATTAACTACGATAAACATCTTCTATAAGTATGTATCCTATTTACTGATCAGGAAGACATGCCTGTCTGCCAGTCTATGAGTATTGAAGCTATCAAAATTAAACTTGACACAGAGAAGTCTTTTCATTCAAACATCATTGGACCGATCGGTCAAAAAAATATTTTCTTGATAAATTTCAATATTCGGAAATTCGAAAATAATATAATTAAATTGATATGAATGGAATTATGTATATGAACTCAAGCAAGTATCTGCAAGGGTATGCAACCTTCGGCTCGCCGGAGTTCACGTTTCTTTTTAAAGAATAAGGTGGACCTGTTATTATCTATGCATGACAGCAGATACAGACACACATTTATGTGAACAAATTGTCAACATATTTGCAAGCATATGTTTGCGCATAGGAACTTCTAAGTGTGGGTGCCTGTAACAAACCAGCTGTTCGTGTTGTGTTTTCTGGGATGCAAATCACAAAACACGCCGCGCGTTGCGGTGACTATTCTCGTATTCCACGCTAAAATACAGTCGACTCCAGCAAAGAGTGGCAACTAGAAAAGCAGGTATATTATAAAAGTATACACCATATATCGTATGCCATAAGGCGGAAAAGTGATTTTGCTTGTTATGTATTAAAATAACAAATTATTAAATCAATAATCAGAAAGATAATTACTAGAAATTCAGTCATAATTTATTTAAAAATAATTATAATTAGATAAATATTCCATTTCTCATTTATTTTTACCCATTGGCATTTTCATGAGCACCCCAAAAGTATGCGACATTTTGATAAATTAGTTTTCAATTATGAGTGCATAGGCTGATATATTAAAGCTTTATTTTTATTTCAGATCTGAAGTTGCAGGCAGCTTTCTACGATCCTCAAACATGTGGTAAAAAAGACACATCACACGCATATTTGACATGTTGCACACATACAAATACATGCGCAGCCACATGTACATAAATATATTTCTTTGTGTGGGACCTGAACAAATGTATAGGATTCCAAACCAGCTGTAGTTTGTTTTGTCAACTGGGTACATCGTCGGTCTGACGTAATTTTGGCTAGTCTCCAAGCTGTTACTGCACATACAAAAACACATGCACACAGTAAGTCTGCGCGTGTTGGTGAGCTTTTCCACCATACCCGCATTAGTGTTTGCAATTGCTGCACAAATTGTTGTCAGTCGTACTATGCTTTTCCAGTTGTGCGGCAGTTGTGGCATCGTTTTCAGTTGCCACCGATATACTTGCGTCAACAAAGTGATGTATTTCTTACGGGTCAAAACAGTGGCAAAACCTGCTTAAAGAAATAAGTTGAACTTGACTTGAAATTTTCACTTGTTGCTCAAATACCTAATCTAATAAAATGCTAGGCAAAGTACTGATGTAAAGTGAACTCTTTCTTTATTACTGTAACAGTGAAATATGACTATGGATGTTGTAGTTGGAAACAGTTGGCAACAGTTTTTGGAGAATAATAATCTGTAAGTAGTTTTTTACTTGTATATTATATAAAAGTACAAAAGCCAGCAAAACGAAGAAATAACCTTTATTATTTTTAATGATGCCAATGGTTAATAATGAAAAAACTAAAACCAGTTTCCTTATACATATAAATTGGACTACCTGGGGAACTGACAATTACGGGGGAAATTAGACTATTTGCATAACTGGAAAATTACAATCGTGAACGCGAATTGTTGTTGGAAAAATGCACCCAAACAATGAGTGACAACTCCACAATGCCAAAACTTCAATATAGGTTTTACTAAGAAAATATTCTATTAATAGGAACACGAAACCTTATCGCAGTATCCAATTATTAACAGTCATTCCTGTGTAGGAAATAATATAGATACTGTACAGTGACAAAGTCCATTAGACGCATTTACTATTGAAAAGAACATTTCTATCCAATGAACTGGTATCACCGAGTCAACGTCTCTAGAAAAATACGGACGGGTTGTATGATTAAACAACAATTTTAATAACATTTAAGGAGTACCAGGGGCATATGTACATATGTGTACATATGTATGTGTACTTACTTATATTACCACCGGAAGTGGAGCATTTATTTTATTTAGTATTTATTAAGGCTTTGAAGGCATTAAGGCTTTCGTTTAAAGGCACTGATGTTTTCCGTTATCAATATTTATTAGTGATAACATAAGGTAGACAGCTAAAGCCCTAGTAGTGCTAGAAATCAAATCTGTTATCAGCAGGTTTACATGCACATAGCATGTACTTATGTACATAGTTTTATCATTATGCAAAACTTTAAAGTCAAATGTACATTGTATATTATGCAACATGAACTTTTGAGCAACTCGTGAAATAATTATAAAACTTTTAGCTGATAATCAGAATGAATTAATGAATGATTAGCCTTGAATCGAATGCCAGACTATATATATAGAGTCGAATACTCAGCCAGGACTGCCGACTTTTTTCTCCAGCGCACAGAGAGCCTTGAACTCTTATATGCAGGTTTATGGAGTATAGACACGTGTACTGCCAATACTGTTACTGCTAATGTAATCATATGTATGTATGCACATATTCCATTATGTGCCTATATTAATTAAAACAATCAAGTTGATTGGTTTCCCAGGCATGCAAATATCGGTATATGTACAAGTAACCGTTAGACTCATAATTATCATACTCAAAATTAATACTCAAACACACATATATTTATATATAGATAAGTCTATGTACATATGTCAATAAAAACACTACATGCATAGATATATGTATGTATGTATATATGTATGTAGCAAGAGACTTATTTCAATGGTAGAAAGACAATAAAGCTGTATGTATGCATGTGTGTGTACTCGCGTGTGGGAGAGCCGATCAACTGTTTCAATGCCGAGAGTTCTCTCACTCGCAAAGCTTTGAGTGTGAAGAGAGTAAGAACTCGAACGACTGACTATTGCTGTCGCGCTTCCACCCTTTAGAAATGCATTGACGTGAGCGTTGGACATTGAGTAACAAGTATACTTATACTCAATGTGTGGTGAGAGCCACTGAGTAATAAGAAATGAGAGCCCAAGTGAGTCGTTTCGTGAGTGAATTGGCTTTGTTCCATCGCCGCAGCTGCGTCGCATTCAGTTGCGATCGCGCCGTGGGCATGTCAAGTACTAAGTGGTGGGAAGAAAAGCGAGTAAAATAATCGTTTTGTATACAAAACGGGTGGAAAATTTTATTAAGCGACACGGTGGTTGAAACGCAAAAGAACAGTTGCAGCAGTAAAAAATTAAATTAAAATTCGTGATAACGCTAACTATTCTATATGTGGCTAGAAATAACAAATTCGGGTCGTTTAAATTAAAGTTTATAATAAATTCATTCTTCCTTGCCCGAAAACAATTTACGCAATGGTAACAAACGAAAACAAAAACTTATTAAACGACAACAGATTGGGCGTTAGCGGAAATGGAGGCGCTGGACAAATCAAAACCCAGATTGTGCCTGCACAACCCAAAACTCTGCAGCACTTGCCCAAGCGACCAGCAGTGGACTTGGCTTTCCATAACTTGACCTATCGCGTCAAGGAGGGCAACCGAAGCAGTAAGTATACATTGTGTGATTACACCTATTTCCGTGATATACAATTTTCAACATTTTTAAAACTCATTGTGCTCCCCCTCTCTCTTCACTGTACGCTTCAATCCAGTTCTGCCATACTCTGGGCTGGTTTCTGTTTTCTTTGTTCTCATCTACTATATAGTACATACATACATACACGTGTATATCAGCAGTTGTTCGGCAGCGTTGCCACATCGAATTAGCTTTGCTTGAACAAAGTTTAGGAGAACTTTGTACTCAATCACATAGGGCTGACTAATTACAAGCCCCTCATTAATTTATAAGGCCGCAAGTAAACCAATTATCCGAGAACAGTCAACAAGTTTTTCAGAATACTGTATTTCTGTTTCTCTTAGTTAATTGCATACTTACATAGTCAAGTAGCTAATATGAGTTCACTTGTGGGTCAAGTTAGTAGTTAGATGTGCTCATATGGCGGAATTTTTGTAACACTAACTAATTATATTATATTCTGCTTTAACATATCTACCAATTTGTAAATAAAATATCATTTCGTCCGCCGCTGCAAGTACTAAATTTATGTACATATCCATATATGTATGTATGTATATGTGTACATACACTTTTATTGTACTATGTGCTTGCATACAGATATCTAGCGTGGTGTGCACAACTGCCGCGTTCTCAGGTATTAAGAGCTTATTTTTGCCTTTCGCATTCACATTGACTTATAGCAGTTACTGATACAGCTTACAGTAGTCCAGTTCACAAGACTAGACTACCTAGACTACAAGCGTTCAAGGTTCTCAACAATTGTTAATTAAGATTGCAAACTGCGTACTGCCGGGACTTAATTGCAGTTTAAAAAATGTTATAAAAATAGGTTTCACTTGTGGTTGAAAGCTATATAATACAAAGTTCAATAAAAACAACTTATACCATATATGTAGATTATGAGCTGGTATTTAAAATTTCTTAACACACAGAAAATTGAGTATGCAATCGAAAACAATGAGCTTGAAGCCCAAATAAATGCATAGTTTCTAGCCAGTAGAAAGCTATTTAGGAATTAAATTGAATAACGAGGAAAAGGCTCAAAAAAGAATCTATTCGAAACCATGAAAAGATTTAATGAATGCCTTTTGTCTCTCCCAATGTTTGTCATTTCTTTTCTGCCTGCAACGCACATAATTATGACTGCCAAATCGGTAGAGCGTAATACTTACTTATTAAAAGGTAAAGGAAGAGCACTCAACTGTTAAATACCGTTCATCCACATTGTTCCTTATAAAGACATTCCAAAATTTATATTACATATTTACTGCTTTGATATAGTTTCAAAATTCTGTGTTTATTGTCCGATTCGATTTCTAATGTACCGTCTTTAGCTGTTTTGATAACAGTATTTTATGTTCACACATATGAACAATGTCAAATTGCTCCTACTGTAGACATTGGTAATGCAATTTATATAGTCTATTATATCTTCTTCTATTGGTTACATAAATTTGCACAAAGTGAATAAACCATTTTTTCTCATTTTAACTAGGTGAATGGTATAATTCACTAACCTTAATGTTTGCCATTGAAGGTACTCCTCCAAGCGTATCATGATTGAATATATATATATGAATAAATATATATAGTAATATTTCACCGACTTTTTTTTTGGAAAATACTAGATTTTGAGTGCGTAGTAGAGACGTTCCCTAATTAAACCTGGTTCGTAATAGAGATGTTTCATAATTAAACCTGATCCAGTCGCCTGAGTACTTTATTTTATTTGCTATAATAATAAGTACTGTATTTGCTAAAATATTGCGCATTCGTTGTTACTCGTAGTGGTTATGTGGTCTCTTAGTCGTTTTCTGTCTGTCGAGGTTCAGTGACAAGGCCTGCACTTTGACATGTCACTAAAATATAATATTGGGTAGGATTTCAAGTAAACAAATGTAATATAACGTGAAATAATTAAATTGTGTAACTTTGTAAAAATTGTGAAAAGTCTGTAAACATAATAAGAGAAACTATTGTATTTCACTGAGTGCAACATTACAACATTTTGATTTTGAAAGTTTTGTTATTCATTAACTTTTATGTTTCATTGCAATATGCATACGATTTGATTTTTCGATTTAATTTTGTTCATTTTATTCTCTTCTCAATTATGAAGGGCACACATTGGAAAAAGACTAATAACCCATCAGTCAATCGTATATTGACTTAAGTTGAAGATTGTATATTTTGCTACATTTTAAGTTGACTTGCGCGTTAGGGGGAAATATATTATAAAAATTGTTCACCGTGTTGCTATGATTTTCCCAATTGCAGATGCCAAAACCATTCTCAAAGGTGTCAGTGGAAGGTTGCGTTCTGGAGAACTTACTGCAATTATGGGTCCCTCAGGCGCTGGAAAGAGTACGCTGCTAAACATTTTGTCGGGATATAAGTAAGTTGTTTCTAAATTAAAAGAAGAACCTGGTGATCGTACTAATTTAATAGTTACTAAGCGAAAACCTTAAAGAACGACACACTCGATCGCAAGTTAGTCATGTAATCAGAGGTTAATTTAATTTTTTATTGGTGCGAACATACATACACGTTCTCGTATCATTGATCAAAGCGTTTTAGAAATTGCCTCCGCTTAACTGAACTTTGGAACGGTCCCGCTAGCACATACATTCTATAGATATACATATGTACAATGCATGTGTATCACCTAGACTTAGGTTGTCAGTCGTATTTGCGCGTACACGTATCAATTCGGGTAATTCGTTAATGATAAGAGTGTTTAGTTCGAAGGCATATAAGGAAATACGAATACACATTCATTATAGTAATATATTTTATAATTTTTATCTTTAGAACGTCAAACATTGAAGGCAGCGTTACGATGAATGGAAGCGAACGAAATCTAAGCACCTTTCGTAAATTGTCTGCGTACATAATGCAAGACAATCAACTGCATGGTAATTTAACAGTTCAAGAAGCGATGACTGTTGCAACGAATTTAAAGCTGAGCAAAAAGTTTACGAAGCCGGAAAAGAATTCAGTGGTAAATATATGTACACAATGCAATATGTTCAATACCACAGAAATATATGAAAATGATTTGTATGAACAATTTTTATTCAAATTTTTTTTATTGGCAGATCGACGACATTTTGCTTACGTTAAGTTTGAGCGAGCATCGGAACACGATGACACGTAATCTCTCGGGAGGACAAAAGAAACGTTTATCGATTGCCCTAGAGCTGGTTAGCAATCCTCCAATCATGTTCTTTGACGAGCCTACTTCTGGTTTGGACAGTTCGACATGTTTCCAGTGTATTCATTTGCTGAAAATGCTAGCCGCCGGCGGGCGCACTGTTATTTGCACTATACATCAGCCTTCGGCTCGTTTATTTGAAATGTTTGATCAGCTTTATACTCTTGCCGATGGGCAATGCGTGTATCAGGGCAGCACGAAGCAACTAGTCCCTTTCTTATCCACCTTAAACTTGGAGTGTCCCAGTTACCATAACCCGGCTAGCTATGTTATTGAAGTTTCCTGTGGAGAGCACGGTGATCACACACGCAAGCTTGTTGAAGCCATTGACAATGGCAAGCGCGACATCCGTTCCTCGGCGGACTATGCAACTCTTAAGGCTCGCAACGATCTTGTAAAGGTGCAAAATTTGAAAGCTATTTTGGATAAAAACGACGTCTCCAATGTTAATGGTAACAAGTATGAGGACAATCTTACTCTGAACAATGGTTTGCTGAATGGTATGGTTAACGACATTGTGAAGGAGACTAACGGATCGGCTGCCCCTGTAGTCGTGACCACCAATGAAAAGGGAGACGCTATGATTGATGTGGAAAAGACAGATAATTGCACAACTGCTTTACTCTCAGAAGAGATAATGTCGCCCGAACGTTACCCAACTTCACAGTTCCACCAATTTTGGGTTGTCCTAAAGAGAACACTGCTTTTCAGTTATCGTGATTGGGTATGGTATTAATGTATAAAAATCAAGAATAATAAGTCAAACTTAATGAATCTTTGTAGACTCTCATGTACTTGCGTTTATTTGCTCATCTGTTGGTTGGTTTTCTTATTGGAGCTCTCTATTACGACATTGGTAATGATGGTGCAAAGGTCTTAAGTAATTTGGGATTTTTATTCTTCAACATGCTGTTCTTAATGTACACATCTATGACCATAACTATTTTGTCATGTAAGTTATCAATATATCCTTATAGCCTTGTTTATAAAAGAAAATTTAAAAATTTACAGTCCCACTTGAAATGCCGGTATTGCTGAAAGAAAACTTCAATCGCTGGTATTCCCTGAAATCGTATTATTTAGCAATATCAGTGGCTGATTTACCATTCCAAGTAAGTAACAACAGATAAATCAATTGCAGTTATTAATCATTTTTCTATTTACATAACTATATATATATTTACTTTATTTATAGGCGATTTTCTGTGTGATCTATGTATCTATTGTATACTACTATACATCACAGCCTTGGGAACTGTTTCGTTTCACGATGTTCTTATCCGCCTGCCTTTTGATTTCTTTTGTGGCTCAATCAGTTGGTTTGGTAGTCGGCGCTGCTATGAATGTTCAGAACGGTGTATTTCTAGCGCCTGTCATGTCTGTGCCATTCTTGCTCTTCTCAGGCTTCTTCGTTTCATTCGACGCAATACCTGTCTATTTACGCTGGATCACATATTTATCGTATATACGCTACGGGTTCGAGGGAACGGCTCTGGCTACTTATGGCTATGGGCGTGAGAAATTAAAGTGCTTCCAAACTTATTGTCATTTCAAATCACCATTAACAACGCTGGAAGAATTGGATATGGTTAAGGCTAACTTCACTCTAGATATTGTAGCACTTGTTGTAATTTTCGTTGTACTGCGAGTTTCGGCTTACCTCTTTTTGCGCTGGAAGCTCAAGACCACTCGCTAAGTAATTAGTCTAACTAATTTTGTTTTTGGGTTTAATAGCTTTCTGTGTGTGTGAATGTATTCAAATGTATCTATTAATATTTCACCATATAAGTCGTGAAAAAAATTTAAATTGCTGTATATTATTATTCATTTCTAGTTTTAATTGGAATATATTAGTTTAAGTCTGAGAGAATCACGAGTTAAGGTTTTTCCTTGTGATGTAAAAATCAGCTGGAGCTGTTAAAAAATGTATAATAAAAATTAAAAAGCATTAGAGAACAACCATGGATAAAAACGAAAATTTGTTGCAAAAATAGTTACAAATACAAACAGAATTAAAATTTAACTGTATCTGCAAATTTTAAGGCCAATTTCAAATTTTATAATGAAATTTTATATGAACAAATTTTACATATGTTGTTATTGAGGATTTATTCTTATAAAAATAATTTTTCTTACAATGTGTATTAAAATTTAATAAAATGTTTGAGGAATGAATATAATTCATACCAAATTTTGTTTCTCTGGTAAATAGCTGTGATCTGTGTGTTCATACTAACAGTCGGACACGGGTAGTTGACTCGGGCTTTTGTGCTGATACTCTGTATGATCTGTCACGTCTCGTCATCAGCTTAACTTTTCTTATTTTCAATCGGTAAATAGCATGAAAACTAATTTTAGACAGCCAAGTGGGTAAATTGTATTATACTGTCGAGGGCACTCGCACAGCTTTTAATGCACATGAAAGCTTTAAACAGCTCCATCTAGCGGAAATTGTACTAAATTGGGTTGTGTGTACAGAGTAAGACGACCGGCTTGCTGAACATATTCGTGATAACCGGAATAATTAAAGCTTCTTAATGCAGCAAAAGAAAGGCGCGCAAATGTGCGATTCCTCAGCAGCCACACAACCGCAATTGGCAACAATGCGGCATGTTGTGGCAGGTCGGAGACCTATCGCAACAAAGAAAAGGGAACAGTGTATAAGGAGTGCGAATATAAGCCGACACGAACAAAAGAAAGAAAAAAAGCAGGTTTATAACTATCGTCATTGTGTTCTTTTTCTTAACTACGAGTATATACTTATTGTCCGAAAAATCCCGATGCTTGCCAAAAATAGACTTGATTTTAACTACTCTGGAAGTACTATCGTACCAGAGCTCTTTCATTAGCTAGAAGAATTGTTCTGGTAGTTTCTTTGCCTGGTGTGTACTGTGTAACCTTGCGTGCTTTTCTCCCGCCTGTGCGCAACATGCCTTTGTGTGCGTAAATATATATGCATGCATATGCATGTATGTATTTATTTCTACGCTGCACACGTATGTATGTGTAGCGTTTATACTGTGTACTCAGTACTTTGTGTGTAAATAAATGTATCTGCAACTGTGTGCTAGCCTGTCAGTCCTCCATTCTGTTATTCTTCCTCCGTTTGTTTTCAGTACACTTTCGTTCCCCTGTGCAACAAGTCGCGCGCGTCGCTCGGTCTCTGTAATTGTGGTCTCTGTTGCTGTTTCTGTTGCTGGTGCTGTTGCATGTTCACATGCATGCGCAGACCTGTCACACTGCAGTAGAGAGCGCATGACAACAGAAACTACAAATTTTACCTCAAATAGAAAGTAGAGTGAGTGCAGTAAGTACTGTGCAACTCTAGGCCAAAGTCGGCCAGTGTCATCAAACTCTGGAATTACTAAATAAATTACATACAGAGCACGGACCGTCGCCTATTCCAAAGTATTTTTAATCGGATCAATGAACCTGCAAGCTGACAGCAGTGTAAGTCATTCTGCTAACAGTGTATGCACATTCATATGTACATACGTGTACATAGGCGATCTTTGCTCTTGTTGGTTCAATATTATTTCGTGCATATTTAAAACAAACTAAATCATATAATTGATGAAGATATCTACATATGTATAAATATGTTGGTAATTATATCATATAAATAATACCAAACTTATCTTTCGCTGATTCAGTACGCTACCATGTACCATTAGTCACATAGTATTTAAATGAGTACTTCTAAAACAATATAAATAAGGTATTCAACTTTGAAACTATCACGCGAAACTCTTGTTTCATTGTTCTCATTGTTTATATCTGTAAATGGAAATTATGCTATTGCTTTGTACAAATGTACTTAACAGACGGAAGGAAGCGTGGCCGACCATAGAAGGTATATATATTCTTGAACAGCATCATTGGCCGATTCGATGTGCACATGTCCGTATTTCTGTCATTTGGTCTCTAAACACGGAGCTTAACTATTGTATAAGCAATGCAGCATAGGACCAGCCTCAATTCTCGCGTGTGAGAACGGCTTTTGCGTGTAATGCCAATATACGCTTTTGACTGTATCTGTGAAAAGGTCAATTCGTGTAAAAAATCTACGAAAATGTAGTGTGTTTTTGTGAATTCAAAGTAATCAATATTCAGAATTCATTATAACCGCCAGTGGGGTAAATGGTAACTTACTATCGAGCTTACTCATTTTTAGGTTTCTTTATTTTTTTTTATTCTAGAAATGAAGTGGCTTAAATTGTATGTGTACTGTGGCATGGGATCCCTGTTCCCAGTTCCACTTGTAGAAAAACTATGCAAGCACTCTTGAACTAATGTAAATATGTTGCCGTTTATATGTACATATGTTAGTACATAGAGGTTTGTCCGCCATGCAATGCTTATTTAAAAATAGGGTAAGCTTCCTATTTACTGGAATATATTTTTAGATAACCACAGTGTGAGTAATGCAACAATAACGCAGTAGCTTACTATAATGACTACATTGCAGTGCACATACATTTCAAAAAAAATTCCCAAATAAGTACACCGTAATAGAGGTTGATTACATATGCATTATAATCAAAGTTCGCTGTCAATAAGTACAGTAATTTGAACCTAACGAAAAGTGGATGTCAGTTTAAAAGATAAAAGCGATTTGACTGCTATCAGCTTGTGCTCCAGCTGTAAACATTATTTCCCCTACACTCTATCAATGATTGATAACAGTATGAAAGTGATGCTGCTACTGGTAAATGCCTACTGGGCTTATCTAAAGCTCGCATAGCGCAACGTGATAATTGTGGAACTATGAGTCTTGCTTTTGCCTCAGCGCAACTCACCCAGACAGACATCCGACAATCGGGCTTCCGCTTGCACACCCCCAGCAAAAAACTCTGTTGACTATAGCCAGTAACGTCGCAGTTGTGATCCGACCGCCACATACTACACAAGTCACTTTTGAGTAAATAGTATTTTCGACACGATTGCATGTCTGGACTCAGTTGTCGAATTGCGCTCGAGAGGAGCAGATCACTTGTGTGCGAATGTGTATTGAAAAGATGCCGTGTATCTGTTCATCTAGGCGAGAGAAATGATAACAATCGCTTTAGTTTAATTGAAGCGAAGCATGGGAGCAAATTAATAAGAGAACTGTGCTTTTTTCGGGTCAGCAACGGTTGACATTGAATATACTTATACACTTGTGTTTTTATAAGGTAATTTGGCTAAAAACCAGTATGAAAAGAATTTAATTTTTATTTATTGTGAACGCGACACAAACACGGCGCAATCAAAAAACAACAAGACAGAAAGTCTATATTTAGGATGTCGAAGCGTAAACACACTTTGATATTGATAATTAAGTAATTATCACTGCTATTATCTTATACACCAACTTAATTTGATAATTTCTATTTAGAATAAATAGTAATATTTTTTTAAGAAAATTGACTTTAATGTTTTGTTTGATTAAGTGCCGCAGGAGTTACAGTAATAGTTATGCATAGTTCATTTAGGAATTTTATAAATATATTATGTAAAAACATTAGTTAATATGTACATAAATGGTGAATTACATCAACATTTGCGGTTCGAGTGAATGAAAAAAAAAACTATAAACTAATTTTACCTTCGGCGTACCGAAGATTGATATCCCTGCTTTCATTACCAAAAAAGGGATAGGTAGATTATATGACAGCTTAATCATGCAATGGAAAGCCGTACATGTGTCAAGTCTCATCAAGATTGCTTCTGAACAGAGAGATTAGTTTCCCTTAGGAGCTGACGTGACGACGGAAAGACAGGCAGATTGACGGCCATATTACAATCGGCTAGTCTGTTGTATAAACGTTTATTTGCGAAAATAAATAATTAGCAATATACGGATGTACAAGTTGTACTGGTGGGGTTTTATAAAATATATATATTTTGGAAAGTCTAATCGGATTCTGAGAACAATGTAACAATGGAAACATTTATAAAACAATGCTTAACTTTTTTTTTGCAACTGAAGTCAACTATGTGAAATAATTATTTTGTAAATTTGTATCAAGCAGAAGCATATGTAATTCCAAAATGGAACCCATAAATGCCAAAAAGGACACATCATGTTCCCAATCAGGAAGTTCCATTAACTACAGTAGTGATATAAATACCATAAGCGTGGAGCTACCCAACTCAGATGATTTTCAACCAGTAAAAGGATTAAAATATTTACCTAATTGGCCAGCGGTTAATTTGGAATTTACTGGATTAACCTTTGAAGTTCCAGATGGAGACAATGGTAAGGTTTGATATAAACGTTAACCCACTCTGAACTCGAAGTAAAAGTTAAAGTTCTATGGATTTTATTGACCTATTCAGACCTATGAAATTTAATTGTCAAATGAATCACATGTGACCAATTAAGCAGGTGCGCTAAAAATAAAACGATTAGCCCTAATGGAGTATTCCAGCACAAATACACTTTTCCCAAGGAGCCAGTTTTTGTTTTATTAAATATTTTTGCTCTAGCTCCGAAAACAAAACAAATTTTACGTGATGTCAATGGAGAATTTCGTTCTTATGAACTTACCGCCATTATGGGACCCTCCGGTGCTGGAAAAACAACCCTATTGAATTTACTTGCAGGATTCGGGTGAGTCAATTAAGAACATTTATTAAAATTATAAGTATATCATAATTTTTCTCAAGCACTCTGAGCGCGTCAGGTCAAATTCTAGTTAACAGTAGTCCGCGTGACATGCGAGTTTTTCGGAAAATGTCTCGGTATATAATGCAGGTACACAACTCAAGAAACGATTGCATAATAAACAATTTCATTATGATAATTATTTATTTTATAATTCATAGACCGATATTCTTGACCAGCAATTTACAGTGAAGGAAATGATGCTTTTAGCAACAAATTTAAAGCTTGGCAACGAATTAAACTTAAAACAGAAACTTGAAGTTGTAAGTAAAATGATAAAATATATAAAAATCACATGTAATATTTTTTTTTTTTTTAATAAATAGATTGACGAAATTTTGTACATGCTTCGATTAAAAAATGCTGAAAACACCAAAACAGAAAAAATTTCCGGTGGAGAACGCAAACGGCTTTCTATTGCCCTAGAACTGGTTAACAACCCACCAATTTTATTTCTGGATGAACCTACAACGTAATACTACCAATAATTAAACTTCCCAAAGTTTATTAAGTCCTTTTTCACACATTCAGTGGCTTGGACGATCTGTCCGGCTCACAATGTATAGCTCTTCTAAAAATGTTGGCGTCGGAAGGGCGCACTGTCATCTGCTCCATACACACACCATCGGCAAAAATTTTCGAAATGATAGATAAGGTTTACGTGCTGGCTGAAGGTCAGTGTATCTATCAAGGAAGCGGCATCAATATTGTTCCATACATGCGGCACTTTGGTCTTTCATGTCCTTTTACCTACAATCCTGCCGACTTTATCATTGAAGTCGCATGTCATGAGTATGGTTACAACTATCACAACCGAATGGTGGACACAGTGGGCAATGGCAGAGTTACACGGTGGACCCCGCCAGGCAAGGATACCTCAACAAAGTCAGAGACAACATCCGGTGCTTCATCCTATTATGATATTGAACAGTTTGACCAAGAAATCAATCCAAAACTGTTAATATCAAGATCCAGTTGGTGGATGCAATATAAACTGCTGTTCATTCGAATGATGCTGCAAATGTGGCGGGATAAGGTAAAAGGCGATTATAAATGGCCAATTATATTATAATAAGTTTAATACGATTATTTATTGCAGTCGTACATAAAACTTAAGTTCTATATGAATATAGTTCTGGCGCTAATTGTTGGTGGCCTTTATATGGGAGTTGGACGATACGCTTCAAAAGCTTTATTCAATTTTGGTTTTATTTTCACCATTGTGATAGCCTACTTATATCTGCCCATGATGCCAGTCCTTCTGCAGTGTAAAATAACATCATATGCTTTAGTTTTATGGTAACCTTAAGCTCCTTAAAAATATTTTCAGTCCCCACAGAGATGAAACTCCTGAAGCGTGAGTACTTTAACCAGTGGTACCGATTGAGCTCATACTATGCGGCCATGGTCTCTGCAAAGCTACCCCCAATGTTTGTCCTAGCTGTCATTTACTTGTCAATTGTATATTTGATGTCCAGCCAACCCTTGGAATGGTTTCGGTTCGCTATGTTGTTTACTATAGCGTTCTTAACAGCTTTAACTTCAGACAGTTTTGGCTTGGTAGTATCCAGTCGGCTTAGCCTAGTGGTAAGTACGAGATTTAAAAAAAAAAGGAAAAACTAACGTATTATACCTTTTTCTTCCATATAGAATGGAATGTTCATGGGACCCGTTATAGCAGTTCCCTTAATTTTGCTGTCAATATACGGCATTGGCTATGGCAAAGATACTTACATCTCACCTATCATGAGGTTTCTTATGTCGCTTAGCTACTTGCGGCATGGCATGGAAGGCATCGTAGCCGCTCTTTATGACTATGGGCGAGGAGATACAATATGTGAAGAATATGAAATGTTTTGTATGTTTAGAAAATCAAAATTTCTATTAATGTTTCTTGGCTTTGAAAATATTGATTATTTGTGGTCTCTGTGCTGTTTACTTGGTTTCTATATTGTTTTTACTAGTACAGCCTATTTACTGATACGGCAGCGCTTACAAAAATCCGTGGGAAACCCTGTCGTGATATATATCATACGATTACTAACTAAACACTTTAATTTTACTTCGTATAATTATAATTAAACAGATTTTTATTTGAAAATTTAAATTTTAAGGTATTTTGGAGCTAATATAAGTCTGTTCTTTCAATGAAAATAGTCATATATTCACAGATTCACATTTAAATATGTATTATAGACCTTTGTAGCATATGCCAATTTATATAGTTTTAACTATCAAAGCTTGTGATTATGTTTTCCTAAATACAATTTGGCGACTTTGAATCTCACAATTATTTTTGTACAAAAAGCAACGGCTTATTACTTTAAACATGGCCAACCCCACCAAACTGTACTTTTCTGAGAGTTTGCAACACTATTTGAAGGCCGTCGTAAAGCTGATAAGCATGACACTTTACCTAAATCAACTTAAATGTCAACTACAAATAAACATTAATGTTTCTTTCGGTGTGGGTGTTTGTATATTCTTTCAACTCCTGTCGATAACACTCGACTGTTAATAATGTGTAACCACACCACACAGTTGAAACTATTTTGTCCGTTTCTCACATACGGTCACTCGTATGAATTGACGCGCAGTCGATCCTCTGCTGCTTCGCTATATCTGATATAAGGAAGTTTCTGCGTCTAATAACTTCAATATTTATTTTCATATATTCACAGAAGTTTCTGCGTCTAATAACTTCAATATTTATTGTCTGATCGGGTTGGAATTTTCAGTAGGTCAATATTTACGTTAGCGTCACAAGCACAACATCACAATGTGTATTCTTTTCCATAATATATATTATATATAGTTATGTGTTTTCAGCATTCCAGTTGAACCGATGGATAAATGTTCCGGCAACTTCTGCCTGTTTGAAACATTTGTGCAAAGCTAATACAGCATTTTCAAACGGGTGACGGTATAAATAAATATTTCACATAGTTTCTTCGTGCCTGCATAATTTCGTTCTTTTATTGACACTCGAATGTATTTTGACATAAATTCCAGTAAAATGTAAAAATATATGTTAATATATGCATGTATATTTTTGTAAAGGAAATACGGAAAATACAAAACTCAATAATTGTAAGTTAAGTAATGTACAATAAGTGTGTTTATAATTTTGGTTAAAAGCCAACATCGACGTAAGACAACATATCAATATAGGAAATATGTGCATCATGAGAAAGTCAATAAATTTTACAATTAAATAAACGGATAAATGGAAACTGATTTCAGATTTTAACAAATCATTTGGGTTAAAAGTGGGGCTCTTAAATTGGTATTTGAGCTAACTTATTGCGGGTTTTTAAGAATAGAGGCAGGTGTGGCCACTTCAAATAAATTGTCAAAAATGGCTGAATATGCGTATTGTATATAATTTATGAAAGAAGGTTCTAGCTTAATGATGAAAGCCTAAAAAACAGTCGAGCCTATCGCATGACTGATATTTAAACTAAAAACTAAAATTACGTTGCTGTTGTGGATTCAATTTATGTTCTCGATTTTTTAGCACTTGGCGAGTACAGTAATAGTGTTTCAGCGTCTAGTCAATTTATTTCCAAATGCTTTGCCTCCTCCCACGGAAAACCATCTCGTCCAAAATGTCCATATGTGCTAGTGCGTTGGTAGATGGGTTGGCGTAGATTTAGGTCTCTATTTGTTTTTTTTTTTTAAGAAAATATTTAATAAATTTCTTAATTTGTTTACCGTTTACTTACTTTACTATTTTGCCAGGTCTGAGGTCGAAGTTATTTTTGATAATTTCTAGTAGTTCCTTTTGTGACTTATGGGAAGTACCGTAATCAAAGACGGTTATGGAAAGAGGTTCTGCCAGCCCGATTGCATACGATACTTGTACAAGGCAACGCTTACAGAGACCCGCCTTCACAAGAGATTTTGCCACCCAGCGTGCTGCATACGCTGCTGATCTATCAACCTTTGTGAAATCCTTGCCTGAAAAAGCTCCACCGCCATGAGCACCCCACCCACCATATGTATCTACGATAATCTTTCGACCGGTCAAGCCAGCATCACCCATTGGGCCACCAATGACAAAAAGTCCGCAAGGATTTATATGCACGATGGTATTGGCATCGAAGTATTTGGCGGGAATAACAACTTTTACTACTTTTTCCATCACTTCTGAGCGAAGAGTATCGAGCGTAATTTTATCTGAGTGCTGCATGGATACAACTATGGTATGCACTCGCTTGGGTACAGCCGATCCCTGGTTAAATAGATATTCACAAGTGACCTGTGTCTTTGAATCTGGACGAGCCCACCAGAACACATTTGAGCGGCGTAATTCAGCGATTTTTTCATTCAGTTTGTGCGCCAGAACAACTGTTAAAGGCATACATTCTTCCGTCTCATCGGTAGCATATCCGAACATAATGCCCTGTAATTTGATTAATGGGACTTGTTAGTTAAGTCTTATAATATATTTCTCTATATAGCTTAAGGAAAAGAAGCAACATGATATTAAAAGTTGGTAGAAAATGAAAAAAGCAAAAATTACTGTACTGGGATGATAAAGTTAAAAAATTGAAATACCAATCCAAATAATTGTTATGATATTTACAAATAGTAATAATGATAATGCTGCATTCAAACTAATTATATGTTAATCCAGAAAAAAAACATTGTTTTAATTATATTAAAAGCTGCATAATACATAGTACAAATTACATAATACACTCTGAAGAAAAGCACCATATCCAATATGTTAGTAATTAACTAAATAAATGAATTCATAGTTTTAATAACAGTATTACTCTGAAAGTAAAAGGCACTAATAATCCCGACGAGCCGAGTTTTATAATATTTGTACTAGTTTCATTTTCACACCTGATCTCCGGCACCGATTTCTTCCTCAGCGCGATTAACATGCACACCGGCAGCAATTTCGGGCGATTGTTGATCCAATGCCAAGAGTACGTTGCAAGTTTTATAATCGAAACCTTTGGTGCGTTTTTTAAACAGTTTTCGAATTAAGTATAAAAGTATTCATATGTGGTTAATGTTCATGTTTTTGTTTTATATGAAAAGAAAGAGATAAAAAGTAGATAGTGTTGCATAGTTGAAAATACATTAAGATATATTGATGTAATCCCCTTTCAAAAGTAATCATATATTATTTTTGTGTATTATTTATAAAAGTGCATCAAATTACACTGAACATGTTAGGGCCGGCCCGCCTTTCTTATTGCGTATCCCTTATGATTCTCGGAAAATTGTTCCCTTTTTTTTTTTTGAAAAGCGGGAACTAGTTCCATTCTATGGGGGACATGTCGCATGCAAATTTTCTTACTCTCCGCGAAATGTATTGAATGGATTTGTTAAAATGTGCATAATGGAGTTAAAGACCCAACAAAAAAAAATGCTTGTGATGACTCCAATTTTAGATAAGTTTTCTCGTATCCTTCCTAGACATTTTTAATTGTTTTATGGTAATACATGTCATCCCTCAACATAATGTGCACCTTTTGAAGAAAATGAGTCCCATCAGTGATACTTTCGTTATGCTGATATTTATGTTTTTAAAAAGACTGCAAAATTGAAAAACAATTGCATATTGTACCATCTGCACAAGAACGATAACAAAATGAGTTTTGGCTGGTCATCAAGCGAACCAAGGGAATGAGAGATACGATTTATAATAACACTGAACAGAATGGAAACGTAACAAACAAACGCACACATTTATCGACATCACTCAGTCGATTCAAAAAGGGTACGGATATGTTTTGTTATACCTGGTCACCAGCGCCGACATCCTCTTCTTCGCGATTCACGTGTACACCGTTGGCAATATTAGGAGATTGTTGTTCAATTGCAACAAGTAGATTTAACGTCTTCCAATCGAAACCTTTTTGATTACGAGTTGATTTTCATGGTAGTTTTCATTTAATATTGGTTTTAAAAACGTGTTTTGAGTCCCACCCACAACTTACAGGCAAATTTTATTTTTATAGGCTAATGGAAACTTACCCTTAGAGGAGTCGTCGTAACCAATGTGTTCAACCGTTTCACGAACTACCTTTTGATAGTCGATAACTGCCTTTGAAGTTATTTCGCCACAAAGTAAAATCATCCCAGTCTTTGCCACAGTTTCTGAGTAAAAAAAGTTAATCGTTTCAGTATAATTCGAAAAGTAAATCGTGCATCTTCATACAATTAATAATTATATTATATTTTGTAATACTTTTTATGTTTACTTGTAAGTTTATTTCCGAACCGTAACAACACGCAACGATAATGATTACTTAATTTTCTTAACGAGACTCAACAAGAACAGATTTTGAATTCAATAAATGTACCTTACTTTGTTTATTTTGCTTGACTTTTAAAGGCTTACCACATGCTACTTTAGCGTTGGGATCTTGTTTTAGATGAGCGTCTAGGATAGCATCACTGATTTGATCGCACATTTTGTCTGCGGAGGGAAGGAATCATAATACGGTTAGTTTCTCAAAATTTGTATGAAGTTATATAATTATTACTCTTAAAATTAATAGCCTAATTATAAAGATCTGTTTCTGATCTCACGATTGAGGAAACAATTCGTGTAACTGCTCTCGCGATTGAAAGAAGAAGAACAGCTTCAACTCTGCGCTCGCACATTTTCGGCAGATGCGCTCAAGATTGCTATTAAGATTGATAAAGAAAAAGTCGGTTTAACTGCTATCGCGATTGAAAGAAGAAGAACAGTTTGGTAGATGTGCTCACGATTGAAAGAGAAAGAAACTCTCGAGATGCAATAATCGACGATAGTAAGAAATGAAACATCTCGGGTAGTGCGCTCTCACAGCTTCGGAAGATGCGCTTACGAATGAAAGACTTTAAAAAAGAGCCGTCAGTCAAGCATTTCCTTCAGTTGACTTTTAAGTGTAGTGCAGTGCAGATGTGCTTCAAGTAACTCCTCTCTACCTCGAGATCAGATAGGATACCTTCTTAATTAGGTAAAAGTCAATTGAATTTTATTAATTTTAATAAGTTATATCCATTTTTTATTTCATTTTTCTACGAAAGGTTCAACCCTTGACAAAGCAGGACGCTGTTCATCGCGCTGATGCTGACTATATCCATCATTTAAGAGCCTCTATTTTGAATTAAAAATTAAACAAATGAAGAAAGTTACAGTCGACTGCACTCGACAGTAAGATACCATTTACCTTTGGCTGCTTAATAATAATTATTAATATTAATTACTTTTATTCGGCCACTAATAACAACGCATTGCATATTTTCGAAATCAAATACACATGAAATGACGCTAATGGCACATGCCGACTGTCGACGACTGCCCGTGCGCATAATACATAAAAAAAAAAATCTGTAACTTTTCCACTTTTCCTATAATTCGATTTTTCGACTAACAAAATCGATTTCGGGCGTTGAGCGTGGCATCCAAAATTTGAAAATCCGCGTTCTGTGTAATGTTACAGCGAACCTTACTTCCAAATTTGGTGCTTCTAGCTTTTCTAGTGTTCTTATAATTCAAAAAACGTACAGACATACGGACATAACCAAATCAACTCGGCTATCGATGCTAATCAAGAATATATATACTTTCACAAAGTTAATATACCATTTTTTACCCATTTGCAATGGGTAAGTGGTATTTAGGTTTGAAGTCTTAACGTAAATATTATATTAATAAATTATTATTATTTACTATAAGTCTGTATGCAACAACTTCGTTGTGAAGTTTGCCGTTTATGGTCTTCATGCGCTAATTATTTTGCGTGGCCTGCAGTTGATTTTGATTCTGCGATTCAGCGAAATTCAATGCTTCCTAATGTCTATCATTTTGAAAACCAGCAAAATCTGCAACCGAATCCTCTCAACTTGGAATTTAAGTGCAATTTGATATTCAGTATGTGTACTTCTAACAACTCGTAATCCGTAAGCTAATAAAGGGTATTTTTCCTGAAGACTCTAGAGAATGGTGTTATTGAACTGAAATATATTGCAATTCCATTATTATCAAATAATAACCTTACGATTCAAAGTGTTGAATCATTTGAATGGCGCCGTTTGATATTTTTAAATATATATATATATATATATATATATGTTTGTATATGTATTTAAACAGTTCTCAGTATAAATCAATAGTCGCCCTCTGATATTTGGGGTCCATGTGATGCTGATAACCCTACTAGCGTGCGTTTTAAAATCATCGAAGAAATTGCCCACTCATGTCCGGTAATATATCAGGGCATACACTGCATATGTACTCCTGTTATAAAATATCAGTTTTGAAAAACCAATACTAGCTTATTCTTTAAGTTAAGTTCATTTAGGTGATAAAATACATAGCAAGTGGATAAGCGGGCGGGGCCATCAGATTAACAATAATGTTATTTATTATCAGTTGTATGCATACTTACAGTACATATGCATATGTATATATAATAATATAATAATAATAATAATAATAATAATATATGTGAACAGATAGAGCGAACTTCCTTATGCCAGTCAACTTAATTAACTCTGAAGTGGCATTCACATGTACATATGTACATATACATATATATAATTACACAGTACATATCTAGGCTACTAATGTTCAAAAAATCGGCAAGTTCTTATCATCAATATACATATGTATGTATGTACATATGCGTTAGCATGAACATTCATATTTGGAAAGCAACGTATGTACATATGTATGTAAGTATGCACACGTGTATACAGAGATTAGAATGAATACATTAATTTGTTCCTATCAAACACGTGGTCGCAAATTTTGCGATTAATTCGTTCTGTATAGAATCTAACGAACAAAATATCATTGCTTAATGCTGCTTCTTAGATTATTATTTAATTCATTCTGTAAATGTATTGACGGATCTGCGTGTGTATACAATATGTACATATTATATATTCCCATCATATATGCATGTTCAAACAGCTATGCTCAGAAACAAATATTTCGCTTGTTTTGATCGTAAAATGTCTTAAGAGAAGAGAAGGTATCCAAAGAGCACACTAGTCGCTAAAAGCACATGGTGCGCATGACGCAGTGTGTAGCATTGAATAAACTAACCATTCTCAGCATGTGTGCCTGTGTGTGTGTGTATAGATGTGCATGTAAATATAACACGTTGCCGGGCAAGCTTCTATAACAAAACCCAAACACTACGCGACCGGTGTGACCGTATGAAAATTAGTGGGGATTACAGCTGATATGAAATTTATTATACACATGTACATGTGTTCCGGCATTGTTTTGTTTTTGTTTTTTAATTTGATTGGCCAATAGTACAAATATCGGACATGATATCTCTTCAGCTTGGATGCAATTTACTGCCAGCCGCCAATTGGTATGTGCTCAAAAGAGAAACCTGGTCACACCTGTAAGTGCGTTAGGCATGCCGCTGAGCAAACAAGCATGCTTTCGATTGAATCAGCAGCTGGGCTAATGCGAATGGGGATAACAATTGTAGATTGACATATTCAAAACTATGTCCATGCAGGTGTGAGGTACAGTATATAAGGCTGCAGGCGTTTATATAAGTCCAACATAAAACATACTTATGTAAATACGCATTAAACATGTATACGTTTACAAGCATTTGTGAACGCATTTCTAGATGTATGTATGTATATACATATACATATGTGCATATGACTTCATGTATTCGTATGATGCAATAAGGAGGTCGACGTCGGCTTTTGCATTGCAGCTAATTTAAGCAGTTTTATTTTATACAAACGAACATACATCGGACTTGTATGTATGCAGTTCGACACCAGTGCAACCTCTGCACACTCACCTGGGTGTCCTTCTCCAACGGATTCGGAAGTGAATAGAAATGTTTGCCCATCTTCCATGTCGTAGGAATTGCCATTGCCATTGCTGCCAGTGAAGCCGTTGGCGTGTCCATTGGTCTTGTTCGGCATTTTGTGTGTTTTAAATCGTGACTTCAACTGGACTAGGCTGCATAGGAGTAAAGCAAATAATTATTACGCATTTGACACGACATGGATAAATTGATTTTCCCCACTCTAACCATACGCAAAACATGAAACATGAATGTCACTTCGGTGTACATTGTACGTATCGTTGCCTCGTGTGTGCCTGTTGCCAATTTTCGACTATAGGTGTGTATGTATGTAACATACATACCCATAGATATTTTTTGCAAGCCAACTTTTATTTTTATATAATTGGCGAACGCATTTTATGCTGCGTTCGATCTAAGTCCACACATAATAGCAATAAATACAACATACACTGAACTTAATATTATATGTATTATTTATAAGTCTGTTTGGAGTCTGGAGGCAATATGTAGGGACAGCTAAATTGATCAATCACAACACGATAAGCACACACTATAGAAAAAGGCAAGCCTGTTACATTTTTTATTTGCGGACTTGTTATATGCAGTCTTTGTTTTAGCCGACGGGAAACTTGATTGGCGCAACCAACACGCACGTCCTATCGCCGTCACGGTTCTGTCAAAAAGAGCGCACGCTTCTCGCAAGCAACAGAATTTATAGCCGCGGAGCAGCGGCAGTAGATGACGCTGGCAACTTTAAGAGCGAAGGCTCTCTTCTTAACGGTTGGATGTATGTGTGTGCTCTTTATTTGAGCTACTGCTGGACTGGCTAGACTACCTATGGAAGATAACTTGGGAAGCATCTCCACGTTTTTCATTACTGTTTCTGAAATCAGCTGGTATGCCCTGTCGTGGGTGGAGCAGTGCTGCCACTCTTTTCCGATTTCTTCACATAGGCGAGTTAGTATATTTAAAAAACTAAAACTTACAATTGAATTGTTCAACTTATTTACGATTCCTATTTGGTCTCAACAACTGCTTGACCAGCGTCTGACTGTGCCTGAATCTCGAAAATCCATGTTATTTATAAATTATTGTACCATAGACGGGACAGATGATTGGGCAAAAACGATGCAATGCTTATCACTGCGTTATACGGTACGAATGGGTTGATTGACTATTTCAAATCTGTCAGTATTTTGATTTTATTAATTAATGTTGAATACAATACAATTTTCAGGATGTAGTACAATAATTAATACCTTAGAGTTAACCGCCAAGCGACAGGACCTTCAGCACCGTGTCTGTGTAATTACTACGAATTAAATTTTCTAAAATATGATAAGATGGGTTGTTCGACTATTTCAGATTCGTAAGTGTTTTATTTAATTTGTTCGTATATGAACAAATCCCTTATACTCCATGTTGTGATTCATATTTTTATTAAAGCAAATTTTACAGTTAGAAAACAAAAGATAAATGGAATATACATGAATATATATGTATTTACATGATACACGTGAGTCTTTCAGAGAAGGAAAGCATTAGCAGTTAGCTATCGACATTTTTAAATCTTTAAATAACAAAAACCCTAGAAATCCCATGTCATGCTAATCAGAAACAAGGTCGCTCAAGATCAAGGCGCTCAGTAATCTGTTTTCTGCATAACAAAAACACACAAAAATCTTTTGAAAATAGCTGAAATAACAAGCAGCATTATCTTCAAAGCGATGACCCCCAGGAACGTTTTTGGCTGTTTATGCAATAAATATTCGAATTAGTTTTCAAGGACATGAACATATTTGGTAGTTAGGTAAATGTAGTTACTGTGTGTAACTTAATTCCATCCAAATTATGCAAGTCAACTCACCATCAGACATTCCTACACATGTTATCAACCAATTGACCCTTGCGTGACTTAGCAACAACATTTTTTAAAATCTTTCAAGATTATATTTGGTAATAGTCTATACGACTTAAAAAAACCCTTAAAAGGCGTATACACAGACACATTACGACACTGTTATCGAGTATACCTCAATCCATTTGTCCATGAACAGTGTGGTAAAATACCGCCTTGCGCTGTCTGTTGATAACAGCTGTTCATGACGTGTTTGTGCTGCATTGGAAAAAGTAAAAAAGAAGTACCAACTTACTGGCAGTGTTATTTGTTAAATATGCTAAGGCACCCGGCTATTCTATGGACAGCAGTTCTCACCATTGTTGTCTTGTGTGCTGCAACCACAGCAGCGCAAAACACAGTAAAGGGAGACACAAACTTGCAACTGTCTGACGTAAATCGTACTACGGCATTTACTCCTCCGATAATAAATGCTGAAAATGGCACAGCTAATGTGAACGCTAGTAGTGGAAGCGACAGTGGCATGCATATCCTGTCCACCTCCTCATCTGTCGTGCAGTCCAATGTCAACGATACAAAAAACTCTACTTCAACAGTAACGGAGCCGTCGCTGATCGACCCACATGCCGTCGAACAGGAGCACAACTCTTCTCTCTCATTATTCTTTGTAATTTGTGTGATAATGCTGGGCATCCTGCTGATACATTCGATGCTTCAAACTGGCTTTCAATACTTGCCAGAGTCCATTGTGGTTGTGTTCTTGGGAGCACTTATTGGATTGTCGCTTAATATTATGTCTGGCGAAAACGGCAGCTGGAAGAGAGAGGAGGTGTTCTCCCCAATGGGATTTTTCCTCGTACTCCTGCCACCTATTATATTTGAGTCTGGATACAACCTGCACAAGGGAAACTTTTTCCAGAACATCGGTTCCATACTGGTCTTTGCTATATTTGGCACAACCATATCTGCACTGGTGATCGGTGCAGGCATCTACCTGTTGGGAATGGCTGAAGTCGCGTATCGGTCCGTATAGAACTCTTTTATTTATGCACCGTTATTTGTTAAATCAAACTAAACTAATTTGTCTTCATTTCTAGACTCAACTTTTCCGAATCGTTTGCATTTGGCTCACTAATTTCGGCGGTCGATCCTGTGGCTACAGTAGCTATCTTCCATGCACTGGATGTTGATCCAATTTTGAACATGCTGGTGTTTGGGGAAAGCATACTCAATGATGCTATCTCGATTGTTCTGACCGCGTCTATTACTATAAACGCTAACGCGGATGCAGGCACAGGCGAAGCCATGATGAGTGCCCTAAAAACATTTTGCGAAATGTTTTTTGCGTCGGCTGGCATTGGCGTTATATTTGCTCTAATATCAGCGCTGTTGCTTAAGCACATTGATCTTCGGAAACATCCCTCTCTAGAGTTCGCTATAATGCTAATGTTCACATATGCACCCTATGTCCTTGCCGAAGGTATACATCTGAGTGGAATTATGGCAATTCTCTTTTGTGGAATCGTTATGTCACATTACACGCATTTCAACTTGTCTACTGTGACGCAAATTACAATGCAGCAGACTATGCGAACCTTGGCTTTTATAGCAGAGACATGCGTTTTTGCCTATCTCGGATTAGCAATTTTTTCATTCAAGCATCAAGTGGAGCTGTCTTTCGTCATATGGTCTATAGTGCTTTGCCTCATCGGACGTGCATGTAATATTTTCCCGTTAGCATATTTGGTAAATAAGTTTCGGGAACATAAAATTAACAACAAAATGCAGTTCATCATGTGGTTTTCGGGGCTACGCGGTGCAATTTCCTATGCACTTTCGCTTCATCTACACCTTGATAGCCAGGAGAAGCGACACGTCATAATAACAACCACGCTGATAATAGTACTTTTCACTACGCTTGTTTTGGGTGGCTCAACGATGCCTCTTCTAAAGTATTTAAAACCCGGAAAGAAACGTCGGGGACGTGGATCTACACGTTCCCTGAGTGGTGGACCGTTGACTACGACTCGAAAGCGAAGCAAGTCAATATCCTTGTCCAAGACAAGAGAATGGGGTCAAGCAATTGATTCTGAGCACTTGTCTGAGCTGACGGAAGAAGAGGATGTTTCGTTTACACAGGCTCGGGATCGTTTCGGGCGCTTGGATCGAAAGTACTTTATACCTTTTTTTACACGCCGATTTAATAGCCAAGAGCTTAATGAGTGCAAAACGCAAATGGCTGATTTAACTAATAAATGGTATCAGGCAATACGCATAAGCCCATTAGACTCGGATGAATCTGATGATGAGATGGGTCTAGCAGCTAGTCCAAGTCAAAGTAATCTGATGCGATCCTGAGTTTACCCGCTGATGGGCATAGTAAATATATGAGTGGCCAAAGGTTAAGCTAGTAGTATTCTAAGCAGGGTAAGTTCTAATTATATTCCTGAACTATTTGTACTATTTATGGCCGACAATGAATGTATGTATGTGTGTTTAATTCAATTTTGTTCGTGGTGGTGGTGCATTTAGAATTGGAGACAATTAAGTATATTCCGATCCTAAGCATTGTGTTAACTATTTTTAGTTTGCTACAAGCAGTATTTCGTATGTGTATTATTTTAATGTAGGAGATTTTGGATTCTTATATATATATATATTCATACACATACTTCTTATTATTGTATAATTATGCCACGCAGACTTTCTTAACCAAAAATATGTATATTTTCTGCGAAATAAATTGTGATAAATATGATTATTGCCAATATAAATATACATTTTTATTGAACCAATAAGTTAAAAACCTACAGTCTACTACACACCGACAGTTAGATCATATTTAACAAATTCACAATAGCGTGTTGCATCGCATATTTTCACTGATTTTTATACCCCTGCAGAGGATATGCAACTCGGTACGGCGAAGTAGCGTTTTCTTCTAGTTTATGCTTACACGTATTAACTTAGAACATATACGCAAACACAGACACAAAAAATGACGCCGATCCTCTGCTGCGACAATGCTGCATGGGAGACTTCTCCCTTCTATATCTTAAATGTTTATTGTCCATTGAAGAGAGAATATTAGCTTTGTGCAAATATAAAGAAGTGAAGAAAGCTATTGTCGAGTGCACTTGACAGTAAGATTTCATTTATCTTTGGCTGTTTAAAAATAATTCTTAATATTAATTACTTTTATTCGACGAACTAATAACAACGCATCGCATATTTTCGAAATGCAATACACGTGCATTGACGCTAATAGCACATGCTGACTGCACGCTGACTACACGACGACTGTACGTGCGCAGTCGGCGTCGACGTCGGGCCTCTGCTGCTGTAAGGAAACTTTTCGTGCCTATATCTTCTGTGTTTATTTTCCGATCGGATTTAAATTTATAGGATTGGTCGATATTATTATCATCTACAATAATACCTAAAAAAAATTCGTAAACTTTTCTACTTTTCCTATAATTTGATTTACCGATTTACAAAATCGATTTTTGAGGGCGGTGGGCGTGGCATCCAAAATTTGAAAATCCCCATTCTGTGTAGTGTTACCGGGGACCTTACTTCGTTCGTGGGCGGTGGGCGTGGCATCCAAAAGTTTAAAATCCAACTTCTGCATAATGTTGCAAGACACCCTCCTACCAAGTTGTATGCTCTTATCTCATTTCAATGGGTAAATGGTATAAAAGTAACACTCACTAATTTTTTTTTTTTGTTGCAGTAGCTAAAAACACACAGGCTGACATGACGAAAGCAACTCGGCTGTTGATTGTGGTTAAGATATTTGATGGTCGGTCACACCATCCATTTGCCTGCTACATATATTTACACAAAGCTAATATACCATTTGTTACTATTCCCAATTCGTGAACGGTATAAAAGTGACCAAATCGACTCCAAATCGACTCCTCCATGTGCCTGTTATTTGTAATGGATAAGTGGTATACAAATGATATATAATATGAAATAGAGCGTTGAAAGTGCTTCATTTTTACTTAAAGAAATGGGCATTTCATTTTAGAATTCAGAAAGAATGTATTTATTAAATATTGTATTGTTTTCCATACTGAAAAGTCAATCACTTATTTGAATTATTTAATATTATTACACACAAAGGTTTAGGTACTCGTTTTATAACCATTAACACAAAATACATAATCCACTCGTGTCATACAAATTATTTTTCATCACTACGTGTAAACCGCACGCCTTCATATTTTACATGTGTTGACTTAAATTGTATATTCGTTAAACCTAATTATTTCATACGCAAGTTTACTGATTTATAAATCCATCTAATACTTTTGTAAGAGTACTCACATGTAGCTTAATTGTCAAATATATAGACTTGCAAGACCTTCGACTAATATGCTAGGCGTAATATCATATGAGGTCTTCTCAGATTTTTTATTCAACATACTTTATTTTCGCCAAGGTGCTGTTAAGTTTATTTTTTTATTTTGATTGAATTAACATCAATCACACAATCCGCACAGTTTATTGCAAGAAGTCTAATATGTAGAGAATTACTGTTGTATATATTCTTATAAAATGTAGGATATATACATATATTAATTAAAAAGAGTACAAAAAAGGAAACTAAGAGTAAAGTTCCATCACCGAGAATCAAAGTATATTTTAGTAATTACAAGGTTAAAATCGCTTTTTGAAAACTATGAAATGATTCAAGTTTTAATGTATAGATTTTTGGAACATGACACATACTTGGATTTTAAATAATAGAACATTTAATGTATAATATGTCTGATTTTTAACTTGAATATAATTTTTTTTTTTTTTAATTCTACCGGTAAGACCTACAAATACGTAAGCTTATACTAATATTGCGCTTTGAAACTACTTAAATTTCATATAAGTAACTAACTATAGGAATATACAGTACACATACATAATATTACAGGGAATAAATAATTTCAAGTAACATGATCCAAAAATTAAATACATACATTTTTACCCTTCAACAAATTAGCTACTGTAAATAAGAAGATGAAGAACATTTTAACGAGTGAATTCGTATTTTGAGCTATAGTTTACTATAGCAAAATGACGCTTATCATGTTCTGTTATTTGCAAATAGTGATAGTATATAAATGTGTTTCTAAACGCACATTCTGAAATAAGCGTGGCTCTTGCTATCTTGAGGCATAGAATAAAACTGTCAATTTTTACGTCAGAGGCTCTTCAACATCATTATCAATGCGCGATGAACGTATTCCAGATTTTCCAGTCCATGGGTAGATATCGGGACACGGTTGACATGTTTTCATATATCTCACGCCGGACTTATGCCACAGATTACATACTTTTGGATTATTGCAACGTTTTGGACGATCCTAAATTTTAAGAAATGCAAAATGAAAACAATTTTTAAGAGTATAGATGGATTAACCATAAGGTTTGCCTACCGAATAATCACACTGGAATGGCTGGAAAGAATTGATACGAGACGTGGGAGTGGGATCGCGTACCCATTGTAGCGCTTGCCAGTTTGTTATAATCCACACATCAGGCATGGCGTTGATGGTATCGAGAAACTTAATAAACCCTTCCTTATGATGCGGTTGAGTAAACCAAGCGGCATGATAAAACAATCCAAACGGTGCTCTGAAAGGAAACAATCAATATAAGCACACAAATATGTGTATATCTATTAATATACCTATTCGTAGTATAATGTCTTTCGAAGTTCTTCATAATCATTTTTGTCACGCCCTCCGCATCACTAGGGTTGGAACAGGCATCACCCATTGAACATCGTCCGCCGTTTAGGTCTTGCCACATAACCATGGGGACTTGCCACACGCCTGGATAACTTCTAGTTGGACAGGGGGGTATCATACAGTCGTGAAAGATTTTATAGTCCAACGTATAAGGCCAAGATGGAGGACGATTCTCATAAACCGGCATTGATGAGTCATATGTAAAATTGGAGTCATACAGCATTTTGTACATTTTATTTCCGCCAACAGAAAGAAATGGAGCGCGCATTCCGCGGACATCAGAAAGCTTAACGCCGCCATAAGCGGCGAGTATTTCACGCTGACCAGCAATTTCACGGGTCCATTTCTTCTGTGAGAACTGTTCACCAAAGCTGTGACTGTATAGAAATAAATACAGATTTTAATAGGCATAAAGAAGTTTATATATTGGAGCGTAGAACTTGATTGAAAGTGCGGTGTTAAGAGAGATGCGTGTCGAGAAGTGGTGTTTGTATGTATGTATTATTTTAATTGTTTAATCTTGTGGTTGTTGTTATTTCTTCCCTTGTTTTAGAAGTTATTTCTATTACTTACGAAACTGTATGAGAAGCCATTTCGTGTCCATCGGCGTACAGATTTTGGACTTGACTGTAGTCAGTCCATTCGTGAGATACGTAGAATGTCGCTGCAATAGGGCACCCATTTGGGTTTACACGACCCTTCTCGAAGAGGTCAGTATACAATTGCTTATTCAAATCATTGACAGAATCATCAAAAGTCAAAAGTACAATTTGAGGAATACTTTCAACCTGCAGTTCGCCTAGCAATCATGACGAAAGTATTGATGAAGTTGATGGTTGAATATAATGAAATGTAAAGAAAAATCACGTATGATGTGAATTAAGATATGGATATTTATAGAATGGAATATAGAGTTGTGTAAAAAGTTCATTATGATTTTCGCATGTACATAGGTAATGTTTCTTATGATGACTACAAGCAAACTAGTCGCAACTTACGAAACCGTGTGTGACGCCATTTCATGTCCAACCGAATATAAGTCCTGTACCATACCATAGTCGGTCCATTCGTGGGATATGTAAAAAGTAGCGCGCCAAGGACACCCATTAGGATTCTTGTGCGAATTTTTATTGAATAACTCGTCATAGAGCTCAATATTAATAGAGTTTATGGCATCGTCAAACGTCATTAAAATAATTTGTGGCGTGTCCGATACATTTAAGTAACCTACATTTTTAGAGCCGTGATATTGATTTTTAAGATATATTTATATTTGCACAAACACTATTGCATATGAAGGAAGGAAGCGTATTTAAAATTGAGGTTGATAAAATGTATAAAATAGATAAAAGCTGTGAAATGTATAACAAGTATTTATTTGGTCTAATCGAGTCTAGATCGGTTTTCATCTGTTTGTGCGCCTACAAGACTATTGATATGTCAGCTTTCACACTTTGTTCCAGGGCATACAGCAGTCTGAAGTTCTTAGTAATAATAATAGTGTTGCTACCCAATGAATCAACTTGGAACGATTTATCTTGTGGCTCTCATTATGTATTTATCTGCTAGGATATGAAACTTTCGGTATGCCGAAGTTTCTTTCTAGTTTTAATATTCTTATAAAATATTTCATATTTCTATTAGACAAATTTGCATTCTTCCTATACTTACCGGGTATATCTTTTCCACCGCAATAGCAATCCGGTAATAGGCATACATCCTTCCGGCATTTGGCAGCCGTTTTATCGGGTGTAGGTTGGGGGTATAAAGGCTCTGGTCGCGTCGGTGGATATCTATAGATGTCTACAAACTCTTGTGCCTTTGAGACAATCGTGCCAGAAGGTTTAAGCGTTGGGCGCGTGCGTCTGTTAAATAAAAAATAAATTGTGATAATGTACTTATCTGATAGAATTCATCGACATCTACTCACGGTGGATGAGTTCCTCTATTAGGAGTGGATACAGCCTCACGCTCTTGATTGGTGTATATTGTGCTGCCACGATTTCTGTTGTTGTTCCTTGTTAATAATAATTTTTAAAATCTTTTATTAAATAACCGAAAAGTATCTTTGGTGGGCCAATTATTTTATGGACAATTGCTACACAAATTAATCCAATTTAAGTTATTATTAGTGTTAAATGTTAGGTATTTTACATAACCCATTCCTATATATGTATATAAATATATGTATATGTATGTACACATGATAGCATTCAATAGTGAGAACCAGAAATGTAAAATATACTTATGTGTCTGTGTAGCGGGATTGGGTACAGAGCCTAAGAAGAGAATATTACATAGAAAGAATACTTGTTGTAACAGTCGATATTATTTCAGTTCGCAGATAGCTGTAAGACGTATTTTTTATTAAAAATGACACCAGTAAAAGAAAAGAGACCTTGCACATGATACTAGTGGCTCATCTTATATAAAACACAAAATATTTGTTCACGCAAATTTGGTGAACTTAATATAAACGATTATTTTTGACTCCATAGAAATACCAAAATATACGCTCTGTAAAGTGTTACTCTTGTGCTCAGTATTATTTTCGTAGCTTTCAATTCGATTAACAAGCTTGACAGCTTAACTTGTTTTGATTTTTTAGTATATGTACAAGAATAGCTGGCGGGAATCTTAAGTAATAATATTTTCGGATGCAGAGGGGTACAATTGCTTACCCATGAAGGTACTGTTGTTATCGATTTTAAATCTCCTCTTCAAGAATAATGCCTTCAGAATAAATAACGATACAATGGAATTAATCATGCTATATTGTTAGATACCTTGAATCAGTTGCCTATATTTGATACAAAATATTACATTTCGTAAAAATTAATGTAATTTTGTACCAATGGCAGAAGTATCATCACTATCAATAGTCAAAACAACATAAAAAGAGGATAGAAACACTTCGCAACAGGTTTCTGTTATGCGTACTTGCTTTCTTTCCTTGTTAACTCTGTTTCTATTAAAGCGATTAGTGGATTTAGCTTTTTATTTACCATACACATGTTTGTTTGTATGTGTATTCAGTGCTGAGTGGTTTCTTAATACGAATCTTTAACTTCTGCGAAGGGTAGCTATCGGACCAGTGCACATACATATTTCAGTTTTCATTACTCGTTTGATTCTCACCTTGTTACTTGTACATATGATGTAATTAATTATTTTTGTTTTCATAAAAAATTAAAAGTAATGAAATGAATTAAAATAACTAAGAATTTGGTAAACATTTTCCAAAAGCTGATAGGGAAAATGAAAAATTAACGGCCACCACCTCTCGGTTATAAATTGTTAACCGTTCTGGTTCATGGTTGCAGCCTTTACAGAGCAGCAGATATGTAGTATTCTTGGTGTATGTATATTTGCACAAAAAATCAACGAACTAATAAGAGAATATGGGCGTATCATTGGAAAGAATCGTTTGTGATTTGCCTTATTGTTGATTGTTTTGTATTTGTTTGAATTTAATAAATACTTTATAGGTGTCCTACAAAGCCGATAAACAACCAGAGCTCTACATACAAAAGTGGGTGAATGTGGATAATGAAAAACGAAAGCTACATAAAGAGTACTTTTGGGTTTAATTTTTGTTTTTTATTTAGGCCACTAAATCTTGTGTTGAGATCAAAATTACGGTGAATTTATTTATTTATATATTTGTAAAACAAAGAGGATAGTGATAATGCAGTGGTAAACAGCAACTAAGGAGCTAAAGATGAAAAACAAATTGCTATTTATACCTTGAAGGGATTTCGTTGCACTTGGCGCTCAGTGTGCTGTCGGAACACTTCACCGAGACAGCAGTGACAGCAGCATTGTTGTTGTTGTATTGGTGTTGGTTGTTGTTGTTATTGTTGGGAGCGAAGCCATATTGGAACTTTTTAGCTCTGCCTCCTGATATTTGATAGGTGGAAGGCGAAGAGGAAGAGCTAGGGCTAGATGACTGAACTACAGCAGCGGCAATCGACGACTTAAGAGCATTGTTTACCCTTGAAGCTCGTGTGGTGGGTAGGACAAATGTAGAGGATGTAGCAAAAGTGGGTGAATTTAAAGTGGTGCTTGGGGTGAATGTACTAAGAACCGAATTACTACTATTTGATATTGAAGGGTCTGTGCCATGTATGCTAGAAGTGGACAAGTGTGAATTAAGTTTGGACGAAATTCCTATCTGTTTTGAGGACACATGAGGGATATGTGTGGTTGGTTGCAATAGGCGCGTTGTTGTACTATTCATAGTGGATGACGTTGGCATTTTCATTGTTGTGACATTTAAATTGGTGGGAATCTCGCTAACTTCCGCCGTTATTTCAGAAGCCGAGACTTCATCAACAAACTGTGGAGATCCGCTTTCATCACTATCGCTAGCAGATAGAAAATGGTGCAATTGTTCCAATACATTGAGCGTCCGAAACCTACTACGACCATTTTCCGTTTTTATATAACCAGCATTCTGTAGACTATCTGCAAGTGTGTGCTCTGCTGTTTGTTGTCGATATTTGTTTGAATATAAAAATTTAACAGAAGGACGATCACTGATTGCTTCCGGATAATTAAATGATTTCCCTGATGTCCCTGTATTAAAGTTTGGATCAATGATGTTGTCTTGCTTAAGCGGACGATGGGCTATCAAGGCTTCTGCTTGGGGCTTTAGCTCAATTTCAACAATACTAGCTTTATTTTCAACGGGGTAGCGTTTATGTGCATTCTTTCCCAAGTTCAGTTGGGTGATTTCGGCTTCCTTGGTTTTAAGGGTTTCTTTATAGCTTTCATAATTTTCCCTAGACTTTGCTGTTGATTCAGAATGTGTTGTTTGAATACTATTAGTGATTCGACCACGTATTTTGCGCCTTGAATGTGATCCGGTGCTAGTGCTTTTTACCTCAAGGTTATTAGTTAATTGCAGCTTTGGAGCATATGTTGTGGGTTCGTCAACGCTATCTAAACTATAATTTATGGTAGCTGCAGTGTAGCGTGACCGACCGCGTGGATGTGCTGGCTCTGACACCTGGATTGAAGATGAAGTTACTATAGTGGATACTGTTGGTATTAATATATTTGAGTTAACCACTGGTTCTGCAGTTATGCTTGCTGCAGTGGTGATGCTAGCTGAATTAGGTCTTAATGTGGTTGTCCTAATTGTTGTACTTACAACTGGCTTTTGATAACTAAATGAACTTAAAATAGCATCACTAATGCTAAAATTGCGAACATTGCTAGTTGCCATTGTGGCAATGACAGATTGGGTGTTATTTTTGTGAAAAGAATTCGCATTTTTTATTGACTTGGGCGTAGTTTGTAAAAACGCTTGAGCCGCGGGTCCACTTGCATATCGTGATCTTGCTGTTACTCGTAAATTCTTCTGTGGCCCTCTCTCATCTTGCAGTAAGCTCTCAAGGCTCTTGTATGGCGAAACGAATCGAGCTGCGGGATTGCTTGTTACGCGACTTGGATTCTCTTTAGGCAGGTTGGCTCGGGCTGTGTAACTTGGGCTAGGGACTGCACGTTCCGAACTAGTGGTCGAACTTGTTAATGTGACTGAAGCTCTGGTAGTGGGGGTGCTGATAGCTTTGGTCGGCTCTGTGACAAGTACAGTGGGTATTGTTATAAGTTTTTCAGATTTTTGCTTGATAGTCGGACGTCCATTTCGCCAGATACGCAATGGAGCATATGTTGTCGGTAATATATCTTCATATTCTTCAGTGTTAATAAAAACTTGTGTGGGTGGTAAGTGTGTTGTTTTCGGCATTCTTGTTGTTGTTATAGTCGTTGTATTTGACTGTAATTGGTGCCAATTATCTTCACGTTGAAATAGAAGCTCTGAAGCATCATCTTTATTAAAGGAATGTTCAGACTTTAATGTGAATCCATGGGTTCCGCTTTGTAGACTATACTGATAATGATTATTGGGTAGAGTTGTGCTTGAGCTGTCCAACAATTCCGAGGATATCTTGCCAGGGTTGCCGGTTGTAGTTCTAAAGCTCTGAGGCTTCACCTCGGACACAACGTAGGTTTGAATACGTTGGCTTTGATTCTGCTCTGCAGAAGACGATATTTTTGTTGTTGGTCCATTGTACTCGCTGTCATATAGTGATTTTTCAGTAGACGTCTGTACCACTTTGCTATTTCCATAAGCTGCAGCATTAATAAAATCTAAGAACTTAGGTGAAGAGCTTGGTTGAAAGGCACGTATGTTCGGTATCTTTGTCGACTGGACTTCCACATTTTTGCTTTCATCATGAATCGTTTCAACATTAGGAATACTATGATTTGCACTGTCATCTACCAAAGGTCTTTGCACGTTAGTTGGAGGGGGGAGGAAGGAAAGTGTGGGTTGTGCTTGAATATGGGAGAGAGTTTTCGTGCTGTTGCCATTTATGACTTGAATTGGACTCTCTCTTAACGAAACAGCTTGAACTAAAGACTTGGCCAGAATCTGCAGCTTAGATTTGAGAAAGGGATTGGAATTGTAGGTAGTAACTGGTAGTGGTATCGGTGTGCTCGTCGTACTGGAAGTGGTTTTTGGACTGGGTGCTTTTTTGGGTCGTGGTGTTTCTGTGGTTGACTTTAATTTGATTATGACATTTTGCTTAAAGTTGTTATTAACATGCGTTTTTGAGCTGTAGAAGAAATGTGAATTTGTAAATAATCACATTAAAGTTAGTAACGAAATCGCTTAATTTTTGTTTTGTTGTGTCATTTTGTTTAGGAAATGATAAAATAAATTTTAGTCCTTTGGTTCTCAATATTTAACTTTGTTTTGGTATATTATTTATACATCTTATTACAAAGCACATGCATGTGAACGTCGCGAAATCATGCGCCGAATAAATAATGAAAAATATAATAACAAACGTGACGATCATGCAGTGAATTTGAACGTTTTGCGCGAAAATAACAAAATTAAGGACAAAATTAGTGGGACAATTAAAAAATTAAAAAAGCACAGAATAATAACTTTTTGCATATTGCATAAATACTATAAAAGTTTTTGTCTAGCTAGATCGCAGGATAAATCTGAAGTATTGATTTCACCAGCAAGTATTTACGAGACAGCCGAAAATTATACAGTATGAATAACAGTTGATAACCTGCAGTAACCTCACGTAATACCTCACGTATTTAAAATATATATCTCTTATACACATACATTCTTATTTAATATTGATTAAGTCAAAAAGTATTGAAATAATATAGTATTGTGATCATATTTCAGACAGAGTTGAATACCTACTTAATTTAAAAAAAAAACAATGATCTATTGAAAAAAAGTAGATGGTATGACATATAATGAGAGCAAATCAATTGTAAATACAGCCTACGTACTTAAATTTGTGTTACGAAATGCTTATAATTTTGTTATGATAGTACCTTAATATTGGTAATTTGGTTGTTGTTTCGGATGGCTTTGTGATGGTGTGTGTAGTAGTGGTAGTAATACCCTTCGTTGCAATTTTGGTGGTCTCTAGGGTTGATCTCAATGTTGAACTATGGGTTGGTGCGGTCGTCGTCTTAACAGTTGTTTTTGTATATTTTTCATGATTTCTCATCGTAGACTGTGTAATATCATTTGTAATGTGATGAATATTGTCAGTTTCTATAGATTTATGTCGGTGAATATTATCACTGTTTTGCACAGTAGTACGGTCGGTAGGAAAATAGTCTTCTGATGAGCTGGAATAGTTGTAATCGCCCTCTTCGTAGCTTCCATTTGGCATTGTTAACGTGTTGTAGTAGTTGCGCATGTCATGGTTTATAGATGGCCTCGGAGTCGTTGTGACAGCGCTTTGACCTTCTAGAGTTTGGATCTTTATATCTTTGGTCCTGGTAGATAGATTTGTTGTTTGCAAATAGTGAGTTGGTGTTTGCGTATCGTGTTTGGGAATGAATATGTATGTGAATTTTGATGATTTGATTGTTTTTATGTATTTATTTTATCTATCTAATTAAGACATGCTTGAAAATTCTGCGAATGGAAGCTACCTTTCTCAATTGAATTACTTAAATTGACTATTTTGATCATTCCTAGATGTGTGAAAGACTGATTCTGAGATATCTTTAGCGTATGAAGCATGAATTACAAGGTATTAACAAAATGCTACTGATTTAAAACCGCCTTTTGCGATTACTAATGGTAAAGTGTCGGATCGCTTACCGTTGCGGGGGTGACGTGGGCTGCTCGTACACATTATCATGTTCAATCTGTTGAAAGGGTAATTTTATTAATAGAATAAAAATAAATAAAAAACGAGCTAAACTAAAAAAGGCATAAGCCTTTTTATATTTTTTAAAAATAAATTAATATCAGGATGTTTGGTATATCTACCTGTGCATTAAGATTTTCATCGTAATCCGTGCTATAACTTAATACTGGCTGATCATTGTAAGTCGGCCTTTGTACTGGTGTTGGTGTAGTCAATAATTCAAATGGTCGATAAGTTGGTTGTTGTTGTTGCTGCCGCACAGTTGACTGGAATTGTTGCTGTTGTTGTTGCTGTAGATGCTGCTGCTGTTCTTGTTGTTGTTGATACTCAATATCCCTATACAAATCAACATCGTCGTCGTAAACAGAATAGTATGATGAATCGAAGGAACTTGGTTGCTGTTGTTGTTGGGGTTGTTTAAATGGTGTCGGTTGTTGATTTTGCGCCTGCTGTGGTGTTTGGTAATCAACCCCATGGTTATATATGGATGCATTGTAGTAGTTTCGATTGGATAGTAACTGAGGCGGTGGAGCTTGTGAGCTTGGTTGTACAAATATGTTATCAGATGTTTGCGCCAATTGCGATGACGGTGAAGATGATTCAGCCCTTTTCGTACAATTTTGTGAGTTGGGTATGCAACGTAAGTTATTTACATTAACAAATACACACAGATTTTAAATAATTCATGACATTTTATAATATATATGCATGTAAGAAGGATATATACAGAGAGAAAAACAAATTGAAATAATATAAAGAATATTCTGATATATAATAATTATATTAGGGATAAGACGGTTAAGTGGTTTTAGTGGATGGCTTATGGGGGTTAGAGCAGTCAAACATTATACGTAGCCCAGTCCATGAAAACATTGTTTAAGTCAACTGTACAGCATTTGTAAGTTTCATCTTAGTTTTATGTAAGGTCTGGGCGGTAAACGTAAAAACAGTGTAGCATCCGGGCCGTTGTGTTTATATATATTTAATATTTATACACTCAATTGAACTTGTATATATGTACATGTTATTGTAATATTTGTGTAGCGGCACAAAATAATTGAAAAACATATTCGTCGCTATTATAGCTACCTTTGTCTTTCAGCATGTGAGTTGATATGTATGGAGTTTAAATGCAAGCCCCCCAAACCATCAGCACTTGCACTTGATTTGGACCCTCGGTTCGTTACATTTTGTGTACGATCTGAGCCTGGGTGGAGATTATTCATCACCTGCGTCTGCCATTTAAGCTGTCCGCGTGTGCGTTGAGGTCGTACGGTGTAACGGATTCTAGCTGATTTCGGTGATGTTGTTGTTGTACTGGTTAATGACATATGGGAGAGACTTGGCGCTCTATCAGTTGTGACCGTACCCTGTAACTGTGGCAGACGGCTTTTTAGTTCCTGGAATATGTCGCTTGGAAAGTTGATAAATGCGGGAACTAAAGACTCTTGGTTTGGTTGCTTGAGCTGCTCGAAATTTCGAAATGGTCTTCGTGTTGTCGTGGCTGCCACAAATCCTGTTTGAATGCTAGGCTGGATATGAGACGGCAATGTGGTAGGTCGATCGGTTGTAACCAGTGGACGTGGTGGTGCCATGGTCTCGGACATTGGCATGTAAGGTGGCATGCGAGATGGTGGCAGCATGTCTTCGTCTACTCCATCATCGTATTCCTCATCGTAGTAATCAACGCTTTTCTCCGTAGTTGTTGTACTGGTAAAACCATTTTTAGTCCGTGTTTTGACTGTGGTATTCTTATTCTGACTGCTTCTTATAACGTTTTCGTAACTATTAGTGATGTCCGTTGTCGAGGCTACGGTGGGCTGGCTCGTCGGTATAGACTGAGTTCCTACAACAGGTCGTGAAGTTGTCGTGGTAGATTTTGCATAGCTGATAGGTTGCCGTAGAGCCAAAGTGTTTCGAACATTACCGCTGCCATCGATGCTTACCTGCTTGAAGTACTTGATTAATGGGTTTAGAGCGGGATTAAAGCTTGCCAAATCACTGGCTTTCAAGTTAGCCATAAACTCATTCATATTAAATTGAAAGTCCGATGGCTTTGGTTGGCTTGAGGATATTGTTGCTGTTGCTTGAAACTTAGGAATAACAGTGGAACTGATTGATTTTGTAAAAGTCTGATATGACTCTGGTATGGTGGTATTGGATGCGTAACTTATGCCAACAGGTAAATGCGATAAATCCCGAGACGGCGCCTGCTGCAGACTGCTGGGCTTATTAAAAGCCAAATTCGGTGCCGAAACGATGTTAAAATTTGGCGTCATTTCAACTGGTGTAATCGGTGGACGTAGTTTAACAGCGTGTTCTATCTGATTCTGTTTAGCAGTGCTGTAGGTACCCTTCATCTTTTGGTTTGCAATAATATTATAATGAAAGTAGTTGCTTTCAGTTGTTCCCATGGCTTCTTGTCCATTACCAATGCTGTACTGAGATATAAGTTTGCCTGGTGCGTGCTTCCCGTTGTTATTTAAAAATCCTCCCATTGTGCTGTGCTGACCATTGTTACTATTTGGAGTTACCTGCTGTATAGGTTTCAGTGTTGGAAAGTGGTCAAAAGAACTCCGTGGAGTGGAGGATGGTAGAATTGGTTGGTTGTCCAAATGAAAGTAAGCAAAGTTTTCAGTCTGTACTTGTTTTCTTTGTTCTTTGAGTTCCTTTAACTGGTGTATAAGATAGGGAAGCAGGTCGCCGAAATTTTTTTGATCTTGATGAGTTACTTGCGGTCTCGGGCTAGTTAAGCTGGCCGCTCCATAGTAATTACCTACCACAGGTCGGAAGTCATCTTCCAATGGGGGCGGCGGTAAAGACAAGTTGTAACCAGTGTAGACTATAGTGGGTTGCTGCTGCAGATATTGCTGTTGATAGGGCTTATAGGTGGGAATCGGACTCAGCTGATTATAGTTGTGGTTGCTGTGAGTTTGCTGTATAGATGGTAGGTATGGATTATAGTTGCCGAAACTGTAGCCATTTTTTTGAATATTATGTTGATGGGGCCCGGGTGGCGTATCAATGGAATGGAAATTATGAGTTGGCCACTTTGGAGTGGCATAGGGAAATGGACGAAGTTGACGTGGACGTCGCATTGATTCTCCAGCAACAGTATCATTGCTGTCATCATTCAACTGAATAAAGTCTTCGTCATCCTCTTTTTGACGAATTTTTGAGGAATACTTCTCCGGTTGATTAAAAGCTGGTGCAGCCGTATCAAATTGCTCGTGTGAGTTATTCGAGTTATTTATTGATTCATCACTAGCGTCTTCAAGCTCACTGATCTCACTAGATTTATCGCTGTTTATTTCGGTAGCAGTATGTGTTTCTGCTGATGTCGTAATTGACATGAGTGAGTTTGTTCCATTGACATCGCGTCGAATACGTCTTCTGTCGAAATCAAGTCGATTAAGTGACAGTTCGAGTTCAAATGGTTTGTCGTCGTCCAAGCTTTCACTGTTTTCGTACAGAGTTTAGCCGAAAAGCATTTAAAGTCGGTTGTTGTGTCATTTGGAGCAAATTATAGAAATAGTGCAATATGCATTGTATGAGAGAAAATAGCACAATGAGTTGAAGAGAGAATTTAATAGATTTAACTTTTTTTGAGAAGAGTCTTAAATTATGTTGGTAAAGTACCATTGAAAGTGATAAAGGCGATGCCCTTTAAGTTACAACATTCCGTTTATCGTGTGCAAACAATGCTTAACTCACCTGTAGGCTGTACCAAAAGTGTAAGAACCGATTTTTCCGTGATTGGGTATTGCATTTATGCTGGCTTGGTGAATTATTCCATCGCGGTCCCTCTGTACTTGACTGACAGTACTTGGCTGTCCACGATAAACTCGCTGCTGTCGATCGCTTATTTCCTCTTCAAGAGGAGGTAGAGTTTCTTGAGCCTCAGCATAGAGCTAAAATTGCAGTTTATTTGTGTGTATTTGACTGTAACAACTGACCATGACATACCTTAGCTATTTCCTCTTGAGAGTCCAGAAGTGACTTTGGCTGACCACGAGACGTGATTACAGGATTGGGTGGTTCGCGCAACTCCGGTGGTGGTGGTATGTGCTGAACCTGTGCTTGTATGATCTGCTGCGGTGAACGGTGATATTGAGGTGGCACTGTAACTGTTTTTTGCGTAGCAGCTGGACTGGTAAAAGCAGACCCAAAACGAACTCGACTAGGCACATGGTGATGCTGTTGTTGTTGTTGCTCTTGCTGTTGCTGTACCTTGTTACGTGGTGCACTGCCTAACTCAGTAGAGGTGGACGACGTGCCACTATCTATAAGCTCGCAGCCAACATTTCTGGGCCAATCGCAAGTCTGCAGTTCGTGAGAGTACATAAGACCTCCAGTGCAGCTTTCGAGAAGTGCGCCGCCGAATACGCATACATAATACTGTGTACAATCAGTAGGATGTGGATAGTATCCAAACTCTTCTGGGCAGTTGAAATTTATGCCGGTAGAACTAGACGCCCTTATGGTACTACCTAAGTTGCGGGAATTAGCAATTCGTGACGCTCGTTGGCTTTGTACATCTGCAGATGCTGTAATTTATAGTTGTATAATTTAATTATAATTAAAGATGTAAGCTAAAAGACGCTACAATCATCCGTACTTGATTATTAGATATCATCTAACCATTTTATGCTACAAAATCTACAAATCAATTCTGAATAAGAAATATTTTGTCGATCTTCCATATTCAATTAAACCATATACAATCTTCACCATCGATGTCTTACAAAAGTTTTCTTTTTTTAGTGTTGGAATTTTAAGTAAAACAAGACAGATGGACTATATACTAAATACCATATTGAGTTTATTAGTTTTTCCTTATTATTTAATTTGATTTAATTGGAAAAAGAATGATTTGCACTTATTTCAATTTCAATTTCGAAACAGAATTGTTTATTGGGGCGAACTTAGTAATAATGTCAAGGGTGCTCGTCTAGATTTACTTAGCATTCAGTACGCATGCGAATCGTGTTTCGGTTGAAACATCATGCATAAGACGACTTTCTTGTGCGGGTAGTATATGGTACATAAGCTAATCACGTGCCAACTGCTTTTGGACATGCAAAACCTAGCGTTGACATTTTACTTCGCCAGCACACAGTCGGTAACATTGGCAGCTGCAACTTTGATACTACTTTAAGCTAAGCCAATCAAAATGTGTATGCGGTTTGGACGAAGGTAAAGTTGGGTTATGAGTAGTGATGTCAAAAAAAATTCATTAATCGATTATTGAATCATATGATTAATTTTAGCCAATCCGATTTTTAATTGCAATTAATCGAAAAAAATGAAAATAATCGATTAATCATATGATTTTTTGCACTAAGTCTTGTAATTTAAATCTTTAATCCAAATGCCGGGATTACAGAAGAAAATTATAAATACATAACTCTTTTATTTATTTAGTATAGAACTCAAAAATAATAATTTACACAGACGCGGGGTGGTCAATCTGTTCCTCTTTTCGGTGGCAGTTGCTCCCGCCTTTGAAAACAGACGTTCTGCTGGTACTGAAGTACCTATGAGAAAACAATACCGACGAGCTATAATATAAAGCTTTGGTTATACTACACACATGTCATCCCAGGCATTGACGACGTTGCATTTTAGTTCAAGGACTGGAGCGTTCAGGAAAAAACTGAGCTCGTCCTGAACAAGTGATGGGTCATCGCCTACTTTGCGGCGTTTGTGCGCCAACGACTTTTGGTGTGCTCATGGATCAAACTCAATTTCACCAGTGGATGATGCATCACTTGCGCTTTCCAGACTCTCATTCCGTTGTGAAAGATCCGCTATTTCTTTCCGAATATTCTTCATGGTTATGGCCAAGGCCATTGGATCATGGAAATGATTTTTTTTTAAAACGCGGGTCCAGCAACGTTGATGCACCAATAAAAAAGAGCGCTCTATAGCTCCAAATCTACGTTCAAACTGTCCCAGTATAGTTGATTTCAGGTGGCTTGCTGTAGCCGACTTTCAATATTTGTTGGCGTCCGCAATGTGCGATTGCAAAAATATTTCCAAACTTTACTATAAGTTGTTGCCATTATAATTTGTTTGCCAATTTGTATTTTGCCGCAAAAAGTAGTGACGTGATTATTTTAGTAAGTAATCGATTATAGATTCAATTAATTGCAACTGTTTTTTCGATACAATTAAATCGTAAATTGAGTCCAAATAATCGATTATTGTGTATCATATGATTAATCGTGCCATCACTAGTTATGAGTTGGTGTTGAAAGTAGAGCTAACGCTAAAACGTGGCTGAGCTGGTGTTATGCAATGTGAAATAATTCAGCCATAAGCCAAATTGTCTTTACTTTTTTTTTGCCTGGCTTATTGGTTACTTGTCGATTGCTTTGCTCTTAGCTGCTCTATTTCTTAGAAAACATGTGTAACATATTCTGCGAATTTTATTGAATTTTAACAATAAAAATTATACACAGTGTACAAGTCCAAATAGTAATTTACAATTATACACAAATCTATTGAAAACAATTTTATTACTTATATAGGTAACTTTTTAAATGTGTGGAGTCAAAAGCCAATGATTGTATTTAAGCTTATTTTATGTCCTAGTTAAAACTATATAAGTTAAATTTGCATTTATTATACCATTTACCCATTGAAAATGGGTAAAAAATGGTATATTAACTTTGTGCAAATGTATGTAACAGGCAGAAGGAGGCGTGGCAGACCATACAAAGTATATATATTCTTGATCAGCATCAATAGCCGAGTCGATTTGGTCATGTCCGTCTGTCTGTCCGTCTGTCCGTCTGTATGAACACACAGATCTCAGCTATTAAAAGAGTTAGAGGCACCAGACTTGGTGGGAGTGTGCGTGTATTCAATACACACAAGAAGTTTATTTCAAACTTGATGTGCCACGTCCACCGCCTCCGCAAATCGATAAATGCGTATTTCGATTTTTTCCAAATAACTCAATAACGAAAAGAGATAAACGCACCAAATTTGGTAGGGGGTTGTCTTGGAACATTATGCAGAAGTTGAATTTTAGACTTTTGGATGCCACGCCCACCGCCTCTAAAAAACATATTTTTATAGCCGAGTCGATTTGGTCATGTCCGTCTGTCTGTCCGTCTGTCCGTCTGTATGAACACACAGATCTCAGCTATTAAAAGAGCTAGAGGCACCAGACTTGGTGGGAGTGTGCGTGTATTCAATACACACAAGAAGTTTATTTCAAACTTGATGTGCCACGTCCACCGCCTCCGCAAATCGATAAATGCGTATTTCGATTTTTTCCAAATAACTCAATAATGAAAAGAGATAAACGCACCAAATTTGGTAGGGGGTTGTCTTGGAACATTATGCAGAAGTTGAATTTTAGACTTTTGGATGCCACGCCCACCGCCTCTAAAAAACATATTTTTATAGTGTAAAAGAACACTAGAAAAGCTAGAAGCACAAAATTTGGAAGTAAGGTGCCTGGTTACGGAGAATGCGGAATTTCAACTTTTGGATGCCACGCCTACCGCCCCCAAAAATCGATTTTGTAAATCGGTAAATAAAATTATAGGAAAATTTTTTTAGGTATTATTGTAGATAATAATAATATTGACCAACCCTATAAATTTAAATCCGATCGGACAATAAACACAGAAGTTATAGGCACGAGAAGTTTCGCTCACAGCAGTAGAGGCCCGACGCCGACGCCGACGCCGACTGCGCACGCACAGTCGTCGTGTAGTCAGTGTGCAGTCGGTATGTGCCATTAGCGTCAATGCATGTGAATTTGTCCTCGAAAATATGCGATGCGTTGTTATTCGCCGAATAAAAGTAATTAATATTAAGAATTAGTTTTTAACAGCGAAAGGTAAATGGTATCTTACTGTCGAGTGCACTCGACTGTAGCTTTCTTCACTTGTTTTTATCTTAAAAAATATTACATTTGACATACAATTTTATACTTCTTTTTCATTGCCTTATTGTTTTTCTTTTTAAGCTGCATTTTCATTGAAATATCTATTGATAGGTGTGGTCTTGGCAAATAAAAGGCACATCAGTAAAAACAGGTCTTAAAGACTATAGGTGGAGTCATTGACTACAAGATACTGAGTACCCGTTCGTTTAGATGTATATATTTATGTTTCATTTTTATAAATATATATATAAGGAACATGTATCCTTTAATAGTTATCCGCTTTTCTAGTTTTATTCTGCACTTGCAGAATCTACATATATGAATGTGCCCTATAGCTATCCGCTTCTGGATTTTTATTCTGCACTTGCATATATATATATATACATTTACATCTATTAATATACCCTATTTACGCATTTTAAATAAGCGCATGGTATAAAAATCATTGATCTCTTTTAGATGGTTGCACAATTAATGGAGAAGGCGTATCACAATGCTCAAGGCGCAGTTCCGCCATGCCTAGGTTTTGGTTTATTTTTCGTATCGGTTTTGTTTTAGAAAGCTAACTCACTGACCAATTATTGCCTTCCAATCGTTTCGTTTTTAAATTAAAGCAGGAAGTCTAGACTTACATTCGAGATTTTCCTTTCTAACCTACCGTGGTTACCGTCACTTCCTGAGTGTAATTTCAAGGCAAAGCCTTTTAAAATTACCTATTATACTGTCAGATGTATTGGAAATAGTGTGGCCTAATATTTACTAATAAAAACCTACTAAAGAGATAGCTGATGGTAAGGTTCATAATATTGAATTCGATAGCAGTTACAATTACTGAGCAAATGCGACCATGTCTGTCTATCTGAAGAATTGTAGGTAATGTAGATAATGCGAAACAATTTTCTAAGATTATTTCAAATGTTAAGTGCCAAGTTTTCTTTATTAATCGATATTTTTGGACTATTTACCAATATGAAAAGGGTAAAAAGTGCAAGTCCAAGGATTTCCATTTACCCATTGATATAATGGTATAATAACTTTCTGAATATATATGTAACAGGTAGAAGGAAGCATGGCAGACCCTAAAAGGTATATATATTCTTGATCAGCATCAATAGCCGAGTCGACTTAGTCATGTCCGTCTGTCTATCCGTCTGCAAGAACACACAGATTTCAGCTATTAAAAAAGCTGACCCACCAACTTGGTAAGAGAGTTCGAGTATTCAATACACATAAGAAGTTAATTTCAAGCTGGCAAATCGATAAAGACGTTTTTCATTTCATTGCAAATAACGCAATTATTATTGGTAGAAGCGTCCAAAATTTTTCTACATTCTCGTAGCCGTCAATAATATTGATCTTTAAACACAGAAGTTATAAGTGCGAGAAGTTTTCCCATATAAAAAGCAGCAAAGAGAGCAGAGGGCCGGCGTCATTTCTTGTGCCGACGGCCGACGCACAGTCAGTGTGCAGTCGGCGTGTGTGTGTAATGCCAATACATGTGTATTTGACTGTGAAAAAAATGTGATGCCTTGTTAATTCGCCGAATAAAAGTGTTAAATATTAAGATTAATTTTTTAACAGCCAAAGACTTGCTTGCAAGCACTGCTCGAAATGTAAACTTCAATTATTTGAAATATATGTATAGTATATGTATATTTTGATATAGAAGATTAAGATTCCTGAGGCCCTCTTTGGTACAAATAAATTTTAGCATGACGCAACATCAGATTGTAAAAGTGAGAGTTAAATTGGAACTTACTACTTTATTCACCGCAAACAAAAAATATGCAACTAAGCGCAACTCGCCCGGTTTTTCACTAACAGTTTCTATATGTATATTTAAAGCTACGACCATCATTGCTGTGTGCGCCCCTCTCCCAATGTTGACTTCTCTACAGCTTTAAACGATTTCGGCAGTTGTGTAACAAGGCTCCTGGCTAGCATTGAATTGCCACATTTACAAACATATGAATGTTTTGTATGTTTGTTATTTGTTGGGTTTCGTTGTGCATTGCTTTGTGTATAAACAAAATTTTCCTGACTTTGGGACAGCATTACCAATCTCTAAAGTATTATTCCATTCACCCATTAAAAATCATATTAGCTTTGTGGAAATAAATATAGAAAGCAAAAACCACAAAAAGTATATATATTCTTGATCAGCATCAAAAGCCGATTCAATTCATGTCCACCTATCTGTATGATCAGTCAAAACTCAACTTTTAAAAGAGTTAAAGACACAAAATTTGGCATAGAAGTTACTGTATTGCAAATGCAAATCATGATTATTCAAACTATGAGTGCGATGTAGTTACTTTTTTTATACCATTTACCCATTGAAAATGGGTAAAAAATGGTATATTAACTTTGTGCAAATGTATGTAACAGGCAGAAGGAGGCGTGGCAGACCATACAAAGTATATATATTCTTGATCAGCATCAATAGCCGAGTCGATTTGGTCATGTCCGTCTGTCTGTCCGTCTGTCCGTCTGTCCGTCTGTCCGTCTGTCCGTCTGTCCGTCTGTCCGTCTGTCCGTCTGTATGAACACACAGATCTCAGCTATTAAAAGAGCTAGAGGCACCAGACTTGGTGGGAGTGTGCGTGTATTCAATACACACAAGAAGTTTATTTCAAACTTGATGTGCCACGCCCACCGCCTCCGCAAATCGATAAATGCGTATTTCGATTTTTTCCAAATAATTCAATAACGAAAAGAGATAAACGCACCAAATTTGGTAGGAGGGTGTCTTGCAACATTATGCAGAAGTTGGATTTTAGAATTTTGGATGCCACGCCCACCGCCTCTAAAAAACATATTTTTATAGTTTAAAAGAAAACTAGAAAAGCTAGAAGCGCCAAATTTGAAAGTAAGGTGCCTGGTAACATTACGGAGAATGTTTGATTTTCAACTTTTGGATGCCACGCCCACCGCCCCCAAACTATTGCATTTTAAGAAAAGTAGGGAAATAACAAAACATTTTTTTTAACACTCTTGTAGCTTACCATAGTACAGATCTACCCTATAAATTTCAATCCGATCGGACAATAAACAAAGAAGTTATAGGAGTTTGAATCTCCCATATAAAGTTGTGGGCGCTTAGAATTCCAACTAGAATGTTGAACTGACGCAGCAGAAGGCCGGCATCAATAAAAGTCTCATTTGCCGATCGCTCCGCGTAACTGTGTGTGGTCTAGATGGTTGCATGCAAGATTCTGGTGCATGTGGTCGCGGGTTCGAATCCAGCAACGGGCAATTTTTTTTTTTTCTTGCCGATCGCACTGCGTAATTGTGTGTGGTCTTGATGGTTGGCTCGCAAGTTTCTGATGCGTGAGGTCGCGGGTTCGAATCCTGCGCTGGGCAATTTTTTTTTTTTTAATAATTTTGCGCTATATGAAAAATATATTATGCAAAAAAAATAAGAAAAACCAAAAACTTTTTCTAAGCAATACAAAAAAAAGAAGACTGCGCTGGGATTCGAACCGGGGACATTTAGTTATAGAGCTGACAACTCTCACAACAAACCACTGAAGCACATGGTCTGTTTTGCATACAGCAGCAGAGACGGAGCAGAGGCTCGGCTTCAATGCAAAAGCCTAATTTGCCGATCGCATGGAGTAAACTTGTGTGGTCTAGTAGTTAGAGGTCCGACTCGTAAGTTCCAAAGTTCGTGAGAGTTCTTGGGTTCTTCGAATCTGGCACGGGGCGATTTTTTTTTCTTAATGTAAATTGCTTTTTTTTTATTTTTATACCATTTATTTTATTTTGTATTATTTCTTCGAATAGGGTAAATGGTATCTTACAGTCGCGCGCGCTCGACTGTAGCTTTCCTTACTTGTTATTATTTACCATTTATTTGTAATGGCTTTCTTTCGAGTGCGTTTGTACCAAATATGCATACATTCATATCAGCTTATATTCCTTTCACTTTTACTATTTAATTATTTATTTGCCATATGATTTGGTTCCTATCACAAAGTCACTGAAAACTAGTACTTGCACCAATTTATTTTATGTATATGTACGTTTGCTTATACCCAAACGTGCTCCGATCAAATGGTTTTTGGCCACAGTGAATGTTGCCCAGCAACGCCAGCTTCGACCACAACAAAAAGCATAAAAACAACAACAACTGGTAAGAAAAGTGGGTCAAACTGAGAATATTGCATAAGACGTAGACACTGCACTCACCAACATACTACATAGACAAGCTATTTCAAATCTTGCTGCTAGTTGCAACAACTAGACCATGCGACGTTTCCATTTCTGCCAACGACAACCAAAGCGACAACAGTACCAACAATCACCCAGTGTGGCGCAAGGCTCGTAGCGCGCATTAAAATGCGGCAAGCCACGCCTGCTTCAAAATCGATCACTTTCGCATACTTGAAAATCGACTCGGCCAGCTGAGATACCTTTGTCTGTGGTAACCAATTCTACATATGTGTATAGTATATAACAACTTTTGTATACTCTTGCAGAGAGAGTTTAATAGTTTTGGCTAGATGTTTGCCATTACTAAATAATATTGATTAGCATCGTGTAGATCTTGTTATGTCTCTCGTTTGGCGTCATATCTATTGCAACATAAACTTGGCTCCTAGTCTTACAGTTATGTTATTTAACTTCTTTCTTTGCCACGCTCTAAGTACATAGTAGATATTTTAAAGCAACAAGGGATGACCTTTCACTTTGTATAGCCCACACCATACGTATATTATGGGTATGAAAACGAAATATTTATATCAGCCTAAGTATATTAAATTGTGACCAGCATTAACTTACACCTGATCTGATTGTTTTCCCTCAATTATAAAAATAAATGTCGAATGTTGAAAATATTAATTTCTGGGCTATTCATAGTAGAAATGTTAGTGGTATAAAAAACTGCGCTTTGCGCGTATAATACTTTTTCAACACTTTCAGTAAGTAACGCATTTTAAGAGTTGAATTATAGCAAAGACCCAAATCAATAATCATTATTTAATGGAGTACCTTCAGTTTCAAGTAAACTGTAGAAACAATATTACGGTAAGCTCCCATAGCTTAGTCCAAATGCTAACATATACAAGAGTATGCAAACTTCAGTCTGTTAAAAGAAACGTTTCTTCCTAGCTAAAAATTTTAGTAGTAGTAGTAGTAGAAGTATTATGTTAGTATTTCACAAGATTTTACAATAAAAGAGTGAGACATTTAAAAGTATATTTTTAAACATGGATTGGCCCTAATACATTTTTTATATTTTTCGTTTTAAACGAAAATACTTGCCACGGCATTATGTGTAATGGACCTTGTGAACAATTAGATTGTTAGGTTGCGTTTATCTGTCTACCTACAATTTAAAACATTCACAACAGGTTAATCCACTCCCTATCCTAAATATCAAAAGTCAAGTAAATGTATAATAACATTTGTACTCCCACCAGCACAGTGCCCCAATCAAGAAAATGATCAACCCACCAAGGCCACGCCCAACCCAATTTTGTCAAGAAACAAAAGTAATTAACACAGACATTTCGTAAAAGACCAATTTCTTGCCTTAACTATAAAAAATATGGTTCCACCAAAACTGGTTTGTGAAAAGCTTATTATTCCAAAGTACAAATTCGCCTAAGATATATAGTCTTTGTCTAATGTGGTAGAGTCTGTGGATTTGGTCAACTATGTTAGTCCTAAGATAAGCCGAGTTAGTTTTTTTTTTATGTAAAATGGGCTCGTTTCTTATTATACGCACCAACAAATATTTTGACAAATTAGACTTAATATTCACTAACATAAATACTATAGCCAATGCTTTATTTCTGTGCGTTGCGAACATTTGGTGACAACCCCACCTGTAGGGGTAAATCTACATTTTCTCTTTCTCTCTGTCAGTCATCGAAGCATTAGAAATGCAATCTTTCCTGGTCATGTAAGGAGGGCTGAAAAATTTGAGCTTGCAGGTACACTACCCAAAAAAGCAGTTAAACAGTCAATCCATCAAAGGCAAATGTAATGTACATATGATACATATATCTGAGAATGGAATAACCACAGTAAGAGTGTTCTACGATACGATCACACAATAGTTAGTTCGATAGAAATTAATAAAAAATCTTTTTTGTTTATACAAATAATTTTGTCACTCCGATTGCACAATTAAAATGCAATCCTTCAATACTACACAACCTCTCATACATAGAAGGCAATGTTTCTTTTTAGCTTATTTCTGTTAATGTGTTGTGTTGTGTGATGACTAATATAGTGTCGCAGCATGATCGCATAACCGGATATCATTGTTGTCTTTTGATTTTATCCGGTTTGTTTCAAATTCTCAATGTCAATATTCACAATGTTTGACTAATAACGACAGCTTCTTTAAGCAAAAAGTAAAGGCCACTGCTCAATCAAAATCAATCAAAGTCCAGCTTAATATATGAATTGTATGGATATTTCTCAGAATGCGTAGCTGTGGTGAATAAATTTTTCACTTCGCCGCATACACATACTGATCTAGAACAAATAGCGAATGTGATAAAATTACCGAATTGATAGATAATGCAAGCAACTGAAAGTTTTTAAATTTTCTCTTCATTTTAGTCTCTTTGAGCAATGATTTGCTCAGATTACTGTTGAATATTAGGATAACATCAACACAACTTGAATGAAAGGTAGAATAGCAATTAGCAATTAGTAGGTAGAATACCATTTAATCAGCACAAAAACATCTCAGAAATAATGAAAAGCAATATACTTTTCACTGCTTGTGTGTGCGAGGTTCGGCCTGTCCGCATGCGTATCTGTGTCTGTCATTATTGAGGTGATAAAGTACCAGCGAATCCTACGCAGTTACAATTGTGCGTTGGTTCCTTAAGATGGATTAACAAGGTCTTATATATTTCTTTCAAACAAAGGAGTACACAATGCATATCAAATCATAAAAAAAGCTCTAGAAATATCATGTTCATGCTCGTGAAGCTTATATATAGCATATTTCTTTTTATATACAAACGAGTTTTGTATATGAGTTTTTGCCAGTCGGCTTAAGTAACTCGTTTCTTAACCAAGCTAAAAAGAAAACAAGTTATTTGATTCATAGGTCTATTATTTGTTCACTCGTTTAAGTTTTATTACAAGGCAACCACTTTAATTATATTAACGAAATTTCGTTTTTGTTTAGTTACACATGTTTTAAATTAATTTACTATTTGGGGTACCCTTTTATTGATGTATCCGTAGCTTACATACATCAAAATTTAGTGTACTTTAATATTAAAAACAAACAATTAATATATATATGTAGTATATTTTTGTAAGTATAGTTATAATAAGTATATAAAACCAACAACATATAACTCACAAATATATTAACACTCATCCAATTCATTCATCCTTCTCAACTCACAATGCTGAATGCAATTAATATCTGTGCCGCAAGCAAACTGACTAATTGGCATAGCTTACATAAGTCCTAAATAAATACAGTGCGTTGCGTTGAGTGGACAAAGCAAACTGACCGATAGTCGATGGCTCTGTTTGTGTGTTTCGTAAGCAGAAAGTTATATAATATAATTATAAAATTAAAATAATAATATTTTTACTAATATGCATGTCATCGAACATTATATACTACATGTATTTACTTAAGTTCGCACACTTGACTTTGTAGAAAGAATGTTCTTTATCGTTACCACTGCATTTCTTAAGTGATGCAACGGTTAAGTATGAACGATTAATAAAATAACATAAACTAAGGGGTTATCATATATTTGAGATATTTTGCGATTAGTTCTTCTGTGTAACCATCAAGACAGATGGATGGATATTCATAGAAATATGTGATTGATGCTTATTAAAAAGATATATTCTACTTAATGCAGTCAGCCAGATACCCTCTTCTACATATTGCATTTTTATTTATTCAACCATTTTTTGAATATTTTAGAAAATAAAATAATGAAATTTAAAAGTTTCAAATTTATTTCAGAAAGATTAAATCAGTCTGTGAACAAAATAAGAATAATTACTAAACATAGGAGAATATTTAAGTAGATTAAGTATATTATTAGGTGACAAAAGAGTTCCGGTGAACACAATACATGCAGGTATTGCAGCATAACATCATACGAGTGTTTCCAATACGTACTCCTTTACAATGGTACTGGTTAGACAGCCCATGCTCTTTTGAACATAGAGTTGCGTCTGTAAAGCTATGCCAATAAATTTATTTTATAACAAATACAGAAGCTTAAGCAACTCAACGTAATGTCATTAAACTCAAGTTTCAACTGCATCCATTTACTGAGTGCATTTTGTTGTCCACCCCCCTCCCTCCCTCTTAGTGACATTGAAAATATGTTGGAACACATCAGGTTCCCGCCATGATCAACCAAATTGGTTGCCACAAGAGACCAAACCACTACCCGCTAAAACATGAATAGCCACATCGGGTAATTCACTTATATGGCTATAACGCGTACAAGCTTCGCCAACCTAACGTCCAACTGTCTATTTATAAGCTCCTAGAGTTCAAATATGCAATGTGAATAAACTTATGATGACCCCACAATTTGACACATTTCATAGATATGCATTATGTTATATACGTATCTGCATGGTGATGCTATCGATTGGCTAACCTGACAGCCCAGGCTCTGTAGATGATTAATCGTTCACTACTGCATGTTGAAAGCCTAACGGCACTCATTCGTAATAAGTCAGTCATTTCAGTCGGCAACTCATTACATTTTCTTTGCTTAATAGAGCACTCACCGACCGACGAGTAACAGTCAGTACCTTATGCAATCGACTCTAGTTTCGTTAATCGATAAATACCTTGTCACTTTGACAGCTAAGCATAAATGTATTTTTATGCGATTATTGTACTACGCATACATATACATATTATGAACTAGTGAAAGTGAAAGGTTAACATCGTAAACACCACTGGATAATAAATATTTGGGAAATTATGAACAAGCTCAAAATCTGCTTGGCTACATTGCAAAATAGCAGTTACTTTCAGAAAACAAAAGTTGCCCTTGGTAGCCTTGAGCAGTGCCTTGGTTGACTTCAATAACAAGGTTGTTGAACATCTGCAAAAATCCAGTTTATCCGTCTTCAACACATTGAGGTGACAATGAAATACATAAGGACATATACATATGTACATGTATATTGTGGAGCCTTAAAGACAACAAGCCTTGCGGTTAAGCAGCTGTTTCCCGGTAACAGTTCAAAAATACATTGTGAACAATTTAATTGAGCAATTTGTTGAAACAATTTTATTTTCCTCTTCTGGAACCTTTGGATTATAGATACTATTTTATTGCGACTTATTTACAGCAGAAAGACACAGTTTCATTATGTTTGCATTGCAACATATATGACGACATGACAAGATCAACTCGATTAATTCTCTCTTTTTGTGTTGCAAACTTTTGACCAAAGTAAACAGTACAAACTGTACGGTTTGATATGTCCTTTTTTTTTCAATGTGTCTTTGCCCCTTGCACGCCGCTTTAGCATGCCCGGTGACTGTCTTTCTATATTTGCACAGGTGCGAAACCGCATAACAACAGTCTCGATTTGCTGACTGCTTGCCTAGCTTGGTATATGTATATTTTACTGTAGCACATAAGCACTGAAATTCAATGATATGGATACCGAAATTTTATTAATTTTCAATCCTAGTAATACATAATAGGAGTAAATACTGTGCATTTGGCTTTCATAAACTAGTGTCTGCTATGTCAGCAAAATTATATGATTGTTTTACCATTTTCCAAATATTACAAACCACAAATTCGTTCTTATTTCTAGACGTCACAGTTTAACAGATTTACAATAACTTATTGCTTTCCCGCTCTGACCGATTAAATTGCAATTTATAAGACAATTCAAAGCGATTGTAAAGGTTAGTAGGCGTGGCTTCCAAAAGTTGAATATCTACATACTGCGTAATGTTTCATTGCGGTGCTTCCAACTCTTATTATGGCTACATTATTTGCAATAAATGGAAAAACTAATTTTTCGCTTTGCGGTGTGGCATTCCGAATTAAAAAAAACTGTCTATTTATGCAAAAAAAAAAAAAACAAGTGAAGACAGTAAGATACCATTTACCTTTGGCTGTTAAAAAATAGTTTTTAATATTAATTACTTTTATTCGGCGAACTAATAACAACGCATCGCATATTTTCGAAGTCAAATACACATGAGTTGACGCGAATGGTACATGCCGACTGCACGCTGACTGCACGACAACTGTGCGTTCAACTTTTGCATTATGTGGCAAGACATCCTCTTACCAAATTTGGTGCGTTTATCTCTTTTCGTTATTAAATTATTTTCAAAAAAATCGAAAAATGCATTTATCGATTTGCGGAGGTGGTAGGCGTGACACATTAAGCTAGTTTATTTCAAACTATGTATTGAATACACGCACACTCCCACCATTTCTGGCGTCTCTAGCTCTTTTAATAGCTGAGATCTGTATGTTTATACAGACGGGTAGACAGACGGACATGACCAAATCGACTCGGCTATTGATGCTGATCAATAATATATATATTTTGTATGGTCTGCCACGCCTCCTTCTTCCTGTTACATACATTTTCACAAAGTTAATTTTTTGCACATTTTCAATGGGTAAATGGTATAAACATCATAACTTGGTGTCTCTATGGTGCCTCTTACATACATTTGAGCAAATTAAAATGCATTTTTTCTATTTCAATTTGTAATGTGTAAATTTTATAAAAAGAGAGCAATCGTAGAAGACAACTTACTGCTTCATGACGCGATTATAGAGGCGTGACATCTTTTTTGTACACATATAGTATATGTATTAGTTAGACATACTGTCCGAAAGCAAAATTGCTTACGCGTTTACATTATTTTCTTATATATTTTCTATTATATATATATATATATATATATATATATATATATATGTGTGTGTAAGTAAAATATAGTAGGTGCATATTCGAAATAATATGTGAATATTTTTGAATGTTAGCTGAGTTCGTTGCCTAAGTCTTTTGTTTTGCCTACCTTCAGTGGGAAAAACGAAAGTACCCACGGCAACACGAGCTGTGAGCATCGTTACGCCATATGTGTGCATATATGTACATAAGTACAACTCTCAAATTACAATAGTTAAAAAAAAACAAAAGAAAGGCAGACACATGCAGCTATAAAAAATATCTGATAATTTAATGACGCCCTTCCGCAATATTTCGAACAAAGTCTCGCGGTGCATTGGAGCCTTCTTTATTCACTTATAGATTAAAAGCGGCATTTTATTTAAATACCTAATTTGACATTGACATTAGCTTAAAAGATATTTCTTCCTAACTTTTGAAAATGGCAAAGAAAATATCTTGTGAGTACGCTAAACATACGTTTCACTATTTAGAATTTAAATAGCAAAATTAATAATATAATTTTAAACAAAATGTACTTTCCCTTGATTACAAGCCCTCCAACGAAATTAATTAGGTGACAACATATTTGATTGTAAGCTCGAAAGCACGTAATAATTATGTGTAATTAAAATAGCTGCAAGTAGTAGACTGTGTGTTTATGATATATTTTTTCGAAAAGCTTGTTCCGACCACTCGTTCGCCAGACTATGACCCTATCGAATTGTTTTTCGTGAGCCAATAAATATTTCTTAATGTATGTGGGCTCAAAAGTGCACCCAACAACGGCATTTGACAGCAAAAAAGCTTAAAAAGCTCAACATAAGTATATATATGTGTATATGTATGTGGTTACGTATTGAGTATACATACATATAAGCGTGCAGTTGTACACATGCATACCTACTCACATTCATTATTCAAAAATGAAAGTAAAAGCGAGTAAAGAAAGCTACAGTCGAGCACAAGCGGCAGTAGGATAGCATTTACCCAATTCGGAGAACCAATACAAACTTAATCCTAATACTAAACACCGTTGTTTATTGCTTCTTTGTTCTGACATATGCAGGCTTATGCGTCACAAACGAAAACTGCTCGTGGTACGCTTCCGGCCCTCTGCCAATATCTTTGAGCATACATACAAAATTCTAGCTTCCATATGTTTTGTGCTTATAATCCATGCGGAAATTTAAGGGGAATGTCAACATTGTTAGCTACTGGAATATCGAAACACTTAAACAAAATGAACGATTTATAGTGTTATCCAAAAGTTGAAAATCCTCATTAATATTCTTCTTCCAAGTTTGGTGCTTAGGTCTTAGGTCTTTAGGTCTTATTATAGTTCTGTAATTTTTAATAAATCGAAAAACGCATTTTTGCATTTCTTGTCCAAATAGCCACTGAAATTTCATAAGTGACCCGAAACCTCGCAGGAATCGTTCTCACATCCACATCGACGCATCTCAAAGGAAAATCGCTCTTAGCTAGGAGTACGCCAACTGCGTCTCTTCTTCTGCTTAAACTTCTGTTTTTATTTTTGATCGAGCTGTTAAAAACAAACGTCTACATTACGGTTAGCTACGTGTCTGGCAAATCACAATGTGGAAGCTATTGACTAATACGAAAGCTCAACATATACAAATTTATGAACGTGGCACTAAAAATTTGAAGTTTACTTGATTTGCGCTTGGTATTTGGCAATTTTTTTACAATAACTGAATTCTGTGCTTTCACACATCCATGGACATTGTCAAATCCGATCGGTCCTTCTGCCTGTTACATACATTTTCACATTGATAATATACCATAAATGGTAACAAAATATAAGCACATACATCAATGAGTTCGTCACCATAGTCACTTGATTTAACTTGAAATTAATGATACACAGCCACTTACCTGTTTCGATTAACAGTAGCAGTAGAAAAAAACCCAAAAGGCAGTATAAGATTCGTCGATGTATTAAAAATTCCATGATTTCGTTGTTATTGCGCATCGCCGTAACTGTAACTGTAAATTTTCTTGCTGTTGTAGTTGCGATTTCAAGTAAATTCATATAATTTCAAAAGCCCAAAAGTTGAACAGCGCGGCAACAGAAGCCAATATAGAGCCAGTCTCTACTCAAACAAAGGCTAAGCGTACATACATACTCATACAAACATAAGCGTTGATATGTACACAAGTATATCTAAGTAACAAGGCAATGTCGTAATTTTTCAATTTAGATTTTCGCTTTTGTGCTACAGTTTGCTTGAACTGTTACTTTTTTGTCTTAACTTCAGTTTGGTTTCTTTGTAAGACAATGACTGCTGCTATGCTAGCTGCCCGCAATCATTCACATTTTCGTTAAAGTTTTAGGCATAATGCCACACAATTGAATTTCCAAACACATGTATACATTTAAATTGCACAAATTTTTTTTTTCGCGCTTATCACATGTGCACTATGAAAACGGCGAAGTACTCGCGAGCAAATAAATAGTGAAGAAAATGTTTGGTGAAAAAGTGTTAGACAAAAAAGATAAACAAACAAGCAACACGTCCACGCTTCTGTTTTTGTTAGTTTTCCTTCAGCAAAACTTTCTTTTCGACGTAAAGCCAGTCTCTATGTTTTCTGTTGCTTTTTTCGCGCACACACGCGCGTTTCTTGAACTACAAAATGCAGTTTCGCCTGCTTTCTATAGGTGGTTTAGTTGAGTGCATCATCCATGTATTTAATATATAACAGAGAATTTTCAGTTCACAATTTGTATTAAACTTTTATGCTGTTTAAGATTGAGTTTTAAACTTATAACAAATTTTTATTTTTTTTATTTTGGTATAGTGGTATATCTAAATGCCTCCTACCGTGAGCTCAAGCGAACCACACGTCCTAATCAAAACAACTTAGCAACACAACTGTGCGCAGCAAGTGTTTCAGCTCTGTCAGCTGAGCCCAGAAAGAGCCAGGTCTCGATGACAAGCTTGGTCTGAAGTTGGGCTGACTGTTAGTTAACAGTACCACTGTTCCTCTTACTCTTTCTGTTACTGTTGCGGTTACTGTTGTTGTAGTTTGTTACTAATGTACGAGGCCATTTGTTCGTTTGGTCTCTTAGCTTTTGAAAGTAAGAGTAAAACGTGTTTTATTTACTAAAGCTTTTTATGACTCTTGCTTTGATTTTTATCATAAGACAACAGTCCGTATTACCTGGCAGAATTAGAACAACAATTAGTTGACTAAAATATTAAAATTAATTAAAGTAACAGTTTACTCGCTTCTTATTTAAAAAGCAACAGTATTCTGCTAAGTTAGGTGATTAAAGAAACAAAAATATGTAAAACTTAAAATGACAATAATACTTATGAGCTTTCATAACAATGTGGAGCATCACTGCTGGCTCGTTTTGTCATTAACACATTAAAGCATATAAAACCATTTTGCTTATGAAGTTTTATATTAAACATCATATAGTTTTCCCTCGGATCTTTGCCAAACTTGTAATTTTGGCCATTAACATATGATTACCTAACTTAACAATGCTGACCTAAATATTTTTTGTGTAATAGTAGTAACGTATAAATCCATCATTTTCAAAGAGTACCGTTTTATGAACAATGTAATGGAGGCAAGTTCTAACGAATTCATGGGGCTTAACTTTCAGTGACGACTGTTTATTCCATTTGACAATACATTTACCATCTAGATGCAGCGTCGCTTCTTTTTGACTCATAGATTTACACGAACCTCAAATAGTTATTGACATATTATTTAATAAAGAATAAAATACATAAAACTTGTTAATGTAATTCTCGAAATTTTTAAATAATATATGGATTTCTTGTTACTATAGTATTATTGTAAAATTTTTTTTTTCTCATTATCGTTTCGCTTTGACAATATTTCATTATTGAAAAGCACATTTTTATACACAATCAATTCTCCTACACTGAAGCATTAACTAAAGCCGATTTACGTACAATATATTTAAGCGTTAAGTATTCAACCTTGATAGCTTCCCTATAACAGCTTTTGCGAACAGTATGTACAGTAAGTCAAAAAACAAACACACGCACAAACACATGGATAAATCCACTTTCGTAACGGCCTTCATGCCAACTATTCATTGTATCTACTAACTGTGGTCGAAAAAGTGCTCTATTGTATTCAAAGATTGACTAAAAATTGGAGTGCTGCATCTAACGTTTAAAACGTATACTATAATGGCCTTGACAATTAAAGCTATTGAGGAATAGATTTAATAAAAAACCAATATATTTTTGTTTTATTAGCTTTAAGTTAGTGAATTTCAAGAACTAAATAACAAAACAGCGTGTTGAATTCATTGCAATATGTAGAAGATAATTTACTTATTATATATTGCAGAGCAATTTATAATAAATACTTTTGTTGAATGAATCCACTGAACGAATTCACAACAAGGCTTAACTTCACGTAATCTAAAACGCGTAGCTCTTTTGGACATATATACTATCAATTGAAAACTCAAAATTGTAATCTAGGAAAAAATAATAAAATCTTTTGAATTTATTATAAACTTTATATTGCGTGCATCGTATTTATTCTCAGTGAGGAAATATAAATTTTCAATTGTAGCTAGGTATAGGTATATATTATTATATTATAAATAACAAAAAAGCAAACACATAACTCTTTCTAATAAATTTTTTTGATATTCAACATTTTTTAAAAGGTGCTCTGTGCTGAAAAGAACCAATTTCAATTCAAAAAACTTAGCTCTCAAGTCAAACCGGTTTGCAACAATTCAGTTACACAAAGGTTTGCAGCCGTGGTACATACGCCAAAGTAGCTTTAGTACTCGTATATCTAGTTTATGAAAATAAATGTTTTGTTGTAAACCTAAAATGTATAGATATCAACTCAAACCTTACTTTAATTATATTGGAAGTTAAGTCTATTGAAAAATGTACGCACCCACTCACTAATGCAGCAATAGTTCGAAATCAGAACAGAGGCGAAATCCAAGTACAACAACAATGTGAATGCTACGAAAACAAAGGCAGCAGTTAGCGACTTGTTGACCTTCTACACATAGTGGTTTCGCAATCACCAACCACTCTCAACTTCTAGGCGGCTTCTGAACGCTACAATTGTTGTTTTATAGTTTATTGAAGTACAGGTAGAGGTACTGCAATGAAACCAGGCGGGCGGGCACAATCATGCCATTTAAATGGTGGCAACTGCTAACTTGAATTTACAACAGTTTGCTGGTATGAATGTGACGCCAGCTGCAATTCACAGCAAGCTAAAAAGTCACGCCTTGCTTAAATTTATTTAATCCATCCGCCAATTAAAAAATAGGTGAAAATTATATATAGGCTTTATAAAAGTTTGTCTAAAAGGGGAAAGTGGTAACCCAAACAAAGTTTATAAATATATTGTTGATAAGTATCAAAAGCCGAGTCGATTTAGTCATCTCATCCGTTGCAAACACTATAAAGCTATTTGGCATACAAACGCGAATTATTTTACATGTGATTCTGTAATATCATATAATTATACTTTTATAATTCTAAGATATAAAAGATTATCTTAAGATTATATTAAGTTAATTAAAACTTAAAAAACTAGAACAAAATGTAGGTATGATTGAAACTTGTTGAGTTGTTCAAAATTATAAAATTATTGTTTCCGTAACTAATTGTTTCCTCATGTTGATAATATGAGGCTGAGGCTTTCACCACGGATATGCTTGGATTACCTTTTATCGAGTAAAAGTATTTGTCTACAATTTCTTGACCTGATGTTTAAATTTTAAAACACTATTTTTGTGATGCTTCAAAGTATGCAAGATGCTGGCGGAAATTGTTTTTTGCAAATGTGGAGTTTCCAATGCAATTGGATTAAATTTACTTTTAAATATAACCATGTTGGAAAACACAATCTTACCGTAATACTTCGAATTATTGCTGTATTGTTTAAAAATCGTTTTCTTATGCGCCTCCTTGCAGGAGACAGAGCATACTTTTATCCGCTTCTTCAAATATGTATTGAAGTAACTTAAGAACTATGGCAAATTGCCGATGAATTTAATGTTGTCCACTTGTGCAGTGGGGGAGAGTCTTATATTTAGCTACGTGATGGAAAAGGAATTTATTATATATATTTGTATTTGATTTTAATCCAAACTCCAAGCAGAATAGAGCTATATAAATAGTGACATCATAGCAGTGATTACTGTCGAACCCTCTCGACTATTCAATATCATCCACCCATTTTGTCCGAGAAAGAGAAGTCTCGTGCTTGCATTCTTTCAATTTCAATGCAATTGTTATCATGTTACCATGTTATACTTTTTAGCAAATTTTTACTTAAGCAAAATATACAAAATATCGGTTTTTGCATGCGGTGGACATGGCTCACAAAATTTGAAATAAATGTCATCTTAAAAACTACAAGCCAGAAACACAAACTTACTGTTGTCCGCTTATTTTAAGCAACCAAAATTGTAAGTTCGTTTAACACTAGTACATAATTTATCGAAAAAAGTTGTAGGATTTTTTTTAAAGCATACATTTTCAAATATACATTTAACAAATAAATAAAAAAAAAAAATTTTTAATCAGCCCGAAAGTATGTTACAAGCGTTTACCAAAGGAGTCCGCGGCAGGCTCGCAATCTCTATTCCAGTATTCTAACATGTTTAAATTATTATTCTGTTTTGTTTTTCAGTTTTAAATAAAAATTACCTTATGTCATTTATAAAGGACCCAATCAAAATAATGTTAATAATTTAAATAATATTTTGTTTAACTTGAAACTTTGAGGACATATACTTTTTCTAAATAAAAGGGAGAATCCATTGATTGATTTTAATTATTGCATACTTTCATGCAAAAATATAAAAGCCTGTAGATAACGTAGAATTTGCGTGTATTGTTCATATAATATTCACCTAACTAACTAACTTTAAGATGAATATAAGAACTCTAAACTTCTTTACTTTTTATGTTAGAAACACAAGACTGCTCGCTAGTGTTATTGTTTCTGTATCTTAACGTATTTGATATGCATATGTATGTATATAATATAGAAACACATATATAAAAACACATTTTTTTATTTTATCTACATGTATGAATTGTGAAAAAATATTGGTACTGAGGAAAAAAATATATTGTTAATTACTGAGTTTTATATATGGTACAATAAATGATCCCTAAAATATCACTACAGAAAACGAAAGGTCTATATAATACTATCTTTAAGACATTTTAGTTCAATGTATGAATGTGGTGGTTGTATGTTCAGCCATTGTCTGCTCATGCACATGAAATTATTGTATAATCTAGCCACCTTATACGTATCTATCTATGTATGAACATATATAATGTAGTACGTAAATTTAAAACCAATTGTAAAAACTTAAAAATATAGCAATGAAAGAGACCAAAAGCTACGAAAGGAATGCACTAATAACGTGTATATGTTTTTTCAGATGTATTGGTGCGTGTCGGTGAGAAACGAACAAGCAGCAAAAAGGCAAATGACGATCATACACATACAAACTTCTGCAAGCACATGTGTTGGTACGAATGGCGTATGTAAGAAAATGTTATTTATATATGTATTAGTCTGCACGTATGCATGTATTAGTAAAATATGCACACGTGTGTACGCCAATATACATTATTAGAATATTAAGTTTGCAACGAAAAGAAAACCCTGCGAAAACACTACGAAATTTGAGAAATTCATGCACACACTAACTGCTGAAAATATTTACATTTATATACCATACATACACACGTTAAAAAAGTGGACACGTAAATATACATGCATGCATGTGAATTAAATACGTATGAATGTATGCGTACTTGTATACTACGTATGTTGTGTACGTGTGTCTGGCTGTATGTATGTATTGCCCATTCCCACATCAGTGGAAAACTGGCTGTACGCCATCAAAATGTCTTCAACACAGACGTTCACGCATACAACTGCAAACGCAACGTTTTATGAATACACGCAGCAGTAAATAAAATGTATATGTGTATGTATTAATAAAAACAACAGTCAGACACGCACTCATACTGTCAGCGTCGCAACGCACAGCGTTTACAACAAAAACAATGTGGATTGCAATGCATGTGTGTATGTGTAGCAAGCTGACGTAGAGTATATGTATATGTTTTTTTCTGTTTTCTTTCAGTTTATTTTCGTTCGTTCGTCGAAACGCAAGTGTTTGTGTTTGCTATTGTCGTGCTTAAGGGCGGACGAAACAGTACAGCTTTCTTTCGATTCTTTTAATGAAAAATAAAATTACAATTTATTGTACAAAAAATTACACCATAAGTCTTGCTATGAGAAATCATCTATAATTATCTTTTTGTAAGCATGAACAGAAGAGCAAGAAAGCCAAATCCGCTCTTTCGCTCTCTCACTCACTCTCCCTCTCTTTCGCTTGTTCTCTCTTTTTCTCCACTCTCTTTTGATCGTTGAGCCACTTCTCACATATTCGTTTGTAATTGTAGTCAGGTTATTATTATATTTTGCATTTTGCGCTTGATTCTCTTGCTCGCTCGCAACTTTCAAGGAACTATAACAGTATAGCAAAATACAAATTAAAAACAAAATGTAATACATAGTAAAGAAGACAAGGCACACTACATCAGGGTATATGTATATGTGTATATGCAGGTATGCTAGTAAGTTTGCCTTTGTGTGTGCAAATTAATGGCAACGAAGCGTGTGTGAAAAGAGCATTGCGTGAATCGGGTGCAATAAAATGAGTTTGGCGGTTTCCGAGTTTTTGTTGAAAGTGCACTTAAAAATAAATATCTATGTACACTTTCGCGTATCTGTATAAGCACAGGCGTGTATTAATACTCGTACATACATATCTGTAAATAAGTGCATATATGTTATGTATATATGTAAATGTGATGCAAGTTACATACTATATTTTATTCTGTATAATTTTAGATATATTTATCATATTTTCAGATTTGATTCCTGAATTAAAAACTGTCACATTTAAGTTATTGCCGCCCAAATAATGGATGCACAGTTTGAACACTTGTGCCGAATTTGTGCGGCTAACACGAAGTGTAAAAATAACTCAGTGGTTGAGAGTGTCTTCATATTTAAAACATTGGGATTGAATGATAAAATAGGTCGTCATCTGTACCTTAACGTAAGTAAGCTAAATATGAAACTATCTGATAATAATTAATGTATATATATTATTCAAAAGTTAAAATATCAATAACTAATTTGCGCTGCGTATGTATGTAAGTACGTTGCAGCTGTTAAGCCGTATATGCATACATTCCGAAATTCCGAAATTCATGCGTTTCGCGTTTGTATAGTATATAAAGAAGACAACAAAAGTTATGGTAAGCAACGAAAAACAGCAAGCATCTAAGCTTTTGGCAAAAAGAAAACAAAGTAAATCAAAGCAAAATTAACTATTTTAAGGGAGCAATAGAAGTGATCAAAAAAATGTTTACTTTTAAGGCAAATGCGCTTGTATCGGTTATATCGTTACCATGAATTGTATCAAATAATAAGTAATTAATAAGGAACCAAATTAAATCATATATTTACTGTCCAATCCTTTTTTAGGTTGCCGAAGATGATCCTCTGCCAAAAGTGCTTTGCAAATCTTGCTATCGGCAAGTAGAAGCCACAGCTTCATTATCTAATATAGCCAAGCACACTCAACGCGTGTTTCGAGATTTCCTGCTAAGCACAGTGGTATGTAAATTGATTTTGAATTAAAACTTTATTTCATATATATATACTATTTTAGCCCAAACATGCACGTGATACGACTGCAGCTATGCTTCATTCCTCCCCAGTTTTGTCGGCACCTTCTGGAGATACTAATGAGCCAAACATAAACAATAACGATTTGAGAAATCAAGGCAGCAATTCAGAATGTGACACATTTCAGCCTATATTGCTAACACGTCCAAAGGAGACGACTATAACACTTAACACTACGCCACAAACAAGTATTCACTCAAAATACGAGGATACCTTGAAGAGTTTTGCCAATAAAAGCAGTGATATGTCCCAGGAGCAAAACCAACAGCATATTCCAACAACTGGACAACACAAATCTATTAATAGTCGTAATAACGTTAAAATTAGTAGCCTTACGCTACCGACTCGTCGGAACAGCGTTTTTGTAGATACACGATACAGTTCAGCACCAATGTCAATAGCACAAAGGTCGATGCAACAGCCCCCAACTTTAACGCCAATAAACTCAGAAGCTAGCCTTTCCAATGTCAATATCAAAAGTCCAGAAAAAAAAAAATCACCTGCTGGTGTGATTAATTTTATACAAACTCATGGATTTATCACAGGCAATGCACCGACAATTACTACAAGGATTAATAGAGACAACAGTCATGGAGCAATCAGCTCCGCAAATAATAAAAATTATCAATTTACACCCGAAGCAACGGACATTGTTGCAGCCGCCAGCACACACTGCATAAATGTTAACAGTGCCGGCGTACCCAATCTTCCCAGCAGTGTGCTTCAACAAAAACGACGCAATCTCAAAAATGCTTTAAATAACATCAGTGCGATAAGAGATGGACAGGTGTCTCTCTTGAAATCGGCACACCAACGAAAAACTAGAGAAGACATTGATATCCGGCCATTAGTTACTACCACAGTAGTTCCTCACTTATCATTGTATGGGTCAGAGCCATCGGTAGAAGAGGCCCTTCCAGAACATATTATTATAGCAGCACCTAAGAAGAAAAAGGAAGAGTTGTCTACTCTGGCATGTCAAGGCCCACCACCTTTACAGAAAATCTCAGCAGTCAACGCCAAAAATGCTCAATCTGTATCAACTCCTTGCGATATAAATAAACCAACAGGTGTTTCAAGAGATGCTTTCAAATCAAAGTCGCCATCCAACATGAGCAGTTTGACCGACTCAATTTCGTTGGGGAACGTCATTCGTGATACAGATCTCCTAAAGCTAATACTCAAGGCACTAAAATGGCCAGTAACATCTGGTAATTGTGAAGAACAAATGGCTAAATTGAAAAGTTCAAAATTTGCAGTAATCATGTCAGACAACAATCTTTTACAAGATACAGATCTAACGCAACTTCTTGGGCCTTACCTGAGCCCTATCATGCCTGTTGTTCAGCAGCAGCTGTCCAGTACCAAAATTCCAAGCACATCACCAGCCAGTCCGTTACAAGCAACGAGTGAACTTCAGACAATTGGTGACTGTACAATGCCATTTAAGTTACCACCAGAAACATCAGTGCAATTAGTACCTTCAAGCCCAACAGATCAGGAGCCCCAACAATATCTATCAAGCAAACCCTTGAGTTCTTTAAAACGTCCACAACGAAAGTCACGTGGTCGAGATTTCCATATTGATGAACAATCTAGCACTACGGATTCTACACCAACTTCAAATGCAGCACATGTTACTAACGAACTTCTTAACATTAACGCAATGTTGATCTCACAATTCGGATCAAATCCTGCAGATGCTATTAATGAAGCGCTGGTTTCTATGTTAAAGCAGGAATCAAAGGGTCAACGGTCAACTCGACGAAGTCGAAGTGCATCGACAACTAGTGCCTCCCTAAATTTGGAAGATATTGTTCTTGTTGAGCCACAGTCAACACCAGATGCTCCACTAAATCCCGATTTTGATGTTCCCACATTAAAGTTGCCAGTTGCTGAAAAATTGTCTGAAGCCCATTCAATAACAAGACCTATTATTAAGAGGCGTAAAGGTATTTTACAAATATCAGAAAAGAATAGTACGGCATCCACATGCAAAGACATAATTTTGATACCTAAGGGCATTGAAGATTCTGTTAACAACCAGACTGAGACTGAATCGTGCAAGGTTCTACAAGATTGTGGAAGTACTTGTGATTCATCTCGACCATTTGAAGATTCAGGTTCGTCACATACTTTAGATGCGTCACAAGCACCGACCAGCACTGTGCCGGAAGTTAACCCAAATTCGCATGTCTTAACCGCTCAAGAACTTCATACTGCCACAGATAACAATACCGCAAATACTGTGAAAAACATCTCCGTCAAACCAACCAATATTCGTAAAACAGATATTAAATCTGACCTTGGTCAAAAACTACTAGAAGCAATAGGTCTACCACAGCCTAGCAATGACCTTCCATCTGAAAGTTCACGAAATACATTACGCAGTGCATTGAAACGATCTCTTAAACAAGCCCAGGAGCAGCAACAGCAATTAAAACGCGTAAAACATGAAGAACCTGTAAAACAGCTGGCAGATTCCACTACCAAGTCAGCCGGCGGCGAGTCTTCGGAAGAACATAAAAAAGCTATAGCGGAAAGGGAACTAGAGCTGCTAAAGCGCAAGACAAAAAATACAGAAAAACACAATTTGCCGTTTAAAAAGTAAGTTTATATTTACCATTGTCAAATTATAATACATTCAATAACACAACCATTATTTTAGCGAGAAGACAGAACGCATGGATGTTAGCTCTTCGTCTTCGAGAACTCGTAGAAATGTCAACAAATCAAAATTGGATGTCCATATTGAAGATTTAGCTGTTGATAAGAAAAATGAGCGTTGGGATGAAGACGATGATTTGCCATTAAAAAGCGAACTTGAAAAATCCATTGAGCAGATCAATCGTCCTACGCGCACAAGTAAGACGATGTCAAAGTATTACAAGAATCCAGGAACCGACAAAGCATTGTCTGCGCATAGGTCTCAACATGCCATGGGTACCCGTTCAACAAGACAGCGTTGAAATGCAGATTTCTTGAATAGCTTAAACTGACCATACGCAACATCTGACATATGAAATATGAACAGATGTTCCTTCCATTATAACTTTTTTCGAAGTCCACCAGAATAAAATTAATTTTTTGTAAATAGTTGAACTATTATTCAAAAATTGTATTTTGGTCCGAAATAACCATTTAGAATTTAATTATAGCCTTCTTTATTCTAAACTTATTTTCTACTTAAGCGAACAGTTTCAAATTAAAAGTTTGCATAGTTATTTAATATTAAGCAAATTTTTTAAAAGTGAAACATTGGTTGAATTGGATAAACTACTTATTGTTCTTTAAAAGATGTCTTTAAAATTTTAATTAAAAAGCATACAAATTATATGTGTAGTGAAATTCACTGTTAATATTGATCTTAAGCGCATTGACTTATGTGTTTTGTCCTCTAATTTGTTAATATTTTGATTTTTGAAGGGCCTGAAACTCAAAGTTTAACACATATACTTAATCGTTAATGGTCCCTGTATTTATGTATGTTTTTATATACATGTGTACCTAAATGTTTTGGCACGCCTTCTTCAATGTTAACATAATCTTTTACCGATATTTATTTAATACATGTAGGTTATACAAAATTTGTTCGGCTTACTTATAAAAAGTGACGTCACGACTTCTGGCCAATTAAACAGCATTTCAGCAAATATATACCATAGCCATATTGTCGACTAAACATGATCGACATCAGTCAAGTATAATTCACCATTTGCGACGGTCGCAAAACACTGAGGCATATTTAAAAGAAAAAAGCGAAATCAATCCAATTTTATCTAGATTAAACATTAAACAAATATGAAATACACTTTAAGTTCAAATTGAAACACATATGCATTCACGTGTTTTCATGTTTAAATAAATACCATTTCTCCTCTGCAATATACATATACTTATACGCACATACGTATGTATGTTTATATACAACATTCATGAATGCTTTAAATGTGTGATCGCTTTATTTTTGACTTCTTATATAATTCGTTTTTTTTAACACATTTGATAGGATCGCTTGTTTTTTTTTGTTAATTCCAATTATTTGTGCCTACTGAAATGAGTTGCTGCTGTGGAAAGTGTGATTCTAAGGGTACAGATGAGCAGAGCTATTTAAATGCCAGGGCAGATAACGTAAGTATGTATGTATATACATTTGTGCAAGTGCAAGTATGTATAAATAAAATATTCCATTGCTATAGTTTATTTATCTATGATAACTATATGTATTCCTGTATGTTAAGGTTACAGTAAACTGATGGTATCACATTTATATATGTATGTACCATATATCTATTGTTATTACTTTTCTTGACAATAGGACTTATCAAAGTCACTTCCTACGATATGTGTTTGTAAATATGTGTGCAAATAATACAAGAGACGTTCATATGTGTATGAATCGTATGTACAAATCGACCAATCGATAACTTTAATACAATGTGGCAACACTATGCTGAACTGTGTATGAATACAGCTTTTTACTCAATGACTCAATGGAAGAGGGACAGTGCACACACACTGAGTGGAAGCTCCAAAGCATCTCAAATTCAAGCTCGTAACAACGAGCTTGCTGGCCATACGTCAGTATGACTGCAATAGCGTTGTTGGTACGAGAGCTCTGCGATCTTCTGGATGCATTTTGGCACAACAATTTTCACTTTGTTCAAAGTTTAAGATATTATTATAGAGAGCAACGTTTACAGCTGTTTAATTTACACTGTAGAAAATACTGGTTGCGTCAGTACAACGAAAGCTCAGTGTCGCATAACCAAAAATACAGCATGCAACATGCTGCGGATATGGACATTGATTTTGCAGCCTGTGAGGCTGAGAATATCGAGGTTCTAGAAAAATTTGACAAGCAACAATTGGATTATTTAAAGTGCATAGATATTATTGACGGAAAAGAAGTACACGTATGTAGAATTACATTTCTGGTATTTAATAATATACATTTTATTGTTTAAACATTCTGGCTCATGATAACACTACTGTAAACACTTTTGATTGCGTTTGTATTTGACATTTAGCGCACGTTGCGTTATTTACGCTTGTTCGTATATTTTTGATGCACAAGCTTTCGAGCTTTTTGTCAGCTGATTGAACAGCCGAAGTAAAATAAATACTGTCAAGTTTTGCTCTGTAGGTTTATTTACTAGTTTATATGCTTGTACGTACACATTCTTTTTTAAAAATATATTATTTTTACGTAAATTTTTATAATTTCATATTTAGGGTCTTCTTTGAATTTGGAAACTAAAAAGTTAAGCTTCGTGTTGGGCGGACATACGTCTCTACTAACCTGTAGATGAATAAGTTTATAAGCTTTTCGGCATCACTCTTTTATAAGTCTCTCAATAATTTTGTGACGTTTGGGGCGAGTCATACGCGAATCTTTTGACACCAGAAACAGCTAAAATTTTACTTAGGCCACAAAAAAAGTTTATCGCATTTCCAAACAAATAATTATATTTTTATTATATTATTAATATTATATTATATTATTATTATATTAATATTAATTGTAAAGACTTTGTGATAAAAATTGTTAACACTAAACTGTGTAATGGTAGCAGCGTTCCACACGATTGAAACGAGCTGAAAAAATTGTTTTTGCTTTTGTCATTGTAACGCAGTCTTAATGAAAAAGTTTTTATATGATGAGTATAGGGGTTATATGTAGAGAACTATTCTGCTGTTGCTACCAAGCAAAAAAGGGTGGTTTAAATGAGGTAAGCCCCACGGCTTGTCTTATGCTACGAATTTGCCAATTAGAAAAATGTGAAATCATTTTTAATTTGGCTTCCTTCTTAAGTATATATCGAAGTCGAAGTAAAAGCAAAATACTAAACAAATTCGCATTTTTAATTAAATTATTAAGTTAATTATAACATAGTAGGCTAACTTTTTGTTTAAACGTTTGAATTTTCAAAATGTCGATTTTATCTTTTTTTTATATATTCCAAGAGGAGTCGCGAAAAATAGAACAGCTTAGAAACATTGTAATTATTGACTTTTCTTCGAATAATAATGTTCATTAATATACTTACGCTAGGCTTCCTTTTATGAATACTCTGATGCACTACCCAAGTACCATACTGATGAAATAGGTCAAATTGTTGAAGGTGTTAGCTTCACCTTTACTGGAAAGATTGCTATTAACTGTGAAAGGTAAGTTAAATTGGCTAGACTTATGCATTGCTTTCACTAAAGTAATTTATGTGTTAATAGGTTTTCCATCAACTTTGTTTGTAAAAATGAGAAACGAGATGTAGCATTACACATAAATCCTCGGCTTCCACAGAACTATATTGTGCGTAATACCAAGGTCTATGACGTTTGGGGTCTTGAGGAAGTATCTTCAGCTTTACCTTTCATGCTACGACGTGGAGATAGATTCTCAGTTCAAGTGCTCATCACAGAAACCTGCTACATGATATCTGTAAACGGTCATCATTTTGCTGAGTACTCTCACCGTCTTCCGTATTCTGCGGTTAACATTCTTGAAGTCAAAGGGGACGTAGAGGAAGTACAGATGCAAAAAAGCATGGTCCAGAGTTATCCACAACGTATGCCTGAATCGACTGCTCTGGTAATTGATGATCTTGTCGCAGAAACGGATGAAATTGACGCTGACACTAACGAGACAATTAGTATACCGCATGAGTGGTGTCTAATTAGTACTCCTGTAAACCTTTCTGAGCATTCCTCGCGAAACAATCATGACGCTATAGATAAAGGTCTTACGCTTCCATTCTATGGTACTATAAAGCCAAAATCCTTAAAGGACGGTCGATGTCTGAAGATTGAAGGCCGTGTGCGTCTGTTGCCACACTCGTTTTATATTAATTTGCAGCAAGGTCAGAACATATGGCCTCATCCTATTATTGCATTCCATTTGAATCCACGGTTTTCGAAAACAAGCAGTGGGGCCATTGGAAAAGCGGTTGTGTGTCGCAATTCTTGGTATGATGGTCGATGGGCTCAGGAAGAACGTTCTGAGCTTGATACAAACTTGAGACCTGGACGCACATTTAGCATAGCGATAGTGTGTTCAAATGATTATTTTCAAGTATATGTGAATCGTCAGTTTATTACTGATTTTAAGTATCATATTAAGCCGGATATTGTTGATACGATTTACATACAGGGCGATATTAAACTTTGGAACGTAACTCTCGACCACAATCCGATGATTAAAGGGAAAAGTGTGCGCATCTATCATAATCCTCTGGAAACAGATGAATACTAGTGACCTAAATCTGCTGTAGGTAAACTCTTATTATATTTTGACCATTGTTTCTCTTTTACCAGTTGCCTTTAGAGACAATAATTTAACATAATAATATAATAATTTAAGTTATAAGTGTAGACATATTTGCAGTACTGAAAACATCAGGTCATGTAAAACCATGCTTGTAAACTTAATTTTTTTTTGAAATGGTATAAGCGCCATGAGTTCAGCATCTTATTCTAAATATAATTTGCTTGAAATCATTACTATTATTAAAGCATCCAATTTGAACTATATATAAATTTAAGAAATAAAGAGATAATTATATATTTAAATAGCATTCAAATATTAAAAGAGATATAAACGGTGTCATATGGCACACGCGTAGCATATTTCAATGTTCACCATAAAAAATATGAAATAGTAGAGTCGCCTCTTACGCACTAGGTTGGATGTGTGAGAACGGCCTTCGAATTTTCAACTAGCTGACACGCCTACCGTCCCTATACATTTTTTTTTTTTTTTGATAATAATGATTAGTTAGATAAGTAATATATTGAAATTTTTTTGGTTTTCGGAATTGTGTAAATGGTATCTTAAAGTTTTTTAGCTTATTGTTGATTTTGGTAGTTTGATGAAAAAAACTCTGTTTATATTAAACAGTTAATAATTTTAGTTAATTGTGGTTGCTTATTTAAGATTGTCAAAAACTTCTTTATACAAATTCTGGCAGCTTACAATTTTGTCTCCTAATAGAGCACTTTTTAAGAATGTTTTGCACTCACAAAAGGTTGCAAGGCCATGAATATTTACGAAGGGGCTCGTAGCATTGCCTTACGTCGGGATTTGGATGCAATGTCTTTTTACTATGAAGAACGCAGTGCTTCTAGTCCACGTAAACATATGAATCTTGCTGAATCGCCAAGGCCTGGCCTATGTTTTTTTTTTCACGGAATCATTCTTAGTGACTGCGAGTACTTTTCCCTAAATTTTATGAGTGGTCGCAAAATTAATGACGGCATACACGATATTTGTCTGCAGATCGGAGCCAGACTTCCACAAAACTACATTATACGCAATTCTCGACTGATGGGAAAGTGGGGTCCTGAAGAAAATTCATCTAATTTGCCATTTCAGTTAAAGAGAGGAAAAACATTCTGGATGCAGGTGCTCCTCACAAATGACTCGTTTTATGTTTCAGTTAATGGCTATCACTTCGCACAATATTATTATCGTATGCCATATGTATGGCTTAGTGCTGTTGATGTGCGCGGTGATGTCTCTGATATAGTAATTGAAGTTTTCCATGTAAAAGAGTATCCAATCCGTGTTCACCTATCTGTGGCCAAATTTCTTCCTAAGGTCCAGGAATTACATTGGGCGCAGAATGCTCATACGATGGCGCAAGATTGGCTTCGTATTGATGTTCCATCGAAATTTCTTAAGCATGTTGGAGGACCTCAATCTAGACTGAATTTACCATTTTATGGTCGTATTCCAGATGATAAAAAACTCACCGACGGTCAAGCTTTACGAATTGAGGGCCGCGTACATCTAATGCCTCAAAGTTTTACAGTAGCTCTGCAGATTGGTCAATGTGTTTGGCCACAGCCTACGGTATCCCTTTTCTTTAGTCCCAATTTTTTAAGGAGCAGTCGTGCAAGAGTTGGAAAAGCTGTTATTGTCAGGAGCGCTTACATAAATGGTGAATGGGTGAATCGTGAAGTATCGCGTCTTTATACAAATTTAGCGCCAGGAAAGGCTTTTGTTATTATGATTGCTTGTAGGAAGCAACGTTATGATGTTTATGTTAATAACAAACTGCTGCTAGCATTTAAACATCAGATGAACCCCGAAGAAGTTGATATGGTTCACATACGAGGAGATGTAAAGCTATGGAGCGTTGTCGTTGGAAGTACTAATCTTCCGCTAAGACAATCTGGTGAGCTGAATAAATTAATGGTGATTACATATAGATTTAATATATTTGTCTTGTAGCCACATTTTCATTTATTGGTATTAGTTTCAATAAGGACTAAAACATTCGGAGTTTTCGCTATCTATGATTTGAAAATGACGTATAATATATTGACCTAAATACCATGGTTAATAATGCTTAGCCATGATCATCTGCTTGTCATTTTTTGATAAGTTCCGTAATAAAAGAACGGCAAAAGTACATTGCGGAGAAACGGAACGTTGTCATTTACATAAAATTGTTTATTATTTTGTGGTTAAAATGGAAATGTAACCTATGATGCAACTCACAAATGTCAACGTCTTTGCCGATTCGAGCGCAGTTCATTAAAAATCGCAGATAGAGCCTACGAATTGATAATCCAGTAAAATCGTCTGCTGTCAGCTTACGACGGCGATGGTGCTGGTGCTGGTGCTGGTGCTGGTGAAAAGAACGACTATAATTTATGATTCGAGTTAGGACGTGATTTGCTTTTTATATTAATTTAGTAGATCCTTACCGCGGTAAAACTTCCTTGACGTTGTCAACCTAACACTGTTAATAAATAAACCCCTAACCAAAAATGCTAAGTATGCACGAGTAGGAAACTTCAATCATTGGTCTTGTATTAAGAAATCATTCATTATAAATGGGTAAAATTGGTAAATTTGTTTTGTTCAAATGCATAATATTTATATTTATAGCTCGATCACCTATTTATTTCAAACATTTTTCATAATGTAGATTTTAAAATTTTAGCTGTCACCAAAAATTGTTTACGATTATTTAGCCATGCAAATATCATATTTTTTACCATTTACCCATTAAAAATGGGTAAAAAATGGCTTATTAATTTTGTAAAAATGTATGTAGCAGACCATACAAACTATATATATTCTTGATCAGCATCAATAGCCGAGTCGATTTGGTCATGTCCGTCTGTCTGGTTGTCCGTCTGAATGAATACACAGATCTCAGTTATTAAAAGAGCTAGACGCACCAGACTTGCTGGGAGTATGCGTGTATTCAATACACATAAGAAGTTTATTTCCAACTTGAGGTGCCACGCCCACCGCCTCCGCATATCGATAAATGCGTTTTTCGACTTTTGCATTTTTTCCCTGGTAACATTACGCAGATTGCAGATTTTTAAATTTTGGGTGCCACGCTCACCGCCCCCATAAATCGTTTTTATTGAATTATAAAAAAGGTAGAAGAATAACCAAACATTTTTTTGTACATTCTTGTAGTTTACCACAGTACTAATTTATCCTATTACAACCTAATTAACACAGAAGTTATAGGCGCGAAAAGTTTCCTACACAGTTGAAGAGGCCCGACGCCGACGCCGACTGCGCACTCACAGTCGTCGTGCAGTCAGCGTGCCGTCGCATGTACCATTAGCGTCAATGCATGTGTATTTGACTTCGAAAATATGCGATGCGTTGTTATTAGTTCACCGAATATAAGTAATTAATATTAAGCATTTTTTTTACAAGCCAAAGGTAAATGGTATCTTACTGTTGAGTGCACTCGACTGTAGCTTTCTTCACTTGTTATAATTGTTTTTAGCCGATTGAATGGTATTTAAAAGTGAGTCGCGCTCTTTGTATTATATTTAACAGGCCAAACGGTTCATGACCAATCCCTAATAGAAGAAACTTGCTTATATAAAGAAAAACAAACAATTAGAAAGCTTAAAAGTTGAATTTTTTTTATACCATTAACCCATTGAAAATAGGTGAAAATGGTATATTTACTTTGTGAAAATGTATGTAACAGGCAGAAGGAAGCGTGGCAGACCATAGAAATTCTTGATTCTCGGCATGCACAGTTGTCGTGCAGTCAGTGTGCAGTCGGCTTGTGCCAATAGCGTCAATGTCATGTGCATTTGACTATGATCCGTTGTTATTTCCCCGAATAAAATTTTAATTAATATTAAGAATTATTTCTTAACAGCCAAAGGTAAGTGGTATCTTACTGTCGAGTGCAGTCGACTGTAGCTTTCTTCCCTTGTTACGCACTATGGAGCTGTAAAATAAGCTCTACTTTGGCAAAACTAATTGTCGCGAGTGGGAATGTTTGCCATTATTACTGCGTCAAATGGCTTATCAATATTCTATTTGTGTATTGCAGTCTCATTTAATTTAATACATCTGCAGTGAAGCTACATCAGCAACATTCTAAATTAAACCTCAATTGTGGTTTCGCTTTGTCAGTGCCACAGCAACATATTCAGTCAATTGTTTGAAATGGTCAACGGAATGCAACTTGTTTTTCTTACAGTTTGCCACTTGCAGAGTCCCAGTCCTAAATAATCGCAGCCTGTCCAAAAACAATTCAACGAAAATGTATCCAGCATAGGTCCGAATATTCGTTTTTTTTTAGCATTTTGAACCACGAAAACATGTGAGTAGTATGAAATCAATTGATTTTTTCGGACTTGACAACGACAGTTTACTTCGGTTTAAGCGCTGTCAAAGTCAAAAAGTTTAATTTGTGGTGCCATTATGACATAAGAAAGAATTTTAAGGATATAACTTTTCAACCACAACAAATCAACCTTTAGTTATTTTGCTTCATATTTTAGAGAAAGTTTATTCTCCTTTTTAATAGTATTTTTTTTTAAGAAATAAATTATTATATAATATGAAACGAACAAAATTAACTACATTATGAGAGTTGTTAAAGAGTATTTTTGCTTCGGCACCCTAAATATTACTTTTATCGAAATTAAAGCAGAGTTAAATTTTGCCTCTTTTATACGTCTTCTGGCTACCGCTTCAGTGTCTTTATGTGTAAGTAATGCGTTCTCAAACTCGTTTTACACTACAAACTTTCCAGGTTCTGATCCTGCTACGGTTAAACACTGCTGCTTGAGCTCACAGTTTCTTGGAATATCACCCGAGATCAATCTTTTACTTCTCTGATTGCATATTTTTTATGGTAGTTGGGCACATCGTTCACATCCCTTTTTCGGCTTTTTGTCCGCCATCTAGGTGGTGCTTGGTTCTTTTGTTTGTTTAACCGAGTGCTTGTTAATGTTTATACCTTGAGCTTTCGGACCGAGAAAATCAAAAATTGTACTACAATATTGATTGAATTTGTTTCTTCTCTTAGTCACTATGGCGAGCCTTTAGCTGCAATTTTGATAACAGCATTACTCATTCGCAAAACTAACAATAATTTTCCTAATTATACGAATTTGTTTTGTTGCAAGGGTATAATAAAGTAAATATACTCTTGCAAAGAGTATACTTACCATATATAGCTTTAAAGTTTCTAAGCTACAGTATAAGGCATACCCTGGTCTTTATAGCAGAATTGAGCCTTTTCCGAAGCACAGAAAACTTGCTGATTTCTTGAATGAACGCTTCAATCTGTTACGATTCTAATGTATTTTTTACTGCAAAGGTACAACATAACCATATATATTAGATACTGCCGTTTGGCTATCACTTCAAATCGGAAGTCTGCTGAGTCATTTCAACGGTGATTTGCATCTTATATTTTTCCGCGTCATTGTTTGCCGGTGATAGATGCTTAAATTTCAGCTTGATCCTCCTTTATCAATAAACAAGTAATGACACTTGGCTTATATACATATTCATATGTTTAGATTCATATGTACATATGAGGAGGTACAAAATATCTATATTTTCGTTTTTAAGGTAAAGCTTTGTTTTCTTCCAAATTAACAATTAGTACAACATTCTTTGTAACGCAAAGCCTGGGTGTATTTAATGTATTTTTACAGTAGCGTGTACCGATTTCCATTATTTTTTATATCCTATAGCTTACATCCATTCGGAGGATAATTAGGACTTGGCAAAGAATTTGAATATAAATAAGTCAACATATGTACTATAGACAAGTTTGTTCCTAAATATATTAACCGGAGGATCAATCGGATGAAACATATTGCAACGTTTCTTTCTAGTTTAATAATTTTATACGTATTATCTTATTTTAACAAATTTGTATACCATTTTCCGATTGAAAGGCGTACAAAATTTGGAATTAGAGCTTTTGGATTTCACGTCCATATACCATAAATCGATGTTTTAAATGTTTACGTTCAACTGTATGTATGAATGTGCATTTGGGCAACTGCGTGTAGAGTCAATACATGCAAAAATGTGCAATGCGACGCGTTTTTGTGAATTCGTTAAATATACATCTTTAATATTAATATAGAATAAAGTGGATAAATGGTATCTTAATGTCGAGTGCACTCGACATTAGCTTTCTTTACTTGTTTTACATAAACGCTAGTAATTATAAGACATTATACAAGCTATATACCTATATCCAAATGTATACATATATAGCTCAAAACACCTGCATTATAAAATCAATAAAGCTAACAGCTTTTCTAATTAACCAGTTTCTACGAGCTACAAGCTGATGTAATTTAAGCCGACTATTGCACAGTGGGTCAAGTAGATGCATGTTATCGAAAGCTGTAGATCGTTAATATGCGTCATACATTAAGTACGTCCGTACTGACTATCACATAGTTCAATATCATAATTTCCAGCACTCGGTTGTTAGATTAACTTCCCTTATATGTCAATATGTATAATACTCTGTGACTGATAAGTGGCTAGCTTGGGTGGCAGCTCGTGAGAGCTTGGTGCACTAGAACCAGCCTACTGCCAATTCGTGCGCACCTGTTGTGCTTGGATCTCACTCTTTGTCCATTATTCCATCAACTGGCTCGTTGTTATTTGATAAGATTATTTAACTTACACATATAAATATGTAGCCCAATAGTACCACCTATACGCAACGCAAAGTGTATCGAATTCTTTGAGTGCGTTTGTACCTATGTGATGTATTGGGGTAACCAAACGTAAGCACAAGCAAAGACATATTTCTTTAAAAAATCAAAATTGTATTTAAGCCGTCTGCTTTTATGGCACTTAAATAATACAAATATACATAGTTTAACTGAGATTTTTTGTTATTTTCATGTCTAACGTTAATGTGTTTGCATAATTCATCAATTATGTAATTAATTTTTATTCAATCATATGCTTAAGCTGAATTCTTGTAAGTTTGTCAAAGACACAACTACATTTTCCTACTTTTTTCTTATTATTCGTTTAAAATTCCTGAATATTTATTTTTTTTAAATACAAAATTATCGTCATACATTTCAATTTTCGAACATAAATTATTGTCTTTTTAGAATATAAAAATTATTTTTAATATATTTTTGCTACCAAACTTATTTTGTCTGTACTTTAGTTTACAAATTTTTACCTGCTTAAATTATAATTTTAAATTAGATCACATGGCATCCTTTTCAGCTTAAAAGTATCAGATTATGATTGTATGTTTACATTATATATGTACATAAGTTAGCGACCTCCGTTTTACTTTTCCACATCTTTAAAGTCTAACCAATTATATTATAGTCTTAAAAAGTGACAAGGATAACTAAAAGCATTCTCACTGTTTACATGCATGTTTTAAATACCTTTTGATGGCCAGCACAGGAACTATAAGGTCGATATTTAATCTATTAAATCAGTATTAAGAATTAATTCAGTCGATATTAATGTCTTCATATATATAGAAAATAACAGATTTAAATTTTATTGTTTCAATCTTCTTTCTTGCGTTTAGTCTTCCCTTCTGTTTGAATAGTGGAGGTGATCGCTTCCATGCAATCTGCAACAGTTGGCTCTGACATGTCCGAACTATAGTCCTGGCCAGCCATCCGACTTAAGGTGAGTATATATGAGCAGGCGACTCGCAAAACAGAAAGTTTTGATAGTTTTTGTGAACTAGCATATGCTGGAACAGCACGGCGTAAAGTTTCATAAGCAGCGGAAATTGTGTGCACACGTGTGCGTTCTCGCGCGTTAGCTTCGATCCTACGTTCTCGAGTCATGTTTTTATAGTTACGTTGCTGTGGTCTTGATAGGGAACTGCATTCTTTGCTAACTTCGTTATCGTTTAGATCCAACGAAACATTACTTGCTTCTTTTTTAGATCTTTCGTAAACTGAATTAATTATAGGATTCTGTTGGCTTGTATGCAACCGCTCTGTGTGGACCCTTGTTACCAATGCCAAAGGTTCGTTTTGTTCTGGTTGAGTTGTCAAAGCTAGTGATCGATGCAATGTGGTTACTCCTGGATGACGTACAAAAATGTGTGCAGGATTTGGAATTTTCGCAAACATTAACACTTGACTAGAATACCAAGCGTTTTCTAAATTCGACGGAAAATGATTGTTACTAGTATGTGGAGGCGACGAAAGTGATGGCGGGGTCAGAATGACCGCTGAGTCAGCCGATGAAGTATAGCGTATTCGTTTTTTAGGAGGACCTGTAACTTCCATATTTGAACCTGCTTCTGTAAATGGGGAATAATTTACAGGTAACTCCATTGATTCAACTACTTTTGAGGGTTCCATGCTTTTGCGCTTATGGCGAACCATCATAATCGACTTTTCTTCAAGTGTGATACATTCTTCAATCTGCTCACTATTAGGGCTGCCACAACGCGCACTTTCAACAGTTAAGTCGTCCCCACCTTCGCTTTCGGAACTGGCAGAGCAAAAGCCTGCGTCCCGATCGTTTGAGCTCGGTGAATCTGCAAAAGAAAAAGAAAAACTGTGGTTAGTAAATAGCAAATAATTTTTCAATGTTTAAAATGTATAGTAAGAACAAATAATGTAGGTTTGATACCAATATAATGAATAATTCCTAATTGAAAATTCTTATATTCTAGTCGTTTGTATTAAAGTAACATACAGAAATATGTATGTATAGTATTCATACCATAATGTGTATGAAGCACGACCATTTTTAAACTCCTCATTTTCACACTTCTACGCTGTTTATCTCAACAAAACCAGCCGCACGCACAGACACATGTGACTTGATGTGTTTTGCATGTTGACACAACTATTTATAACCACATTATTTTGCTATCTTTGCTAATTTTAGACCAGCAAACAGCAAGCGAAATTCAAGCAAGCGACAGACGTTGCAAAAACAGGCTGTACAAATAACGGTAGCTGCTGATCGCTTAACGCTTAATGCTGCTCTCGTAGTTCAATTGTTACGAATGCAATGCCCTAAGAATTTTGTATTTGCATACATGTATTTTTTTAGCGTCAAAGCTTTTGTAAAACCCATTGTTCTAATCTCTGCTTCGATTTTAATGAATATACGAATTGAAAACTTCCTATGAATACTTTACAAAAACCCTAAGAACAACATATAATCAAATTTTGTTTCACACAAGATATGTGAAATACTTGACAGATTGTACCTATTCATGAACATTTTACATGAATCTATTCTTTGTAAAATGATAAATCCGGTCGTACAAAAACTAATAATAAAATCCTAACCGTTAAGATATAAATAGCCTTTTATTCCAAAAATGAATGGCTTCGAGTGAAAATCGGCTGAAATCGATTTAAAAGCGGCACACTTAAAGTATACGAGACAGCTAAAACACACTGAAAGTCAGGCAAAGGTTATCAGATCAGAGTCTGTTTTATACGGACGGCTTGTTGGGATGCCGCCAATATTCCTTGTGTGGGAAGTCTGTGCTTATCAATACAAGTCTACGAGCAAAATATATTTTGTATTTGCCATAGTAATATGACTAGTCATTTTTATGAATGAAATAATAGAAAGCCTAATATTGTAGGTATATGATGTTCACAATGAAAATTATGTGGAACATTGATGAGTATCTTTCAACAAATTAAATTTTCTAAAATTTATCAAAGTTGTACTAATGGGTAATTTCGGCTACAAGTGATAAACATAAAAATCAATTACAAAGCACAGTCTACCCTCTTTAGCTCAAATTTCGGACGTTAGTGGGGTCGTAGACTGTGAATGCTGAACACTAAATGTGATTGCCAAATGGCGCCCTCTTGGATTGGCGCCATCGGTGGTGGTGACTAGCATTAGTAAACAATGCGAAGCAGAAATAGGAAATACCTCAAAGTGAAGGACTCTTTGCTTGTTATGTAATAATTATTTAGTATATTGTGAATTGGCACATTAGTGCGTCATATTTAGCTACTCTTTACTTATTTTTTATGTTTTATCTGTATCAAATAAAGGTTACTGAAGCATATACATCTGTCCGTTCTTATCTTAATATATGTTTTATTATACTTAAATATGTTTGCATTAAATATAATTATCATATTTCTGGGATAGGGAGAAGGTAGATGGCGTAATAGTATACAAATTACTGGAAAATTACGGTTACGATAAGTTAACAGGTTACGTTTCGCTTTCGAAGCATACATTCCTAATTAAAAATATTTATGCATCGGCAAATAAATTAAAATATGGCGAGCTTAACGGCATACTGTTATTACCTTATTGTCGCCCCAACTGTTTTCAATACAACTGTTTTGAGGATTATTTACTAAGGTGTGTCAATAACATTCCGATGTGCGATATTTTTTAAACACTTTATAGGAAACGATTCTGCGTTATGTTTAGAGCGTCCAATACAAAACAGCTTAATCATTTTAAACATTTCTAATAAATACGGAGTCATTTAATTTCTTAACCTTGTTTTAATTTCCTTCATTTAACTGAGTCCAATCTTTTTTTAACTCTAAGATTTAGAAATGCCATGTAACAATTCATATTTTTCATTATACAATTCTTATAATTAATAAACTACACTTATAAAAAAAATGAAAACAACCTGTGGTGACGAAAATGTACATTGTCAACAAGTGGATTTTGAATTCATTGGTATAAATGCATGAAAGAGCGGAAAATTTGATCCCAGCTTAGACAGCTGATAATTTACCTTTTTTAATGATAGCTTCAAGTTCTGCTGCATTTAATTGCAAGTAAAGTTTGTCTGTGTTTGGTGCTGCCATGTTTTAAGCAAATTAACTTGATGAAATCGGTGGATGGTGGGCGCGTAATCCAAATAACGGTTTAAATCGTTTCCTTTTAATTTTATATATATATATTATGGTTTTGTCTTCACTGTAACTTCACTAATGAAATTAATAAGATATCAATACAAACTTGTAGATATCTAATATTTGTAAATAAAATCTTTATATCCACCAAAATAACTGGATTTATAACAGTTTACGCAAACACATTAGTGATTTTTGCAAATTTTTTATTTCTTTGCGATATACAACAAAATCCACTAAATTTTATTATCACCGCACTTCATGACTTAGATCTTAGGCATAAACATACTTCCGACATCCAACAACACAGCACGTCCGCTCACCACGAGAGTATCTTGGGTTGTGATGAGACCAAACACGCTCGCTTTCATGCTAAAACCTCCACGCGGTCGAACCGGCTGTGTTGCAATTAGAGATGGGTGCGTGCTCTACTATTTGGTTAAACATGTGTATATAGTCTTTTGTGACGAAAATATAACACGCGACTTATTTTATGTTTTTAGTGAAATTAGTGGGCAATAACAATTCTTAAAAATTATTAAATTATATATGAAATTAATTTAGCAACGGTTGTATTGCTAAATGTTGCCCATGAATAGCGATTTTTTTCGTTTTTGATCAGACCATCAAACATGTTCGACCCAGCGTTGTTTTATGAATGAACTAAACGAACACACATGTCGTGCGGGTATGTTTTATCCATTGGCAGAAAACACTTATTTATATATATTAAAATGACTTATTCTTATTTTCAGTAGTATCTAAATTGCTTATCATAGTCGTGACTATACGTTCTTATAAAATGTTCTAATTTATATTTATTTCTAATTAGTTTACAAAAAATTATCTCACATGCTGTTTGCCTTTCCATATTTGCCTTAAGGTGGAAAACTAATATTGCCGCATGGAGCTTTGCCACACGGACTACCCGCAAGGCAGCTATTCCAGCAGTAGAGTTGAGTGTGAGTGTATGCTGCATGCTGTCACTGCCAGTGAGCGGGGAAAACTGTTTCGTTTTTCCTTTTGTACAAACACAGTTGGTGGTAAATGCGTCATGTGTTGAACTGAAGGGATGGATGATGGTGTTGTGGTACTAAAAACTTCGCGGCTGGCATTGGCGTCATCAGCCTTGGCTGGTATGATGGTCCATATCAATAAATGCGCCTTTGGTGTATACGCTTTTTAGATATAAGGATGCAACAGTAAATAAAGTTGCAGTCGAGTGCACTCGACAGTAAGTTACCTCCTTTGGTTGAAAAATAATTCTTAATATCGAGTTCGTATGTCCAAAAGCAGTCGAAATAAATCTCATCCATGTATGGTATTACAAACTTTCATACCAAATGTGGTGTATCTAGCTCTTGTAATAGTAATGTATAATCATATAATCATCAGACGGACATGTCCAAATGGACTATGCTATTAATTCTGATCAAGAATATATATACTTTGCATTTTGTGCCACACCTACTTCTACATGTTGCAAACATTTGCACAAATCTTGCATACCATTTTTTAATGAGCAAAATGGTATAAAAATACCCGAATTTCTAAGAAAATGCTTAAATTTCACATCATCATGCCTTCCTAAGGAGTCCATTCCCAAAGCTGCCTTCTTGAAACAGATTTTCAAAAAAACAGGCCACAGTAATTGTTAGTATTCGTTTTGGTTGCTAGGCTCAGCAGCAAACCACTGAGCTGTGCAGCCCAATCAAGTCTCAACAGATGTATGTTGTTCACAAGTTTCTTTTTGTTGCTTTTATCATACATGAGATTACTTTGTTTTTATACCCTTCATTAATACTAAATAAAATACTGTGAACATATTTTTTCTTTGAATACGCGTAATTTACTATTGTTCAAATATTGCAATGATTGTCTTGCATTTGGTTTCCAGTTTATTTACTTGCCAGAATATGAATCTATAAAATGAATCCTCATATCTTTTGCCAGGTATCATGTAGTCGAAACTTTGGTCTTTACTACTTTTTCTCAAAATCCTTTGCGCTGCGTATAATGTGGAAGATTCGGACGCCGGCTAACCTGTTTACCTGTTGTTTGACCAGACACCACAGCCCGCATAGCTACTGATTTTTTGGCACGACGAAACTTTCAACTTTTTTTATTTTACAAAATGTGACTTCAAAGATATATGCATACTTATCAGAAGCTGTTGGTTTCTAATTTAATCATTATTTTTAAATAATTACAAGTAAAGAAAGCCATAGAAATTAATCCTTAATATAAAATTCTTTCCATTCCATACCATTCCACATTAAGCTACCGCAATCCATAATTTCAACGACCAACTACCTGTGTAAATCATATATGTGGCCCGACGCATTTGTCGTTATTTTGTGAAGTCGCAATGCTAATTGCTTTTAGTCTGCTCGGTATAATTACCAAAGATCGCTAGACTGCTCGCCGGTCTAATGGACCGACGGATTGATATTTTCTGGGTTTTGCCCACCAATATAACTGGGCCAGCAGGTAGCAAAGGCTTCTTAGAATTTCTGGAATATCGTTGCACTTGTTGCCCTTTCTTTTTAATGTAATGACTTTTGCAGTAAGCAAAATGTTTATTGTTTTGGGTTAAGTGTTTCAATAGTGCATGCTAATATTGTTGTTTTAATAAGGTTTTGAGTTTGTTTGAGCAATATTTTAAAGAAGCGAATTCAAAAGAAATAAATCGTATATATTTAGCTGGTGGACGATGCTATCGGGAGGTGGTACGTGTTTTGGTTCCCTGTATCAATTTATTTGATCATTTAAAATGTTTCTTTAAGCAAATCCTTACAGAAATTTGGAGAATAGTAATATATTATTGTTCAGCGTTAATAGCCACGTTAGGTATGAAAGTTCGTGCATTCCATACGCATATGAAGTTTATTTCAATCTGTCAGTACCACGGCATTTACTTCAATATAAGAGATACAAAAGTTATTGGGTAAACTAAAAGCCACCTATAATATTAATGTTATAAGCTGCAGCTACACAGCGGAGAGTCGACTTTAATGGGTGAGTTTGACTGTGTGCATATAGCGTTAATACGTGTGATACTACACGTCGTTATTCATTTATTAAATATAAGTTAATGATATTAATGTTTAACGTCCAAAGTGGGTTAATGTTGTCTTACTGTTGAGTGCACTTTACTCTAGCTTTCTTGACTTGCCAATAACCAAACAAAAAGTTTTTAGAGATCCCAATAAAATCTTAAATGTTGTTGTATTTTTGTCGAATTTGAAAGAGCCTTCCCATAAACGTATATAATACAATATATAAGCACTATAACTAATTCACCAACACAAACATATCGCGCACATGTTCATTCATGTGACGTCACAGATTGCACGTAACGTATTTGTACGAATAAGAGTTAAAGGACACCCTAATAACCGGCCGCATGCCGTCCGAATCACGTGTCATTTTACTGGCGCAGAAACAACACAATCATTGGAAAAGGACTATGGGCAATATCTTCAATCCATGTTAAAATATGGTTTCTTTAATATTATGAATCACATAAGTTTTTTTATTTATCAATAATGGGTAACTTCACTTTCTGCAGATATTTGTAACAGGCAAAAGAAACCGTGGCAGGCAACACAAAGTATATATTCTTGATCAACATCAATAGCCGAGTCATTTTGGTCATGTCCGTCCTACGTTAAATATCAGAGCTTATTAATAATAATTAATTAAAATAAATTACTTAATTCTTATTCAAAATTTAAATTCAGACATGATGGCGACACGAAATTATCACATAGAATAGATATGCACTATGGTTTTCCTGGTACACATATGTTCATATTCGCAACTGGCTAGGATTGCAAGTGGAAGACAACGAACACATGTGTACGCCCTGCGACCTTCGAGTGGCGTCAGCTTGACTTTTGCAATTTTTCTTGGAAATTGCTCGTCGATAGCTGATTGCACATATGGTGACCAGAACCAGAATACATATATGAAAATAAAGTACGTTCTCAATAATCCGGGCAACTAGTGACGGAACTATTGTAGTGCTTGCTCAAAAACTTAAAATTGCCATTAATAAGCTAAAGAAGATTGGATGGCAACAGTCATTACTATATTATAAACATATAAGCATAGTTAAAATATACGAACATATTGTTGTGTCTCTTTATAATAGCTTCAGCACGTATGATCGATAGGGCTGCAGATGAACTTCGTGCAGATTTATCCAATCATTGTACACGCACAGTCGTCGTGAAGTCAGCGTGCAGTCGGCATGTGCCATTACCGTCAATGAATGTGTATTTGACTTCGAAAATATGCGATGCGCTGTTGTTGGTTCACCGAATAAAAGTAATTAATATAAGGAATAATTTTTTTACAACCGAAGGTAATTGGTATCTTAGTGCACGATATATCGATATAAATATTTTGATGTTTGCTTACTACTGCCCCCTATATGGCGGGCCGGAATATACATATGTGCGACGGCATATGCTTGTAAGGTCAATACATGCGCTTGTGACTGTGAAAATCTGGGATGTTTCAATAATACGCTAAGATCCTTTTCGTGTCTCCATTAAAGCATGCCTCAAGCAAGTAATTTCATATATCAGATGTTTATTTGGAGCTCAATAGCGAGCTAAGCAGAAGCAAAAGCTTAATTTATCAACGTGACAGCCGCAAGCTAAACTCAAGATCGACGGCGGCAATCAAATGCATGCGAGCAATCCGATTATACATACATACAGATTCAACTAGAAAGTAACATTAACTTCAGCAGGACGCAGGTAATATACCCTTGCTTAACTAATACTTAGTTATAAAATTTTACAAATATTTTTGACAGGATATAGACGTTATTGTTAAATTTAACTTATGTCTTACAATTAAGTTTCTGTTGCTTATCGATAATATACTATACGTGTACTTTACAGAGTCAGAGATGATTCCTTCTGTGAGTTGCGAGCATCTGGCCAAAATAATTTACTCCCTGTAAGAGTATACAAATGTACACTTATAATACTGATATATTGACAACTCAAGCGCATATCAAGGCAGTTGGAAGGTATAGAACAATTTAAACTCTTATATGTTAATCACGCAATATGAGGCTGAAATTTTCAAGGCTGAGGCGATAAATATTTCCCACGCTTTGTAGTCCTAAGAGCACTCTTAAGCTAGATGCAAAAAAACTATAAAAACAAGTGAAGAAAGCTACAGTCGAGTGCACTCGACAGTAAGATACCATTTGGCTGTTAAAAAATAATTCTTTATATTAATTACTTTTATTCGGCGAACTAATAACAACGCATCGAATATTTTGAAGACAGATACACATACCTACAATACCTCTGTTGCTGTAAGGGAAACTTATTGTGCCTATAACTTCTGTGTTTATTCTCCGATCGGATTTTAATTTATAGGGTTGGTCGATATTATTTCAATAATACCTAAAAAGAATTCGGAAACTTGTCTACTATATATATAGTTTGATATATCGATTTACAAAATCGATTTTTTGGGGCGGTGGGCGTGGCATCCAAAATTTGAAAATCTGCGTTCTGCTTACTTACTTATTTTTATATAATATATCCCTGCAGAGGTCATCATGATTTGAGTCAAATGATTTTAACGTAAGGTAGCATCTCCGAACCCATATATGTTATTGATCAGCATTAATAGGCGAGTCCATCTAAGCATATCCGTCTACCTGGCCGTCTGTTGCATCGCAATTTGAAGCTATCTTGATGCAACTTTGATCTAAACAAGTCGAAACCACCAGCTATCCATACCTTCGATAACAAACCTTTTTAATTGCATATTGCAATTTCCATAAAATTGGAATATTGTATCTTATAACAACTAATTTATTGAATATAGGCGCGAACGGTAGATTATTATGTTTGCAATCCACTAGGCACCAGAACGGTAGCATTATATATTTTACCAGTCATGTCTTCCCCGCGATGACATTGACACATGCCACGATACATGTATGGTGGCCCATTGACCAGTATTTAGCCTCTTGCTGATGTTGCTACAACTGGTTTGAATTCTTAACTTGCGTGCTGAACGATGGGATATACACATCTGTACTAAAGAGCACGCACGTCCAAGCCTGGAGAGTCCAAGACGTGTCCACCTGTCAAATTTTTCCTTGTGACCGTGTCAATCGAAAGGTGCATAACAACTGCATCTGTTGATATGCCGACGGGTACTCATCGTCGCTTTACCTAAACTATTAATTGCAGCATGCGGTTAGGCTTGTGTCAGATGTTTTTGCAGCTTGTACAGAAAATAATCCACCATTAAAAACTATATTTTAATGTCATTCACTTTTTTAAAATTTATTCAAATTGTATACTAATTTATGTACAAATGCATTTAACAGCCAGATAGAGAATTGGCTGAACACACAAGGTATGTACATTTTTGATCACCATCTGTAACAAAATCTATTTGATCATGTCCACATACTATATCTGTATTTTTAAGCACTTTGTTCTATTTTAAATCTATAAAAACCGAATCCAAAATTAAAATTATCTTTATATCATACATAGATTTAATCCATGAATAATTTTTGAAGTGTGTACTCTTTGCTTAATATTTCCGACGGTTGTCTTGACACTCGAAGTATTTTGATCTTTTGATCCGACGGGTAGACAGTCATGATCAAATCGACTCCGATGCTTATGCTAATCAATAATATATATACCTTATATGGTTAAAACTGGTAACTTACTCTCGAGTGCACCAAACTGTAGCTTTCTTCTTTTATGTAATAATATGTTATACATGCATACATATATTCATGAGCGAACTCTTATGTAGTTTTCAAAGCTTCATTACTTCTTAAAGCTACATTCTGGCTAACTGACTAACAAAAATAAGAAGTGATGTTTTCTAATGCCACATGCACCTCACAGAAATAAATTGGCGCCAGACGTACAAAAATATACAGGCAATTAGAAAATTGTCTCGCTTTGTTTTCTACTTTAAAACATAACAACATACAAATGTATATGTATGTAATGATATATATAAAACAGAATATACTCGTGTATATGTATATAAATTTGTAAGTAGATGCAAAAGTAAGTTTGTATATAAGAAGACGAAATCAGCCATATAGGAGGATTCAAGCAACAGATTGTCGGAATGTCACTGAATGGACTTTGCACTTTGTCGACAATGTTCTTGGCAAGTGTATATGTCAACTAAATGGGCGGCTCAGTTGTCGCAGAGTGCAGTTGCATCTGTCTCGCAACTGTTGTTGGAAATGAAACCAATGGCTAAATTCCATTGTATCTGGCACAAAAGTTCAAATGCATAACTGTGTGACTTTGGTGGCAGTTCTGTCAAGTAGAAAGCAGTTTTTTTAACTTAATGCATACAAGTAAATTTAAATTAAATCAAATGTGGGTTAATCGACTTTGAAGGGAATTAAAGTTTTGTTAGGGGCTTGGTCTTAATAAATATGAAACCATCAAAATGTTAGATACACGGCACTTTATTTCCGTCGGAGAAACCGGCCATAAATTTTACTTTTTACTATGGTATACAAATATGGTATTTACGTGCATATAAATGTACAATATATTTCAACATTTACCTTTTTATCTTCATGAACATGTGAAGGTATATACATATGTATATCATGTAGATAAAAAGGTATTTTACTCGATATTTTAAGTTTTAATTACATAAACTAAAAATTGCAATTTCTTCTCCATTAGTCATATATTGATATTTTACATAAATATTTTAAAAATTAGTCATATATTAACTGTGTTTTAATCTGCTTATGTATTTAATATCAAAAGCCAGCCTTGTTCGGCAAGATGCTCGGCTTTTTCCAACAACCCATAGCAACTGATGTTTTCGACGACAAATTATGATTATTATTAACTGTGAAGATAAATTCGACATACGTATGTTTGTACGTAAGTCATTTAATTTAATTGCACATATCAGCATTTTCACTAATACGCGCAATTGACGCAGATTTCAACTCAAGCGGCTTTCTGCATTACCAGAAGTTTTATTGCGCTTTTCAATTCAGTGTTGTATTTTGCGTTCCGTTAACGCTACGAAATAATCAATAAGTAAAGTAGATAACTGTTTATATATCGTAGCGTTGTATATATTGTATAAAGAAAATTTGGTTACTGAATAAGATGAATGTATTCCTCATACTGTTTTTTTTTTACTACAGTTCATATATACATATTAATATGAGTTATAAAATTAATAATACAAAACAGTGAAGTGCGGTATTATTATATTATATAGAATTTCTTTCAGTGATGTTCACACTTTTATATGAATTTATTGCAAAAATGTAACAACAGAATTTATCGGCGTGCCACCACAGCTTATCGGTTCTGTATCGGGTTGATTACTTGCAAATCGATAATTTTCTAAATGTGTATTTTTTCTCATTGTTTAATTTAAAGTATTCAAATATTGGATTAATAACAAGGCCATACCTTGTGTTAATTGCAAAATGTCTAACGCACAACGATCTTTTGTTCAAAAAGTTTCAAAGTAAGAAGAGAATAGCTAAGCAATGCTAAAACTGTAGTAACCCCGCCCTTTTGCCAACCATATTTCTATCAAAGACAATAACGCTGATTTAAATTCGACTTTTATTAAAATTATACGCAATATTTCCTTTTCCCCTTTTCAACAACAATTACATTATTATTATGTAGACAACCAGCAGCCGATGTACGCAAAAATATTACTGTACATATGCAGACCAAGACGGGCAGTACAGGTTCGATGTTGTCTTCTGCGGTAAGCGAACTGTAAAGAGTACAAATATTGTGTATATTAATATATATATTTTTCAAAAGCAATATCTGCCAGAACCACTTGACTACGAAGAGTTTCTTACTCAACATATGAACACTATCAATCGGGATCCATTAAAACATATTTTGGATTTTCCTCATGAAGATGTAATTGTGAAAACAGTACCCCGGAAAATTCGAACTATAGATCACGTTACACCCAATGAACATATGTAGGAATATCGACCATGTAATTTGAAATTTTATTAACTTGCCATTTTGTAGATCAAGTCTGCCAAAGCATGTACAGGAGTGCATCTGTTGCTATACACGCCCTTGGAAAGTCGTTGAATATGCACAGCGTCATTACTCAAGCTCATTTTGGGCACGCGAGCGAATTGATCGTGGAGCCATCAGTCCCTCCACCTATCAACAAGAATTTGAAATTGACAAAGACTTTACTTCGTTTGATGAAACATTAACAGATAAAAGCGAAAGCTGTACGCCCAGTTCGCGGCAATCAATAGCTAGTTTAGCTTCTGTTAGTTCTTGCACGGACACTCTTACTCCTCGTGGTTCATGGGCCAGTTTTGACCTAAGGCGCTCAGTAAATGATCCTCTTCTTCCAAACTTATTGGACAATGTGTTGCCTGAGCACGTTGATCAATTAAATGAGGCACGTCGTCAAGAAGATAGGCAAGATTTATATTTTTCATTGTATCCAGATGAAGCTGACGATGTGATTGAACGTAGGTTGCCCGCTGATATGCCAGTGGAGCACATAGGTCATCGAATACATGTAAAATGTCTACAGCTAAAGTTAGAACTTGAAGTTGAGCCTATATTCGCTTCTATAGCAATATATGATGCCAAAGAGCGTCAAAAGATATCAGAAAACTTTTACTTTGATATGAACTCTGATACCTTGAAACTTATGCTATCAAACCATGTTCGTTGTGCCGACATAAGTACTCAAAGTCGTTCCGCTATATTTGAAATTTCCTATCCAAGTAATGACCTATTTCTTGTTATACGACTTGAAAAAGTCCTTCAAGGTGATATCAATAATTCCGTTGAGCCATATTTAAAAGAAGACAAAGACAAGTACAAAGAGAAAGTAAAATCAAATGCAATCGATTACTGTGAGCGATTGGGAAAGTATCGAATGCCTTTTGCATGGACTGCAATATATTTAACAAATATTTTAAATGGAGATACCGTTGAAAACAAAGAAAGTAACAGCATTTCAGAAAAAGATTCATCTGTTAGCGGTTGTACATTGGTTTCAGTCGCAAGCTCAAATAGCTTAGATCGCAAATCGTCCACCAGCAGTTTTGATCAACTTCGACGAAAAGCTAATGATATGAGTGGTACACTGACAAGACGAGGCTCTCTGGAACGAAAAGAGAAACGCCGATCATGGTCTCCAGAAGATTTAACTAATGCCATTGAAAACTTTCGTCCTATAACTATAACTGTACCCAACTTTTTTAAGCAAGAAGGAGATAAAATGAAAGATGAAGATTTATTCAAATTGTTGCCTGAACTTAAAAGACCTAATACGGTTTTAAAAAAATATAAATGCATTCCTGGCTCCATAAAACTGGAAATATCTCCATATGTCGATGATATTACAAACGTGTTATCTCCAGAACTGGCTAAAATAAGTCCTTATACTGGCGATAAAAATAGGCCAGTTAAAGAAATTTTAGAATTTCCAACGCAAGCTATTTATAATCCTCACTATAGCTATCGCAATTTGTTATATGTATCACCGAAAGAGTTGAACTTTTCCGCACGTGCTGGCTCCGCACGTAACCTTGCAATTCGCGTACAATTAATGGCTGGTGAGTTATAATAAATGTATACACAATTTAAAAATGTTTAATATAAATTATTTTTTTTATAGGTGAGACTCCAAATGATGCTCTCAATGCAATCTTTGGGAAATCATCGTGTCCCGAATTTGCAAAGGAAGCATATACATCAGTCAGTTATCATAACAAATGTCCATCATTTTATGATGAGATCAAGATTGCTTTACCCGCATCTATTAAGGAAAACCATCACTTATTTTTCACAATCTATCACGTATCATGCCAAAAAAAACCACACGAGTTGCAGCTTCCCATAGAAACACCAATTGGCTATACATGGTTACCGCTTCTCGAAGATGGAAAACTTAAAGTTGGAGATTTTAATTTACCTGTTATGGTAGAAACACCACCGGAAAATTACTCTTTTATACCACCAAATGTTCATCTTCCTGGGATAAAGTGGCTGGACAACCACCGTTCTGTATTTTCTATTACTGTGGCAGCAATTACTTCTGTCCACACCCTAGACCCACATCTGGAACGTTTTTTCTTGAATTGCGAGTATTTAGATAGTCGCAATATACCTTCCTATATAGGAGAGAGTAATATAGAAGCTGAACTGAAAAAATGCTTACTAGAAATTGAACATGCAAGTCGCGATTCACTAACTAAACATCTGCCTCTTATCTTGGATAAACTCATTGAGTTGTTAGTGACAAGCTATAAAATAGGAGGTCAAATAATATCTCTTGGCCCCACTGTGTTTGAAGTGCTTTGCCTAATTTCAGCACAGTTATCTATGTTAAGCGATGTGGATCAATATGGTCGACAGAGTTTATTTTCGACTTATGTGCAGTTTCAGTGTAAAATTCTTCACCCATTAACGGCTACACGCAGCGTAAAAAATGACTATATTTCATGTGAATCATACGACAAATTTGATAATATTACAAGTTGCACTGGTAAGCATAAATATGATAAGCTTAGCATAATACTGAACGATAATAACTTGAATCCTTTATAGAATTAAGTGAGTCATATATGAAGAATATATTGGAAATAACTGCACCCCACGTTCGATTACTTCACGAGGAGCTCGCCTTGCAATATACTTTGTCAAGTGGAAAAGTTTCGGATCTTGCAATGGGAAATTCATGGTTTCTTTTCGAACTAATCATTAAGTCTATGATTGAGCACCTTGATTATTCAGGCACATTATGTGCACCACGCAAGAATCGATTCCCACAACAGTATACCGAAGATATTTCAACACTTGTTACAATAGTTGCAAACAAAGTAACTGAGTATCACACCACAAAGCCAAAATTAGCTCAATCTCTGAACGCTAGTCTTAGCTTCTTTATATTCGACCTATTAAGTGTTATGGACCGCGGATTTGTTTTTGGTCTAATTAAAATTTACACAAAATTGATAATGTCGAGAAATGCATCCGCCGATTTTATGAACTATAAAATAGATTTTCTTCGAATTGTTTGCAGTCACGAGCATTTCATAGCATTAAATTTGCCTTTTGGCACTCCTTATACAACAATTTCCGCTCCTTGCAGCCCCACTCCTAGTACAACATCAAATCATAGTCAGACTTCATATGTAAGTATGAGATCTTAAATTTTAATATTTATCTTGATTAGTTTATTTTTGTCAGGGGTCGATAGATCGCGTCGTTCATGCCGATTTGAGTACGGAATTTCGTCAGCAACATTTTCTCGTCGGCCTAGTTTTAAATGATCTTGCCACGGTAATGGAAGTGCCAAATCCTCAATTGCACGGAAAAGCCATAAGCTGTGTGCGCAATCTCTTAACTTCACATGACTCACGGTATGATGTAGAAGCACGCTCGAGGGTCGCTTCACTTTATATACCGCTACTTTCTATAGTTATGGATACCTTTTCTCAATTGAATCAATATGCATCAGATGATCAAGATCATGATCGCTTGCACCAAATGAGCCATCTTGACGATTATCAAGGACCTCACCAGACCATTGCGACGACTACTATTAGCCCAGAAGTGGCATATGCCATTTCTGGTAGTCGTGTATATTCTTACACGACAGAACAGTCAAAAAACAAGATTCCATTAAGCGCAGAGAATACGCGTCATTTTCTAGCTTGTTTCCTATGGGTGCTTAAAAATTTAGAACGTACGGTCCTTTACCGTTGGCTGCTCGGCTTAAGCCCACATAGAGTGCATCAAATGCTGCAAGTACTAAACACATGCTTAAAGGCCTTTGAATATTCAGGTCAAAAGCGTTTACCAACCCTAAAGCGAACTAATACTCACAGTTTTCGTAAAACAGCAAGCACCGATGTTAAGGAAAAGTTAGAAGAATGCATCCGAGGGACTAACTCGGCTCGTTATGATTTAATTAACCGTCGTAAAGATCGTAATTCAACAGAAAAGCTTCGTTGGCGCAAGGATCAAATGCCATACCGCTCACAGTATAGTGATACTGTCTATAGAATTGAACCAGAGCTTGATTTAAGTCACTTTATCGAAGGATCACTTGCCACTGAAAGTGCGCTTATCATACTTGACTCTTTAGAAATAATAATACATGTGGCCACAAATCTGCACCATAATCTTTTAGGAACAGTTCTAAAAGTATTATTGCACAGTCTATCGCGCAATCAGTCGACTTTGGCTTTACAAAATTTGTTTGCCTCCCAACGATCATTGATATTTAAATTTCCAAATTTACTATTTGACGAGGAAACTGACATATGTGCAGATTTGTGTCTATTGTTATTGAAACATTGTGCGTCCCAGTTACCAGGTATTCGTTCACAAGCAGCAGCTTCCCTATATTTACTAATGAGACAAAATTTTGAAATTGGAAATGTAAGTAGCCAAATATGTATTTGTATGTATGTATGTATAATGTACTAAAATATTATTTCAGAATTTCGCGCGCGTTAAAATGCAAGTAACTATGTCTTTAAGCTCGTTGGTTGGTACTAGTGCGTCTTTTAGTGAACAGTCCCTTCGCCGTGCCTTGAAGACAATATTAGTTTATGCTGAGTCAGATACAGAGTTACAAGAAACTTCGTTTCCAGAACAAGTCCAAGATTTGCTCTTTAACTTGCACATGATCTTATCAGATACTGTGAAAATGAAAGAATACCAAGAAGATCCTGAAATGTTGCTTGATTTGATGAATCGTATCGCTAAGGGATATCAAAATAATCCTGATTTACGACTAACTTGGCTTGAAAATATGGCTAAAAAACATCGTGAACGCGCAAATCATACTGAGGCTGCTATGTGTTATGTACACGCTGCTGCTTTAGTTTCTGAATATCTGAGTATGCTTGAATCTCAAACACATTTGCCTGTGGGTGCGGTAAGTTTTCAGCGAATTTCCCCAAATACATTTATGGAATCAGCGGTGTCAGACGATGTTCTTAGTCCTGGTGAAGATGGAATCTGTTTAGGAAATCACTTCACCGAAACCGGACTTAAAGCATTGCTTGAAGAAGCTTCAAATTCATTCCAAGTCGCAGGCATGTACGAAGCAATGAACGAAGTATACAAGATATTAATTCCTATCTGTGAGGCAAACCGTGAATTTCATAAACTTGGGAAAATTCATGGAAAGCTGCAAGAAGCATTCAACAGAATTGCGCAACTCCAGGTAATTTCACATATGATAATAAATTAATAATACGAAAACTTGGGGTCAAATTAAAATATAATTCATATTAATACATTTAAGGTTGACATTTGCATTATTGATTTATCATCATAGGGAAAACGAGTGTTTGGAACATATTTTCGTGTGGGATTTTATGGCGCCAAATTTGGAGATTTGGATCAGCAAGAATTTATATACAAAGAACCTACATTGACAAAATTGCCTGAGATATTCAGTCGACTTCAGGTACTATTAAATTGAAAAAAAGAAAACATTTTCTCACTGTGTATAATGTACTGCTTAGAATTTCTATGCGGATAGGTTTGGTCCCGACTCTGTTCATATTATCAAGGACTCTAACAACTTTGACACAAACATGCTCGACCCAGAAAAGGCGTATTTACAAATCACCTACGTTGAACCCTTTTTCGAAACCTACGAAATGCGGCATCGTGAAACTTACTTCGAACGCAATTTCAATATAAGTTAGTATTTTGAGATTGCTTAAAAAAAACTATTTATACTTTTCATTGTACCCTTGCAGATTATGTTATAATTTTGCACAGATGTTTGAAACGCACAGTATCTCGGTCCATATGAAATATATATATTATTGATCTAATTATGTTTGTCTGTCAGTTCTTCGTACTGTCCTCAAGTCTGTTGCAACACAGCGTTTAATTTCCGTAGAATCCTAAGACTGTATCTTTTAGCTTTCAAAGGCTCGTTCGGCCGAAGGATTTAATGAAAACTTACTAATTATAAATTACAACATTATAACTGGTTAACTGTGTATAAAAAAAGAAGAATCGAATGGAATTTATGCTTTGTATCTCCAAGGGTATACAACCTTCGGTACGCCGAAGGTAATCTTTGTTTAAAGTTTTACAAATAATATAAAAAATTCATTTATCACAGAACGATTTATATTTGCTACACCTTTCACAAAAAACGGAAAAGCTCATGGCGAACTCCATGAGCAATGTAAACGGAAAACTATATTAACAACGGCAAACCATTTCCCATACGTTAAAACTCGCATCCAAGTAATTAGCAGAACGCAGTTTCAATTGGAGCCGATTGAAGTAGCTATTGGTTCGTATTCGCATTTATTACATTGACAAAATTACTTATATTTACGAACATATACTTATCATCGCTGAATTCATTTACTATGAGCATAAACATCTTAAAACAAAAGTACTATAAAAACATTATATATTTGTCAACAGAAGACATACAAAAGAAGACCTTAGAGCTAGCTGCGGCTACAAATCAAGAACCTGCTGACCCAAAAATTCTGCAAATGGTTCTACAGGGCTGTATTGGCACTACTGTGAACCAGGGGCCTATGGAAATGGCCAGTGTATTTCTCTTAAACTTATCAGACGGCACAACCATACCCACAAAACAACAAAATAAGTTGCGATTGTGTTTTCGCGAATTTTCTAAGCGATGTGCTGATGCTTTAAAAAAAAATCGCAATCTTATTTTGTCGGATCAAAAGGATTATCAACATGAGCTGGAACGCAACTATGAACGTTTTGTGGAACGCCTGACACCACTTATCACTCTTACTTCATTACAAACGCAAGGTGTTGTAAAGTAAGTTTCCGATTCGATATATATTTACATAGTATATTCAAAGAATTTCTACTTGCAGGGCGAATGCTCTTCAAAATAAAAGTACACCTTTAAAATGGTAATTTTCTTTTTAATATTGCCCTTATCAATACAACTTTTTCAATGCTAAAAACGCTTTTAATATATTTTACATGTCTAGCGTGTCGGATTATTTTAATTAATAATAATCTAATCAATGTAATTTAATCTAGCAATAAAAACTTTAATTAACAATATTGTTTAATACTTTCGTTGCAAATATAAATTGTTTTTACTCGTCCCATCTTTTAAATAAAACTGTTTATGTTCACTATTTTTATATCATCCATATAATCTATAAAACCGATCTGATCTGCTATCTTTTTCCTTCTGCACGTTGCCAAAAAGTCGGAAGGAGCCAAATTGAACCAATATATCGTTTAGCTGCCATTTATTAAAAATTTAGATAACAATCTTGATTACGAGCAAGTAAAATGTGAGCTGCACAGCAACTGAAAACAAGAGACCTCTGAGAACATGTAAAAGATTTAAGTGTGTGGATGGTATCTTATTTTCGCGAGGGTTCTTTATTTTATTAATATTAAATTTAAGAAAATATATTCCAAAATATATATTTTTAATTTATTCAAAATTTTAAGTGATATTTTTTAATCCCTTAAAAAATTCATTTATTTTATAAGTACATATGACTTCAGAATTAAAATGGACATCTACTTGATCTCGAGTGAGGATTTTTGCATCAACACCTTTCAAAACTTGTGTCCACTCAGAAAATTCGTTGCTTGAGTTGCATGGATTTCCTTCTTGGTGCAATGGCTTCAGCATAAGGTGTAACTCTTGTAGTTGTCTTAAACAACGTACTGAAATGGTAAACAATTGATGGATGACAGAAAATAAGTTCTAAAAAGTAAGCTTACGATGTATATCCGAAAAATTTAAAAGCTGAGATTGATCCGTCCACCAATTGCATAATAAAGAAAGATAATGCTTCGTTGTGTCTTCTGAATCTCGAAAAACACATGGGACGAAATATTCACAAAAGATTAGTGTAAGTAAATGTACGGCAATGTGTGAGATTCCAGCAACTTCCGGAATATCTTAAAAGTTTAATTAGAAAATTGATTATTTAGAATTGTTAACATTACATTATAGAGTATATATAATAACCTTTTTTATTTTGTCTCATCCAGTGATACATGGTTTGAAAAACAAGCGTTAGAACACTTATGCAAAGTCTTACATAACATTCACAGCCACCGTCATGCGGCATATGACCCTTTACTGGGAGTGGACACAAAGCCGATATACTATTTGTAGAAAGCGTTGATCCATTAATATTCGCGATGGTATTATTCTCAAATGTAACATCAGATTTAAAATGGGAAACTTTAGGTAAAGTGTCCTCGCTCTGTTCTTTCTCATTTCCAACGGAAAAGGAGAATGGAAGCATTTTCAATACACTTTTCGGCTTAACTGTAAAGCATTGGTAAACAAACCGAACGTGATTTCCACATAATGATAGTAGAAGTTTAAAGTGGTTGGGTTGAAGTGGTAAGTGAGTGCAAAAGCATTGCTCAAGCAATCCTGCGTAAACCTGAATAAGACACGCTTTTGGCATAAAATTATAAAGGTGTCGAACTCGATCTGATACAAAGCAATTTTTTGGACTATTGACACACATTTTCGCCATCATTTGAGTTTGTTGCGTGCATAATAACATACATGAACTCAGTTCTCGAAAAACCCAAGGGCTTGGACAAGCGAAAACCAACTGTTTTAATAAATCAAACAGTATTTGTTGTTGATTTTCATATGTAGAAAATTTTAATAATGTAACATGTCCAAGTAAACTGTGTAAAAGAGCTCCGGTAGCTTCAAGAATTCCAAAATGCTCGTATACTTCAAAAGAATAACTTATCTTGATTATAGCCTGGATGGCTATTTTAATAATCAAGTAGTTATTATGTTTTTCTATAAGCAAAGCATTCGAGACGTTGCAGTGTTTTCGACAAATCAGGGCTAAAGTTGCAATGTAACGACGCACAAGAATTGCTCTTTCTTGATTGAACAAAGCTTCTGACTGAATTATGGACCGACGCGCAGACGTGCCATGGTCCAACTGTAAATTAAAATGGTGATTTGGACACGCTATGGAGTGTTGTGGTAATTCCAAGCTATTAGCATAGATCCAAAATTCTGTGAATACTCTGCGTACAGAAGTCATTATACAGCTTACAATCGTGTCATCAGCACTTGAATGAGACTGTAATTGCGCGTTATAAAGTAATAATTCTTTCAACTCTATTTCAAAAGCGTTCCGTGGCTTGTCTTGTACACTTGTCTCTTTTACGAACTGGTAGACATTCCCATCAGTTTGGAAATAGTTGTTTGTCGAAGACGACCTTTCAATGAGTAAGTTTTCTATTCGAAGTAAATTGCGACATTTATAAACATCACTTTCGGTCGACGGTGAACTATCTTTGATTGTACATTTTGCGTTTCGAATTTTATGATTGAAAACCTCAACATTAGTATAATTTAATTCGGTGTCTTTAGCTATTACTTGTTTAAAAGCTTCTAAAACTTTCTCATTACTTTCATTTCCAACTTCTTCAGCTATGGACATTTTCTCCATTTTGTTAGCCTGGAGTAATTTTCGTGCTTGGCGTAGTTCATCGCGCAATATATTGACCTAGTATTGTAAGTATGTGCAATTGAATTAAATGAACATTATCATATTGCATTGTAATTACTCACCTCGCCATCCTTCATCACAACGCTGTTAGTACTTTCTTGAAGATCCTTTTCTAATTTTGCATTAACTTTTTTTAGCCAATCATAGCGTTCCGTCAAATATTTAAGCTGACGCTCCTGAGCTAATTGACGTCTAATTGCCGTGGAAGCGGAACTGTTTTTTGATGAACTTTGACCTTCATAAAGAGGATCCTTGACTGATTTTTTTTGGTCTGGTAGAAAAACAGAAGTGTCATCCATTCCACAAATTTCCTCCACATTCCAAGGTGTGGAAATACCAATAGGGAACAAATCGCCCATAGGTTTCATTGAAGACTTCTGAAAGCTTTGCGTAGGCTCCACAATTAATTGCTGAGTACTGGTAGTGCCATGAGCTCGAGATGAAAATTGATTAAAGTTGAATTCACTCTCATTATTTATTCCCGTTTGATGTTGTTTTTTCTCTGCCAATTGAGTGGCCATAAGGATATCATCATCATCGTCGTTTGCCCAAAAATCCACAATGTTAGATGAAGTGGTGTGAAAAGGACCATGAGTAACACTAACGTCTAATTTTATTTTCTTAGCTGGACCAATCTTATTTATGGATTCAAATCTTTTTGCCATTTTAAAACCACAAAAAAAATGTTCTGCGCCACAACATAAAAACAGCTGACTAAACAGTTACATCCACATGATTATTGTGTTCACTAATAACTGTAAGATACTTTGCATATGAAAAAAACAACTAAAGTAATGTAAAGGCTTTTAAAATGTAAAATTGCATACAGTAGTTGTTAATAACGATTTTTTATTTGTTGAACTGTATTTTATAAATATTTGTAAGTGATACCGATAACATGTTTCTTTAAAGTTGTGGTTTTGCAGCCCTAAGATTTTCGATACTTCTTGTTGATGGCTTCTGATATCGATACAATTAAAAAGTGAATTCAGTATGAACGCGTCGCGTACATTTTCTCTAAGCGCCGGAATTAAAATATTTCTCTAACTCGTAAAAAAGACATTTGCAGATATAACTACGCAATTAATAGAAAATATATTAGTCTTCAAAAGATAAATGTACAATCATATGATAGTTTAAAGTTTTTGTAGTTATAAGTTAGAAGTGCATAGAGTCCAACAAGTGTGAGAGAATAACTCGAAAATATTAGATATACCGCGCTTTTGCAGATGTGTTAACTTGACCAATCAACTTTAAGAACTGACAACAAATTATTATCTAAAATACATTTAAATATTTATGCAAAATTTCGTTGGCATAAATGACATATTTACCTACCTTCTTACGTATGACTCAGCGTGGACACTGAACTTACTAAGCAACGTATACATATATATTTACATACGTACATGTGCATATGTATAAATGAAGAGTTCTAACGCATAATGCGTTTTGTTTTTTAATATTGTGTACTGCATTGTATGTGAAAATTAAGCGGTTTCGATTTTTATGTTTTTTGTTTTAAAATTAGTTTATTATGATATATACATTCAATTAAGAGAAGAAACCATAAATGTGTTAAAGAAACTACAATTCTAGCGTTGACTTACATACTGTAACAATAACAATTTGGCTGAGAGAGCATTCAACTCCATAATTTCTCTCTTGCACGCATACCACGAAAACTACCTTGTAGTAAACAGAACTATACTGTTTTATGTTTAGGTATCTATCTGTGAATATGTATGCCAATGAAAACACTTTGTTAGCGAGCTGAGTTCATTAGCATTTTTTATTGACGAAGAGGCAATCATTCACATTTATTCATTCATTTAAACTTCATAATTATGTTCTTATAAAATAGACTAGGTTTTCACCGAAAAATATAAAAATTAATCAAATTAAACAACAGACATAATATCAATTTGTAGTCCAAGAAAAAAGTTTGACTGTGAATGTTTATTTTCATGGAATATTTGCACAATCCTTGATTCTATGTTGTGATAGTTGTTTATAAAATTTGTATGCACTCAGAAAAAAAAAACAAGAGGTATCCTCTTAGCCGACAAACAACGGCCGGCTTTCAGTTCTAATCTTAGCTCAACTAGTTAAACAAGTTTGGTAACTTGAGGTCATGTTGCAACGTCTGCAACTGTCTTTTTAAAAATTGATATAGGTACATCGCATAATACTATACATAAATGAATAAAATGGTTCTTTGTGTCTACACAGTTCCATCAAACTTGCAAACTTATAGCAACACTACTTATAGCAACAAAATTTTACAATTTTACATGTATACACACTTATACAAATTGAATTACTATTATAATTATATTTATCAAAAGAAAAAAATTTGTGATTTTTTTAATTTTTTATGTGTTTTATTTTCCAGATTATTAAAAGTTAAAAACCAACCGGTAATATGTTGAAATTTATACGTGGAAAAGGTCAACAGCCAACAGCTGAAAGACAGCGATTACAAAAAGAACTATTTTCCTATCGAAAGGTACGTCCATTAGAGGCTGTATTAACCATACAATCGAAAATGTACCTTCATTTTAATTAATAAAAACCACTTCTTGCAAGGAATATATAAAAAGTATATATCCTTGCATCTCGACATCTGGCACTGTACACATTACGCAGAATGCGGATTTAAAGAAAAGTTTGCAATTGGTTGTTTTTCCCTTAAACATTGGTGATTAGAATTAAGAATGAATTTCTTGTAATGGTTTTTCAAATAGCGTAAATGGTATCTAAAAGTCGCGCGAGCTCCTTGGTATATTTCTTTAATTATTAAATTTGCATATTTTTGTATAGTTTTCATACTAAGATCAGAAGTACGCATGGAGAAAATGACCCCCAAATTAATAATGTTCCACAAGAAATGGCTGAGAAAAACACGTTCAATACCAACGCATTTTACCATTTATAGTTTTTACGACAGCGAATGACATCACTTATAATGTGTCACCTTGGTTGCCTTTGTAATATTATATAAAAGTGGAAAATTATAAAAATTAATCATGCATATAGAAGGATTTAATACTAGTAAATAATACATCAGCAACTAAAATTTAAGTAAATTTTTACTTAATTTGTATATTAATCAATTTCAATAAAACCTTGCTCTACTCAGTTGATCGACAGAATGCGCTTTACAAAACATTGTCATCAACCATAAATAATAGTAAAAAGCGCTCACTTCAAAAATAAATGCAAGTCCACAGAACAGCTCCAAAGCATTGGAGTTGATAAGATTAAGTGGTTTATTTAATGTACTTTTCAAGGAAAGAAAAAATTCTATCGAGCCTAGTTTGTGGGTGCTGATAGGCGCAGTATGTTCCGCTGATAAGATTTTATAAAAGAGACACACAAATGGTGTAAAAAGCTGCACCTGTAAATTGTTTAATACGTTCTAAAAGGGACTATTTTATTAAAAAAGTAAAGGGTCCCAAAAGATACGCAAGCTTAAGCAAAGTAGCAAAACTTTTCACGGCTATAATTAATGGTTGCTAGTCTTGAATTTAGTTGAATAGATAAGCTTTGAAAGCTTCGCAATTCTTTCTGTTTCTGCTTTTTTTTTGTTTATTAGTGTGTCAGCTCTCGGAACTTTAATAATTACCATATAGGTAAGTAACACAACTTGCTTAAGAAAGTTTTCAATGCTTGACAGGTCGTCACGTTAGTTCATCGCATTTAAATTTGCGATTTAAAACCGTCTTCAGTTTGATCTTAACAGTGCATTCAAGTTGCTCCGAGAATAAGCTACGAATAGATAATGCTCTTTTATACATCGGTTTTCAAAAATAACTTTTGCACAAATAAAGGAGATTATAATAATTCTAAAATGCATTATAAGGTAAAAAAGAAACAATAACAATATTCTCTAATTCGTTGCAAGAAAACCAGTCTATTGTTATTTTTTTTGACGAATTCTCCTTTTACAGACTGCGCAACATGGTTTTCCACACAAACCTTCGGCTCTTGCATATGATCCCGTTGCAAAACTTATGGCTATTGGGACACAAACTGGAGCTATTAAAGTTTTTGGTCAACCAGGTGTAGAGCTGTACGCTCAACACACTTTGGTCAACAATTCTGCATCTGAACTTAATGTGCAACTGCTGGAATGGGTTTATGGAACCGGACGTGTTCTTTCACTTACTGCCGCAAATCAACTCATATTATGGGAGCCTGTCGGTACCACACTTGTTCCCATAAAAACACTTCCATTTGATGGAAAATTGAAAAAAGTATCGTCGCTATGCTGCTCTCTGAACAAAGATATAGTGTGGATAGGAACCGAAGGTGGAAATATCTACCAATTCGATTTAAAAACATTCTCCTTACGTGAACCTGTCATATACCACGATGTGGTCTTGGAACAAGTGCCATCCACCTATAAGCTTAATCCTGGTGCTATTGAATTCATAGCTCAACTTCCAAACGCTCTTAATAAACTTCTCATTGCCTACAATCGAGGGCTTTGCGTACTATGGAACTTGGAAACGTCAGCAGTTGAACGAGCCTATATCGCACCAGGACATGGTCAAAGTGTGGGTTTGCATGTGAATACGACTGGCACAGAGTTCAGTTGGTACCATGCTGACGGCTCTTACGCCAACTGGAATATAGCAAGCGGAGAGCCGCCCCAAAATATAAATTATGTTCCATATGGGCCAGATCCATGCAAGAGTATAAATAGGCTTTTTAAAGGAAGAAGAGGGTAATTTGTTTTTGTATATTTCTTAATGCTCTTTTAAAATATTATTTACATTTCGGCTTTACTTTACAGCGGTGATGATATAATAGTGTTTTCTGGTGGAATGCCGCGTTCGGCATATGGAGATCATAATTGCGTTTCTGTGCACGCAAGTGATGGACAAAAAATCTGTTTAGATTTTACTTCTAAAGTGGTTGATTTCTTTGTCACGTACAAAGAAAAAAGTGATTCTGTGCAGGTGCTAATTGTTTTACTTGAAGAAGAACTTTGCGCATACGACCTCACTGATGTGAAAGTATCGGCAATTAAGTCACCATATCTGCACTCGGTTCATGCCTCGGCAGTAACATGCAATTATTTGGCGTCACAAGTAACCAATGAGATATATGAACGCATTTTGCGGGCAGGTGATGAACAAGATTTAGATTACAGCAGTATTGATTGGCCAATTACCGGTGGATTGCTTTCTGAAAGCTTTCAGTCCCATGCAAATGAAATAGAAATACTATTAACTGGTCATGAAGACGGTTCTGTCAAGTTCTGGGATTGCTCAGGAGTACTCTTGAAACCCATTTTTAACTTTAAAACGGCATCTATTTTTGGTCATGAAAACCAAGATGATGAACATGCAGATGCCAGCATGGAACAAGTTGATGAAGGGGAACCTCCATTTCGTAAATCCGGTCTTTTCGACCCTTACTCAGACGACCCTCGCTTAGCTGTTAAAAAAATTGCATTTTGTCCTAAAACGGGTCAACTGATTGTCGGGGGCACCGCTGGGCAGATTATAATAGCAGACTTTGATGGAGATGCTAGGAGCCGCGGCAATTTAAAACTAAGCTCAATGAACTTAGTTAGCGATCGAGATGGGTTTGTGTGGAAGGGTCATGATCAACTTAACGTGCGTGCCAATTTATTAGAAGAAGATGCTGAACCGATTTCTGAAAATGGTGTGAATATTACTGTTGTGCTTCAAGTTCTTCCACCAGCAAGTATAACATGTTTAGCGCTAGAAGCTGACTGGGGTTTGGTATCCGGTGGCACAGCGCATGGTTTGGTTTTGTTTGACTTTAGGAACTTCGTTCCGGTATTTCACCGTTGCACTTTAAATCCAAATGATTTAACTGGTGCCGGTGAGCAACTTTCTCGACGCAAATCATTTAAAAAGTCTCTTCGCGAATCTTTTCGCAAATTACGTAAAGGAAGGTCCACTCGCAATAATCCAAATGTTGTGCCAACAACGGTAAGCGTAAATACTTGACATACATTTTACATTTATAAAATAATAATAATACAAATTTTAGTTGGAATCTCGACCTGTCGAGAGACAAATTGAAGCGCGCAGCTCTGATGACGGCATGGGATCGATGGTGCGAGTTTTGCTTTTTGCCAAAACATATATAACCAATGGTAACTACTCAGATAAAACTAAATAAAAAGGTATATTACAATGAAATTTTAAAATGCAATTTCAGTAAATATTACTTCGCCCACCTTGTGGTCAGCTACAAACTCGAGTACCGTATCAGTTTTCCTTTTACATTTGCCACCAGCCCAAACGGCTGCCACTACTGTTCCGCCTGCGAGCGGAAATGCAACGCCGCAAACTCCTCGTCGCATATCCGTGCAATTGGCTAAGGAAATTCAACTAAAACATCGTGCACCAGTTGTTGCAATTTCTGTGTTTGACCAAACTGGCTATCCTGTTGACCAGCTTAACTATGGCGAAAATGGCACGCCACCCCATCGTGTTCTTATTGCGTCTGAGGAGCAGTTTAAAGTTTTCTCGCTACCACAATTAAAGCCAATTAATAAGTATAAGCTAACCGCTAATGAAGGAGCCCGTATACGGCGCGTTCACTTCGGATTATTCAGTTGTCGTGTTTCACATGAGCTTCTCCAAAGTCTGAATGGCGGCAGTCCTACAAAGTCGACACGCTCACATGAAGGTGCGGAAGGTGGACCTAACACAAGTTTAACGTCAGCGTCGGGTATTGGCGAAGTGTACACTGAGATGGCCTTAATTTGCTTAACAAACATGGGCGACATTATGGTTCTCTCGGTACCTGAATTGAAGCGCCAATTGAATGCAGCTGCTGTAAGACGTGAAGATATCAAGTATATATTCAAAACATTTACAACATACACTTGATAGATATCCTACAATTAAAATAATGTATTTTACAGCGGAATCTCATCACTATGTTTTACCAACAGTGGTGAGGCTTTGTATATGATGTCTTCCTCGGAGCTTCAACGAATTGCTTTGGCCACCTCTAAAGTGGTAGAACCCATGGGCGTTGTAGAAATCGAACCACTTGATACTGAAGTGATTGAATCAGCTAAAGCAAGCAATGATGAGGAGGAAAGCGATAAAGAGGACGAAAAAAGATTGGAAAATATTTCCAAAACTGTTAAACCAGAATCACCGGTGACCAAGCAAAGAGTAGGCCCACTTGAGCTAAACATCGAAAATCATGGAGTATCACTTGCCAACGGACTACAAAGCGCCAACAATGTAAATCTTGCTAATGAGACGATCACCAGTTCTATTGGTGACATCACTGTGGACTCTGTGCGCGATCATTTGAATACAACAACAACAACATTGTGCTCTACCACTACGGAAGAGACTGTGGGTATGATATTATCCTAATACAATTACCAATTCCCTGCACGGCATCTTTGCAAATACGCTTATATTAACAAATTAAGTAACCTGTACAGAATTAAAAATTTCTTTATGATTGCCCAAAAGAAAGAATTAGGTAAAATTATATTTGTACATTTTATTTACCTTTGTCTTTCAGCCTTCGAAAATAATAATGTTTTTACTTTTTTAAATCCGTTAATAGGTCGTTTATCGGTCCTCAGTACGCAGACAAATCAAATTACTACCAATTTCGATATGAAAGACATACCCAATTTAAACATATCCAATCTACAGGACTTAACGTCAAAAGGGTATTAATTGTAATATCATTAAAAAAGAAACAAATTTATTTCTTCTTTGTGATTTTCAGGAGCACCACAGAAACAAACACCAGCTCTGTCGTAATAAAATCTGTCATAACCAGCATATCACAAGAAAAAACCAACGGTGAAAACGAACCCTTTCAGACTAAAACTACGCTGCATGAAGAAAGTCAGTTTTGAACGGATTTTAAGCGAACGTATTTAAAATAACCTGAAAAATTAATATTGTATGAATAGTATAAATCATAAGCAATTTAATATTGAAAATTTGCACTAAATATGTACACAAACTTCACATTCATACGCAAAATTGATAATATCAATACCGTCAATTTTAAATGACTACAATAGTTTTTCGTATATTCATATCATTCCTAATAATTCGAAATCAATATGTGTAAAGACATAATAGTACAAAAATGTACATTTACGTTGAAAAGGTACACTTTTAGTTTCCAAATACTGACAATAGCTAAAGAGCATTAGAATATAAGCTGCTGACAATTCTTAAAAATTGGCTGGTATAACATACATTTTTGCCTTATCTAGCGTAACATTTTGTTACTGATTTTATACAAGTATTAAACAATCAAATGTATAACAATAATATATTTTGTAAACTCTTTGATCGATCACTTGACCGATTTTTACAAGCACTTTATACACATATTTTGTAATCATTAAAAAAAACAATTGTTATAGTTTGCGTAATTACAAACAAGTAAATGATTTATTTTCAACCGTTAAAACTCGTAAATATTCCTTATTCACATTGGGAATAAAGGGGAATCTGAAGCAACGCACGCGCAAAAGCTAATTGATAGTTTTCTATAATTTAAACTACAACTAGTATAAGAAACTTCCTGTAGGTTTATCTTGTTTATATGTCGTAAACATTTTATGTATTAAAGTTCATGCGGAGACCTAGATGCGCTGCCATATATCTGTAAGTATGCCATGTAAGTATCTGAATTGGTAACGGCGGGATTAATCATATGATACTCAAGACCCAATCATTTTCCCCCGGATAGAGATGTAATCTAATGAATAAATCGGTTTCGATTATTTTAAAAATTAATCGATTGAGCAAAGATAGCGCCACTTATTTTCCGCTAGAATTTAAAATTAAAACGTTATCTACCCCGCGTTTAACCAAACAACTCCAACAATTTTTTTAGATTCAATTTGACAATTCAAAGTAAATAAATTAAATAAGTATGTTATAGTCTGAGTAAAGATAGCGGCACTTACTTTCCGCGATAATTAAAAATTAAAAGCATATAAATTTAAACATTTACATGATGATATCTACCCTGCGTTAAACCAAACAACTCCAACAATTTTTTTAAATTAGATTTAACAATTCAAAATAAATATATTAAATAAGTATATTGTAGTCTGGGTAAAGATAGCGCCACTTACTTTCCGCGATAATTTAAAATTAAAAAAAATAATAATCTGATAAATAAATCGGTTTCGATTATTTTTAAAATTAATCGACTCTGAGTTAAGTTAGCGCCACTAAATTTCCGTAAATATTAAGAATTAATAGCAAATAAATTTAAACATTTACATGACGTTATCTACCCTGCGTTTAACCAAACAACTCCAACAAATTTTTTAGATTAAATTTGACAAAGATTGCGCCACTTACTTTCCGAGAAAATTAAGAAATTAAAAAAATTAATAATCTTATAGATAAATAATAATAATAAATCGGTTTCAATTATTTAAAAATTAATCGACCTTAAATGAAGATAGCGCCACTAACTTTCCGAAAAATTAAAATGAAAAGTAAATAAATTAAAAAAAGTACATGACATTATCCACCTTGCGCTTAACCAAACAACTATTTTTTAACTCTCTTATAGATAACTGAAAGGAAAAAAACAATAACAAATTATGTTTTTTCATCGATTAACCAATAAACAATAATTTGTATTTATTCATTTATTAAATGTTATATAATCTCATGTAGATTTGACAATTAAAAATAAGTAAACTAAATAAGTAATAAAAAGATTTATATAAATAATGTTGGAAGACCAGCAATTTTTTTTATTACAAATGCATTTAACATTAATGAGTGTTGGGTAACAATTAATTGTAAGTAACAGAGAGTATCGATTAGAGTTGAATTGCAACTCTATTGCTAGGTTGTATTACAGACAGTTCGCCATGTTCGAATTTCCATTGGCAGTTAAAATGCAACAGCTACTGTTAATGTTAAATGGTTTGAACCATTCCATTAGTAGAAATTCAGCTCTCTGAGAGATCATTGGCATCAGCGGAATTTCCGCACTGGCATCATCCATACAGTACGTAGCAGCTTTTGATGAATTATTGTAGTTGTGCATTTCATATTGGGTATATTCATTGGAAGTAACAGAGCGCATACATTTAACCAATAAATTGGAAGAATTTAACTTTCTATAAGAAAATCTATTTTTTATTTTGTGTTATTTGTATTTACAGGAAAATATAAGTGGCTTAATCGTTGAAGCAGCATCATTTCCGCATCGGAGTAATCGTTAGGTGAGAAGCAAATACTTCAAGCAGTTCATCTTGCTTAAATTTCCATGTACAGTTAAAATTTAGCAGCTATTGACCATGTTAAATGGTTTCTGCGAATCAATAATTTCGTGGAATTTCAGCTGTTTGGGTAGATCATTGGCATTCAGCGGAATTTTCGCATGGGCATCATCTTGCTTAAATTTCCATGTACAGTTAAAATGTAGCAGTTTTTGATGAATTATTGTAGTTGTGCATTTCCTATTGGGTATATTCATGATGTTATTTTTCCAGAGTAGCAGCTTGTAAAAAATTTTAGTCATCCTCTACAGGTGAGTAGTATAAGTGTTGTGCATTTGAGTTTGTATTTGTCAATTTATTTTTTTCAGCTAATTGAATTGGCAGCAGCCATTGTTTTTTTATTGTGCATTTTATATTGTGTGTATTAATGATGGTTTTTTTCCACAGTGGTAGCATGTGAACAAATTCAGGTATCCTTTTCAGGTGAGTAGTATTTTTATTTAGCATTAAGGTTCGTATTGGAATTAATGTTGTGCATATTTATTTAAGCAGTGCTGATTTGCAGACAGGCGTGCATAAGTTCATGTAGATCAAGCAATACAGGCGTCGCACTACGTAAGTATTACTTAGTTTTTTTATATTAACATTATATTATTAACATTAATAAGTGTTAGATAACGATTAATTGGAAGTAAAAGAGAGCTTACTATTAACGTTTTATAAAAAATCTAATTTTTATTGTTTTCTTTATTATTTTTATTTACAGGAAAATATAAGTGGGTTAATCGTTGAAACAGCATAATTTTCGCATTGGAGTAATCGTCACGTGAGAAGCAAATACTTCAAACAGTTCATCTTGCTTAAATTTCCATGTGCAGTTAAAATGTAGCAGCGTTTGACCATGTTAAATGGTTTCTGCGAATCAATAATTTCGTGGAATTTCAGCTGTTTGAGTAGAACATTGGCATTCAGCGGAATTTTCGCATGGGCATCATCTTGCTTAAATTTCCATGTACAGTTAAAATGTAGCAGCTTTTGATGAATTTTTGTAGTTGTGCATTTCCTATTGGGTATATTCATGATGTTATTTTTCCAGAGTAGCAGCTTGTAAAAAATTTAAGTCATCCTCTACAGGTGAGTAGTATAAGTGTTGTGCTTTGGAGTTTGTATTTGTCAATTTATTTTTTTCAGCTAATTGAATTGGCAGCAGCTTTTGTTTTTTTATTGTGCATTTTATATTGTGTGTATTAATGATGTTATTTTTCCACAGTGATAGCATGTGAACAATTCAGGTATCCTTTTCAGGTGAGTTCAAACAGTTCATCTTGCTTAAATTTACATATGCAGTTAAATGTAGCAGCTTTTTACCATTATAAATGGTTTCTGCGAATCAATCATTTCGTGGAATTTCAGCTGTTTGAGTAGAACATTGGCATTCAGCGGAATTTTCGCATGGGCATCATCTTGCTTAAATTTTCATGTACAGTTAAAATGTAGCAGCTTTTGATGAATTATTGTAGTTGCGCATTTCCTATTGGGTATATTCATGATGTTATTTTTCCAGAGTAGCAGCTTGTAAAAAATTTTAGTCATCCTCTACAGGTGAGTAGTATAAGTGTTGTGCATTTGAGTTTGTATTTGTCAATTTATTTTTTTGAGCTTATTAAATTGGCAGCAGCGTTTGTTTGTTTATTGTGCATTTTATATTGTGTGTATTAATGATGTTATTTTTCCACAGTGGTAGCATGTGAACAAATTCAGGTATCCTCTGCAGGTGAGTAGTATTTTTATTTAGCATTAAGGTTCGTATTGGAATTAATGTTGTGTATATTTATTTTAGCAGTGCTGATTTGCAGACAGGCGTGCATAAGTTCATGTAGATCAAGCAATACAGGCGTCGCACTACGTAAGTATTACTTAGTTTTTTTATATTAACATTATATTATTAACATTAATAAGTGTTAGTTAACGATTAATTGGAAGTAAAAGAGAGCTTACTATTAACGTTTTATAAAAAATCTAATTTTTATTGTTTTCTTTATTATTTTTATTTACAGGAAAATATAAGTGGGTTAATCGTTGAAACAGCATAATTTTCGCATCGGAGTAATCGTCACGTGAGAAGCAAATACTTCAAACAGTTCATCTTGCTTAAATTTCCATGTGCAGTTAAAATGTAGCAGCTATTGACCATGTTAAATGGTTTCTGCGAATCAATAATTTCGTGGAATTTCAGCTGTTTGAGTAGATCATTGGTATTCAGTGGAATTTTCGTATGGGCATCATCTTGCTTAAATTTCCATGTACAGTTAAAATGTAGCAGCTTTTGATGAATTATTGTAGTTGCGCATTTCCTATTGGGTATATTCATGATGTTATTTTTCCAGAGTAGCAGCTTGTAAAAAATTTTAGTCATCCTCTACAGGTGAGTAGTATAAGTGTTGTGCATTTGAGTTTGTATTTTTCAATTTATTTTTTTGAGCTTATTAAATTGGCAGCAGCGTTTGTTTGTTTATTGTGCTTTTTAAATTGTGTGTATTAATGATGTTATTTTTCCACAGTGGTAGCATGTGAACAAATTCAGGTATCCTCTGCAGGTGAGTAGTATTTTTATTTAGCATTAAGGTTCGTATTGGAATTAATGTTGTGTATATTTATTTTAGCAGTACTGATTTGCAGACAGGCGTGCATAAGTTCATGTAGATCAAGCAATACAGGCGTCGCACTACGTAAGTATTACTTAGTTTTTTTATATTAACATTATATTATTAACATTAATAAGTGTTAGATAACGATTAATTGGAAGTAAAAGAGAGCTTACTATTAACGTTTTATAAAAAATCTAATTTTTATTGTTTTCTTTATTATTTTTATTTACAGGAAAATATAAGTGGGTTAATCGTTGAAACAGCATAATTTTCGCATTGGAGTAATCGTCACGTGAGAAGCAAATACTTCAAACAGTTCATCTTGCTTAAATTTCCATGTGCCGTTAAAATGTAGCAGCGTTTGACCATGTTAAATGGTTTCTGCGAATCAATCATTTCGTGGAATTTCAGCTGTTTGAGTAGATCATTGGCATTCAGCGGAATTTTCGCATGGGCATCATCTTGCTTAAATTTCCATGTACAGTTAAAATGTAGCAGCTTTTGATGAATTTTTGTAGTTGTGCATTTCCTATTGGGTATATTCATGATGTTATTTTTCCAGAGTAGCAGCTTGTAAAAAATTTAAGTCATCCTCTACAGGTGAGTAGTATAAGTGTTGTGCTTTGGAGTTTGTATTTGTCAATTTATTTTTTTCAGCTAATTAAATTGGCAGCAGCGTTTGTTTGTTTATTGTGCATTTTATATTGTGTGTATTAATGATGTTATTTTTCCACAGTGGTAGCATGTGAACAAATTCAGGTATCCTCTGCAGGTGAGTAGTATTTTTATTTAGCATTAAGGTTCGTATTGGAATTAATGTTGTGTATATTTATTTTAGCAGTGCTGATTTGCAGACAGGCGTGCATAAGTTCCTGTAGATCAAGCAATACAGGCGTCGCACTACGTAAGTATTACTTAGTTTTTTTATATTAACATTATATTATTAACATTAATAAGTGTTAGATAACGATTAATTGGAAGTAAAAGAGAGCTTACTATTAACGTTTTATAAAAAATCTAATTTTTATTGTTTTCTTCATTATTTTTATTTACAGGAAAATATAAGTGGGTTAATCGTTGAAACAGCATAATTTTCGCATCGGAGTAATCGTCACGTGAGAAGCAAATACTTCAAACAGTTCATCTTGCTTAAATTTCCATGTGCAGTTAAAATGTAGCAGCTATTGACCATGTTAAATGGTTTCTGCGAATCAATAATTTCGTGGAATTTCAGCTGTTTGAGTAGATCATTGGCATTCAGCGGAATTTTCGCATGGGCATCATCTTGCCTTAATTTCCATGTACAGTTAAAATGTAGCAGCTTTTGATGAATTATTGTAGTTGCGCATTTCCTATTGGGTATATTCATGATGTTATTTTTCCAGAGTAGCAGCTTGTAAAAAATTTTAGTCATCCTCTACAGGTGAGTAGTATAAGTGTTGTGCATTTGAGTTTGTATTTTTCAATTTATTTTTTTGAGCTTATTAAATTGGCAGCAGCGTTTGTTTGTTTATTGTGCTTTTTAAATTGTGTGTATTAATGATGTTATTTTTCCACAGTGGTAGCATGTGAACAAATTCAGGTATCCTCTGCAGGTGAGTAGTATTTTTATTTAGCATTAAGGTTCGTATTGGAATTAATGTTGTGTATATTTATTTTAGCAGTACTGATTTGCAGACAGGCGTGCATAAGTTCATGTAGATCAAGCAATACAGGCGTCGCACTACGTAAGTATTACTTAGTTTTTTTATATTAACATTATATTATTAACATTAATAAGTATTAGATAACGATTAATTGGAAGTAAAAGAGAGCTTACTATTAACGTTTTATAAAAAATCTAATTTTTATTGTTTTCTTTATTATTTTTATTTACAGGAAAATATAAGTGGGTTAATCGTTGAAACAGCATAATTTTCGCATTGGAGTAATCGTCACGTGAGAAGCAAATACTTCAAACAGTTCATCTTGCTTAAATTTCCATGTGCCGTTAAAATGTAGCAGCGTTTGACCATGTTAAATGGTTTCTGCGAATCAATCATTTCGTGGAATTTCAGCTGTTTGAGTAGATCATTGGCATTCAGCGGAATTTTCGCATGGGCATCATCTTGCTTAAATTTCCATGTACAGTTAAAATGTAGCAGCTTTTGATGAATTTTTGTAGTTGTGCATTTCCTATTGGGTATATTCATGATGTTATTTTTCCAGAGTAGCAGCTTGTAAAAAATTTAAGTCATCCTCTACAGGTGAGTAGTATAAGTGTTGTGCTTTGGAGTTTGTATTTGTCAATTTATTTTTTTCAGCTAATTAAATTGGCAGCAGCGTTTGTTTGTTTATTGTGCATTTTATATTGTGTGTATTAATGATGTTATTTTTCCACAGTGGTAGCATGTGAACAAATTCAGGTATCCTCTGCAGGTGAGTAGTATTTTTATTTAGCATTAAGGTTCGTATTGGAATTAATGTTGTGTATATTTATTTTAGCAGTGCTGATTTGCAGACAGGCGTGCATAAGTTCCTGTCGATCAAGCAATACAGGCGTCGCACTACGTAAGTATTACTTAGTTTTTTTATATTAACATTATATTATTAACATTAATAAGTGTTAGATAACGATTAATTGGAAGTAAAAGAGAGCTTACTATTAACGTTTTATAAAAAATCTAATTTTTATTGTTTTCTTCATTATTTTTATTTACAGGAAAATATAAGTGGGTTAATCGTTGAAACAGCATAATTTTCGCATCGGAGTAATCGTCACGTGAGAAGCAAATACTTCAAACAGTTCATCTTGCTTAAATTTCCATGTGCAGTTAAAATGTAGCAGCTATTGACCATGTTAAATGGTTTCTGCGAATCAATAATTTCGTGGAATTTCAGCTGTTTGAGTAGATCATTGGCATTCAGCGGAATTTTCGCATGGGCATCATCTTGCCTTAATTTCCATGTACAGTTAAAATGTAGCAGCTTTTGATGAATTATTGTAGTTGCGCATTTTCTATTGGGTATATTCATGATGTTATTTTTCCAGAGTAGCAGCTTGTAAAAAATTTTAGTCATCCTCTACAGGTGAGTAGTATAAGTGTTGTGCATTTGAGTTTGTATTTGTCAATTTATTTTTTTCAGCTAATTGAATTGGCAGCAGCCATTGTTTTTTTATTGTGCATTTTATATTGTGTGTATTAATGATGGTTTTTTTCCACAGTGGTAGCATGTGAACAAATTCAGGTATCCTTTTCAGGTGAGTAGTATTTTTATTTAGCATTAAGGTTCGTATTGGAATTAATGTTGTGCATATTTATTTAAGCAGTGCTGATTTGCAGACAGGCGTGCATAAGTTCATGTAGATCAAGCAATACAGGCGTCGCACTACGTAAGTATTACTTAGTTTTTTTATATTAACATTATATTATTAACATTAATAAGTGTTAGATAACGATTAATTGGAAGTAAAAGAGAGCTTACTATTAACGTTTTATAAAAAATCTAATTTTTATTGTTTTCTTTATTATTTTTATTTACAGGAAAATATAAGTGGGTTAATCGTTGAAACAGCATAATTTTCGCATTGGAGTAATCGTCACGTGAGAAGCAAATACTTCAAACAGTTCATCTTGCTTAAATTTCCATGTGCAGTTAAAATGTAGCAGCTATTGACCATGTTAAATGGTTTCTGCGAATCAATAATTTCGTGGAATTTCAGCTGTTTGAGTAGATCATTGGCATTCAGCGGAATTTTCGCATGGGCATCATCTTGCCTTAATTTCCATGTACAGTTAAAATGTAGCAGCTATTGACCATGTTAAATAGTTTCTGCGAATCAATCATTTCGTGGAATTTCAACTCTCTTAGTAGATCATTGGCATTCAGCGGAATTTTCGCATGGGCATCATCTTGCTTAAATTTCCATGTACAGTTAAAATGTAGCAGCTTTTGATGAATTATTGTAGTTGCGCATTTCCTATTGGGTATATTTATGATGTTATTTTTCCAGAGTAGCAGCTTGTAAAAATTTTAGTCATCTTCTACAGGTGAGTAGTATAAGTGTTGTGCATTTGAGTTTGTATTTGTCAATTTATTTTTTTGAGCTAATTGAATTGGCAGCAGCTTTTTTTTTATTGTGCATTTTATATTGTGTGTATTAATGATGGTTTTTTTCCACAGTGGTAGCATGTGAACAAATTCAGGTATCCTTTTCAGGTGAGTTCAAACAGTTCATCTTGCTTAAATTTACATGTGCAGTTAAATGTAGCAGCTATTGACCATGTTAAATGGTTTCTGCGAATCAATCATTTCGTGGAATTTCAGTTCTTTCAGTAGATCATTGGCATTCAGCGGAACTTTCGTATGGGCATCATCTCGCTTAAATTTCCATGTACAGTTAAAATGTAGCAGCTATTGACCATGATAAATAGTTTCTGCGAATCAATCATTTCGTGGAATTTCAACTCTCTTAGTAGATCATTGGCATTCAGCGGAATTTTCGCATGGGCATCATCTTGCTTAAATTTCCATGTACAGTTAAAATGTAGCAGCTTTTGATGAATTATTGTAGTTGCGCATTTCCTATTGGGTATATTCATGATGTTATTTTTCCAGAGTAGCAGCTTGTAAAAATTTTAGTCATCTTCTACAGGTGAGTAGTATAAGTGTTGTGCATTTGAGTTTGTATTTGTCAATTTATTTTTTTGAGCTAATTGAATTGGCAACAGCTTTTTTTTATTGTGCATTTTATATTGTGTGTATTAATGATGGTTTTTTTCCACAGTGGTAGCATGTGAACAAATTCAGGTATCCTTTTCAACTGAGTTCAAACAGTTCATCTTGCTTAAATTTCCATGTGCAGTGAAATGTGGCAGCTTTTTACCATTATAAATGGTTTCTGCGAATCAATAATTTCGTGGAATTTCAGTTCTTTCAGTAGATCATTGGCATTCAGCGGAACTTTCGTATGGGCATCATCTCGCTTAAATTTCCATGTACAGTTAAAATGTAGCAGCTATTGACCATGTTAAATAGTTTCTGCGAATCAATCATTTCGTGGAATTTCAACTCTCTTAGTAGATCATTGGCATTCAGCGGAATTTTCGCATGGGCATCATCTTGCTTAAATTTCCATGTACAGTTAAAATGTAGCAGCTTTTGATGAATTATTGTAGTTGCGCATTTCCTATTGGGTATATTCATGATGTTATTTTTCCAGAGTAGCAGCTTGTAAAAAATTTTAGTCATCCTCTACAGGTGAGTGGTATAGGTGTTGTGCATTTGAGTTTGTATTTGTCAATTTATTTTTTTTCATCTAATAGAATTGGCAGCAGCTTTTGTTTTTATACCATTTACCCATTGAAAATGGGTAAAAAATGGTATACTAACTTTGTGCAAATATATGTAACAGGCAAAAGGAGGCGTGGCAGACCATACAAAGTATATATATTCTTGATCAGCATCAATAGCCGAGTCGATTTGGTCATGTCCGTCTGTCTGTCCGTCTGTATGAACACACAGATCTCAGTTATTGAAAGAGCTAGAGGCACCAGACTTGGTGGGAGTGTGCGTGTATTCAATACACACATGAAGTTTATTTCAAACTTGATGTGCCACGCCCACCGCCTCCGCAAATCGATAAATGCGTTTTTCGATTTTTGTAAATCATTCAATAACGAAAAGAGATAAACGCACCAAACTTAATAGAAGGGTGTCTTGCAATATTATGCAGAAGTTGGATTTTAAACTTTTGGATGCCACGCCAACCGCCTCTATAAAACCAATTTTTTGAATTATAAGAACACCAGAAAAGTTAGAAGCACCGAATTTGGAAGTAAGGCCCCTGGTAACATTACCCAGAACGCGGATTTTCAAATTTTGGATGCCACGTCTACCGCCTCCGAAAATCGTTTTTGTAAATCGGTAAATCAAATTATAGGAAAAGTAGAAAAGTTTCCAATATTTTTATTGGTATAATTGTAGATAATAATAATATCAACCAACCCTATAAATTTAAATCCGATCGGACAATAAACACAGAAGCTACAGGCACGAGAAGTTTCCCTTACAGCAGCAGAGGCCCGATGTCGACTGCGCACGCACCGTCGCACCATGTGTATTTGACTTCGAAAAGATGCGAATAAAAGAAATTTATATTAAGAATTAATTTTTAACAGCTAAATTTAAATGGGTATCTTACTGTCGAGTGCACTCGACTGAAGCTTTCTTCACTTGTTTTATTGTGCATTTTATATTGTGTAAATTAATGATGTTATTTTTCTCCAGTGATAGCATGTGAACAAATTCAGGTATCCTTTGCAGGTAAGTTCAAACAGTTCATCTTGCAAAAAATGTTAAGATTTATTTCACGAGTAACAACCAAAAACATTTCATTTTTACCCATACAGTCAATATTAATCGAAAGTAACTGAAAGTTATCGATACAAAAAAAGTTATTACGATTTATATTACCAGTAACAACCAAAAACATTTCATTTTTACCCATACAGTCAATATTAATCGAAAGTAACTGAAAGTTATCGATACAAAAAAAGTTATTACGATTTATATTACCAGTAACAACCAAAAACATTTCATTTTTACCCATACAGTCAATATTAATCGAAAGTAACTGAAAGTTATCGATACAAAAAAAGTTATTACGATTTATATTACCAGTAACAACCAAAAACATTTCATTTTTACCCATACAGTCAATATTAATCGAAAGTAACTGAAAGTTATCGATACAAAAAAAGTTATTACGATTTATATTACCAGTAACAACCAAAAACATTTCATTTTTACCCATACAGTCAATATTAATCGAAAGTAACTGAAAGTTATCGATACAAAAAAAGTTATTACGATTTATATTACCAGTAACAACCAAAAACATTTCATTTTTACCCATACAGTCAATATTAATCGAAAGTAACTGAAAGTTATCGATACAAAAAAAGTTATTACGATTTATATTACCAGTAACAACCAAAAACATTTCATTTTTACCCATACAGTCAATATTAATCGAAAGTAACTGAAAGTTATCGATACAAAAAAAGTTATTACGATTTATATTACCAGTAACAACCAAAAACATTTCATTTTTACCCATACAGTCAATATTAATCGAAAGTAACTGAAAGTTATCGATACAAAAAAAGTTATTACGATTTATATTACCAGTAACAACCAAAAACATTTCATTTTTACCCATACAGTCAATATTAATCGAAAGTAACTGAAAGTTATCGATACAAAAAAAGTTATTACGATTTATATTACCAGTAACAACCAAAAACATTTCATTTTTACCCATACAGTCAATATTAATCGAAAGTAACTGAAAGTTATCGATACAAAAAAAGTTATTACGATTTATATTACCAGTAACAACCAAAAACATTTCATTTTTACCCATACAGTCAATATTAATCGAAAGTAACTGAAAGTTATCGATACAAAAAAAGTTATTACGATTTATATTACCAGTAACAACCAAAAACATTTCATTTTTACCCATACAGTCAATATTAATCGAAAGTAACTGAAAGTTATCGATACAAAAAAAGTTATTACGATTTATATTACCAGTAACAACCAAAAACATTTCATTTTTACCCATACAGTCAATATTAATCGAAAGTAACTGAAAGTTATCGATACAAAAAAAGTTATTACGATTTATATTACCAGTAACAACCAAAAACATTTCATTTTTACCCATACAGTCAATATTAATCGAAAGTAACTGAAAGTTATCGATACAAAAAAAGTTATTACGATTTATATTACCAGTAACAACCAAAAACATTTCATTTTTACCCATACAGTCAATATTAATCGAAAGTAACTGAAAGTTATCGATACAAAAAAAGTTATTACGATTTATATTACCAGTAACAACCAAAAACATTTCATTTTTACCCATACAGTCAATATTAATCGAAAGTAACTGAAAGTTATCGATACAAAAAAAGTTATTACGATTTATATTACCAGTAACAACCAAAAACATTTCATTTTTACCCATACAGTCAATATTAATCGAAAGTAACTGAAAGTTATCGATACAAAAAAAGTTATTACGATTTATATTACCAGTAACAACCAAAAACATTTCATTTTTACCCATACAGTCAATATTAATCGAAAGTAACTGAAAGTTATCGATACAAAAAAAGTTATTACGATTTATATTACCAGTAACAACCAAAAACATTTCATTTTTACCCATACAGTCAATATTAATCGAAAGTAACTGAAAGTTATCGATACAAAAAAAGTTATTACGATTTATATTACCAGTAACAACCAAAAACATTTCATTTTTACCCATACAGTCAATATTAATCGAAAGTAACTGAAAGTTATCGATACAAAAAAAGTTATTACGATTTATATTACCAGTAACAACCAAAAACATTTCATTTTTACCCATACAGTCAATATTAATCGAAAGTAACTGAAAGTTATCGATACAAAAAAAGTTATTACGATTTATATTACCAGTAACAACCAAAAACATTTCATTTTTACCCATACAGTCAATATTAATCGAAAGTAACTGAAAGTTATCGATACAAAAAAAGTTATTACGATTTATATTACCAGTAACAACCAAAAACATTTCATTTTTACCCATACAGTCAATATTAATCGAAAGTAACTGAAAGTTATCGATACAAAAAAAGTTATTACGATTTATATTACCAGTAACAACCAAAAACATTTCATTTTTACCCATACAGTCAATATTAATCGAAAGTAACTGAGAGACGCGAGAAGGTCCTGAAGGTGGGGCACAGCGGATAGGGGAAGACCTTCTGCCAGAAGGAAGGCGCCCAGGACTCGGTGGGCTCCTCGCCGCGGCACTTCAGGCAGCATGAGTAGATCCACGACTGCTCCACATAGTTGGTGCTGTCCTGCGAGGCAGCCGCCTGATGTCCCTGGTACTTGCCATTGAGCACGTCCAGCGCACTCTGTCTGTAGTTCTCTGTAATGAGCCGAGGGGAGAGGCGACATTAGCTTCTAGTATATAGTATGCCGAGTGCTCGAGAACTGCGCATCCATATCGAGTTACAAGTTCGTATCAACAATTAGCATTCGTCGCGAATTGCGATTGGTTCGAGTGCACCAGAGAACACAGCACAATCATCGTGTACAAGCAGTGAAGTGGAGTGGAATGGAGTACCCCACTGGCAGATGTGCTATATGTGCTATATACATATGACTTAATATTGTGGAAAAATTTGAATCGAACTCGTAAAGATATAGCTATATCAGCTGTACCCTTGGCGAGCTCTATCTAAGTTTATTTGGCAACTCTTTTAGTATCTTTATAGGGATAGCACACATATCTAGCCAAAATATCTATAGCTTTGTAAAGATAAGCGCCAAAAATCACAACATTTCTATAACTTTATGTCGATACTATAACTTTAAACTTTGTATATATTTTGATATATGCAAAAACCTATCTGAATGTATTTTAATTTTTAATTAATAGTTTATAGTTTATGTGTTTGAATAAAAATAGATAAAATCATTAATAGCTGGTTTTTTTTTGTCCTTTTGGAAATCTATATCTATATCTATATTATTTTTTTTTTTTAATTATGTTGGTTTCATAAATGAAAACTATATACTTCTTTATATATATTATATAATGAAATATCTCAATAAAACGTTTTTGTATTTATAAAAAAAAAACACGAATTTTATTAAGGCAATTTTTATATTTTCAAAAAGTTTTCTATAAGCAAAGAAAGAAATGCTTTAAAAATCCAAATATGCTGTAGCTTTATGTTGATTGCATTAACGAATTTGTATATATCTGAATAACTCAAGTCACTATTGTTCTAGGATAAGCTAGATTTTCTATAAAATATCTTCATAAGCATAGACCGCAAATATTCAAAGCTTTATCAAAAATTGCGCTCTAAATGACATCCAGGATATTGGAATATATATATAATATATATTGGTATCATCTGAATATATTTAGCTTTTTTTTAAGGTGTAGACTAGATATTTATGGATTTTTTTCAATATGGTAAATTTGAAAACATAAAGAGAAGATTTATCTCAAATTATTGAAGCTTTATGTTGAATTTTCATGCTATTGTTTTTCTAGTTGATTTGTAATTTATACTTTTTGTAATCGAACCTTGAGTCAAACCAGAGTTCTACAAAATTTACCATAATAACGTTCTGCATTTAAAAATGTTTAGTCAATATATTAGTTCACATTTAAGTCCTATTTTATATAATAATATCTAAGCTACCAGCAGAGTTTTCGAAAATTCTGCAAATAAAGAAATTTAATATGAAACGCGCTTTATTTAGAGCTCTAAGTTCACATAAAAAACTCTTGTCCAAGCCTCAATTCGTCTATAAATATTACATATATATTATAGACAAATTATAGATATATAGATACGTAGAACTCGCATCGCAAAATTGATGTACACACAGTGATTCAACGTCTCTCATCTCAATATACCCTCGCTCTTTCGCTCCACTCCGATTTGACGATTGGATATCGCCACCTTCCGAAAGGCCGCTCTGCTAATTGATAATGTTAACGGTGCGCTGGCAAATTAGATCGACAATAGAATCACAAGTGCTCAAACAGAGACGCAGACGGAACTAGAAAGAGAACCCAGACACAATACGATCGATAGACCTATCTCACTCCGACGCCTCGGTGTATTTACCTACTATTCTGCCAACTTCGTCATTCGCTTGGCCTTCGCGGGTTTCTTTTGAAAAAAAAAAAAAAATAAAAAAATAGCGCCACATAATTTGAGTAGACTGTGATTTTAACCACCCCCTACCCCGTTCCCCGCACTGTTCTGCGGAATGCCCTAGAGTCAATAAATCGATTTGATTGAATGCTTCGCGAAGTCGCGCACAATAGAAATTCTCACACTCGAAATATGGAAAAATTTGGAGTGATTATAACGCATACGCCATGTGCGTCAATTAATTGTCTGAATTGGTGTTATATAGTACAGGGTATATGCTATATTTTTTTGGGTTACCTACCGAAGCTATGCGTAGATCCGCGATCGCTCTCGTTATCGTGTTGCGAAGTATCTTTCAATATGCTTCTTCGCCGAGTTGGACCTATTTCCGAGTGCGAATGTGTCGAGGTCTGAAAAAAGGAGTTCGCGTTATTGAAAAATTGTATAGTATAAGGCATCTACGATATTTTCTTAAATTTCGCTATAGCACTATTTTTAAGAAGGTCAAAATTTACACAAACGAAGTATAAAAAATATACTACAAGAAAATATATAATACATAGAAAATATTATAATGCCTTTTGTTAGTTGTTTTTGGAAAGAAATTCAATTTTAATAATTAAATACTTATAAACTTTTTTACAACAAATTTGAATAGTTAAGTACAAAACTTACTACAAAAAAAAAACTTACTAGAACGAAACCTTGAAGAAGGGTCTATAACTTTAAGGACCATTATATTGTTTTTTTTTTTAACTATATACTCTTTTCAATATATCGATTAGAGCATTTTTAAAATAATTCTGAGACCCAAACAAATTTCAAATTTCTCAAAATAATTGATATAATTAATAAATAATGATAATTATAAAATGAAAATGAGATCTTTAAAAATAGGTCTATATCTAGGTCCATAATCTAAAGTTCTTCGCTCACTCATTGAATAATCCAGATTTATATGCGAACAAATATCAAAAACGCCTCGCGGCAATTGCAATAGCCGCCAGAGATTAGAGATTTATGGGTTCTTGAGAAATCCCAGTCTTGCGAGAGATTATCGTACAGCTGATATGGCACTGCGCCATGGAAATAAACAGTTATACGCTTCAGTTATATTGTTCCGTTAGGGCTATGGCTTCGGGTGTCGATTCACCCGATTTATGGTGCAGGCGCCATAAATACTCAATTGAAATCTACGATTTATGGCAACTCGACGAAGCACTTGACTCGACTCAACTCACCTGGGATATCTTGCGTCTGGGATTTTGCTCAAAGGCGGGATTATCGTAGCCCGCAGCGCCAACGCCCAGGCCCATTGCGGGTCCGCTCATCGGGGCATCGGAGATAATGCTGACCTTCCGCTTCGGTTGGCTGTCGATGACGCTGCCGCTCTTGTGGCTGCCATTTCCGTTGGGCAGGCCGTGCGAAGGCGCCAGCGACTGTGGCTGGCCGTGTGACTGTGCCAGGGACTGTGCCTGGGGCATGGGCGAGGTGCGTATATCCGGTATGGAGGAGAGGCTCTCGTCGGATTCCCCATGGGCCGTCATCGTGTGCCTGAGAGCGTTTGCAGACAGACGTTCAAGTTAAACGGATGTTACGAGCTTAAATATATATATAGTATATATATATACAAATATATAACTTCGATTCGACGCGATTCGTTTTGATTATCTTTCTGGCTCGCGAGAGCTCTATGCAACTGGCTCGTTCGACGTTTAACGTCGAAATAAATTCATTATCATTCCGATCGCTACTTTGTGGGAGTTGCGCTGCCCCAAGTGTCCGGGTGAGTGTGTGTGTGTGTGTGTGTGCGAATTCACACACACTTGCGAAAGGGTTAAAGATTAAGGCAAATATTGGAGCTTGCATGCATTACAAAACGAACAGTGCCACAAATGTTATTACTTATTAACAATTAGCTCTAGTTACATCGACTTAAGTATCACACAAAAATCGGAATTTGTTCTGAGTGTACTGTGAATACATATATGTATATATATAGTTAAGATACATATGTGAAGATAAAGCAAACAAAATATATTAGCTAGTAGAAAGAAAATAATTAAAAAAAATTATCTGGTATATACAACTAACAGATTGCCTTAAATTCAGTTTAAAGTAGCTCATATATACCTATATCTATATAAAAATATATCTACATGCGCTTGCTGACGCGCGATCACAAGTCTGATCAGTTGACTTAGCTGTACCCCATAGACAAATACATTGTATCACAAAACAATCGTAAAAAACAAAACCTACTAATTTATAGATCTAATAAGGACAGCTTTACTTAGCTAAATTATGGGAAAAATTAATAAAAATAAATAAAATAAAATATATATCCTCTATTTACACGCTTTTGCCATATTTCCTGAGCACAAAGCCAAGACATGCCCAATTATCATATATATACCCCCGGCTCTAGTATATATTTACTATATGGCTTTGCAATTTTGTCAGAGATTTGTCGGCAGATTTAATTATAGCGAAAGCAATTGGCTTTATTTATGACTTTTTGTAACGATTTTCCATTTGGAAATGTGTTGTAAAATAAAACCTGGCACAGTTCTCAGACAAGTTTTTCAGAACTGGGTGTACCGGGCACTTGCACTGCAAGTTGAGGTAGGCACACTGTTGTTCAGATTGAAGCTCTGGAAATATCGCAGACAAAGAGCTGAAATTTGCAATACAGTGGCACAACTTACTGAACGTGCAGAGGGTCTATCAAAAGTTATAGATTTGTTTAGTGCATGTCATATGAAATAAAATGAACTACTGATACTAACAACTCCTATTTTAGTCGCAAATATTTGCGCATTTATTCGAGCTGAATATATCACGTTCAATTATGGCTAATAAATTCATTGAACCCTAAATAGTCGCAGTCGCATGCAGGGGGCTTGTTTATTTTATTCACGCTCTGATTAAGCTACTAAATATAGGCGCTTATGGGTAAGCTATATAGAGGAGTCTATCAAGCGATGTATGGCCCGAACGCATCTGCATAATTGACCGGGCACGCTCAATGTTTTTCAATTTTCACCTCTAATTAACGCCGCCGCGTCAATATTGATTTGTTTGCGTTATGATTTTACGCAAAAATTGATATTGCCAATATTTATGATCCCGGCTCGGATTCAGTTTGATTTGCGACAACATTCGCACTCGTGCAATTGATTTGGAGACCGCGTATTCAGTTTACCTAGGTCTGGGAAATTTGCATGTACGTACGACACTTTAGGAGGTGGTCAGAGACTTCACATACCCTGTATTTTAGTTACACGGGACGTTTAGTTCTGAGCTTAAATATTTTTATTTTTAAGCTGATTAATTTAGAAAACTGTGCACCGCATTTAGTGTAAGAGCTTTGGCTCTTTTTATAAATACATGGTATATAGTATATATATTTTTATTATTTTTATATATGGAACAATTTTTCAATTGCCAAAACGATTTCTCTATATGTATATTATACGCAGCTTTTAGCAACTTTTAAGCTTTCAGTAGCTTCTAGATAAATTAAGCAAGCTTTTGCCTGACTTAAAGCTTTGATACAACTCTCAACTTCATTAGCCTTTGCAGCGGCTAAAAAGCTTTTCAAATATTAAAAACAAATTTAAAATATAAATAAGCTTTAATTAGCTTAAAAGCTTTAAATACGCTCCAAATTTTTCTGTGCTTTCCAATCAAAGTCCCTACTTCAACAATTTTCAATATTTGCTGTTATCTTTCTCCAATTATTTTAGACTTTATTGATAATCCCTTGAAGGGGATTTATCTAGTTAAATTTCCCGCTTAATCCAGAAGCTCCTATCTTGAGCTTGCGGGTCTAATTGACGATTGTCTGGCAAGTGCGTTGACAAACACTGCGTTGCGGCCATCACGTGCCCCCGTCGAGAATGGCGAACAAAGCGGATTAATTAGCAAGTCGGTGTCAAGTGTGAAACTTTTTTTTTGCAGCTTTTATAATTATTATTATACTCTCATACTTATGTCGATATTAAACAACATTGTTTGCACTTCACACGCGACAACTGGAGCGTATAGACAAAAAATCGAAAAGTCGAAAAATAAAATACAAGAAAAACGAAACCAAAAAAAAAAAAAAAACCGAAAAAGTGAAAAAGTTAACGGAATGAAATTTGCTCTCTTTTGTTTACATAATACCTACGACTAATTTGCGATTGTGAGCTCGTCCACAAATCGCGACACTCGCCTGCCGGAGCCTGACCTTGTCGGAGGTGGCATACCACGAAAAAGCGCGTCGCATTGGCACCGAAACGAAAAATCGCCCTACGTGACTCGATTCCCAATCGGAAGACAACGACGACGACGGCGACGACGATGTGCCCAGCTCGAACGTTTGACAGTTCGCCATTTGGCCAGTTGTCAATAAACAAATTTTCATGCTTGCTTAGCGACAGGTCAACACTTAGCTGGACGCCGCAAAGGGTCCCGCAAAGGCGCTGGTATACCCTGTAGGCAGTAGGTACAACGCCGCAGATGTGATAGGTGCATAAAAAGCTGGCCAAAACTCAATGAGTCAAAGGTATGTTCAGCAGTATCTAATTGGCGAGTCACAGAGATCCTTAAGACGTCGAATTTTACTTAAACTTCTGGATCTCTGCATGTAAATTTGGTATACAGACACCTTTTTGCCTGTTTTATTAAAAGCAAATTTAAAATGTATCGCTTTGTTCAAATTGCATTGAAATGCGCACTTTTTGTCATTGAATATCATGTAGAGGCATGGATCTCTGGTTCTAGAAGTCAAAGATTCATAAAGTTTTATATACCAAACCCATATATACCCAACATATAAACAGCATATTTAAAACTTTTGAATTTCTTTTCAAATTTCTTTAAAATTAGCCACAAAAATGCTACTTCAGTATAACTTACTACAAAATTATTAATACCGCTTTTTGGAATTTGATTACAGTAAGTAAGTAAGTAAGTAAGTAAGCACTTCACTTCACTTCACTTCGCACAGGGTATCTACAATTCTATAAGTCTAAGCAGCACTTTAGTGCCCCAATCACAAGGTAACTACTATTGCGACACCTTCGACTCTCGCACATTCTTTCTGACTTTTCCTTTGTTTTTAAGCTTCGTTTCACAACTTATTCGCTTGAGCATTCACCTGGCATTCGCTTAGCATTCACCTGCAGTACTCATTGAGCAAATGAGTGTATGAGTCGTGAGTCTCTTCGCGCTGTCTCGCTCTCTTCAACATGTCTCATTAATTTCCCAACTTTATCTAGGAAAAGTTTTTGTCTTCTCTTTTTTTTGTTTTTTTTTTTTTTGTTTTGTATTTCGTGGCATTAATCTAATCATTTGAGGAGTATTCGAATGTCTGAATGGAAATATTATATGTACAACGGCGGGAGAGATAATCACTATAGATAATAATACTTCAGATCACAAGTAATTCAGAACAAATGTGTCATTATAGATAAGTCTCACGCTGGAATTCCACTTAAGGGCAGACAATTATATGGTCCTCTACGAAGCGTGTTAAGATTAGACGTGTTCAAGGAAATCAATTTGAATATGATATATGGCATATATGTATATATTGAAATTTTATTAAATTTAAATTGTCTATAAAGATTATATAATAACAAGTGAAGAAAGCTACAGTCGAGTGCACACGACAGTAAGATACCCTTTACCTTTGGCTGTTAAAAAACAATTCCTTATATTAAATACTTTTATTCGGCGAACACGGGGGCGGTAGGCATGACACATATAGTTTGAAATAAACTTCTTATGTGTATTGAATACACAAACTCTCCTATCAAGTTTGGTGGCTCTAGCTCTTTAAATAGCTGAGATCTGTGTGTTCATACGGACAGACGGACAAACAGACGGATATGACCAAATCGTCTCGATTATTGATGCTGATCAAGAAAATATATACTTTGTATGGTCTGCCACGCCATCTTCTGCCTGTTACATATATTTTAACTAAGGTCATATACCATTTTTTAGCCATTTTCAATGGGTAAATGGTATAATTACAAATATAACGAATATTTTTTTGACTTATTAAAGAAGTAATTTCAATGAAAAATGCAGACATTTGCTTAATAATAATGATCTATTTTGTCCTTTTGAATAGTTCAGAAAACTCTACTGAAATACGAAATGCAAAAATGTTTACTCTGTCACAATCGAAGTTAACTTCAATCGTTTAGAGCTAATGTTGGCTGCCTAGAATCTCCAGTCGGTGACCAGCTCTCCTGGGGTTAGGATCTGGTAGACTCACATTTTCTTTTTTTTTCTTAAATTGCATTTTTCTTTTTTACAACCGGAAAAGTTTTAATTTTTAATCAAATTTTTCCACATTGATACATTTTATTTCCCGTGACAAAAAGCATGTCCAGGCAGAGAGGTCGGAGACAATTTCTACCTCTGATACGTGTTGTATACACTTTTGTAAATTTTTTGTTTTCTTGTTTTTTTCGACATGATATTAATTCCCTTTTAAAAATTAGTCATGGAATTGCCCGTGACAATACAGATATTTGCATAAAAAATTTATTATCATTTCGATAGGATTTAGATTACATCGAAATGCAAGACGGCTTACTTTGTCACAATGAAAGTTAACTTCAATCGTTTAGAGCTAATGTTGGCTGCCTAGAATCTCCAGTCGGTGACCAGCTCTCCTGAGGTTAGGATCTGGTGGACTCACATTTTATTTTTTTTTGTTTACTTAAATTGCATTTTCCTTTTTTTTATTTTGTCGATATGTATGGTTGAATTATTACAAAAACTGTGTATAGGTGTATTACATTTTGACGTGTTCGTCAAAGTTGCATGTTTGTCAATTTGCTCTTTATTCAATGTGTTTTTTTTCTGGTGTTGTCCTGTTCGTATATGATACTTTTACAATATAATTTAATTTATTTTTGGTGCAGGGAGGTCTCCGGTTAGTCCTCTACAATACTTCTTGGGATAGAAGAAAATCGCAATTTTTTTTTTGGTTCAACCGTTTTGATGCTATTTTTTACATTTCATAATGTGGCATCTTTAGTAGACACTAATTTGTTATATATACATATATATATATTTGATATTTGAATATATATATATATATTTGAACAAAAGACTGTATGAGTCGTGAGTCTCTTCGCGCTGTCTCGCTCTCTTCAACATGTCGCATTAATTTCCCAACTTTATCTAGGAAAAGTTTTTGTCTTCTCTTTTTTTTGTTTTTTTTTTTTTGTCTTGTATTTCGTGGCATTAATCTAATCATTTGAGGAGTATTCGAATGTCTGAATGGAAATATTATATGTACAACGGCGGGAGAGATAATCACTATAGATAATAATACTTCAGATCACAAGTAATTCAGAACAAATGTGTCATTATAGATAAGTCTCACGCTGGAATTCCACTTAAGGGGAGACAATTATATGGTCCTCTAAGAAGCGTGTTAAGATTAGACGTGTTCAAGGAAATCAATTTGAATATGATATATGGCATATATGTATATATTGAAATTTTATTAAATTTAAATTGTCTTGTAGATTATATAATAACAAGTGAAGAAAGCTACAGTCGAGTGCACACGACAGTAAGATACCATTTAACTTTGGCTGTTAAAAAATAATTCTTTATATTAAATACTTTTATTCGGCGAAAAACGGGGCGGTAGGCATGACACATATAGTTTGAAATATACTTCTTATGTGTATTGAATACACAAACTCTCCCACCAAGTTTGGTGGCTGTAGCTCTTTAAATAGCTGAAATTTGTGTGTTCATACAGACGGACATGACCAAATCAACTCGGCCATTGATGCTGATCAAGAATATCTATACTTTGTATGGTCTGCCATATCTCGTTCTGCCTGTTACATACATTTTCACAATGTGAATATACCATTTTCAATGGGTAAATGGTATAAAAATGTGTTCTAGTATCGTAAATTATTTCATATAATATTTCCCACGGCTTTATTGAACTTGAAATTGAATAAGAATATTAAACTTTTCTCTAAACAAACAAACCTGAAATATAATATAAATATATTCTAATTAGTCTACGATAAACCGATTTCTATGGCTCTATCGGCTTTGTGTACCATAAATAATTCGATTTAAAATACTGTAAAGTTGATAAATATATTCACATTAATGTCGAAATTATGTTTTCATGGGTTTGTTGAACTTTCCTCTATGCTTTCTTTGAGTATTGGAAAAAGCCGAACGCATCTGTTGATGAATACGATTCAATTGCGCTGGTATTGTATTGCGGTATATCATGGATCAATTGAAGTTTATTGACTCATAATCAGCGGAGAGGGTCTTCGCCTGCGTCTGACGTCAACGGAGTGAGATTCTCATGAAGTTTCACCACCAATTGGACGTGGTGGACGCTCTGAGTTGACCAATAAAATTATTTTAGCTTCCCGAAGAGTTCGATTATTTTTACAGTTGACGCCGCCGCCGCCTGAAGTGTATGGGGAGCCTTTCAAAATTTTATCAGATGTCATATATTGGCAATTGTTTATGGCCGATAATATATAAAAGACTTGCAATGATTGATGGCACCACGATCGGGCCGAGTACAGCAATACCGTATTTATGGGGGCTAATCTACGAGTATATACATACATATACATACATATATTCACACTCGATAAGGTAATTCTTAAGATTTATGCATGGCCAAATGCGTAGTGCATTGCAATTGTTGCGAAATCGTCGTTAAATGGATTCTGCTTATCGATTAATTAACTTTCATTCGGGGGCACTTCGGCTCTTTCGGGGTGTTTCGTGTGTTTTATGGACGCATATTGTGATTGATTCGGAATGCTGATGATCTGGATTACTCCACTAACTGGCCCCTCGATTGGGCTATACACTATCGGCATATCAATCAGTCACGAGACTCAATTGCTTAGCTTCCATTCGCTCGGTCCGGATGTATGTTATATTAAGGTGATTGAAAGCCCATCTGATATGGCCAAGTGTAAACAATATATGTTATTGGTCGCTGGGGCTACCGTTTGGGTTTATCTCTATTGGCTCGACAAACACCCCCGTGACTATCGTAATTAAGTGTTCCACATGAACCGATCGATCCATTGCCAGACCCAGACCCAGACTAAGTAGAGTTGTTAAACACGGCTAATGGCCGATGTAGAACGATTCTGATTCCGCTCGTGTTCTCGCAATAGATAAGATTTTTTAATTATTTATTATCTACGTCTTTGTTAGTATTTTTGTAGTTCTTGTTGTTGCTGTTGCAGGAACCAGACTTATCTGGGCACTCTCAAGCGCCGAGTTCTTGGATGCGTCTCAAGCATAGATAGAACTACGTTCGCACTGGCGCAGCTGGCGAGTAGTTAAGAGTATTCTATACTAAGTCATACTATACTAGATTACGATTTTAATAGAGTATATATTTTTGTATATTTTCAAATAATACTCACAGGGCACATTATACAGATATACCATAATTAATCATTTGTCATTATATTTTTGTGTTTCCAAATAATTCTCAGAGGGTATACTAAATAGATGGAAGTTTTTGATTCTCTATATATTTCTATATTATTAAAAAATTATCAGAGGGCTTACTAAATGAACAATTTTATTTCTGAAATCTTAAATAAAGTTTTATTTTATATAATTTATATTTAATTAATTGTTTCAATTAATAACAAATTTTTTTTTTATTTAAATTCTATTGATTTCTTTCCATCTAAGCTGATTTAAGGTTTGATTCTATGTATATTTTTTATTTTAAAATAAATTTCCTGACAGCATATAAAATATATTTATGACTTCATTTCTGTATAGTTTTTGGAGTTTTCAAAAAATTCTCAGACGGCATACTAGATAGTTTTAAGTTATTTTTTCGTCACATACTTTTGCATTTCCAAACAGTTCTCGGGTCAAGAGGTTCAATAATTATGAAGACTAAGCTTAAGCAAATTTAAGTACACTTTTTATGGCCTGAAAAAATTTGCATATTTGAAATATATGTATATTCACTTTTTACAGAGCCGCAGAACTGTCGTGTTGAGGCTCACGTAATCCGAGCTTTCCGGGCGTTAACCACAACTGAAGCTCTACGAGAATTATTCGTGCCAAACGTGCACCAATGCAAATGAAAATACGAAAAAACTAAACTGTAATATTTCGACACTTGAAATAAGCTCATTGTTAAGTGTTTAGCAAGTGCACATACCCCCTTGCTGCAAATTAAGGGGTATGTTATTAAGTATCTCTTTCACTTTCTCGCCGCCTCCTCCTCTCACTCACTCAGAATTGTGTCAAGTTCAACGAATTGTATAACTTAACAAATAAACAAGTGCTTGTATTTTAAGCATTCAATCGAACCGGTTTGCATTTGTGTACGATCGTTGAACCGATTTCCGTTACAACCGCAGTTCGAATAAAATCCACACGTTGTGGCACATATGCTTATATCCATGTTTTTCGCATAACTCCACAGAGTGACACCTACTTTTCAGTTTAATTTGTGGCTGCCGCAAATTTGCACTTTTACTTTTCACCAGTTCAAAACGCGCGCTCTCGCTCAGACGAAACGGTAAGAAATGCACGTTCGATGCGTTCCACAAGACACGATCCACCTGCGAGCGCAGCTCTGCTTTCAATAAGACTAAATCGCTGCAAATTCTTGACGACGCTTTATATGCACACACACACACATACTCGGCTTGTAAGCTGCGCGCAACTGCTTGCGAGTGTGTGTGTGTGTCTGTATCGTCGAATCACAGCGATTAGCTCAATTGCAGAGCAAGCGCTCTCTTCTGCGGCGATCGTGCGTGAGCCGAAGAGACGTCGCGGCGTCAGCGTCGGCAGCAGCGACGACGCCGACGTCGACGTCGGCTACGCTTACGCCTGTAACGACGAGCCAATCGACAGCGAGCAGTAAATCAATTCGGACTCGAGTAGCAATTAAAGGCGACTAATGGAGTCGCTTTCTTCAACTTGAGATTCCCCACGGTTTATTTACAATGCGCGCAGGTATTTATTTATTGCCAATTTTATTGGCTAAAGCATGTTGGAGTGGCCCGCAGGCGATTATCATTTAAGTATATATTTTCAGGTTGCCAGTATTAAAGGCGAGCAAATGTTTGCACACACACACACACACACACCCGATACGCAAAAGTATGCAATAAAAATGATTGATGGCTAAGATTGTTGGGCCCGTAGTGTTGACTGTACTCAATTAGTTTGCCTTTAAACATTTCATCAACTAAGTCCACAATGGGCGGCTTGATGGTTTTATTGCAGCTCATATGGTATGGTATGGGCATACCCTGCACATAGCTGGCTGCCCGCATGGGGTATATTACTTGCAATTGAAATATAATCAACATCAAGCATACATCAAATAGCTTTATATTCGTATATATAATAGAACTAATCCAAAATTATTTTCATTATTTCCAGGGTATCTGGCAGTAGTGCTGCTCAATTTCTAAGCCTTTTCATTTCATTGGTAATGAATTAATAAAGCTGTCAAAGGCTAAAAGACTAAAACATTTGCCATGATTGACGGCTTCAAATATCATCAGAAATTCCCAGACAACATTTTGTTCGATTTGCTTTCTTTATTTTATTTTTCGAAGAAAATCAACGGAATTTCTTGATTGAAATCCGGAATTGCAAATTTAAAGTGGGAAATTTGATTATAAATTTATGATACAAATAAAGTTTAATTGCTAATTTAAATTATAAATTCTTAGCATTTATATTTGATTAAAGGTGTGTATCGCAGGCTCTAAAAAAAGTGTAGTCACAAAATTTGGTGTACACACGCCTATACACTATGCTTATCACTTTTTTTTAGCTTTTAATAATGAAATGCAAATTTATGTCTGTTTATATTGCACACATAATTTAATTGAGTGTATAAACTACTAACAAATATTTGCTAAAAGTATATGAGAATTTATAATCACAAATAAAATATATATATTTAACTTTTACAAATTGTTCAACATAGATAGTGATGAATCTGATGAATCACATTATAATGATGCGGCAATTTGGCCTCTCTTCTTGCGGGCCTTTGCGGCACTTTTCATTCATGCCATGCTAAATCTTGTTCAAACACTCGATTATGATATGCTATTATATATCAACTTGTTATGCGAGTATATATCGCCATAAAGCCAAGTTGTTTGTTTTCTTATCTCGACTGTCGCCTAGCTCCCAAGCCCATGCCACTAAAGCACAAATGATCGATGATATCCGAGGGCTAATATTCATACTCGTTCATAAATCTGTATGTACGTATAAAATGCGACGCTATCTATTCAATGGGCTCGCCTACAATAATACTTATTTATTTATTATCTCTCCAAATATTTAAATATGCATTTGTTTTCGCAGACAGCGTGTCGGCAGTTGCGTTATCTGCATTATTTATCAATTATTGACATATTGACTACCGGAAAAACCGATTTAAAATGAATTTCATTTGAATGCAAAGATAGTTTAGTGGAATTTTGTGAAATTTTGCGCATTAGTGCAGTAAATTCGGATTGTGTGGGCCGGAATAATGAAAGTGGGCTGAGTCCCTGGAGACTTTAGACTTTGTGGGCATATTATCGTCGCGTACTTCAACATTTTCGAATGTCATTTGATAATATTGACGTAATGACGTGCGCAAACTCTAGTCTTCTCACATCAATTCACTTGTGGGTAAACAATTTATTTTGTCCAATTATCTCTGGTTATATCTAACCGGTTCGGGTACCGTATCAGAATTACGAAGAGGTTCCGCACTGTGATAACGATAACTGGAGACTCGCTTGTAAGCCAAGAGCAATTGTTATGTAGTAGATCGTAAAGTTTGGCAGAACGAAAAGAACATATCTTGGCGAGAGGGTGTTACAAAACTCTACAGTTGCCAAACGACAATTAACCTATTCAGATAATTACAATACAATACTAAATATTCAGAATAGAGTTTTCACAAAAGTTCAAGAAATTCCAATTTAGATATATCAAAATGGCAAGCCTAACAAGTAGAGAAAGATATAGTCGTGTGCACTCGACAGTAAGATACCATTTACCTTTGGCTGTTAAAAAACAATTCTTTATATTAAATACTTTTATTCGGCGAACACGGGGGCGGTAGGCATGACACATATAGTTTGAAATAAACTTCTTATGTGTATTGAATACACAAACTCTCCTATCAAGTTTGGTGGCTCTAGCTCTTTAAATAGCTGAGATCTGTGTGTTCATACGGACAGACGGACAAACAGACGGATATGACCAAATCGTCTCGATTATTGATGCTGATCAAGAATATATATACATACATACGCCTCCTTCTGCCCGTTACATACATTTTTCGCAAAGTTAATATACAATTTTTTACCCAATTTATATGGGTAAATGGTATAAAAATGCATTGAAACATATTTAAAATTGCATTCAATAAAAATTGCCATTATTTTACCGAAGCTTCCCCTCTCTCTCCCTCTCTCTCTGTCTATCCATAGTCATATGAAATATTTGCATTCGCAACCACATCCGCATCCGCACGGGTGCTTCTCGCGAATTGCCTTTAAAAAGTCATAAATACCAAACACGCGTATTTTTTAAATACCAATTTCAAGAGCCTGTAATCAAATTAAAGCAAATGGAAATGAAAGCGAACACAGAGACCAAAAGCAATACGCAAAAACCGTTACACTTACAGCTACAGTTGCATTTGCTTAATTAGGTTTTGGCCTCTAATCAGAGGACGAGTGTGAGGAGTGAGCGGGGGGGGGGGGAATCAGGAATCGCTCAAAATATATCGAAAAACTGAGCTTGTTGACAGTGCCTGGGGGGGGGGGAGGAATTAAGAGAGGTGTGGGGCTAGCCAACGTTAGCCATAAATTAACTTTGACAAAATTACACACACATTTTGCACATTAAAACCCAAATCACGCAGCTAGTGAACGGGGCGAAGGAGCAATTTCAATTAAAGCTAATTACAGCCAATATCGAAAGCCAACAATGTCAAGCGTCAACGACGCCGACGCCAGCAGCGACAGCATCAGCATCACAGCACAGCGACAGTGACGATGCCACCAATGTGGACAATGTGGACACTGTGGACACTGTGGACAGCGATTTGGCAGCAGCAGCATCGCAACGTGGACTGAGGGTGGATGCTGTCCAGCGCGATGGCACAGTTACAAATGCGAATAGTTACACGAAACCAAGGAGACCGAAAAGAGAGTGGATGATAGCGCGGGCAGAGCGCGGAGCCAACTGTGTGCTGCGCACAGTGGTATGGCATAGCGCAGTCTGTATGTGTGTATTAACTACTAATTTATTGAACGTGCTTTGTTTACATTTCGTTCACGCCAATGCGCCATTTTGTTTTGCATGTTTGTGTGTGTGTGTGTGTGTGTGCGTGTGGCCAAATGTCTATGCATTTATAATACCAACAGGCTATTTACGTTCCTCTGCAACTTTGTTAATGAAATAAATACTAAAATAAAAATGAAATAATTAAGAAAATAAAAATAAAAAAATTACTTTAAAAAAGCATTTTATTAAAATGCTACTAGTATTTAAGCACAAACGATCCTCTGCCACTTTGTTAATAAAACAAATACTAAAATAAAAATAAAATAAATAAAAAATTTAAAAAAAAAAAACAAAAACAATGGCATTTTATTAAAATGCTACTAGTATTTACGCGCAAACGATCCTCTGCCACTTTGTTAATGAAATAAATACTAAAATAAAAATAAAAAAAAAATAAATTACCTAAACAATAGCATTTTATTAAAATGCAACTAGTATTTACGCGCAAACAAATTTAAGTCATTGGCTTAAGCATATATACTGCAACATACTGTATGCCTGCTGCGATCCACACTGCAGACAGCGTGCAGTTAGTCGATGTCATCCACAAGCACACATACACGCGCACACAGTGTAAAAATGAGCTGGCGGGCATAAGTAAATGGCGCTGTCGCCGCCTTCGCTAACGTCCATGTTGTGGGCTGTGTTTTGGGTGTCAGTGGGTGACGGCGGCGACGACGTCGACAGAGACGAGTGCTGGTGCAGCACGGAATAATTAAAGCAAATTTGCACTTCAGACAGTCGAGCGTGGAGAACAACAAAAAACAACGTAACGCTGGCGACCCGCAACAAGAGCAGAGCGCGCCCAGGTACTGCTGCGCTTGACAACGGCAGAAGGAACCGCATCCACATCCACATCCATATCAACGTCCACAGCGGAGGCAGCGCGCAGCAACGTCAACAAAAGGGAACGCCAGTCAGCCGGGAAAGTATGCGTGAAATATACATGCATACATACATATTCACACACACACACACACACACACACACATACGTTTAATATGGGAGCATAGCCAACAATGGCGGTGAGTGGCATAGACTCGCCCAGGGGCGGACTTAAAATCCAAGGTGTTGTCAGACAAACGAACGCACACACACACACACACTCACGCATCTGTACACAAGATGTACATGTGTGCATAACAGAATAAAATAAAAATAAATGAGAATGTATGGGTACAAGCTGCGTCTCTCTTAATCCCCCCGTATTGCTGTAATCGTTACTCCCATTAATGAATGAATTGCTTTCAAGCTCTCAAGCTTTCCAGTCTTCAAACGGCAGTCAGCGCTTAAGCTGCAACTGACTTGGGCTTTACTTTAATTAATTGTTAATTTCATTAAAAGTGAATTAACACCATATGGTGTATGGGTGTAGCGCTAACTCGATTTAGCCTCAACTTTCAACACTACCTGCAATATATAAACATTTTAAAAGTGTCTATGCATTTGGAATTTTTTACAAGTCTTAATAAACTTCGTATTCTTTTATAATTTGGATTATTAATCAATTTGTTCATTCTTTCTTATTATATATTATTTTTTATGGATTTAGTGTCGATTTAGCTGTAACTTTCAGCACTACCTGCAATATACGAGTATACACATTTTAAAGCAGTGTATGCATTTGCATTTATTAAAGGTCATAAGCAAGTTTATATACCATATATAATTTTGATTATAAATTAATTTGTTCAATCTTTCTGATAATATATTATTTCATTTAAAGATATATCAAAATATTAAACAGCTTACGATTTTGCATTCTTTTTCAATTCTTAATAATAAGAAATCTTTTTTTTTGCGTTATGCCATTTTATACTTTCCACCTATAAATTTCAAATCATTGAATATTAAATATTATATTTATGAGTTAAGTTTTTAACTCATTTTTATATTATTAAGCCAAATATTGAAATGTATTTTTCAAATATTAATAATTATTATATACATTTTAATTTATTATATAAATAAAATAGTTTTATTTAAATATTCATCAGATCCTCTTTAAATATGAATAAATACAATTACGTTTGCCTCTGTTTATTCTTTTCTTTTTCATGCAAATTTTGACAGCATTTATTCGCTGTTTCTATTTACTTTTCAGCTATCTATTTGCTCTGCTCAGAATGAAATTAAATTTAATTTTCGTACAAAACTTATTGTTTTCATTACAAGTTAAATACTATCTCGTGCCCCAAGGCGCCAAAAATTAGCTCACGAATCGCTGGCATTGCTCGCGGGCCTGGGAAACGAGAGAGAGAGAGAGAGCGCACAGCAAACACGAGGCGAAACAAGGAGAAATCGGCAAAAGAGCGGCGACTGCGACTGCGGCAGCGGCAGCGGGAGCGGGAGAAAAAAGTGGATGCTGAGCGCAACAAGGAGTCAAAGCATGGAAATGCCAGCACAGCAGCAGCAGCAGCGACAACAACAACAACAACAACAAAAGGGAATGCCAACAATAAACTGAGCTTGCGCCGAAAATTGAAATGTGCTCGGCTCTCGCACGAAGATGGGAGACAACAATGGCGAGATGGCAAAATAGACGCATACACACGCAGACATGTACACACACAGAGACACGCAGCAGCACACGAAGTCACAGTCGCATTGAACGACAAATGCCGACCAGGAGTTAAGTCAATGTTTGCCTGCGAGTGTGTATGTGTGTGTGTGTTGCGAAAAGCCTTTCAACTTGAAATTGAACTGTGCAAATTGAAAGAAGCAGCAGCAGCAGCAGCAGCAGCAGCAGCAGCAGCAGCAGCAGCAGCGGCAGCGGCAGCGGCAGCGGCAGCAGCTGTGCCAGACAAATTGGAGAGCGCGCTGCCGTCGTCGCTGCTATTGTTGTTGTTGCTGTTGTTGTTGTGGGAGCAGAAATATTTTAACGCAATTAGGTTCGCAGCATCGTCGGCATCGCATCAGATCCAGAGCGAACGCGCACGCAGACGGACACGGCGCACGGATGAAAGCAAACAGTGAACGCAGCACAGTGGCACAGTGGCTCGAACAGCAGGAATTCGACTCATAAACTGGCGCTGGGTGCCAAGCATAAAAACGCGTGACTAAGTGAAGTGAGTGAAGCGAGTGAAGCTAACGCAAAAACGTAGTAGTGACTGCAAAAACTTGGCTGCCCCTGCTCAATTAACTGGAAAAAGCAGCGCTGCAGCAGCGCCATTCACAAACTTCAGCTTGTGTGTGTGTGTGAGTGTGTTTGTGTTTGTGAGTGTGTGCAAGGTGTGAAGAGTCACGAGCGCGAACAATTTGTTGAATACGGCGAGCGAAATCAAAAGTGAAGAAAATCAAAAGTAAAAGAAAACAGAAAAGAAAACAGAAAAAAAATAAGAACTAAAATAAAACAAACGACAAAAAACACGCAAGCAACACAGACACACGTATAACCCACACATACAGACACACCAACAGACACGCACCCACGTACACACATGTTTGCGTATGTATGTGTGTGTGTAACTACTTAATACAAATGCAAATAATTTAATATACACACGCGCCTAGCAGCAGCAGGAGAGAGCAAAAAAAGAAATCAAAAGTGTGGCCAACTAGCGTAGAGTGGAAAAAACCACAGAAACAGCAATAGCACAACAGCTACAACAACAACAACAACAACAACAAGCACAGCAGCACGCACAGCAGCATTGGCGGCGCAAAAGTTAAAAAGGACAAAGACGATTAAGCAGCTTTGCTGGCGGCGGCGTCGGTGGCAGCAGAGGCGCAAGCAGAACAGCCACGCAAGGTGAGCGTAGAATAAGTCATGCAAAGAGACAGCGCCGCAGCAGAGGGCAGCGAGCAGCGGGCAGCGGGCAGCGAGGGCAGCGTGAAGAAAAACGCCCCGAACAGATTTTTTTTTCGGTGCTGCCGCTGTCGCTGCTGCTTGAAAAGTGACAGACGACTCAAGAGGCAGCAGCAGCAGCGCGGCGTTGCTGAGGGCGCCTTCAGCGCCAGCTTCGTATCGTTGTGTGGGTGCGTCGTCGTGCGTGCTCGCGAGTTACGCACGAAGACGACAGGCGCGCCGTCACCCACACGACGAAGGCGACAGCTCTTATTGTAGTTGCTGTTGCTATTGTTGTTGTTGTTGTTGCTGCTGCTGCTGATGCTCTCCTTATATATGTTTTTGTTGCTGCTGTTACTCTCCTTGCAGTTGTTTTTGTCTTGCTGCTATTACTCTCCTTGCAGTTGTTGTTGCTGCTGCTGTTACTCTCTGTGTAGTTGTTCTTGTTGCTATTACTCTCCTTGCAGTTGTTGTTGTTGCTGGCTGCGACTCTCCTTGTAGTTATTGTTGTTGCTGACGTTACTCTCTGTGTAGTTATTGTTGTTGCTGACGTTACTCTCTGTGTAGTTATTGTTGTTGCTGTTACTCTCCTTGCAGTTGTTGTTGTTGCGGGCCGCGGCTCTCCTTGTAGTTGTTCTTGTTGCTGCTGTTACTCTCTGTGTAGTTATTGTTGTTGCTGCTACGGCTGCTCTCTTTGTATTTGTTGTTATTGCTGCTCTCACTGTACTTGCTGCTGTTGTTGTTGTTGTTCCTCTGCTTGTAGTTGTTGCTGTTGTTATACCATAGGCAGACAAGCAAAGCGAAAAAGCAACCTGCAAGCCTAAAACAACAACCGCAACAACAACAATTACGTTGATGTCAGCAGCGGCGGCGACAGCGACTGCGACGGCGACGGCAACGGTGATAACTCATGTTCCACTGACATTTTTGGGTCAAAAAACTAAAATATTATGTGTGCTGCTGCTGCTTCAACTTCAGCTGCTTGTGCTTCTTTTGTGTGTTGTTTACACGTACACATACACATACGCATTCATTTTAGCATTTGTATTTGTATTTGTGGCTGAGCCGTCGATATTTTAGGCGGCCTGCCTCGACAGATTAAAATTGCATCCGACACGAAATTACCACGCAAACACACACTCACACACACACACACACACATCTGACACCCACACCTACCCACACACACACACACATAAAGGGATAGAGAGCGACACACAGGTTCCATAAGGGCGCCACAAAGCAGCGACAGCAGCGGCAAAGCAACAACAAAAAAGAAAAAAAAACAAACAAAATGGCGGCAAAAAACAAAAAAAAAGATAGCGAAGCAGAAAAGAAATAACAAAAATGAATTCAGAGTAAAAGTCTTAATTGAAATTTTTGCTCGCAATGTGTGTGTGTGTGTGTGTGTGCAGTGGGATTTTTACAGCGCGCTGTGTGCCACCTAAAAATGGACGACAAGGCCAAGCAGGGCGACAAGTTCCACATGTACATGTACATGTGTATATGTGCGTGCGTGTGTGTTTGTGTGCTTTAGTGTGTCTTTGCCAGCGGCAACTTTTGTTTGCCAGCCATGTCAAAAGTCGTGGGGGCAACAGAAGATACCCTGCTCACACACACACACACACGCTCTCACCCACACCCCACAATCTTGAATGAGTTTGGCTTTGTGTTTGTAACAACATTTTTCAACTTGACGTGCAAATTGCTAAGCTCCGCTTTGACTATAGCATCGTTCCCCCTCTCTCTCTTGCTGTCTCTATGCGCCAGTCTCACTCTCCCACCAGTCATTTATGTGTATGTGTATGTGTGCGGGGGTGCTGTTAACTGTACAAAGGTAATCAACGCCAAGCCGAATATTGAATGAAGTGCAATTACATCGCCAAACACAGAGAACATCGCCCGCAGCGGGCAATTCGATGTTCTTGCTGTTGTTGTTGTTGTTCTTGTCGCACGCTGTGCAAATCTATGAATTATTAGGCAAACACTGGTGGCTGTAAAATTGAGCCCAGTGTAAATTGGATTATGGCTGGAATGCGTGGCATTCGTATTAGTGGTATGGAGAGTTGGAGCGATGAGACTTGACGGGATCTTCGGCTATTTGCATATAAAATATGTATGGGAATTTTCTCAACATTTTCACAACAAGCGAGTGCTAAAAATAAATTCGCAAATTTAAAGAGTTTTTGTGCCCCCTCCTCCTCTGACATGTTACGCATACGCTGCGTGTAGATAAAGTACAAGAACACGAGCAAAGGAAAAAGAACATGAAAATAATAACGTAGCAAGTCGAGAGCGAGAGAGAGAGAGTCGCCTCAAGCTGACACGAGATTGATGGTATCTGGTGGCCCAGCACAATTATGGTCTGGTCTGCAGCGCATGCAAATTATGCCCAACAAATTTCATTGCATACTTCTCAGCGCCGAGGCGAGAGAGCACTCGCTTGTTCGCAATAAAACAGAATTATACGATCTCACATGCGTGTCTGGTTGTGTGTGTGCGTGGAGTGGAAATAATAAAGTGAAGCCCCAATAAAAGCCAAAATGAATTAGAATACATGTAGTCAACAGAGATGGAGAGAGAGGGAGGAAAAGCGAGAAAAACTCCATAAAAGCTTACTCTACTTCAATAATTTATTTTATGTTTGCAAATTATCAATATTTGACTGATATTTCAACAAGAGGAAGAGGAATAAGAGGCAGAGAAATAGAGAAAGCAAGATTTGAAACTATGCTCTTCAGATTTGAAATATATTAAAATTTATCCACAATTTCAAGAAGAACCTGAGAGTCAGAGCGAAAGAGCTTTAGTTCGACAAACAAATATTCTTCTCTTCAAAATTGCAGTACAGAGAGCGAGAAATAGAGAGAAAATGATGTAGGAAACTACCATAAAATATGCGCTTCAAACTTCAAATATTTTTAAATATTTCTCAACTTTTAAAAAGAGTGAGAGAAATGGTTGAAAAATATAACCATCATTAAAACTAAATGTATCTCATATTTCAAGCAAAATAAGTGAGGAGAAACTTAGAGAAAAGTTACAATACAAATATTTCTAATAATTTTTTATTTATATAGAAATATTCTTAATCTTAATAGTGCACTTAAAGTTAAAACTATTTAGAAATATATCTGCAATTGCAACAGTCAAAAAGTTGAAAAATATCTGCAACTTCAAAAGGAATAAAAGAGAAATTAAAAGGGAAATTTCAGAGAACTCTTAACTTCAATAGTTCCATTTAAGTTCAAAGTGTATCGAGAAGTATCTGCCAATTCAACAAAAACGTTACAGAAAGACTGTGAGAGAGAGGGAGAGTAGGAGTGTAAGATAGAGACAGAAGGCAAACTCCTATGCACACATTTTCCTCTTCAATAGGTCACTGCAGGTACGAAATGTATGGCTATGTAGCTCCAATTTGTTTCGATTTTAATTTATGGCATATTTGAAGACTCGCATTTGAATGGAATTCGAATTCGAATGCGATGCGATTTATCAAATCAATTGATGAATGAATAAGTAAATACTTGAAATATTATTGCAGCACTTGCAGACACTCTGCCTGCAAATGTAATCATTTCTTCCGATTGCCCAACATAAATCTAAACAACCTTTTGATGTGGTAATGCTGTGGCTGCTCCTCTTGCTTCTCCTGCTCCTGCCCCGCCCTCACGTAGGAATCCATTTGCTTGATGTGGCCATTGGGCTTGTGGCTTTAATACAATTTTTGAATCGAATTTGCCTGAATGTCTGTCCGTGTGTCTGTCTTTCTTTTTTGTTTTTGTTGCCTTCGTTCTGCTTGCTCTGGCATTTTCTTTCTTTCACTCGAAATGCGCACAAAAACGAATCAGAGCTGGTCCAAAGCCCTACCCCCCACCACTGTTGGCCACACCCTCAAGAGCAGGGCGTACGCCTACTTGACTTTATCTCCGAGTCGGAGTCTATATAGAAAACAGTTGAAGGCTTGCTCAGGCTTTTTGTTCGAGCGCCCCGATATGGCTTAGTTATTTGTCTGCACTGCGTGTTTATCTTGGCCCGCAGGCGGCGGCTATAGCGACTATATAGTTTAGCACGCTGTTGTTTCGGGCCTTTCCGCACTTATTCCATATTTAAGAGGCAATTTATATTCCCTTTTTTTACCGCTCGCCGCTGCCGCTGCCGCTGTCGCTGCACTCGTCGCGCGATGCCATTCAACTTTCAGCTACAGTTTCCGTTCGCGACGTTGTTGCCACAGCTGCTGCTGCTGCTGCTACTGCTTCTGTTTCTGATTTCTGACCGACGTAAAAAGCGCTGCACGCCCACACGCACACACTCACACACTGTCACGCACACTCACACTCCTGCATTCACACTGGCACTCACACTCGGCGTCGCATTCAAAGAGCGTGCCGACTAAGCTGTGTGTGAATCCCTTTTGCCTGTCAGTCGACGTGTAGCCAATTATCATGCTTTTTCTCATTTCTATACCCTGAAATAGAGTACATTAGTTTTGAGCAGTGACTTCTTTGATCCGGCAGAGCATACTATATATTGCCATCGAGTCGTTCCGTTGTTTGTCTGTCTGTCTGACTGTCTTTCGCGTTTTCCGTTAACATTATTATTATTATTCTTATTATTATTATTATTATTATTATTATTATTATTATTATTATTATTATTATTATTTTTTTTTTACTATAATTATTATTATTATTATTATTATTATTATTATTATTATTATTATTATTATTATTATTATTATTATTATTATTATACTAATAACTATATTGAACACGATCTAAAAACTATGTTTAAAATCCTGCAACTTGACAAAAATCATATTAATTCCATGCAAGCATGGGCATGCAGGGTATCTGATGCATCGAATAACGTTTCTCTTTAATTTCCCATTTTTTCTGCACACAGACACACACTCACTTTTATAAATATTTATATGTAACATATGCATATACTATATATGTGTGTGCGTGTGTGTGTGCTTTTTGAAATGAATGAATAAAGGACTCTTGACTCCAGACGCCTCCGCAGGATGTAGCTAAATAGCATTTCCATTGGACTTTTGCACCTTGCGGCAAATTGCAACGTCTCTCGCGCTGTCTCTCTAGGTTCCCACACCGCTCTTCCTCTCTCGCTCCCCACTCTGTCTCTCTCTGTCACTCTCGTGCGCTTTTTATTGTGCCATAAATTATTCAAACGTAAACATCATCAGCAGGCACTCGCCTCAACCTCAGGCTCAGCCCCGCACGCTCGCCTCGCAGCGACGTCCTTTCTCATTATCAACAGCGCCACGCGCTTAACACACACGCACTCGCTTATGGCTGTACTCTATATATATAAATATATATACATATATATGCGATATACTATATGCCTCGGCCGACCTGTCCCGCACAGATGATGCGGAAGCGGAACAGTGCGAGTCGGGGAAGCTGTGGCATGGCATAACTAAAGGCGCCATCACTTGATAAATAAGTAGTGCACGTAGGCATTCGGCATAATGAAGCGAGAACGCCTCGACACGCCACGCCCTCGCAACGAGCGTAGCTGCCCTGCAGCCCAGTGTCCCCAATTTGTTGTCGGGACGCACGCGGCGTATACGTAATCACGCATTGATATACCATTTAGCTCGCACGAGTGAAGTGGAACTAAGGGAGAGACCGAGCAAGGGAGTGCAGGGGGGAAAGGGGGTTCTGAGGAAGTGGCAGACAGACTGATTTATGCAGTCGATTTTACAGTCTCGACTTTATTGTTTTTTATTACGCAATTATTTCTTTAAATGACACTCACACGCACGCAAGCACACACACAGGCACGCTCAAAGTAACGAATGAAATTTTTCAATTTGAAAATATTTACGAGCGAGCGCAGCCCTTACAACTCTGATTACATGTTAATTATCTTATCGCATAATGAATTGGCCTTTGTGCTTTTGGCTTCTGCAATTACTACCATTCGCATTCACATGGCGCTGTTAACGTTTACGGGTACTCGTTCGCATTCACATTTGCACACACACACATGCGCGCACATTTGTTATGCATTCCATGAATATGCAAATGGAATTTTTTAAATATTTTAATTCACATAATGCACTTATGTAATTAAGGGCGTGGCCGTGGGCGCGACCCGACCGACTGCATATTGAAGTAGGCCGTAGGAGTAGGAGCAGCCGGAGGATTCGCTTCAATTGTTGCAAATTTTATGCACATTTTCGCGAAGGGGATTTTCGTATAATCCATAAGCTAGAAAAATGATAACGAAAAAAAACTCCTCTTGCCTAGCAAAAAGCTGTATAATTTTCGTTATATATTTTAATGCATGAATTAAAATAGAAGTAGAATTAACAGCTTTGCTTGAGCTTAAAAACGTTTATGAAGCAAAAGTCAATTGTTTTCAACTTGTTCTGACCTCTTGACTTAATGAGCTAAATTTTTGAATGGAAAGTTGTTTTCAGTGCGTTTAATGAAAATTATTTTTTTTTTTAATATTTTTCAATAAATTTCGATAGATAAATTCATTGCATCACTCAAAAATAATCCAAAAAATGTTTTTTTGCCTAAATAAATTCACTTTTTGCTTGGAATGCAATTTTCAGTGGGTTTAAGAAAAATGGTTTTTGTTTTTATGTTAATTAATTAATACAATTTAATACAATATAAATCCGATAATGTGAATTTATGATAAGAATTCATGTTACAACTCAAAAATATAAAAAAAAATTATTTTAAACGTATTTTTTAGCATTATTTTATACAAATAAAATGCATTTTAAATGTATGATATATTTCAATATTTAACAATAATATACTAAAGATTTAAAAAAAATTTTAATGTCTTAAAAATCTAATTTGATCCAGTTGTTTTTACAAAGTTAGCTTAAAACACGCCCATTCAGGCATAATACTATGATAAGAAGTTCAAAAAGTGTTTTCAGGTAACCCCGTTTACCTTCATAAATTAATAAACAAAAAAAAAATAAATTGAAAAGGTTTCTAAAATTCGCCAAAAAGTATGCTATATTTAGTACCTGCAGCCTCTAATAACTTGTAAAATAATATTACAAGGAATAACAACAAAAATGATTTAATTAACAGAAAACAAGATACTTTTGCCATACTTTAAGAAACAAAGTTGCCTCTGTAATCCTTTCAAAAATGGAGATAAATTGCCAACATCATAGCAAATATAATGCCAACGCTTAAGTACCCATTGACCATTGCCTGCAAAGCCTGCCATAATAACCCAACCCTTCTACCCCAGCCCCTGCTCTCACATAAACCCCTCGAGCGATCTGCCTATGGCATAAAGGAGCCGAGCACTTAGTCCATTAATTCCTCAATAGCGCAATTGACTCGATGCTTGGCGCACAAGTTCTCGAGCAATGAGTTTGCTCTATGTACGCGTGTGTATGTGTGTGTGTATGTGTGTGTGCGTGTGTAAAATCTCAAATGGATTGCTGTCAAAACAGGAGAACGTGCACAAGTTTTTCCTCAAGCTGAAAATCGCCCAATCGAATTGTGTTTTAAGATGCCTTTGTTTATGGCGCACACAAAGGGAATTTCATACAACGCTAGTGCGATAGACAATCTCCCTCTCTCTCTCTCTCTCTTGACACACACACCCAGTTACATGCATAATGTGTGTGAGAGAGAAGGAGAGAGAGAGAGAGAAAGCGTACTTAATGGCAAGTGTGTTTTGTGTGTGCGATTAATTCCATTGGCACCGATTGAAAGTTTCTGCTTCAAGGCGGCAATAAATTTGCGACTGTATGTATTTACAATACTTGTACCCTCAAGTGTACGTGTGAGAGTGTGTGTGCGGTGTGTGTTTGCCATCGAGTGCATGCTTTAATTTACATATTCATTAAATTACAAACGACATGCGGCAGTGCCGCATAAAATTTCACTCAAAAAAACAGAGAATAAACACACGCACTCGCACACACACACATAGGCGCCTGAAGAGGCTCCTCAAGCGGCCTGTCCATGTCCATATCCGTGTCCGTGTCGATAGCTGCTCGATGCTGCGGCCTGATGAATACAAACTTGCGTGTTGCATTTGCATTGAGTCCATTTAATTATACTAAGTACATAGTAAATACGACAGCCGAGTGCGTGTTTACAACGTGAGGCTGAGACTACCCAGAGAAACGCCCTCGACCACGCCCTATTACACAGTATAACTCGCGCCCGCGCGTGTGTGTGTACATAACACTGGCATTTGCTCATGTTTGAGTACCACGACTTAAGTATTTGCCTGCGGATATTCGCACACACACACACACACACACACACACACATGCACACAGTACATTCTCGTACACCTTCATAAAGTCATAAATAATTTATGCCTGCGTGAATTGGTCAAATTTGGAGGCCGAGAAGAGGCGAGGCCTCGCCTCTGATGTCTTCATCTCCATTTCCATGTTAATCTCCAGGCCCGAGATATGTGTACGTGTGTTGGCCTCAGTGCCCCTGCATTGTGTAAATCAACTACTTTGTAGCTGCCTACCCTTACCCTGGCTTACTGCTCATCCCTTAGCCTTCGTCGGCCCTAGAAACTCCATCATTTGCATCTACATCTAACCCGAGCTGTGGCCATTAGGCGCAACAGTCCCAGGGCTCTAATTAGTGCTGTGAGCATACCACACACAACGCTACACACAACCCAACATATACCCAACATATACCCCAACATACACACCCAGCATACACACCAGCACGTACACAACATCTATATTTAATTTCACAATGGAGATTTGGAAAATCGTTGCCTTAATGCGAGATATTTCCACATTAGCCCTGAGACACTTTAATGACCGTTTACCCAGTTTCTCGAAATTTATTAACTTCTCGGCCGAGGGACAGTTAGTTTCCTAGCTAGAGAGAATAGGTGGAGAGTGAGAGAGAAAGAGAGAGAGAGAGAGAGAGAGACTAGATATAGTGCCGTCTGTAGTTAATATTAAAATTGCAGCAGTTTCTGCTTGGAAAGTCGACCAGGGAATCGAAAAAGTCTACGCTGTGATTCGCAGAATGTTTCTTTTTTTTTGTTTTGGGAAACGCGAAACTGAACCCTGGAGTATCATTTATTATTTAAGAAATTTGCCTAGCTCTTAAAAAGTTTCCAAGGGCTTTTAAGCCATTTAAGATGTTTACTATATACGCTTATGGTCTCGTTAAAACTAATTCATGGGGTTTTTAAGCTATTCAATATTAAGTGAATTATCAAGTTTCTAGGAACGCATCTTTTATTATATAGAAATATTTCCATTTAAAAAGCATCACGACAAAACTTTTGAGTTATGAAATTATGATTATGAAATTATGATTATGATTTCGTAGAATACTTTATTGTAAGCTATTTATAAAACTCTAAAGTATTTTTTTTAACTATATTCATGAACAATACATAATACAATACTTTATTGTATGCTATTTTTAAAATTCTGAAGTATTGATTTTTACTTAATTTGCTCCATATTTTGGTTAGGCAGTTTGCTATAGAAATGAATTTTTAAAATATATATATCTGTATAAATATATAAAAATATATAAAACCCCTATTTTTAGTATAAACAATACTCTTCAGTATCATCATTATTTATTACGGCATTCACAACGCTTGCAAAAAAGTTAATATATTATTTCTATAGATATATGCATATATGTATATTCTTGAACAACAAGTCAAACTAGCACGACTTCGCTCACATTACACTCTGAATTTTGTTTAATTTGTGATGTATATATATGCATATATATTCTTGAACAACAGGTCGAACTAGCACGATTTTGCCCACATTTCTCTCTGAATTTTGTTTAATTTAAGATGTATATATATGCATATATATTCTTGAACAACAAGTCGAACTAGCACGATTTCGCCCGCATTTCCTTCTGACTCTTGTTTTATCCCTGCACTTTTCTCAGATTTAGTAAAGTTCTAATACGCACGCATTTAAGACCCATTGAAACATTGAAATGCTCGGAAATATGTTGCAAAACTTCTTGAGAACTTTTCTTTCCGCCACAGCAAATCTAAGCTGAGTCCTTGAAGACGCAGCGATCTATTAATACTCTAATTAAAAAAGCAAACTTTTTTTTCAGCCTCAGCCTGAGAAATCTGCTATAATTATGGCTGGCAGTGGTATTTCGAAACTATGCCTTCAAGAGGGTGGGGTTGGAGAGGGCAGGTGGGTGGCTGGGTGGTTGGGTAGGTTGTGACTTAGGGCAGTGCACGGGTCCCTCCGTTGGGGGCTCAACAAGCTGGCAATTTCAATTTCCTAGAAAGGAATTACGTTTTCATTTTGCTCTTTTTTTTTAATTATAATTCGCATTTGACCTTTTCGCTCGCTGTGCGTGTGTGTGTTTGTGTGTGTGTGCTAAAATGATTTGTTATAGCACTGTGTGTGTGTGTGTTGGGCTCTCCATTTGCCTGCTAACGGGCGAAAGAATGACTTCTGTGTGCCTGTCAGAGCCTTTTTCACTCGTTCAGTGGCAAATGGCAAAGGCGAAAGCCGGACCCGGCTCGGACCCAGAGACAGCACTAACACTCCTTCACTCCCCCCCCTCTCAGCGCCTGCCCCTGCTTCTCTGTCAAGAGTCAGCAGTCACCAAAGTAGAACTACAAAACATTTCAAATGCCATTTAGTGCACCTAACACACACACACACACGCACACACGCAGCTCGAGTGTATGTGTATTTTGGATGACATTTGCCGGAACCATGGGCGGTGAAATTGCACAACTTTCCCCTTTCATTATGTGTGTGTGTGTGCGTGTGTGTGCTGTGTGCTGTGTGCTGTGCACAGTATAAACGAGGTTACATGCCTGCTTGAGTCCACAACCGAATGAGACAGCGCGCTCGCTGCTCTCATTTTCCAACTTGATTTTCCCGCAAAGCCCCTTCCTCCCCCCCGGGCCAGCTCTTCGCTCTTCTAGCCATTTTCGGAACTCGCCAAGTTGGCGAATTACATGCGGAAATGCAATTCTGTTTTTTCAGCGTGTGTGTGTGAGTCTATATTTGGCGTGTCTACGTGTGTGTGTGTGTGTATGTTTTTTGTGCCTGAGAAAATTTGTCAATAAAGCATTTGAAATCAACTTGCAATAAGAAGAGGAAAAACAAACGCTAGCAAAAAGTTGGCGAATTTTCCGCTAGTTTTTGTCTGTTCCAATTCTCTATTTACTTTCGCCCCGGATATTATTAAGGTCGTAATTAGAAAAATGAAATGATATCTGTGCACACACACACACACACACACACACACACACACAGACAGCCACATGCACTCGCACAATATGTGCAACTTTTGGGCAGAGTTGACAATTGGATTTATGGTCCAATGTCGAGAAATGTGCGAATTTTTCATTGTGGTTTCTCTTGCCCTCCGCGCTGACTGCTCCTTGACCTACTGCTCTCCCCCTTGCTGACATTTGGCAGAAGGAAATATGTTACATTGCATGTGTGAGTGTGTGTGTGAGTATGCCAGTGTGTGCGTGTGTGTGCTTGTGTGTCATCAGTCGTCGTGCATCCTGTGCGTGCTGCTGGCTCAGTTTTTCTGTGCAAGCGGAAATCGAAAACATGTCGAGGTTCTCAGTCGCCGGCAACATTTATTGAAAGCCGAAAGTGTCTCTTTCTCTCTCTCTCTCTCTCTCTCTCTCACTCTCTTTCTGGCTGGGAAATTGCTTTTTAATGGGCTTTATGCGGGCTTCGTCATGCAATTTGTCAATTCCCCGGCGTCATCTTATGCAAAAATTGCCGGCTTCGAGTAGGAGAGAAAGAATTATTATTGAGCTAATGGTCATAAATCGTGCGCAATTGGAAATGGCCAGGTGTGTGCTGGAGCAAAAAAAAAACGTTCTATAAATTGTGTAGACTTGCAGCAGATGTGTGCGGTCAACCGATTGTGAACAGCATCGTTTGGGAATTGTAAATGGAATTGTTTCGACTTGTGAAATGAAATGTGAAGATCTCCATAAATTGACAAAATCAAAGAATCGCATGTACATTTTTTGGAAAATCTATGAAAAATATTGTAGAAATAAAATGTACATTTTAAAATTGCAAATTTCAAATTTATGAAGTACACTTTTAAAAAATTTATGAAAAGTAATAGATATAAAATTTACATTTTACAATTTTTTAAGTTCAAATTATGAAAATAGTTTTGAAAATTTAAGCAGATGAAAGTTCTAGAGTTTTTGAATTTGAATCATCTAAAATCCATAAATAAAATTTCATGCTAAAAAGAAAAGAATCTAAAAAAAAGGTAGTGAAGCAATCGAAAAAAAATTCTCAAAAAATCTGAAACTGTTGAGAGTTTTGGAATATTGCAATTTTGGAATTATAAAGATATTATAAAATCTTACCTAAAACTGCATATAGAATCGAAAAAATATAAGAACAGAATAAAGACTACGAGCTGAGTCCCTACTTCATTTAATCGCTTTAAAAATATAACCATCCCAAGTTCCTAAAAAAAGACTGCTACTCTTTCATCTACAAGAGTAAAGCTTAAAGTGCCAAGAACTCTTGCCGTAGCCTGCACACCTTCTTCATCTACTTTACAGACGAACCAAATGTATTCTCAACTCAACGCTCAATCTGCATGAATGTCTCTTAAAAACCCAAAATATACAAAGTATATACGTAGTACTCATATTATATGTACATAATCGAACCGCTTGCTGACAATTTCGTCTCCGTTATCTCTGCTTGATTATCCCCAAAGGGGTCGCACCTGTTTGGCTTACGCCGAAATGACATGCAAAGCGGGCGAGTGGGCGGCGCACTTAAAGCGCTGCCAAAGGAGACATCAAACGAAGAAGAAGAAGACTAAGACGAAGACGAACACGAAAACGAAGAAAAAGCAGAAGGGATAAGGCAAAAAGGGATGCGCGACGAAGCTTTAACTTTTCCCAATTTAAAATGTCAATCAACACAAAGAAGAACAGAAATGTTAAGTTTGAGTTAGGCCGAAGAGAGAGAGAGAGAGAGAGAGAGAGAGAGAGGGGAAAAAGCGATTCAAACCCCAAGAGGAAAGCAGAAGAATTTTTAATTAGGTGGAGCAGACGGGTCGAGTCATCTCTCGTTATCGTGGCATACGATTTGCTAATTATTTTAAAATTAGAAAGGTAGCAGGAGAATGAGCTGACCGAAATGGAGGCGATAATTAGCTGGCAACTTGAAAAAAGTGGCAACAAAATTGGCTAGAAAGTGAGTAGAAAAGTAGCTAGATAGATGGCTAGAAGAGTAGTCAGCAAAGTGAGTAGGAGAGCAGCTAGAATAATGCTAATAGTAGCTAAGAACAACTCTGAAAAAAGGAATCTGAAAAAAAGCTGGGAAGCTGGAAAAGTTGATTGAAAATTATAAAGCATTTTCTCAGCAAAAACCAATAGCTAGCAGCTAGAAAAAATATTGAAATACTAGCTAGAAAAGTTGAAAGAAAATGGCAAAAAACTAGAAAAGAAATGTACACAGTCAAATGGCTAGAAACAAGAATAAAAAAAGGCTAAAATAAGGTAAAAGTTATAGTAAAATTAATCAAATTAAAATATCTGTTAAAAAAGCTAGATAAAACAATAGTAGTTAGTAATCAAAATACAATATCAATAAATTAGCTAGAAAAAAATCTGGAAAATCAGTTGTAAAGCCTGAAAAGTTGCTAGAAAATTATATAGAATATTCAAATTAAGTAGCTAAAAAGTATCGGAAAGACCATCTTAAAACGTAGCTAGAAAAGTTGAATGAAAGTTGCAGGAAAATCAACAATGGAAAAAGGAAGACCAGGAAAAAAAACCCAAAGGTAACTTCAAAAGAAAAGTAGCTGAAAAGCAGCTGGAAAAGTATCCGATGACTTTAATAACTGGCCATATCATAGTGAATTTTAAAAGCGTCTTTTTGATTTTGTCTCTTTTTGCGTCCATAAACTGCATGAAAATCCCACAAAGTGTTATTTTCCTTGTTTGCAAGTCGAGTTTTTCCAAAGAGAACGTAAAACGTAGAACTTTAAGGGAACCCGCCCGCTCGCTCTGTCGTTTGTCACAGTTTCCCAGTTTTCCGCAGTTTCCCGCAGTTTTCTCTGTGTAGTTAAAACTGTTTGTTTAACTTATTTTTCGCTTTGCAGCGAAAGTTTTGCTCTCGAAATATAAGTATAGCTCTCTGTATGTATGGCAGAGTATGTTTCTCAGTGTAGTACATGCATACATGCACATAACACATACTTAGTGCTTTTTCGCTCAAGTTTCAAGCGCACTTTTCACTCTCTGCCGCTGCTCGAGACTTTTCCAAGAAGTTCGTGCACAGACTGCTTTCTGCTTTCAGCTTTCAGCTTTCCCATTGAATGCTCCTTTTAGTCATAACTTTTGCATCGATGGCACAGCGCTAGCAGCACATTCGGAATCGAAGCATGTGCACATGTATTTGCCATCTCTCTCTATCTCTATCTCTCACTCTCCCTCTCGCTCTTCATATTCCATATTCATAGCAATCTGAATGTGTAGAAAAAGCTATTACATAATTCTAGCGGGGGCTCTTGAGTGCTAGATTTGAGCTGAGAAACGGGCAACGTTTGTGCTCATTCGTTCGATTGCTTTTGCAATATAAGCGAATTTTGATATGCACAGATATAGAGTTCTTATCATTTTAAATGGTACCCATAATGGTGAAGAGAGTTAGTGAGTTATATATAATTTAAACTGACAGTCACAATGCTGCATACAAAGTATCTGTATCTAAGTAACGTTTTATGGTAGAGTAGCATGGGTTGGATAGTTTTCAGCCATCACAGCTGAATCTTTAAACGTTTTCTTAATTTTTTATTCATTTTCTTTTTTTTTTTTAATTTTAAGCTAAAGCAGAATAGAATCTTCTCTGCAATAACTAAACTAATTAAATACTGCATATTTATCGAAATAAATTAGTAAAAGAAATAATATTCATCATTAATTATTTTTTGTATAATATAATTTATTCCATGAGTTTTCATATAAGATTTGTTACGCTTATAATTTTTTTTTATTTGAAACAGATTGTTGCTCAGAATTTACTTAGTTTTTAGTTTGGATTTTACCATATAATCCCTTTTGAGTAAATTATTTTTTAACAAAGAGAGAAACAAGAAAACTTTTCTATCCATTAGAAAGTTTACAACCTACTTAGTTTATTTCAAAGTCAAGTGAAGAGTATAGTATATAAAGTAAGAATACTCCCCAAACCCATACTCGCTTCTTTTTTTATATACGTAGTAACTAGAAAATAAATACATGCTCTCTGAATTATTAGCTTTAAGAATTGGCAACACAATAATGACTAAATGGAAACCATGTCTATAATTTCTTGAAGACTTAAATTTATTATTCTGCTTGAAAATATCTACATTACTTAAAAGCGGGTATATATCGTATATAGTGTATATGGTCTATAGTCATTCAAGTTGGACCCATATTCGCCTGTAAGTTATAGCTCTAGTCTATACGCTCATACTTACTTATCTTTCGATATACACTGGCATCTGCATATATGATATGATATATGTATATGATATATTCTATGATATATGATTTCAAAACCTTAGATTATTTTTCCATGCGACTGTTGAAAGACAATCATTATATTTTTTTTAAGCTGATTACTATTATGCTTGAGAATAGTATTATAATAGAGTAGATGCAGATGCTATCTTAGTGCAAACCGAGCAGGCATGCAGGGTATATACCTAGCCGAGTACCACCCATATTCGCCTGAAAGGTAAATCTTTAGTCGATACGCTCAGGTACTTATCTTATCATATCGATATATGATATGATATATGCAACTATTGAAAAATCATCATTATATGTTTTTCAAGCTGATTATACATAGTAGAATAGAGTATAGCAGAGTAGATATAGTCCACGCTAGTCTACCCTCTTAGTGCAAGCCGAACTCACGTGCAGGGTATATAGCTAGTCGAGTACTACCCTGCACTTCTCTTGCAATATACGCAATAACAGGCAATTGACGTGGCAGCGTTTGGGAATCTGCTGCGCTTCCATCCAGCGTTCGCTCATTTCGCAGGCTTTTCAGCGACGCAGCGAATTCGGCGAACACTCAGCGCAAGCTTATTAAAAAGACCAAGAAGAAGAAGAGCAGCAGCCGGAAAAGTGCTGACAATCGGGACATTTTTGGGATGCCAACTGCGTGTGCAATTGTCAACCCGCAAGAAAGTATGAGCGAGACAAAGCGTAGAAAGAGAGACAGAGAGAGAGAGAGAGAGAGAGCGATATCAAGAAAGAAGGAATTGCATGTAACAATTTTTAATGCGCTTGCAACTTTTATATCGAGTTTTAATGCGAAAAACTTCCACAGCAATGGCGAGATTGTTTGTGTCTGTGTGTGTGTGTATGTGTGCGAGTGTGCTGCGTGTGTGTGGCAATTTTCTTTGTGCGCGTCTCGTTCGTTTTTCATCGTTTCCATCGTTTTCATCTTGGTTGCGTTGTTGAGTGAGAACGCAGCATTTCCTGTTTGCTCTGCCTTGATTTGCAGTCAACGTACTCGCGTCTTGCCAGTCTTCCAGCTACCTCCTATCTGCCAACCCATCGCCTGACTGCTGTCTTCCCGTCCTGCTGCAGTCTGCTGACTGCTGTCTTCCTCCCGTTGTTGAATGGACGTGTGAGATGCCGGGATAAATGTCCATGTCTGCGTGTCGCCAGGCTGCACCTCGCACCGGCTGGCACTCTTCTCGTTCTGCTCTCATGCAAAAATATGCAATTTTATCGGTCTTTACAGATTTGCCATAGCGCACAGAAAAAAAAAAGAGTGTGCGCAACAAAAAAGCTGGGCAAAAAAATTACATAGCTCACAGTTTGAGAACGTGTGGCGCGCGGAGCGTGGAGCGTTGGGCGTGGCAAACGCATAGCATGAAAGACATTTGCCAAGCAAAAATGTAAATATTTATCATGCCGGAAACATGCGTTGCTTCTGCAGCGTCTACTTCAATTTGTACTGGAAACCAAGCTTCCCCCTCGTCGCTCTTCCTCTCTCTCTCTCCATCGATATAGCTCGAGAATGTAGCCAGCGGCGTCTAGTGTTAAAGGGGAAAGGGGATACTCACATTGCAGCCAGCTGCCAGTTGAAGCTTTTAGTTAATTTAAAAGTTGAAATTTATTCGCAAAATCCAAACATTTTGCTACGGCATTTTGATGCCGTCGCTACGCTCTGCCTTTTGCCTCAAGTTCAAGAAAATATAAAAATAAGCAGACCAAAAAAAAAAAAAAAAAAGCAAACACATATATATTTTGTTATAAACGTGCCGACATTTTGGTTGTCAACACACACACACACACACAGACGCGAGCGCGCCCTGTAGCAAAATGGCGCTGGTCATGGCAGAGTGGTACGAGCTAAGGGCAGCGAGTAGGGAGCTGGGGCTATTCCTTCTGGGTGCGTAGTTAAACTTTAGTTTTATAGCTGCAATTTAGAGAAATTGTGTGTGCGTGCGAGTGCGACTGTGTGTGTGTGCGAGCGGGAGCTCCCTCCATGTGTCGTCAGTCGGACCCAATCGTTACATTTCAGTCAATTGTTTAGACCGAGATATATACGATTTAAACGATTCTGTTTGGTCCAAAAGATAAATTACAGTACTCGTCATGTGTCTGGCCATAACGAGTGTGTGAGTGTGTGCGAGTGTGTGTGTGTGTGTGAGCATTGTTAATGAGCCCCAAGCCGCTTAGCCGCTCACATCCTCCATTTGCCATGTTTTGTTTCGACTTTTTGGTTTTCGGGCGGGCGGGACTGTAACAAAGGGAAATGGAATGGTACTAAGCTTTTTCATGGTATTAGAGAAAGCAGGTCGCAAAATGTCGGAAGCGATTTACATATATGGTATATACATATATATACAACATGTGCGAACAACAAAAGGAGTTTTGTATCAACTTTTCAGGTACTTACAGGGTTTACCTTTGTGGTTAACAGCAGTTGCAGCCAGCGGGGGAAGTCAAATTGAATATACTTGACAGACTTTTAATCGACTGTGAAACAGGAAGGAACTCAGAGGGTGTTAGAGAGTACAAATTGCGAGTGTAAACCGCAGATTTATCGAAATGAGAAGAAGAATCGTTCAAATTGGCTTAGTAATTTTACTTTCTTTTATTTTTGGTGCTTTGTTGAGATTTTATAAGCTTGGGAATGCCGATTACCTGCATATATGTGAAGTGTAGTTCATATATACTATAGTTTCGGCTAAAATATATTTTTAACTTTAGACAAGAAGTTTCAGAAATTAAGTTAAAGAGAAGAACATTTTGAAATGAAAAGTTTATTCCATAGATTTATTGAAATTAAAGATACTAGGTATAGATGCAAGATAACTCAAAAATTGATAAAAAAAAAAATACTATATGTTTCTATATAATTCTTCTATGATTCTCCGGCGTTTTGATAAAAAATATTACTGTATGCGTTTCTATATAATTCTTCTATGATTTTCCGGTGTTTTGAGGATAAGAATTTGTATACCTTATATTAAAACATAAAAAGTCCTTCAACTTCTTTTACATCTACAATATTTCGAAATTTCTCTAAAAACTTGAAATTACTTATTTTCCTGTGAATTTCTAACATACTAATATTACAACATATATAAAAAAAAATTTTAAATCCTCTTTCTGCAACCTAAAAAATTCCTATAAAAGATTTACGGGAAAAACTGTGACGATTTTCCAAAGTTTTGTGTATAAAATAAAAAATCATTTGCCTGATACTACAATATATAGAGAGTCTGTTAACGTCTTTTCCGCCTTCACTCAAGAAATTCTCATTAAAAATTTAAGTTTTCTTTTTATAGATCTCACAGCAAATTCTACTCTCAGCCTCTGAGCTTTTCCCCATTTCCCCGCAAAATCGTTCGGAGATCTCACCAGTTCATTTGCGCGTCTATAACAATGCCGTTAAGTCCGGTGCTATTGCTTAGCTGATTGCTGGGGTCTGTGCCACGCCATGTGGCAAGGTGTACCACTTGCCACGCTTGATAAAATGTGCTCGCGTCCGGGCCACGCTTGCAGCATGCGCATTTAGAATGGCGCATAAAAGCCAGGTCAAAAGATGCAATCGACCCCCTGCCATAGAAGAGCGATGTACCAAGTATGTGTTAAAGCGAAAGGGCTGGGCCAGCTGGGCGGTCGGCAGTGACCAAAGTACAAGAGCGAGAGAGAGAGAGAACGAGAGCGAGAGAACATGGCCGGGGGGGAAGGAGGTTATAAATTGAGTCCAGTTCGCGCTGGCAAGTCGCACATTTACCGTACGCCGGCGCCCGGATGCGACTGTGGTCGAGGCTATTTAAGGATGCCACGCTCCGATGCGCCACACAGTTAAGATTCGAACTTGCAGCGGTGCGAACAGGTGCGAGGTGCAAGGTGCCAGGTGCGAGGTGCCAGGTGCGAGGTGCAAGGTGCGACGTGCAACAGACGGGCGAGTGCAAAGTTAATGGAAATTAACAAGCGATTTTATTAAAACTTTGCTGCCGGCTGCAAAAACAAAATTCCGAAAAGTTGCGAAATTCATTATAAAGTTGAGAGCTGAGAATAAACAACATTTTCAATATATAACCACATATAGCATATAACTGTAAACATTATACAGTTGCGACTGGCGAGATCTGGCAACGAACAACAGTTAGAAAGTTGAAAAGCAACGATAATCAAAACAATTGTTCCGAAACTTTTAATTCATTTTGAGATTGCCAAACAAAAAACTAATTTTAATAATTTTTTTTAGAATTTAAAAATTTTATAGTTGGATTCGAAAAAGAAAAAACTAATTTTAATAATTTTTTTTAGAATTTGAAATTATTATAGTATAAAAAACTAATTTTAATAATTTTTTTAAAATATTAAAATATTATAGTTGGATTCAAAATAAAATATGATCATGAAATAATAAGATTTCAGCTGAAAGTTTAATATATTTTATACCTTCTTTTCAAAACATTTTCCCCATATTTAAATTTAAATGATAAGCTCAAGAATTGAAAATTAAAAATTGTAAAATTGAAATTGGAAAGTTGGAAATATCAGTACCAATAATATATATTATTTATTTTCCATGTTATATCAGAGTTTCAATCAACTGAATTCCTTAAGGCCGCTTATAAAGTTGAAACTAACCCTTATTCTAGATAAATATTATATATTTTCTAATTATATTTTATTATACCTTAACTTGGTAAAAATTCGTCTCGAACTGAATATAATTTCAGTTCAGCTTCGATCGAAAAAAAATAAAAATATGCGCAGAAATATCTGGGCGATTCAAGCACATTAACAATTCAGATCGATCGATAATATATATAAAAATATATATAGTAATAATATAATAATATACGTATATAGCAGAAAAATCACATTAATCCCGCTTAATATCATTCTCTTCTCTTCCACAGCGAGCATTCAACTGGGCGTGTCTAGTGTGTTTAGTGTATAATATTTGAAATCAAAGCGAAAGGGTATGAGCTTGTCGGTGCTGACCGCTTGCAAACAGAAGCTCAACATGCGCACAACTGCCGTCAAGATGAAGCTGAAGCTGAAGCCGAAACCGAAGTCAATGCCGCCAATCAGCCGCAGTACCGCACTCAGCGTTTCCAGTGCCAATGCCGGAGACGCAAACGGACACAGAGCGGGCGTAGGAGTAGGAGTAGCCCGAACCGGAGCCGTAGCTGGAGCCACAGTCTGCAGAGGCAGGGGCAAGCGAGTGCGAGACAGAGTCAAAATGCGAGACCGAAACAAACAGGAAGTGGCCGGGGGCACAGCCAATTGACAAGGAAGCAGAAGGTGGAGCTGGAGGAGGAGAATCGAGGGCAGAGCCGCGCCAGCAGCACGATGACAAATTCAAGAAGCAAACAAACTAAGCTAATCCAATCGCGTTTTCTACGTATTTACTGTTACATTTTTGTCGGTTCCTTGATGAGCTACATTAGAGCTGCTTGTGCACGCTGCGGTGGAGCGGAGCAGCAGACCCAGCAGCAGACAGCAAAGAGAGAGTATCTGGCGACGTTGCCAGAAACGGAAACGGAAACGGAAACCCGCATCCAAATCGAAAGTCACACACAGAATCCGGGAGCTTTTGCAGCCAGTTTGCAACTTCGCGCAGGAATTTGCATTATAAGACTGATAACATTAAAGAGATTTCTAAAGATTTTGGCCATGCCAACAACAACAACAACAGACAACTGCAACAACAAGAGGAGCAACAACAACAGCAACAACAACGTTAGCAGCCAGCGACGCCTCAGCCCATTTCCGGTGCTGCCGCTGCTGCAGGCGCTGCTGCTGCTCTCCTGCCACTGGCCGCAGTGTGCGGGCATGCACTCCGGCAGCGGCGCCAAGGCGAGCAACAGCACCGTCAAGACCAAGTACGGCCTGCTGCGCGGCATTGTGGTGCGTACCGCGCCGCGTGTGGAGGCCTTCCTGGGCATTCCGTATGCCTCGCCACCCGTGGGCAGTCTCAGGTGAGCAGCAAGATGAGATTATGCGACCCCAACAAAGTTTGTCGTAACTTTATGCCAACCACAGTGGCACCACTTCCTCATAGCCCACTATGCACTTCCTCCTCCCACTCCCACTCTTTCAACCCCATTCCCCTCCCCCTGCAGTGCAATTTTAATAATTATTTTGATAAAAATATACGCCCGGAAGTTTGCACACTCGTCGTGTTGTTTGTAGTTCCTGCATTGAGGTCGCGGGGGCAGTGCGCAGGTTTTCGAGTGGGTTAACCCCCCCCCCCCATCGCCGACCGCATTGTTTGCCAGCTTAAAGCGAAGTCCTTTAATTAAGCCAAGAGCCCAAAGCTAACTGTTTGTTCTGCAATTAGTTGTACTTACAGTTAGCTGGGGAGCGGAGTAAGAGATTATGTATTCCAATTTACGTATTTGTATATATATACTTCACTATGCAGTATTATAGTATATTCTCACAAACGTTTTATGTACACTTTGGCAGTCTGAGAATCTGCAAATTTTTAAAGCTATATATAACTATAGATAAAGTAGATAGTATATGTATATATTTTATACATGTGCCTATCTACATCTAAATAGTCACATAACCTCGATAAGCAGTAAATTATTTATGTACTACTTATGTACTCCCAGGCTTAATTGGAATTCTAAAAATATTTTTTAAAATATATTTATAGTACAAATTTATATATTTTATTATTTAACAATACATATTATTATTATTTCCCTTACCTAATAGAAATTCTAAATAAATATGTCAGTATTTAATAGATATCTAAAGCCTTATAAATAATTTGTATAGGTAATTATATTATACACATAATATGTATATTTAATGCTGCCAGACTTTGATGGTATTCTAAAAATATATATTAAAATATAGTATATATTTTATTATTTAATAATAAATATTATTATTATTTCCCTTACCTAATAGCAATACTCCCAATAAGTCAGTTTTTAATAGATATCTAAAGTCTAATAAATAATTTTAATAATTATATTATACCCATTATATGTATATTTAAATATATATCTAAAGTCTTTATTAGATTATACAAATAATACGTATATTTAAATATATATCGCTTAGATATTAACTTCCTCAACTCGATAGTGCTTTATTATTCACCATTTTCCGCAGGCATTTTCAAACTAGTTGAAGATTTCTACATATATAGAAAGTCACAATAACTTTATATATATAAATATATATGTATATATTGTAGATTATTGAAGCGTATTATAATATAGTATAGTATCATAATACTCGTAGAATATATGTCAGATTTTTTTTATAATGACAGAAATATCGCCTTATTTATGCAGTTCCTGAACGTTTTTCGAACATTGATATATCATAGATTTCTATATGCAAACACCTTGACTATATAAATCTCAAGACTAAAGTACTGATATTACCATATGTAGCACTATAGAATACAGATTTAGATATAGCTTTAGCTGCAGTCAAACTTTTGGCACAGCAGCACAGAGTTACTACTGCCATAGTTACTACTAATAAACCCGAGGACAGCTGCCTGCTGTTGCTGATGATGAAATACCTACACCTATGTATGTCGAACTTGTGGATCCAATTTGGATGCAATTTGAAAGCATTATTGACGCCCAGCAGAATGCGATAATGACTTTCTGCCAGTTGGCAAACTGAAGCCCACAATAGTTTCGCTTCGGGTACTGTTCTCTAGTTCCAACCAGGAGCAGAGAAAGTTCAGCGAGGAAGGCAGCTACAATGAGTTATGGAGAGAGAGAGAGAGAGAGAGATAGAAAGAGAGAGATGAGGAGTAAAACTGAAGCAAGTTTGCGGCATATTACAAAAGTTTTGCCACACTTTGACACTTGTGCACATGAGAAGGAGACCGTGTGCTGCCCGCTTATACCGTACATATCCCAAGGCTTGTTAGCCGGATAAAAGAGCAGAGTGTGTGTGTGTGTGTGTGTGTGTGTGTGTGTGTGTGTGGGAGGGGGGAAGTGCGCACAACAAGTGTGTATTCAATGAACTGATTAGACGGAACATGCGTGCACAATCTTCATACACAATGAGAAAAAGAGTGTGAGAGAGAGAGCGGAAAGTACCTACTCGTTTGTCCACTTCCACTCAAAGTTCCTCTTTGCCTCGTAAGATGCTAGCAAATTGTTCTTTAATTACTTCCTGTACGCAAGTCAATGGACTCGTGCCTCATTGTCATGCAGCAGCAACAGATGCTGCCACATGCCACATGCCACATGCCAAATGCCATGGCAGAGAAGCTCTTCAAACGCAACTGAAATCTCACTTCACCTACTACAAATTATTCATGCTTCAATGCGAATCGTTGTAGCTAATAGCGGAGCAGTTGTGGGGGCAGAGTTCCTCTAGCAGGGGGGAGTGAAACTGGCAAATAAACGTGATATTTGACAAATTGTCGATTTGCCGCAAAGCATGCGAAAGCTAATTAATCATCTTGTCTCTGTCTGTCGCCCCAAAGTTCCTAATCAAAAATTCAAAACGCACAGCAGCGAACCTGTTTTCGGGGGTGACCAGACAATGTTGACATATTGCCGTTAGATTGATTTGACATATACTATATATACATTTTCATTAGCTAAACTTTGATATTTGACGAGCAGTAGGTTATATAATGAAGCTGAGTTTCCTTTGAAACTTTGGTTGAGCTGTGTAGAGTATTTAAGGTGCCGGGTATCTGCTAGTTGAGTAAGTACTTAGTTAACACTTAAGCTCAAAGATTTATTCAACTTAACCTTACAACTCCAGCGTTTGCTAAGCGATTTTTATGATTTTTTTTTCGATTTTAAGGTTAATTCTACAGCCTTTGAAAGCTTTATAGAGCTGTATAGATTATTAAGCTTAAGCACGAAGATTTGTTCAACTTAACCTAACAGTTTCTGCTTTTGCTAAGCGATACTTATGAATTTGTTCGATTATAAGGTTAATCCTACAGACTTCTCAAACTTTTAGAATAAAAGCGGTTACTGTTAACTTTACTAGCATAATAAGCCATTCAAGTTGTTCAACTTAACCTCAAAATCTTGTAATTTTGAAATTATTAAGTTAAGCCTGCAGTAGACCACTAATTCTTAACCTTTAATTTTATTAAATTTTACGATTGTTAAGTTAATTTTATTGTACGTCTTTTATACTAAGTTCTGCGTTTTTTTTTTTTTTTTTTTTTGAATAGAAAATGTGACTGTTAGTCATATTTCGTTTAGTAAGTTATCAGTTTTTTTTTAATTAACCTCACATTGTTTAGTCCTGTACTTGTCTTTCTACAGATCTTAAGTTTCTTAACGTTTTGTTTTGAAAAATATTGAGATTATACTTTTTAAAGAATTCTTTAAGTTCGGCAATTAAAGTTGCCTAGCATATTTTATCTACCTTCTCGAAATTAACACTATTCTCTCTGGAAATCTTTAATTTCTTAAGGGATTCTCATACAATTTTTAGAGTCTTAAGTTAGGCCTATACTACGTATTTGCAGCTTAGTTTATAGGCCAACATTGAACAGCAAAAAACGTAAATCTAGCTTACCTAAGCCAACAGATTCTCCTAAGCTAATCATACATATCTGAAACCTACACTTTCCGCACAAAACCTTTTAAATTTCTTAACGGATTTTTATAAATTTCATAGAATCTTAGCTTAACCCGCTGGTACGCTCTTCAAGCCAAGTTTTCCACTCTCTATGCAAGGAGAACAAAAGCAGCTCTGGTTACCGGTAACGCCAACGCTGCATTGTTCTCCCACTCGGAACATTTGCCATTGTGTTTTCCAAATTGCAAAACAATAAAAACGTTTCGCGTCAATTATTGTGTCATAAAATCGGCAAACGTAACGCTGCACTCAGTACTCAGTACTTCGCTAACCAGGGCTAAACCCTGCATTCTCCCCTCGCCCCTCGCCCCTCTCCCATTTCTGCACAGTGCTTTATGCTTTGTCTTTGGCCATTGATCGATGGTTTTCAGCGCAAAACAATAAAATGCGCAATTAATCAAAAAATCGTTTGGCGATTTTGATTGATGGGCTTAACGTACTGCATAGTACACGTATTCCAGTGCCCGATTCCCGACTTTCCGACTTCCGAATGCGCTGTACGAATGCGTTACACTTTGATGGCCACAATTATCCCAGTATGACACACACACCCCCCCCCCCCGCATTTAGTTACCAACCTCCTCTGCTCCCCCCTGAAGTCGTTGCATATTTATACTCACATATTGCGGCCATATTCGACTCGATTGACTTGCAGATTTATGCCGCCCATAACGCCATCGACGTGGAAAACGGCCCGCAACGCGGATCGATTCTCGCCCGTTTGCCCGCAGAATGTGCCCATACCGCCCAACGGGCCGGAGGCCCTGCTCGAGGTGCCGCGCGCCCGACTCGCCCAGCTGCGCCGGCTGTTGCCGCTGCTCAAGAACCAATCGGAAGACTGCCTATATCTAAATATCTATGTGCCCTACGAGACGCAGGCGGCCACCAGACGTAAGTTGTGCACTAATCGCTTAATTATCGTTTATCAATTAATTAATTAATTAAGTTATAACCGAAGCAAAGTCGTGTGTGTGTGTGTGTGTGTGTGCCTGATGAGACTGCTGTGTGTGTGTGTGTGCGTGGGCGCATATCATTAATTTCATAAAATCTATTAGTTCGTGGTCAAACTGTCAGGGACTGGGAAATGTCGTACATAAATTACTCGTGTTGGCTGTCGTCTTCTGTTTTCTTCTGCTTCTTCTACTTTTTGCTACTTCTACTTTTTACTATATGAAAAATAGTCTATAGTAGATTGCAGTATGCATATATAACTCAATTCATATTTAACAGGCAAGCTTGAGCTATAAACGGTGCAGATATTTAATTTAAGCCAAAAAAAAAGTAAATTATCTTGTTTTATGCATAAATCATTAGTCTGTGCGAATATCCGCATGAAATCGAACAGCTCTAAAGTTTTACACTTTTTTTACTATCGTACAAAATTTAAGCGCAATCCTTTCACTTTTGTCATACTTAGACGAACTTTTTAAAGTCCTCAAAGTATATAAGACTCGCTAAATATACCAACAAAATGATGCAGCTAAAATACTTTGTTTATTTTTTATAAACGGAGAGAATTTAAGCAAAGTTTCTCTACTTTTTTATACCTTTACGTATTATACTTTATGGACTTTCTTTTACTCATAACTCATTGAGTAGATGTAAAGCTCTGCACATGCTTTCTAATCGAACAAAATTTAATATTTGTTGATAGTCTTCATATACGCATAACTCAGTTATTTTACCGAATATCTGAACCAAGCCATACAGTCGTATAGCTCAACATATGCTTAACAAGCACACAAAATTTAAGAGATATGCAATAAGTTGCTTATTATTTATTTGCATTTTATCATCACTTCGAGCGCCTCCTCGCAATTTATTGTCACTGAAAACAAAATAAAATAATTCAATATTAAAGTTTATTAATCGAAAACGCAACGAACCCGAAACCGAATTGATTCAATTGACAGGCCAAAGGGAAAATTGTATTTTGTATTTTCATTTGGCAGGGCGGCTGGGAACGGAAAACGAGGCAGCGAAACTTTCAATTCCGTAGTGCATTGCAGTTGGTTTGAGCAATTGCTGCAAGCGCTGCAGAATTGGCAGCTTCGTGTGCCACACACGACGGCGGGGGATGCGGAGAGGTCGTGGGATTGGGTGGGATTGGCTGCAGGAAGGAAGCCTCCGAAAATTGAAATTCCCAACATATTGTTGATATATCTCTTGTATATCTCTTGTTCTTGCTCTCGCAGGCGAAAATGCCAATGACAGCTTTGGCTTTGGCTCCAGTTTCAGCTCGAGCTCCAGTTCCGCCGCCGGTGCCAGCTCCGATGCCGAGACGAAGCTCTCGACGGTCGTTTTTATACACGGCGAATCGTACGACTGGAACTCGGGCAATCCCTACGATGGCTCCGAGCTGGCGGGCCACGGCAACGTCATCGTTGTGACAATCAATTTCCGGCTCGGCATCTTCGGTTTCCTCAAGACCGGCGGCAAGGAGAGTGCACAGGGTAACTTCGGTCTGATGGATCTGGTTGCCGGTCTGCACTGGCTCAAGGAGAATCTGCCGGCATTCGGTGGCAATCCGCAGAGCATAACGCTGCTCGGCTATGGCACAGGAGCTGTGCTAGCGAACATATTGGCCGTCTCGCCGGTGGCCAGCGGTGGGTGTTCTTTTTATAGTGCATTAACTAAGTGATGTCTATAGGAACTCTCTCTCTCTCTCTCTCTCTCTCTCTTCCTCGCTTAGATCTCATACAACGCGCTGTGCTCATCAGCGGCACCGCCCTCTCGCCTTGGGCCATACAGAAGAATCCGCTGTTCGTCAAGCGTCGTGTGGCCGAGCAGACGGGCTGCCATGGTGACATGCTATACGATGATCTGGCACCCTGTTTGCGCACCAAGAGCGTCGCCGAGCTGCTCGCCGTCAAGATCGATCATCCGCGGTAAGACAAATGGAACAGCTAAGAAAGTATATCTAAAAGACCTGTGTGATACGTAATACACAAAGTAAAGCCATATAATATATGTAAAGACATATAGTAGTTGGTCAACTGCATGACTTAATCTCTGGATTTATAAGAGCTACAGCTTTTAAATTTCACATGAATTTTCTTTTGTACTTTACCCAAAACGTGTTTATTTCAAATTTGAAATGCCACGTATAACCCACTCAAAAATCCAAAAACATTGCTTAAATTATACATAAGCTTAGAGAAAGCAGCATTCCTTAAAATTGTATAATTTTCTATAACATTAAATATAATACCAAGTACTTACATAATATACATTCTGCGCCCCACAGCTTCCTCGTTGGTTTCGCTCCCTTTGTGGATGGCACCGTCATATCGCCCAATACGGATGCCATGTCCAGCACTGCCCTGCCCCTGGGCTCAGCTATTGTTAGGTGTGTTCGACTGTTGACATTTGGTTATATAGAAATTTTAACTGTCTTTTGTCTTCGTCTTCGTATAGTACTTCAGGAATTGAATACGCAAACTTTCCGAAACGTGACCTCATATTTTGTCTAACTTCTGTGGAGTCCTATCTGGATTTGAGTGCTCAAGACTTGGAGTTTGGCTTCAATGAGACGCGACGGGATCGCATATTGCGCACCTTTGTGCGCAACAATTTTCATTATCATCTCAATGAGATCTTTGCGGTGTTGAAGGTAATACTCATAGCTATCTTAAGAACTATTCAATTCAGACAATTGCATAATAATCAATGATCTACTTTGTCCTTTCGGCTAGCTTTGGAAACTCTACTGAAGTTTTATCGATAGGAATTAGATTATATCGAAATGCAAAAATGTTTACTCTGTCTCAATCAAAGTTAACTTCAATCGTTTAGAGCTAATGTTGGCTGCCTAAAATCTCCAGTCGGTGACCAGCTCTCCTGGGGTTAGGATCTGGTAGACTCACATTTTTTTTTAATTTTTTTTTTTTCATTTCTTAAATTGCATTTTCTTTTTTTCTTACTAGATTTATATTTATAATTATTTAAAAGATTACAGCTGGTAGACATTTTTTTTATTTTTTTCATCTCTTAAATTGCATTTTCTTTTTTTCTTACTATATTTATATATGTATTTAAACAGTATCTCTTTTGTTACTTGTTTGTTATTTAACAACTCACGAATATTTGCGTTAATTCTTTAAAACTCGAATCCGTCTGTAATGCAAAAACAATAGATAATTAAGTTTTTCTACCATTGCCTACGCCAGTTTATTAATATGGCATACAGTGTTCATAGATATCTAGATTCATAAACGTTAGATTTCGTATTCAGTTTTCAGCTTGCCTTTTAAATCAATATTCACGTTTTGAAACAATTTTATTGTTGCTTCTGCACTGGACACTACAAAAGAATGAAACGATATTCAGTCGGTGACCAGCTCTCCTGGGGCTAGGATCTGGTAGACTCACATTTTTTATTTTTTTTTCATCTCTAAAAATTGCAATTTCCTTTTTCTTCTTCTATATTTATTTCTTTTGTAATTAGTTTGCATCTTGTAAACTCACATTTTTAAATTTTTTTTTTTCTTAAATTGCATTTTCTCTTTCTTACTGCTATTTTATTGTCGCTGCTTATTTTTGTGGCTGCATAGTATAGTTTTCCCCATACTGAGTCCATCCGGAAGATTGTGTAGCTCTCTAACAAGCATTTCTTCCGTTTTTTTGCTAGAATATAGTATCTTCAAATTTGTTTTGATGTCATCCCAGCTGAGGGGTACATCGCAGACACTCGGTGCTTATTTTGTCACGGATAGTTCCAATTAAGTATTGTCCGCAGGATGCTTGGTCCACTGATCCGGCTAACAATAGAAATTGTTCTATCCTACTTATGAACCTGTCAAGATTGTCGGAAGGGCCTTAGAAGGTTGGTAGTTGATGTACAAGGGCTAGTAGTTGGTGTAGTTTCAGGGCCTATTGGCCCTGATGCATTACCAGAATCCATAGAATCCATAGCGTTGGTGGGATTATTGTCTTGAACTGGGTTTCTATTTTGTTTCTATCGTGTAGGCTGTTGTCCAGCAGAATGATTGCAAGCTGGTTATAGTGGGTGTCTCGAGTCTTTGCAGGCGTTTGGGGCCTTGGTGATTAGACAAAGGGTTTTATTTTGTCTAGGCCATTTTATTAATATTGCCATTTGTCGGAGCGGGACTCGCACCTATAATTATTGGCTTTGAGATAGTTTTCTTCTTAGTTAAGCTATAACTTTGCTAGAACTATTACTATATATTTCTATATATCTCGATAAACGTCCGCAGTGAATACGAAGCAATCATATCTTAGCATTATAAACTGTAATTACCAAATGCTTCCTTATATTTTCTTTTCTTAACTGAAAGTTTTCCATCCTAAACTTTCAGAATGAGTACACGGACTGGGAGAAGGCCATCCGTAATCCGCTAAGCTCGAGGGATGCGACGCTGCAGTTCCTCAGCGATGGCCACACGGCGTCACCCCTAGTCAAATTGGGCTACATGCACAGTCTGCGCGGCGGTCGAACGTATTTCGTGCACTTCAAGCATCGCACGCTCGAGGAGGAGTATCCACAGGTGAGTAGCAGGTGTGCACAGCCCCTTGACCCAACTCGACCTTGACCTGCTGCTCTTAATTGCACAGCGTACCGGCTCGGTGCGCGGCGAGGATGTGCCCTTCTGGCTGGGCCTGCCCGTCTCGCCGCTCTTTCCGCACAATTACACCACGCAGGAGCGGCAAATCGGACGCCTGATGCTGCGCTATTTGGCCAATTTCGCCAAGACCGGGTAAGAAGTCGATATGTCTTGACTGCAACCTTGACTCCACTTCAATTGCAATTTCCATTTTCGTGCGCCCGCAGCAATCCGAACCAATCGTCGGCGAGCGCAACGTTGCCCGTGCGGGAAGCTGCTCATCCGCAACGCAAGCGTGCAGCACCAAGGCCACAGCAGGAGGCGCTATCGATTTCTGGCGAGGCGCTCAATCTGGCCGTCATCTACAATCAGCGTCGCAGCAATGCGATGCACGAGAAGCGCGCCTACATCCGGCGGCGTCTGCGAAGCAACGATGGTCTCGCGCTGGCCCAGCTGGGCGGACTGAGCGGGGAGACAGACATGGGCAGCTACGACGGCGATGAGTTGCCCTTCTGGGATGCCTACGATGTAGTCAATCAGCTGTACATTGAGCTGGGTAAGTAGTGTGAACTCTTGTTTGTCCCTTCTCTCCCAGCCTCTCTATGCCCTTCTGTCTTTCCCTCTACTTTTCCCTCTTTCCATTATTCGCATTCCACATTTCCACCTCTCACTTCATGTCTCTCCCCATCCCACTCCCCTCTCTCTCTCCTGCACTCTTCCTTTATCTCTCCCTTTTTCTTTCTCCCCGTATTTTCCCCTCTCCAACTCTTATCTCTTCCCAACTATCTCTCTCTCCTTACTTACTACTATCTATTCTTCTTTAAGTTGGTAAACTTTCTCATTCCTACTCTCTCAACCCCATCTTCAACCTATCTACCCTCCTCTCTCGCTTTCTTGCCCAGTCTCTCTAACCTCTTCTCCCACTCTCTTGCTCCCTCTCTTTCTATCTTTTTAACTTTATCTCAATATCTTTCCTCCTCGTCTATATTTTCCCCTCTCTCACTGCCTTTCTCACCCCCTCCTTTTCTGCTTTAAGAAAGCACCGTCTCTTCACTACTTTCTCAACCCTGTCTTCACTTACATATATCTCAACCTCTTTATCCAGCTCTCTTCGTAGCTCTCTGTGTACCTCGCTACTTTACTCTTTGCTCTAATTCACTCACGTATTCCGCCTCTAACTTTACCTCTTTCTCCCTCTCCCAATATCCCTCTCTCAATATCTCTATCACTGTCTCTCTCATTTATTTCTCTTCCTTTTGTCCAGGCAACAAGGCCAACATCCAGAGTCATTATCGCGGTCACAAACTCTCCATGTGGCTAAACCTAATCCCACAGCTGCATCGGCACTTCAACATCAACGACCAGTCCATGCGACATCATCAGTTCCAGGACGATCTCAACAATCGTGATCTCTACGAAGGTACGCCCAGAACTCTCGGATTGATTAATAGATTGGGTTCACCCATTTCTACCCCTCCCTGCTTCTAGGCGTCGTGCGACCACAGCTGCAAACAAAGCCGGCGGAGGATGACAACATCATCATTATACAAACCACACGCACCACAACCGCCACGCCGCCGCCGCCGCCGTCGCCCAGCGCGAAGCCAGGCCAAGGCCACAATGCCACAGCTGGTGGCACCACAACAGGTAAGTACCATCTTGATAAATGACCAAGTGGCAGGCAAACTGAAGTAACTGTGCTCCATTCCCCTTGCTTCCCAGAATGCGGTATCGATGGCGCCATGTCCGTCTCGGAGTTGACGACCACGCAGGCGCCCAAGGACAATCGCACACACACGCAGCTGGTGGAGACGCACAAGGATCTGGCCACTGCCTCGACCGGCATCATTGGCAATCTGGAGCTGTTGCGTCGCCTGAGCGGAAAGCAGTTCCAGAGCTACACGACGGCGCTGATAGCCACCGTGGCCGTTGGCTGCTTCCTGCTCATACTCAATGTGCTCATCTTCGCGGGCATCTACCATCAGCGCGAGAAGCGTGCACGCGACGCCAAGACCAAGGAGGAGCTGCAGGAGGGCGACACCAGCAAGAACTCCAGCATGCTCAAGCTGAACGCTGCCGGCGCGGCGATAGGGCCAAGCGATGCCAGCGATGCGTACACGCTGAGCGGCGGCGCCGTCGTCGATAGCAAGGGCATGGGCATGGGCGTGGGCGTGGTCTTTGGCGAGTACAGCTGCTACGACGAGAAGTCCAAGCAGACAAAGCAGCTGAAGGAGGAGCAGTTGCTAGTGGAGCTGCCGCTACCGCGTCCACCGCCGCCGCCGACGTCGTCGTCCGGCGGGCAGACGACGCTGCTGCTCGATGGCGGCTGGGAGGCGGCGTGCTCGACCAGCACGCTGGATCTGCTGAAGACGCGACCGACGACATCACAGCAGCAGCAGCAGCAGCACATCGAGATGGTCAGCTACAACACAGCGCTGCCCACGGTGCTGGCGACGGTGCTCGAGGCCGGCGGCGGGCACTCGGCGCCGGGCAGCAAACGTGGCTCGTTCGTGGACACGAGCTGCGCTCAGCTGCAGTTCGATTACGCCGTGCAGTCGTCCGATCAGATGTCCTTCAAGGCCATCGAGGAGGCGGTCAAAGCGGGCGTGGTCGGCGACTCGGAGATCATGCGCGACGATGACATACCGGAGCCACCACCGCCGCCGCGCTCCTTTCTCGCTGCCCAGCAGCAGCAGCAGCAGGTGGGCATCCTCAGGCAGTCGGGAGCGAGCGGAGCCGGCGGCGCCTCGAGCAGCGGCAAGAAACGTGTACATATTCAGGAAATCTCTGTCTAGGTTCAGATCGAGCTCCAGCTTGTTTTTTGCGGGCTTCCCTTCTCTTTAGAGTCTGTATTTTTCCTATATACTCCATACCCTCCCCCCTCCCTCCCCCTTCCCTCAACCATGTCTAATCTAATAACTTAGCGCTAGCTTTACTTTCGCTCTTCCTACTTTCCCCCCCTAGAGCCTTTGCCTTTCCTTACTTCGGCGTAGTTCAACGATAATCAAAATGTGTTAAAAATGTGTGTAATATGTACTTGTATCTGTATCCGTATCTGTATCTGTATCTGCAGCTGTCTGTTTGTACATTATGTAAATGTTCCTTGAGTGCAGCAACTAATCACAGCATCGGACTACGTAGGCCTCATATACGATGTACGATATACGATACGATATTGTGTTATTGTATGATTTCAATATATGTGTGTGTGTATAGTTTGTTATATTATTTATTATATAGTATTTTATTATTATAATTATATTATTATTATTGCTATATTCGCTTGTTATGTATTTAATAAACGTATGAATAAATAAATAAAAACGGAAAACACGAATAACTTAGCGACATCGGTGGAAACTCAAGTGTGTAACAGGCTTTTAATTATTTATAACTATATATGGTACTTACATATACGATATACAAGAAGTAAATGAATGTATTGTAAAATATTGAATCTATTTGTATGAAATACACATGTAATAAAAATCAAAATAAAAATTTACATAAACGCATGTATGTATGTGTATAGTCGGCATTTTAAAGGGCATGGAACTTATGGAGTACAGCCGAAAGCTTTGGGAAATTAAAAAATCTTCATTTCGACCCGATTATTTTAATTAATAATTAATTAATTTTGTACGTGCACATACGTATGTACTAGTATATGTCATGTATTTATGAATTTATTTTTTATAAGTGAATAACAAATATTTAGCTTTTAAAATTAAACCCTCTTCGAATACTTCGAAATTACGATATAAGTATGGTTTCTTAACTCTACATTTGAAAATTTAGTATGAGAATATAAATTCCGAAATTACTTTCGGCTTTATAACATTAAGTTTTAATTAAAAAAAAAAGATATATATATATATATCTATTTTTAATAATTTGAATTGCACAAGAATCAAGTCAAATTTAGTATGAGAAAATAAATTCCGAAATTACTTTCGGCTTGATGACATTAATTTTTAACTTTAAAATATATATATATATATATAGAAGACAAATCGTGATTTTCACGGAATAGTTACTCTAGTGTATCTGTATAGTTTCTTTAATGAATTCACATTTTCGTAACAATCAATAAATTGAAATCTCTGTCTATATCATATATCGCGGGATGCTCTCCACGGTAGCGCCTGATCCTCTCGGATGAACTCAGCGCGATCGGTACGCTGCCCGCAGCGAGTCCGCCTCCGTGCGAGTTCGCGTACCGAGCAGCCAGTTGTCCGCGATGACCACAAGCAGGGCGATCATCTTGCACAGATGCATGTTGTTCTGGCTGATCATGCCGAAGAGGGCCAACATCGAGCTGCGAGTAATCATCCCAAGATACTCCACGTCTCTCTTTCTCTGTTTCTCAAAAATCTTTCGGAGCAGACAATTTAAAAAATTACCTTAAATTTAAAAAACAAATACAAATTTCATAGTCTAAAAGTAAGAACTAGTGCGCTGCCTACTGCTAGTATTACATATCATATATATAATTTGTACCAATTGAAATGACACTGTCGAGGTTTTACGGCTAAACGGGCTCGGCTTTTATTTTTTTGGATTTTTTTAATTTCGTCACAGCTTTGTCGGCAGCCTCGTCGCTTTTCTTACGCTTTTCCGACTTGCGCTTCTTGGGCGACACCTGCGCCTCCGCCTCCAGGCCTGGCTCCATTTTGATCAGCTCGACCAGCGCATCGAGCTCCACGTTGGTTTTCCGGTCTATTATCGAATCCTCCTCCGTCACAGGCTCCACTTTGGGCTCAATTTTCGTTAATTCTTCTTCATCGTCGTCGTCGAACTTGATGGACTTGTTCTGAAAGCGTCGATATATGTCTTAGTTCGCATATAGTCTTTATATATATATTAGTGCATACCTGTGGCTGTGACTCCGGCTCGTCCAGCAGGAGCTCACCCTCGATGTAGGGCATTACGTTGCCGATATTAAAATCCTTGATGCGGAACTTGATCTCCTGGTCCATGACGATGCCGTCTCGGTTCTGCTTCTTGTTCGTGAAGCGTATGGTCGTGTTGAAGACTCTGTAGATGATCGCACTGATCTGATGCTTGGACGTGTGCCGCACAACGCCGTGGAGCACTGCGCCCGCCACTGGCCTGAGCACATAGAAATCGGCATTTATGACCAGATGCAGTGTGGGATCATCGGCGCGCAGTGCAGCATTGTGTCCGAGCACTTTGATGTTCTTGATGCCCAGCACAATTCCATTCAGATTCGCATCGTATATGCCCACTTTGGTGCGGATGAGCAGCTCGTGCAGCGCATGCTTGAAGTTGCCCATGCCGTAGGGCCCCATCGACAGGTGCAGGTCTGTGTTCACGCATAGCACGCACGACTCCGGCTGCGCGGCATACTGTTCCAGCTCCTTCGTCGAGAATTTTACGTATTTCTGTAATATTTTGGCCATTTTCTGTTTGAAAATTCTACCTGTGCACAACGCACAACCACATGAGTTTCTGGTGCTGCTCACTTGCGCCGGCACTGTGTCAACCCTGCAACATTAGCTGCTATCGATACATTGCTACGACAATTCGTGAAATATCGCGTAACATATTTAAAAGATCATCGATAACAGTGCAAGCGCAGCAGCTGTGCGCATTTAGGGGTGGTTATTTTCAAACAGGAAATGATCGAGAAAGTGGTGGAATAGAGCAGAACAAAGGTATAATTAATTAATAAAATATCATAAGGTGCAATTTGCTGCTTGTTATTTAATGATTGTACATTTTTAAGTCACAAATGAAGTGCAATGAATTATTTTTATTTTTTATTTTTGAATTTTCAGAACAATGCGCAATGTATCGAATTTGAAATCGATAACAGTGCAAACGCAGCAGCTGTGTGTATTTAGCGGCAGAACAAAGGGATAATTAATTAATAAAATATTATAAACTGCTATTTTCTGCTTGTTATTTAATGATTGTACTTTTGCCAGTTACAAATGCTATGATTTAATTATTTTTTTTTATTTTTGAATTTTCAAAACAATGCGCAACGTATTGAATTTGAAATCGATAACAGTGCAATCGCAGCAGCTGTGTGTATTTAGGGGTGGTTAAATTCAAACCGGAAATGATCGAGAATGTGGTAGAAACGCACAATGGAATCCGCCCGAACCATTATTGATATATATTAAAATATAAAAATTGTATATATTTATTATACATATATTTTCTCATGAATTGCAATGAAACTGCAACTGTCTGCTTATTATTTAATCGTTAGCATTCGTTTTATTCGCGAATGGAATGTACTTAATCAATTATTTCGCCTTCAATTTTAACATAATAAATAGGTTTAATTTTACGAAAAACAATACAAACTATTTTACAGTTATTACTCGATATATATATATACAAAGAAATGTTAATATATTAGGGTTACCATTTGTTTACCTATTGTTTAGCAATAAAGGCAATACGCGACTCATTTATTCATCAAGTTTCACTGAGCTGAGAGAGATATATGGATATGCATGTGAATATGGATCGAGGGAGGGCCTTCTACTGCTGCTCCTGCTCCTGCTCCTCCTCCCCCCTCAAGCGAGGGTAGCTTAAGTAATTCGGAATTGGGGAAACAACTTAGAGAACTAGGAATGGCTGAATCGTTGCATGGCTGCTTAAACTAACAAGAACGTGAGCTTTGTTCACTTTTAATGCGTGCAGGAAGAGTTGAGTGCCGGCGTATAGTAATAGTATCATTGGAATTATTCGAATCATTCGAACTAGGCGATGCCGCGTCAGACGTGCGTCAGGACATTCTTGTTGCGATCGCCCATCGAATTGAATTTGTTGCCATGCGCCGCGAACGGCGTGCGCATGCGGCGCGTGAACGAGCGCAGGCAGCGCTGTCCGTCCATGGGTTCCGGCGTGCTCGCCGCAGCCAAAACGGAGACTGAAAGGGGGGAAAGAAAAGTTAAATTTAATATAGCGAAGTTTGTATACCCTTGCAAATACTTCAGTTACTATATACACTATATATACACTAATACAGCTATAGCGTAGCTTATAAATATTTATTTTTAACAATATAAATTTATATTTAATAATATACATTTATATTTAATAATAAATATTTATATTTAATATTATATATTTAAATTTAATAATAAATATTTATAGTTAATAAAAAATATTTATATTTAATAATATATATTTAAAATTAAATAAATATTTATATTTAATAATATATATTTATATTTAATAACGAATATTTATATTTAATAATAATGATAATTTTCATCTTCATATATATCTATATATATAAAAGAAAGTCGTGTTAGTTACACCACTTATAACTCAAGAACGGCAGAACAGATTTGGCTGAAAATTGGTAGGGAGGTAGCTTAGAGCCAGGAGACGGACATAGGATACTTTTTATCCCGTTCGACAGCGTTCCTCTGTGACTTGACATGAAACGTCAGTCACTATAAAACGTGGTATAACAAAAAAGAATCAGACTTGGAATAACAAAACGCAAATGACAGCTATCTAATTGACGTGAAATGACAGCTATGTAATGACGTATGGATGACAATTTGATATTTGTAAGAAATCAATATTAAAACTATTTCTATTAAATAAATAATTAACAAGTGGATTGAAGTGAAGTGAAGTTTAATTAATAATGCCGCGACCAAGACGATCGAATCTTTCCCGACAAAGCCGTAATGCAAGAAGAATACAAAATACTGCAAATGAAAGGACTGAAGAAGAACAAGAAATTGCACGTGAACAGCACAGCAATAGTATGGCTCGACTTCGTGCTTCTCAATCACGAGACCAAAGTGAAGCAGCCCGTGAAACAGCTCGATTGGCAATGCAGAATCGTCGAGCGAACAACAGAAGTCAACAAATAGATAATTTGCGACGCAGAACAAGATATTTAGCTGATTTGAATCGAGCTGCGTTTCGATACGATTGCAGCAATGATTACAGCTTGCATCCTAGCGTTTGCATTGGGCAAATGGACGTTGTTTGCGAGTATTGTGGTGCTGAAGATTTCTCGGAGCAATTGCTGACTATTGGTAATGGTCAAGTACCTGTCGATGAATCGAGCGGATTAATATCATTTCCAAATAATTTCTGTAATTTTGTCTCATCAAAAGACGAACTTATCAACAATGTATTTCCAAATATTATTTCTAACTACAAAAATAATGAATGGTTGAGTGAGCGAGCAATTTTAGCGGCTAAGAATAAAGATGTAGATGACCTGACAATGCATTCATTCAAATCTATTGACTGCGTCACAAATGAAGATGAAGCCACCAACTATCCAATTGAATTTTTAAACTCTTTGGACGTGCCTGGCTTACCACCGCCTAAAGGTTGGCTCTGTAGTAATCATGCTTCGAAACATAAACCAACCAAAACTGTGCAACGGTACGCGTTTGGTGGTTAGTAAATTGATGAACAATGTCATTTACGCTACGATAATGATAGGAAAATTCAAAGGTGAGGAAGTTCTCATTCCGAGGATCCCGAGGATCCCGATGATCCCAACCGATATGCCGTTTGAATTTAAAAGACTTCAATTTCCGATCCGTCTTGCATTTGCCATGACAATCAACAAATCACAAGGCCAATCCTTAAAAGTTTGTGGTTTAAATCTAGAACATTCATGTTTTTCCCATGGTCAATTATACGTGGCATGCTCACGGGTCGGAAGACCATCTGTGTTGTTTGTTTTTGCGCCTGATAATAAAACAAAAAATGTCGTGTATCACAAGGTGCTTAAGTGAAGAGCAACCTATGTACTAAAATACAGAAATAATAATGAATGATTAATGTAGTTATTTAATTTTATTTTGTATTTTTTCGAATAAAATAAAAAAAAAAAAAACTGCTTATTTATTGCCATTAAGGCGGAACAAAGTTCGCCGAGTCACTAGTAAATTCTATAAAAAAAGCTTACTTTTCGCACGATTGCTACTATACCAGCTATAGCATATAGTAAGCCGATTTTATGTTATTGGAAATATGCTAAAGAAAACGTTAGTTGCCCAAGTTCTGGCCAAATTTCCCATGCTTACATACAAAACTATTTTTGGTTTTCATAAAAAATGCATGCTTCAACCGATTGTTCCTATGGCAGCTATATGTTATAGTGCATTGATTTTAATGAAATTCCAAACAATAGTTAGAAACATTATTAACTCAAGCTGTGGCGAAATTCGTTAAGATATTTTGAAAAATAACAAAAATCGGCCGATAGCTACTATGGCAGCTATGCGATATATCGTTGCGTTTTGGCTCATTCCAAACTATGTACAGCATGTAGAAGCAAGAAGTGTGTACAGCAAGTTTCAACAAGTTAACTACAAAACTGAGCGACTTGTAGGCGTTACAACAGACAAACGGACAAGCGGACAAGGCTAGCTCGAAAAGGCTGTTAATGCCGACACTTTAAAGGGTAAAAATAAAGGCCAAACTAATTATGCTATCAAAACTCATAGCTCACCTCGCTGCTCGAGCTGCTTGATCTGCTTCTTGGCCTCGCGCAGCTTGTTCATCAGTATCTCGTTCTTGCGCTTCTCCACGGTCAGCTCCAGGCCAAGCTGCAGTTTGCTCTTCGAGTCGACGGCGCTCAGTATGCTGCAAAGAGAGCAGGCAACAGGATCAAAATGCTGCTCAGTTCAACTGAGTGCTGAGTGCCTGCACTTACGGATGACTGTAGATGGACATGGAGCTGGGCCGCTCGTTCGGCTCCGGATGCATCATTTGTGCGATGAGCTCGTTGAAGTCCTTGCTGAGCGCTGGAATCGCTGGCACCTCGCCGTTGCGCAGCTTATGCCACTCGGGTCCGTTCTTGGGCAACGGTCCGCCGCCGGCGACCTCGAAGAGCGTAATGCCCAGCGAGAAGATGTCGGCCTTGAAGAGATTACTGTAGTCCTCCTGCAGTATCTCCTTGGGCAGGTAACGGCAGTCGCCCTCCTCCACGTACGGCTCCTTCACGGACGTCACATGGCCAAGATCGCCGATTTTGTACGTAACAAGATTCTCGGAGCTGCGCAGCTCCTCATACACGCTGTCCATGCCATCGCCGTCGGCGTCGTCATCGTTGTGCCGGCTACTGCTGCTGCTCTGCTGCTTGTCGTGCCGTGCCATGGGATTCATTGTCGAGAAGATGTTCTCCGGCTTGATGTCCATGTGCACCAGATCGTTGGAGTGTATATAGCGCAAGCCCTCGATGACGTGCATCAGCAGTATCTTCAGCTCCGATTCGCCCAGGCTGTGATCCTGTATGCGCGCATGCAGGCTGCCGCCATCGCAGAACTCGTTCTGTATCAGCATGTGATCGTCCTCCGCCCAGGCCGAGTAGTAGCGCACCACATTGTCGTGCTTGCCCAGCACCGCGTGCGCCCAGACCTCGTTGAGAGCGCGTTTTCTGCAGCAGAAGATGGCAATTAGCATGGGGGAATCAGAATCAGAATCAGATCAGATGAGAGCGCATAGCGCTACACCTACTCGAAGGAGCTGCCCGCCACGGGCTTCTTGCTCTTCTTGATGGCATAGATGCAGCCGTCCAGCCGATTCACACACTGAAAGACGACGCCAAATTCGCCGACGCCAATGACGCTGACCTGCATGAATTCGCGCTTGAAGCGACTGATGTTCGTGTCGTGCAAGGCCAGACGCTTGGGCGCCTGATGGTGTATCTCGCGCAGCGTGCCGTCGGCGCCAACGGACTCCTTATCGCCATCGTCGTCGCAGGGCTCGCTGAGCAGGAAACGCTGCATGGCGCTCACATTGAGATTCTCGCGTCCGAACTGCGTGCGGCAGCGCTTCTTGTTCTGCGCCATGAGACCTGTGAAGGAGGTGACGATATGTAGCGATATGAGAGCGCAAGTGTTCCAACTGCAGGATACTCACTGTCCGGTGTGAAGGGATTCACATTGGCCGTGTCCTGGGGCTGCAATGTCCGGTGATTGTGCAGTGGCAGCGAGCGCGGACGTTCTGTCAGCCGGAAGAGCTCCTCCCGGGAGGAGCCAGCCGTAGCTGTGGCCGACGCTGTCGCAGCTGCCGCCGTCGCTGCCGCGGAGGAGGCATTCACCACGGCGGCCACGGCGGACAGATGATTGCTGCAGTTGGTCGTGGACTTCTGCAGTATGGTCTTTGGTGTGGCCGGCGTGTTGAACAGGCGCAGTGCACGTACCTTCTGGCATGGCGGCGACATGTCCATGTTGTTGTTGCTGCTGTAGTTGTTGTTGTTGTTGTTGTTGTTGTTGGGCTTCTTCTTGTGTTGCGGACTCTCCGGGGCATCCTTGTCAAAATCATCGTCGGCGAAGCGCAGCTTGCGCGGATTGAACACCAACGGCGATGCGGAGCGCGAGCGCATCTCCACACTGGAGTCGAGCTGCTCGAGCGACGTGTCCTCCGCACTGATGACGCTCGACTCGTGCTTGGACAAGCGAAATGCCATTGCCATTGCGATGCGTTGCGTTGCGTTGCACAAACTTCACTTGAACGTATGAACCAACGAAGCGTTGCCTTTCTTTGCTATTGTACACTGGTTTTTTTTTTTTTTTGGGGCCGGCGAGCAATTAATTTATCGGGTTAAAATAAAAAAATAAACAAAACAAAAACACAAAACAGCATTAAGTGTAGCGGAATGCGAAGCGCAATTGATCCTTTTATCGATATTTTCTGCAACTGTGTGCGTGCCTGCAAGCGTGCGTGCGTGCGTGATCGTGTACATCGATTGCAAATAATGCCGCTGCGATTGTTGCTATGGCGAAACCATCGATAACAGCTATCGATGGCGCTGGCTGTTGCGTCTGCGGATAGTGCACGATAGTTTTTGTTGCATTGAAATGTGGATGTTGTTTGTTATTCCAGAAAATTCAATTGTGGATCGTAGCTATCGATCGATTTGATGTGAAATTCAAAAACTACTTTTTTAAATAAAAAAAAACACGTTTTTTTTGGCATTTGATTTATTGATTGAATAATTTGATGTATTATTTGATGTATTTCTGCGCATCGTTTACATACAAATGCGCACTTGCAAGAATTCATACATTATTATTATAATACTTAACTATGACGTCATGTATGAGAAAATCCGATATCGGCAATAATTGTTGCTTAAGTTACGATGGGAATAGCATTTAAAAAACACCTTACAAACACATGTCAAGTGAAAACTGTATGCCTGTATGTATGTGTGTGTGTGTGTGTGTATGTATGTATATATCTTTTGCGGGCATTTGGTATGCAATTTGCGTTCGAGTGTGGTGAGTTTACACGTTACCATAAAATTGACATTTGGATTGTGAGGATTTCGTTTTGCCTACGTGTGGAACGCAAGTTCGCGCGCGCTTTTCAAATACAAAACATGCTTAGCCTGATAACTGTATACGTATACGTCTACATATAGGTGTGTATGTGTGTATGTGCGTGTGTGTCCGTGAGTATGCATTAGGTTTATGGGAGAAATTAAAAACACACGAGGGGGCGGGGGTGGGGGTTGGATTTGACATAAATAGTTACAATGTTACAGGGAAGTGACTAGATCGAGTGCGCGATTCGATCTGTTTATTCAGTTACTATATAGCTTAGGGCGCAATAATTCGTTCTACAGCTGAGTACCGGGGCGAAATTATAAAAAAATCGCATCAATCAATGTCAATGTAAATATTAATGTATTTGTATATTAATCTATAGATTATACGCTAAGCTAAGAATGTGGGCGTAAGGGTAAATGGGCGTGGTGAATGGTAAAATGGTATAAATGGAAACTAATTGAGTTGACTTTACTCCGACCGACATGAACATAGTAGAAATGCCTGGATGAAGGGGGGGGGGGGGGTAAGGGGGGTGCGAGCGAATTATCGAATTATTGAGGAATGAAGAAGAGCGGGAGAGCGGGTAAGCGGGTGAGCAGGAGAGCAGGTTGCTTGAGCGCCCTATGGCTAATGGCCAAAATCGGTAGTAGCCTGTTCGAGCTGCTGCTGCTGCTGACGTCGCTGCCGCTGCTGCTGCTGCTGCTGCTAGTCCCTAGACATGGAGCGCGACACCGAGGAGTCGCCGCGACGCCGCAACGGCGATCCGCGCCGCGGCGGAGGCGACGGCGACCGCGAGCCCCTGTCTCTGTCATCGTCCTCGTCGTCGTAGCGCCGCTTCACCGGCGGCGGCGAGTCGACCAGGCCGCTGCCATTGCGCTGATCCTGATCGCTGTAGCGTGACACCGAACCGTTCTCGTCGCGTCCATTCTCGCGCGAGCGTCCCGAGCGTCGGCCCCCCACGGAGCCGGCGGAGCGACTGCGGGAACGGGTGCCGGATTTGGAGCGAGTGCGACGACGCCGCGATGTGCTGCGTGATCTGCTCAGTGAGGTGCTTCTGCAATGAGTCGAAAAAGGTAGACAGATTTTAGTTTGTGTTGCTATAACAGTGCTATAAATATATTCTTAAAAAAAACTTATTTTCTATATATTTATTTTATTTTATGGAATTTCAAAATATATTTTAATTTATATTTATATAGTTTTAGTTAGTCGTAAAAGCTGAGTATAACTTACGTTGCTATAAAAATACTATAACTCATTTCTACAGTATTATAGTTATCTTTCTAGCAGATTGTATGGAAGTTGGAAATTACTTTTTAGCTAGAAATGTCTTAACTTTCTAGCAGAGTTTATGGCAATTTTATATTGTTTATATATTTATTGATTGCTATAAAAACAATAGCTTGATCTAATAGCAATATATCGCCTTTTTTTATGGGGCTGGGGAATTTTTATAAAATATTATTTATAATCTATACAATTATGTTTATCTTTCTCACAGATTATATGGGGCTTGGATATTAATTATTAATTTTTATCTAAAGAGATGTCCTATCCTTCCAGCAGACTAAATGGTAATTTATTATAGTTTATATATTTATTTAGACTATAAAAAAATAATCTAAAGAAATATATAATCTTTATATATATATATCTCAATTTTGTCCGTTTTATATATATATATATTACATCTCTATAGATCTTGAGGTAAGGTGCTTCTGCAATAAATCGGAAAACTAAGCAGATGCTATAATAATGCTATAACTCTGAGTATACAAATATATACTTCTGACAGATTTTATAGAACTCGAAAATATATCTCCATATATTCAGTTGTCACAGTTAGTATCTGCATAAAAATACTCCAAAACTCTATAGCCGATTTGAGAGAAGACAAAACTATTTTATAGATATATCTTTATTTAATCGATTTTCACATATAGCAACTAGATCGGCCCTCAATGCGATTTGCCACTCTTCTTATGATGCTTGTGGCCGCCCTTCTTCTCGCCCTTCTTGCCATGCTCCTCGTGCTCCTCGTGGCTTTCGCCGTACTTGTGCTCCTTCTTGTACTTCTTGTGATCCTCGTCATGGTGGCCCTTCTTGTAGTGTCCCTCCTTCTTCTTGTGGCCCTTCTTCTTGCCGCTCTCGTGCTTCTCGCCCTTCTTGTGCTCGCCGTGATCCTCCTCGTGATGCTTGTGCTCCTTGCCATACTTCTTGTGGTGTCCGCCCTTGTGCTCGTCATCGTAGAACTTCTTCTCCTTGTAGTACTCGTCCTTGTTGAACTTCTTGTGGTACTCCATCTCCTTGTGGCCCTTCTTGTGCTTCTTCTTGTGGTGATGCTTGCCGCCCTTCTTGTGTGCGCCATGCTCATGCTTCTCGCCGTGCTCCTCCTTCTCATCGTAGTGTTTCTTCTTCTTTTCACCCTTATCGCCATGATGATGCTCGTGATCCTCCTCCTCGTGATGCTTTTTTTCATCCTCCTCCCATTCCTTGTGCTCCTTGTGCCCGTGCTCGCCCTTATGCTCCTCATCACCGAATTTCTTCTTCTCATGCTTCTCGCCCTCCTCCTCTTCCTCCTCGGAGGACTCCTCCTTTTTCTTGGCCGCCGCGTACGTCAGCAGCAGGCCCAAGACCAACAGCAGCTTCAAGTGGCCCCGCAGCATTCTGTTTAACTGAGCGCCCCGATCTGGCAGCCGATACGCTTTTATATTCCATGGCATTGTGTGGACAGTTGAGAGCTGCGAGCTGCCAGTGGCGAGTGGCGACCGCAAAACCAGCGCAGATCTCGCATGATGCAATAAGACATCTTTTTGGAGCCCCCAAATGTGACTGTTGTAATGCAGTGTTTTTCTGCTTGAGCGCGCACCTGCCCGGTGCGCACCTTTTCTTCGATCCGATCAATCGAAGCGCACAGTGGGCCACAAACTTGACATCTCTTCTCAAGCAGTGAAAGGGATAATCAGGTTAGCTTCGCTTAACATGGGGTTTACGTTCCCATGTACAGCGAAATTCTGTTTTCTTTCTCAACTTAGTCAGAGTTTGAATAATTATGCTAGTTAAAATAATTTTATAATTATTTAAATAATTTTTATCATAATATCATATAAGGTATATGATATATTAATCTGGCATATGTATGCGAACTTTCTCTTAAATTAAAATGTCAGCTCAATAACGAATTAAAGTGGAAAGATAAATCTGTAAATATTGTCAATTATTATCCTAGTCAGGATAGAGAGCAATACACTCGATTTTTTGCTAAAATAGGTATAAAAATCTCCAACTTAATCACATGTTAATTAAGTCAATATATAATCAACTATATATAACAAATATCAGATAAGTAGAGCGAGAAGAAATATATGGTACCTATGTTATTGCTGAAATTGGAATAGTAATTCCCAAATAAAAGTATAAGGTTAAGACAATATAGGTATAAATTGAAATATATATAGATATAAATTGTTATATAAATTGCAGTTCAATTCGACTCTCAATTAAAAGTAGAAATAGAATTATGTTATATATAGAATTAATATATAGATGGAGGAAGCTAAACTACCACAGGCAAGAGCAGCATGTTTAGTCAACAGATACAGCACCAGATTAAAATAGATAGAGAGCAGGAATATAAGCGGCTTGTTTCAGAAATCGTCTTGCATGTTACACTTTATTTCTAATGTAGCACATGATGACTGAAAGGTTTGCATGGTATGGCTGCAAACTTTTCACGTACAACTATAACGTATCGAATATGTTACAAGCTAAAATCCTAACTCTACTAATAGTAAAAGCCCCCTTCATTTTGTATTATTCTTGCTGTTTGGACTTCTTCTTTTTCTTGGCTGGCGTGCCTTGTTCCACGGGTTCCTCCTTCACCTGCTCGACGGCGGCGGCTTCCTCAGGTGCTTCTTCGTCCTTCTGCTTCTTCTTCTTCTTCTTTTTCTTCTCGGACTTGACCTCGGGCTCGTCGTCAGCAGCAGTCTCTGCTGGCTCAGCCGCCTCCTCTGCCTCCTCCTTTACCTCCTGTTTGACGGGTGTTTCGATCTCCGAGTGTTTGCGTTTCTTCACGTGCAACGTGTTGTCCGCCTCGGGCTGATAGGTGAACACCTCGCTAAAATGGGAATTACCAGTTAAATAGGTGTGCCAGGAGACTAGGTTATTGGTTAAAGTCAATGAAAAAGTCGCTTGAACTCGTGTCAGACAGCCAAGTGGAATCGTCAGGGTGGAATCAGCATATTGCGAAACCTTTTTGTGGTATCATCATGTAGAGTTCGCGAAACTTGATCAAGACAATAACCAGAGACAAGGAAGTAGAACCCACCTCTTGGCCTGGTACTTCTCGAACTTGGCCTTGGCCTTGCCCGTGCCCGAGAGTTTGCGTAGATTTCCCTCCTCGAGCAGTCGCAATCTTGCCTCCAGCTTGACTTTGTGTGTGGCGCCGAGCTCGAAGGTGGCCTCCTCGCCGAAGGCATCGACACGTGTCGCCAGCGACGCCTTCGCGGCCAGCGAACGCGACATTTTACCCTTGTTCTTCTGCGTGGCCTGACCCACCAGTTGGGCATGGTAGATGAGACCGTATTTGGGTGTGTCCTTCTTCGTCTTCAGTGCACGGAACAATGCCTTCTCGGCGCCCAGAATCTGCACCGTGGATGAGGGATGTTTGGCCAGATTGATCAGCGAACCGGCGTGGGCGATGAGACGAGCGCCAACAGTGTCGCCCACGAGCACCGTTAGATTGGGTGCCATGGCCATCATGCGTGCCTTGAGGTAGTCATACAAATGGATGCGATAATCATTGATCGAGATGATCTCATCGCACAGGCACTGAATATTCAGGACATCCTCGTCGCTAATCTCCGTTCCCATCGATATCTCGGCGGCCTCCTTAACCTGCTGTTCGACATCCTCGGGCAGAATGTCGGACAGGTCTGTGGCGGCCATGTTGTCCCTGGTGCCAACCAGTTTGATGGTCTTCACGAACGCAATGTTGTCCGTTATCAGCTTGCCCAGTTCGGGGAAATGCCAGCCATACCATTCGCGTGCACGCATCATATAGTTGTTGAGCTCCTTGTCCAGATCGTCGAGCAGACACTGCGCCTGCACGATCATCGTGTCGATCTTGTCGGGCGAGAACTTCAGCTTGTAGCGTGACAGCGAATGGGCCAGACCCAGTGCCATCGCAGTCATCTCGCGCTTGGGCAGGCCACCCAGTAGGCTGTCCGCCTGCTGGCGTATGCAACGCATCAGCTCCTGCACGCCCGTATTGTAGACGCACTGCACCGACAGCTTCTCCTTGATGGCGGTGCCGAGTTTGGCATCGGCCACGAGCAGCGAGGCCTGCACCTCGTCGACAAAGAGCTTCTTCAGCGTCTTCTTCAGCGGCTTGGCCACCTTGCCCTCCACGGCGGCTGTGGCGGCAGCCAGCGCCTCTGTGGTATCATTGAACTTCTCGAAATGCTTGAGTTTCAGCAATTTGTTGGCCTTTTCGGGCGTCTCGAATTCCTGATACAAATTATCGACTTGTTCCAGTTTCTTCTCGTTTAACAGCTTGAAAATTGCGTAGCCCGCCGGCGTCTCGTATAACACAAACATTGTGCTCACTTAACGCATTTATTTCTGTTAAAATTGAATTTCTGCAGCGCAGCCAACTACAACTTAACCTTCTTTTGTCTGGCACCGCGTGTAAAAGAAAAATCCAAAATGAAGCGTACGGACACGTGCGTGTGTGATAGCCAGTGTTGCTTCTGCACCGATACCGATATAATGCTGTCGCGTGCAACTATCGATATGACTATCGTGCTGCACGACAGCCTCGAGATTTCGAAAGGTTAACGCAAATTATGAATTGATCACACAATGTAAAAAACATATTTGTTTTTACATACATATTATGTATAATTAGGCATTAGTACTTATAACGATATTAAACAACACATGCTCGTAAACAATAGTTGCTACTGTAAACGATAATTCGCGCGCATTTTTTGTGCGAGTGGTGTGTACACACTTGCACATATCCACCACAAGCACTAGAGAGTAGCTCACCACACTCAAAACAATTTTAAATTTTGTACACTTACACACATATATCTATGTACGTGTGTGTGTATGTATGTATCGCAGGCATCAATGCAAAATTATGAATGAAATTGTTCACTAACCTGCGTCGTTGTCGTGCCTTCCGCTCGCGGCAATGGCGCGCAAAATGACCACGCATGCCGCACTCATAGCATTTATCATCACTCCGCCCGCCGCCGCCGCCACCGCCGCGGTCACGTCCTCCTCCGAATCCACCACCACCGCCACTTCCACCACCGCCTCCTCCACCGCTGCCGCCACCGCCGCCGCCGCCACCCCCTGACCGAGCGTACTTTCCTGTGGACAATTCTACACGGGCTCTGCGGCCGCACAGCGTCCGGCCGTCCAGGCCGCGGACTGCATCTGCTGCATCCCGTGCGCTCTCAAACTCCACGAAGGCGAAGCCTGGCGGATTGCGTGCAATCCAAACACTGCGCAGACTGCCGTAAGCACCGAATACATACTCCAAGTCATTCTTCCGTGCATTATTGCCCAAATCGCCGACGTACACCTTCCGGTCGCTAGGATGCCGCGACATTTTCTGGCTTGGCTTTGGTTTTGCTTTTGTTGTTGTTGTTTCGGCGCTCGCCGTGAAAGTTGCAAGCGCAGAAAAAATCGATTCGGGTGCAAGAGTTTCGCGTACTATGCCTTTCTCACAAGAGCATATACGTTCACGGTTTGCTAATTGCAATGTTTCTCATCACTCGTTGCACTTTATCTCTGACTCTTTGTTATTTAGGCACTTTTTCTATTTATTTCTTCGGCACTTTTTATGCCGACAGCGTTGTGGTCTTGTCAAATGTAGAATACATGTATGTATGTGTGTGTGTGTGGTGTGTTTGTGCTCTGTTAAAACAACAAAATAGTTGCTATAACAGAATGTTTGCATTGCTCTTTAACAGTGCTGCTGGCTATTCTGAACTTGTTCTTTTGATTCACTGCGACAGTTGAATTTAAATTGAATTCGCATTTTTCTTATGTTTCAGCACAGTTATTATTAATTGCAATCAATTATGCTGTCTTTATAATGAACAACGTGAATAATGCTTAGCATAAAATAGAGCAACTGACTATTTTGCTCTGTTGAACGACGCTTAGGTTCAGTTCATTGTTGCAAGTTCAAATGAGTGAAGCAGCGCAAACCTAAGAAAAAAAAATGTGACCAAGCCACTTAAGTGAGGTGAATTTATCCTTATCGATATTTCCCGATCTCCGTTCTATTTCTTGTTCATCGATAAGCAAGTACATATGGTTGTATACAAAATTTACTCTATCACGTAGGACTTGGTATACGGTATAAGCAAAAATGCACACTAATTATTATTGGGAAAGTAAAAAACATTTTATTCAAAGTATTGGCCATCGTTTTCTACACATTTAGACCACCTTTCTGGCAACTTGTGGATACCACGCCAATAAAATTGTTCGTCTTGCAAAGCAAACCAACCAGACACCCAATTTTGGATCTTCTCGTAAGAATCAAAGAGCTGCTCAGCCAATGCCTGGTCCATCGATGCAAACAAATGGTAGTTGGAAGGAGCCAAGTCTGGTGAATAGGGCGGCTGGGGTAACAGCTCCCAGCCAAGTCCTTTGATTGTATCCTGAACCAGTTTTGCTTTGTCATGGAGCAAAACAACCTTGCCGTGTCTTCTGGCCCATTCTGGTCGTTTCTCGATCAATGCATTGTTCAAATTGATCATTTGTTGTCGGTAGTGATCAGTATTAACGGTTTCACCAGGTTTCAGGAGCTCGTAGTACACCACACCTTTCTGGTCCCACCAAACACACAGCATTGTCTTCTTGCCGAATCGATCGGGTTTTGCAGTCGATGTTGATTTTCTCCGCTTGGGATTCTTAAAATAAATCCATTTTTGATCGCCAGTAACAATCCGATGCAAAACCGATTTTCTTTCGTGTCTTTGAAGCAAAATTTCGCAAGTGTTTTTCCGGTTTTCCATCTGTCTTTCATTCAATTCATGTGGCACCCATTTTCCACACTTTTGGACCATTCCCATAGCTTTTAAACGGTCAGAAATTGTTTGTTGTGCCACATTTAAGATTTCTGCCATTTGCTTTTGACTCGAAGTGTCATCTCCATCCAATATCGCTTGCAATTCGGCGTCTTCAAACTTTTTTGGCGGTCTTCCACGTTCTTCATTTCTCACATCAAAATCATTATTTCTGAAACGTTGAAACCATCTTTTGCATGTTGCTACCGATGGAGCATGATCCCCATATGCCTCGACAAGCATTCGATGCGACTCTGCAGCACTTTTCTTTAAATGAAAACAAAAAATTAATGTTTTCCGCAAATCATCAGTTTCTGGTACAAAATTCGACATTTTTAACACGATGAAAATATATTTTGTTGTCTGTTCAATAACTTGATGTAATACTAATTCTGTAAGCAATTCGCAATGATATTCTATACATTTAAGTATTTGTTAAGGACATTCCAACTTATTTGGCACCGGTTGCCAATGCAATTGTGTAAATGTTAAAGCAGCAAAAACATCGGAGCCAACATCGAGTGTCTTGCCGATTAATTTTTTACTTAACAAAATAAGCAGTTTTTATGCAATAGACTTTTAAAATTGCTATGTTTTTAGTCCAGCTGATCTCAGAACGCGCTAAAGGCAAAACATGTAAAAATATTTTTGTTTATTAACAAAAATAAGGATTTTATTTGAAAAACATATTACACTAAAAGTTTTTTTTTATTTTTTGTTGTTATTTTTATTAGTGTATAAGGAAGTTTTTGTTTATTTTTGCTAGTTTTCATTTTATGTTTTCGATATATCGATGTTGTAAATGGAAAATATCGAATTTGAAAAAATCCGATGTTTTAGCACCTCTAGTAAATGAATGGTGAATTTTAAGTGATTCAATAACAAATCTATCAGGGCTGCAATTGTAAAGTAAACGATTTATTAAGAGGAGCAGCATAACTTTAACAAGGTATGATTAAGTAATTATTAATACAACGTACAGAAACATTTGCAAACTGTCACGCCTATGTTGCTTATACTAAAGCGAATAATAATTTTAAATATTTAGAAATGGTAATTCCAACTCCCAAGCCCTGAATAATAAGTGCCGAATGCAACCTTGTTCCGCCGATAACAAGTGTGTGGCGGTGAATTGTGAATGGCTACCACCATTAAACGTGGCGGTGGCGAGTTTTCTATCATAAGTTAGGTTATATATCGTATGCATCAAATCATACAATTATTTATAAGCTAGTTTTTTAAGGAAAAAACACTTAAATTTAGTGAATTTGCAGTGCGAAATCTTTAAAAAACCACAGACGAACACTTGGCACAAACGGTAAGCATGAATAACAATGCAAATATAAATTTTACATAACAATTATGGTGCTTTAAAAAAACCCAAGCCTTCTAGCTGCCTTTCCAAAATTAAGTGTGTGCGACAGCAGCAGCAGCTGCCTGGTGTACAAACATATTTGCTTTGTGAAATTAGAACGCCGCTTACGAGGTACAATTAAGCCGCGTCAATGGCAGAAAATGTTTACATTTATTTGTGCTAGCAACAATAAAATTGTCGGTTTTCCATCTTCTAATAAAGTGGAAAATTTCATATTTTTATACATACAAAAAATGCTATGTATAACAGCACACCAACACATACATACACACGACACATCGGCCATTCGCATACATACACAAGCGCACATTGACACAACGCACACACACACACACACAGGCACGTGTAGTTGTGTGAGCGTGATTGCGTATATGTACGTACATACATACAAAAGATTGCGGTGCAAAATACGAAAATCATGCGAATTTTAAAAATTGCGTAGTAAGAAAATGCACTAGTTTATCCAACTTTTGCAAGTGAAAATATTCGAGTGTGTGTATAGTGCGCGTACTCTTGTGGTCGTATGTTGCCGCTATTTTTCTTTTAAAGAAAATTTAAGCATTTATAGGCAGAAAAAAAATAGTAAAAATTGCATGTGGCAAAATTTCACCTCGAGTAATTTTGTTCACATACATGTTGCGTCTCTCTGCACACAAAATCAGTTCTTCGATTTCTTTGTTGAAGCATTTTTGTCGTCATCGGAAAGTCGTCTTCCATTTTGTTTTTTTTATTTTGCTGCCGTCGCGCCGCCAACGTCGTCGCTGCTGCTGTTCGTGGTGAATTTCTCACATTTCATGCAATTCATTGCGTTTGTTTTGTGTTCATGTAAGCAGTTCGCAGTTGACGTGCAACAACTGAATGTAAAACAACAAAACGTGTTAAATTGTGAAACTTGTGTTCTATTTTGTAGTACTTTGTAAGTTGTTCGCATAAACGTGCATACATGTACTTACGTACGTACGTACGCACGTATGTACATTTGAGGGCATTGCTTTTTGTATCTTTCTTTTCAATTTATATTCGCTTTCACGTAGCACATGGCGTTGCCACATGGTTTTTAGAGCAAACAATATGAGCTACAGTCTCGCTAAAGCAGTGCAATTGTAATTTATGAACAATGTTTATTTTACAACAACAACAAAAAAAAATGGAGTGTTTAGGCGACAGCTAAATAATGTAACAAAATATAATTTCGAAATGTGCAATTTGTGTGATGGTTTGTCGGTCTGGCAATATTAAAACAAATGGCGCGCAAATGTGGTGAACCGGCACTTTGCCTGCCCTTTTTCCTTCCGTCATTTCTGTTTTTTTTTTCACCATTCCACCTTTGAGAAAGAAGTTCGTTGTTCTCACGACATCGATAGGCACACTTGTGAGGTGTGTTGGTGCGTGCGTGAGTGTGTGTTGGTTAAATGAATGACGCTGTGGCTGGGACATAGCTACATACGCCAACGTCGGTAGCGCATGTTGTGACACAGCGAAAAGAAAACAATTAAAAGAAAAAAAAAATATATATATATATATATAATACTTTCTCGTAGCAGAGAGTAAAGAAGACAAAACGGCAAGCAACTACTACTAGCCGCGTGCTTGGAGTCCACATGAAAAAGCAAGCGGAGCGTTGCAAACGCCGAACAACTTGTGAACGTGTACAAAAAGCAGTTAGACAACACACACACACATATATACACATATATGTGTATGTATGTATACCGGCCGGTTGCTGTCAGCAGAGCTGCTTACCTGCCTTTCATAATTATTTGTGCCTATTTTAGCTGCTTTCTGTATTATACATAAGTGTGTGTGTGTGTGTGTATTAGTGTGTGGTGCGTACGTGTGAAAATGGTGTACGTGTGTCTGTTTTGTTGCTGTCATCCGTTCTCTTGTCAAATGTGGCCAGATTTTGCCTAGATTTAATTTTTATCTCTTGGAATTTCCATTTCCTCTTACTGATTATTCTCCGTTTCTTTGTATTCAATATTTTTCATGTCTTCTGCGGCTGCAACAATTGAAAATCAAACGACTGACGCGCCTGGACACAACAACATCAACAACGACAACAACAACAACAACTCGAACAACAAATGCAAACAATTAATCGAATTAAATATTCAGAAAGTTACGTGTAAACGTCGTGGCTTTTGTTTAATTATTTTGAAAAATAATACAAAAAAAATACAAAAAGAACTTTGGCAACTGAAACCAATCCCAATACACACAAGAAACAACAACAGCAACTAGTGTAAAATTCAAAGTGTAAACAGAAGCAACAAAAAGCGGCGAGAGCACACACACATACACACACAGCGACTACACCAACAACAACAAAACCAAACACAACAAGAACAAATTCAAGTCCACGAGTGTAAAAAAACAGCAGCAAAATTACGTCAATTATTGAAAACCTACCCGGCGCAATAGCTCACAATCATCAAAACAACATCATGGAAGAAGATGAAAGGGGCAAATTGTTCGTCGGGGGACTGTCCTGGGAGACAACGCAGGAGAATCTCTCTCGCTACTTCTGCCGCTTCGGCGACATCATCGATTGTGTCGTGATGAAGAACAACGAGAGCGGCAGATCGCGTGGATTCGGCTTTGTCACCTTTGCCGATCCCACCAATGTCAACCATGTGCTCCAGAATGGTCCGCATACGCTCGACGGTCGCACCATCGACCCGAAACCGTGCAATCCTCGTACGCTGCAGAAGCCGAAAAAGGGCGGCGGCTACAAGGTATTCCTCGGCGGTTTGCCATCCAATGTAACCGAGACCGATTTGCGTACCTTCTTCGGTCGCTACGGCAAGGTCACCGAGGTGGTCATCATGTACGATCAGGAGAAGAAGAAATCGCGCGGTTTCGGCTTCCTGTCCTTCGAGGAGGAGTCGTCCGTGGAGCATGTCACCAACGAGCGTTACATTAATCTGAATGGAAAGCAGGTACGTGGAACATGACAACCAAGTCGAAAATGTACACCAAACTAATTTGCATTAGACTGATATGATTTATAAATTTGTAACAAACTCACAACAAATTTAACTATAACTTTTTTTAAGTGTAATCATAGTCGCTCTTGAATGTGTGGTGCTAACTGTGCGTGTTTTGCAGGTTGAAATCAAGAAGGCGGAGCCACGTGACGGTTCTGGTGGACAGAACTCGAACAACAGCGCTGTGGGCGGCGCCTACGGCAAGCTGGGCAACGAGTGCAGCCACTGGGGACCGCACCATGCGCCGATTAATATGATGCAGGGCCAGAATGGTCAGATGGGTGGTCCACCGCTGAATATGCCAATCGGTGCACCCAACATGATGCCCGGATATCAGGGCTGGGGTACATCGCCGCAACAGCAGGGCTATGGCTATGGCAATAGCGGCCCTGGATCGTATCAGGGCTGGGGTGCACCACCTGGCCCACAGGGACCACCACCACAATGGTCGAACTATGCTGGACCGCAGCAGACTCAAGGTTATGGCGGCTACGACATGTACAACTCGACATCGACGGGCGCACCCTCGGGACCATCGGGTGGCGGCAGCTGGAACTCATGGAATATACCACCCAATTCGGCTGGACCAACTGGCGCTCCGGGTGCTGGCGCTGGCACCGCCACTGACATGTATTCGCGTGCTCAGACCTGGGCACAGGGCGGTCCATCGACCACGGGACCAGTGGGCGGCATGCCGCGCACCGGACCCGGTAACTCGGCCTCGAAATCGGGCTCCGAGTATGATTACGGCGGCTATGGCTCCGGCTACGATTACGATTATAGCAATTACGTTAAGCAGGAGGGCGCCTCCAACTACGGTGCCGGTCCGCGGTCAGCGTATGGCAACGACAGCTCCACACAGCCGCCGTATGCCGCCTCGCAGGCCGTTTAAGGAGCATCCACTCCGAGGCCCGTGCGTGCGTGTTGTGTCTCCTCTTCCCTGTCACACCAGCCGGCCCAGAGCAACAGCAACAACAACAGTAACAGTAACAGTAACAGTAACAGCGGCCAACACAACACCGGCATAAAGAGGTGAATGATGAAGAAGACAAAAAGATGGTGGTAATTGTAAGCTAAAGCGTCGTCTGTTCGTTTCATCATTTTTAATGGATATTTTAATTTGAGATCAGATCAGTTGTTGAAATTAATTAATGTAACTTGTGTACACAACAAATAATTTAAAATTTAACTCACACACACACACATACAAACAAACAAACACACATCCCTAGCGAAACAAAGCAGGTTCATAGATTTATATATATATATATAGATGATATATGTATAAAGCAGAAAATATATATATGCATTCATATATATGTTCTATAGCAATGAGTATGTAAAAATTCATAGGCAAAGGCATTGAAGTAACAAGAAGGCAACAACAACAACAAGAACATCAGCCAACAAGAAGAACAGTCAACACTCTTAACAAGAATAGAAACAACATTCAGAGCAACATATACATTTTTCATGCGCCCCCCTTCCTTTTCCACACCCCTTCCTCGATCCGTCAGCCAGTCAGGTGCATATATATTATAAAGGCAAAATATATATGTACTTGTGCGCTGCGGCATCCTATCAAAACACTAACAAAACAACTAAACTAAACAACTAAAACCACAACAACAACAACAACCGCAAATACATGCAGATTAACAGAGAAAAATAATAGAATTATGAAGGATTTACAAGTATAAAGTTTAGCCAATTAGAAGACACAAGAGAAAAGTGTACGAAATACAAAACACAAAACAAGAACAGAACAGAAAAGGAAAAGCTAAGAGAAAGGAATTATAAGAAATTATACATTAAAAAAAAGAAAAAAAAAAAAAAAAACAAACAAAACAAAAATGCAAACAAAACTCTGATCCCTTAATTACTAAAATTAGTAAATACAAATTCGAAATTGTACATTTAAAGCGTAACACACACACACGCATACACATACACACACACACACACACACACACCCAACTAGTTGGCGGCAAATGGAAAAGCATACGCGTCGCATGCCGCGCCCCCGTTTACGCCCCCGCCCCACGCCCGTCATGCCGTCTGCTGCTGCATACACATGCAGGCGACAAGGCATAGCAGCTGTGCAAACTCAACTCATTACAGGGTATATTGTAGTTCATACTAAAAAGAGAAATAGAGAGAGAGAGAGTAGAGTATAGCCCGGCAGCTTGTCTTAGCCTGTGTGTAGAGTGCGCGGGCATTGGGCGGCTGACTCTGGGCCGTGGGTGGGTGGGTGGCTGTGGCGGCAGGGCGTGGCATGTTTGGGGCGCGCAGACAACGTTACAAAATTAATAAATTTACCATTTAAAGTAAACAACTAGCTAAAAGTTAAACTACATATATAAAGAACCTAAATAATAAGCGTATGTCGTATGTCGTTTGCATGTAAGCGAAAGTTGAACTTGAAACTAGAATTATATAGTGTTGGAATTATTATTTAGTTAACGAAGCGCAGTTAAGAGCCGCAAACAACAACAACAACAACAAGAACAGTAACAGCAACAAGAAGAAACTACAGAAGAGAAAATGAGAAATCACAAAAAATACGAAACGCTCTAAACAAGAAAGAAACAAAACAAACAAAACAAAAACAAAAATATATACATATATACAAATGGTATAAACAAATTGCTGGAAAACGGAATAAACATAAAAAACACAAAACAAAAGCTATATACATACTTATATACATCTCTATATATATATAGACATATATATATATATATAAATATAAAATAAAATATATGCATAAATTTAAACAAAAGCAACGTAAATTTAAACTACAGTTAAATTCAGCATAGAGAACCACAATCATAAGAGAAAATAGATAGCAAGGGAGAAAGAGAGAGAAAGAGAAAACGATGCTTAGAGTTGCGTTGCACATTTTTGAAATTTTCATCGTTTGCCAAGCAGACAACAACAACAAAAAGAAGAAGAACAACAACAACAATTAGAGTGTGTGTGTGTGCCTGTGTGAACTCACAACTCATGCGCGCACACACACAGACAGACAGACATAAACAACACACACACACACACACACAGGCGAGAATTGCATATTTTATTGATTATATAAATATATATATATCTTTAATTACTTTACATATTATTTACTCTTAATTACATACAAAACAACAAAAAGGATTAAACTAATTTTTAAATGATGATTGCGATTTTACAACTTATAATTACAAGCAAAACAAAACAAAAGAGAAGAGAAGAAAAACCTTATATGCTAATAGCTACATTTATACACTCTTATATAAATATGAAGTAATGTTTTTTATTTTAATTTTTGCTATTACAACTACAACTACAATACAATAACAATAACAATACACACGTAAACGTAACTTTTAATTTGTTGATTACGCGCGACACACACATATACACATACGAGACTAGTTACACATACGCTACGCATACATACATAATGATATATACCTTACTTTATTTTTCGGTGATTTATCGCATAGTTCTCGTTTCGTCGTAATTTTTACAAGTCTATTTACTTAGAAGAGCAACAACTCCTACAACATAAATTCCTAATTTAATTTCGTTTAAATTACAAATATGCTTACATATGCTTAAATTTTTTATATAATTATACACTTACGAAAACCAAACAAAAAACAGAGTATAACAAAACTAACGTAAACAGAGTAAAATTAAACAAACAAACAAACAAGAGAAAGAAAAAACAAAGTAAAGTGAAAAACGTGTAAAAAACGTTTGAATATTTCAAAAAAAAAAAAAAAAAAAAAACAATTCAAAAAATTGCTTTTGTTTTCCTTTAATTTTTAAACAAATTACTGCGCTGCGCGTGCGTGCGTATGTGTGTGTGTGTGTTTGCTGCGTGTGTGTTTGTGTGTGTATCTTCTAATTGTATGTTGTAAATACGTAGAGGAGAGAGATTGGCCAGCGGGATCTGCTGACGCACGTGGCGTTCGAGGAGAAAGATGATGATGATGATGATGAGGATGAGTCGATGAATCAGAATCAGAGTTCAGTTCAGTTCAGTTGAGCAGAAAGCAGAGTTTCGAACCATTTCCGCTTGTAATTTTGTAATTTCTGTGTTTTTTTCCAGCAGGCAGCAGCGGCAGCAACAACAGCAGTAACAGCAACAAATTGAATGAATAAATTATGGTAATGCTGCACGCTGGCATCCACAACGTATCAGGCTTAACCCTAACCTTATAGTAAATGGTTATATAGTTTTATCTTATCAACTTTATACCATACATATGTCTATGTATGTATGTATGTATACGTATGCGTATTAGTTACAGCAACAACAACAACAGCAGCGACAACTAATCGAGGAGACAAAAACAGTTGAATGAGAAAGCAAAAATGTTGGTAAAATGAAAATGCAGTTAAGAAAACACCTGATGTAATTTTATAAGCAACCTTATTATTATAACATATTATATTATTATGATTATCAGATCATTGCATACTTACCCCACTCTCTACATATACATATACTACAAATATATATATATATACATATATATATATATAAAGAATGTCTTTTGTTTATTGCCAAACCTTTTTTTGCATGCCGAGAAACCATACCGTAACAGTTGAAAGAAAGAAGCAAAAATGATATATAAAATAACATAAAAATGAGAAACGAAAAAAAAAAATAAAAATAAAAAAGAAGTGATGTTTAACAATTTGAAGATAAGAGTAATGGTAAAATTAATAACTAATTCAAGGAAGTCTATACATAAAAATAGTTAAAGCAAGGTTTAAAGTAATGGAAAATGTAAACGTAAACGCAAACGTAAGAAAAACAAAAGAAAAAATTATTAAAAACAAAAAAAACAAACACACTGACTGTTAATTGTAAAACAATTTCTTTTTTAATCCGTACGATCTATGATTTAAAGTTAAACATTTTTTAAATAAAACCTAATAAATGAACTACATATATATGCATCTAAACGTAATTACAACTACTATATACAATTATATATATAAATATATATACTATATACATACATATAAATATATGCATAAATATATATCAATTTAACAGTAAACAGAAATAAATCTAATCTATTGTACTAAAAGGAAAAAATCCCAAAAAAAAAAAAACAAAAAACCACTATGAAGTGTTGCAAAAGTTGACTTCAGAAATTCAAAAAAAAAAAAAAAAAATGTGTAACGAAAACAGAAAACGGAGTAGAAAATGACAACATACATTCATAAGGATATTGTTGTGTATAACTGGAAAGAGAAATCATATATAGTCTATGTCCACGCATCCAGAAGAAGAGCATGTTGCACGATATTGGTGTATGTAGTTTGTTTTGTTCCTCCTTCTGTTCTCCTCCTCATTTCTTTCGATGTCATTTCGTGTATTTGGTTTTGTTTTTGATTTCTCGTTTCTGGTTTGTGGCTTGAATTTGATGGGGGACAACATTCCAAATTTTTGGTGTATCGTTTTTCGTTGTTTTCGGATCGGAGCGGAGCGTGGTTCTTGCAACGCCAGAAGAAACCATACAAATTCAATTCTTTCGTTTTGGGTGATCTTGATTGATTTGGCTTTTCCCTTGATTTCCTTCTGTTGCAGAGAGTGGAAGTGAAATGGATCTAAAATTAAGTGTTTTGCAGATTTGTAAATCGATGTTTCAAGTTTCGCCGATATACCATATAATAAATGACAATGAAATCGCTATAAAAACGATCTAATTTAAGCTAAAATACGAAAGAACGCGCCAAAATGCAAACTGCGAGAAAACTGAGAGAATATTGAAATGAATATTGCAAAAAAAAAAGAAAACCAGCAAAGTAAATATACATAGAACGAGAATGATGGGAGGGAGAGAGAATTGATTCGGAGGTGGTTGAGATCAATGAACCGTTGTACACATTTTGTAGTAGCTAAAAGTCCGTTGAATAGTTATCGATTATCGATTTTAGATTTGGTTTACACTCTCGACTGGTATCATAGTTAAGCTAAGCTAACCGAGGCACAGACAAAACGAAACGAAATGTTTTTAAATCTTTTTCCCCTCTCAATGGATTTCGAGTTTTTCATTTGCTCTCGTTTTTCTACCGAACTGTACTCGTTGTAGCCTCTAAAGACTAACTAGAATGATTTGAAATAAGGGAAATTTAACAGATATCTAAGCTAAATTCCTAAGACAAAACGATTCCACCTAAGACACCTTTTGTATGGCTAAATTTATAGGCAAGGCAACAAACCAAACAAAACGTATAAGAAGAACACAATAAGACGCTGACGATGATGATTAAGATGAGACAACACCTACAGCATAATAATAATAATAATAATAACTGAAAACAGAAACTGAAACCGATAAGTAGACTAAAGATAAAAGACGAAAGATCTATGGATGATGATGATGAAACTGATGAAACAACTGTGTGTGCATGTTTTGTACTTGTTTTTGTAATGAAATCTCGATTTTCGGGCATTTTGTTGAGCAGTAAATTTGGAAAAGAAATAAAGAGAAACCCGAAATGAAAATGATATAATAATCCCAGTTAATAAGTCGTTGTCGAATTGACTCGACTCGATTCGATTGTTAAGCTCTGTTAACCTTTCGTAAACTCTGTTTTTCGATTTTCGAATTTTTGGTTTTTGTTTTTTTGATATTCTCTCGTGGCTTCGTTCGGTTCGTACTTAAGCATAACACCCTAGACGAGGTATGTATGTATCGGTGTATCTATATGGTAATTTTAAAGTGTAAACAACCAGGCAAAAAGCAAGCAGAAGCAGAAACCAAGAGAGCTAGCGAAACCAACTAATTTGTATGTAGTTTAATGTCGATAAACGCGTAAATACATAAATAATAGACAAAAACCAAAAACAAGAAAAAAAGAGAAAAACTATGCAAAATAACCAAAACAAAACCAAAATTGAGACTGTAAACTGTAAAATGCAACAGACGATGTACCGAATGTAGGATGACAAGTAAAGCTTAATACTAAATACTAAAACTAACACTAAACTCTTAACTCGTAAAGCAAGCAAAGAAACACAAGACAAAAAGCAAAAAAAAAAAAAAACAACAAGGAAAAACAAGGATATCTCAGATGACTAGGCTATACCTACATAAGTTCGTGGTAAGGATTTCGTTCGAAGCAACAGCAACAAATTTCGATTTTCGTTCGAAAATAGTTTTCGACTAGTTTTCCAACTGAGTTTTTGGCTTTGCAATTCATTTCTCGCGGCATGTTGTTAGATTACGATATACGATACGATACGATTTACGATATAAACTATCATTCACAGATGCAGCTACACTTCGTTTTGTTTCTCATACAGTTTCAAGTTCTTTAAGAACACACACACTTATACTGATACAAACACACATACTGTCACACACACACACACTCTCACACATTGTGGCTAAGGTTATTTAAGATGAAAATTCGAGAAGTTTAAGCGTTAATTAACTACATGCATACATCAGACTTAGGCAGGCTAAGTGCGAAGCATTGTCATACTTTTAGCGGTAACTGTAGCTGGAACAGCCATACAGACAGACATACCATACATATACTATAGCGTATACTTGTAGAGCAGATTGTAACGGTTCTTAGGCGTATAAGTGTTGCGACTTGGGACACACTCGGGTTAGTTGCGGGCAATAAAAACATAACTGTATCGTATTTAGTTACCAAAACAGACACAAACACACACACACAGACACTTTCACATCAAATGTTTTTTGGGTCTTTTTTCGAGACTTTCTACTTGTACTTTTTAGAGATAACTGAGAAGAAGAAGAAAAAGCAGAAGAGAACCGAAGCAGGTAAAGCGTTTAAATACCTATACACACACATAGACATAGCAAGGGAAGAGCAAATAATAAGAAAACAATGCAAATACATACATACTTAGAGGAACAAGTAAGACAGAAAGAGACAGAGAGAGAGAGAGCGAGAGAGAGGCAGACAGGGAGCGCAGCAGTTGAAGCGAGTTGCAAGGTTTTAGTTTACGGTAAACTTAATGAAATTTTTTACAACGTATTTATACATACCTAAATTTAAATTTTTAATTAATTTTTTAATGTAATACGAACACAGTGCCTAAGTAATATCAAAAACAAAACAAAAACAAAAACAAAAATACGAAACAAACAAACGAGTATAAGAGATGCAAAACGTATAAGAGAACACAAAAACGAAAGCGAATATCTGTTACTAAAAACAAAAAAAAAAAAGCACATAAAGATAGACAACCAAATTGGCGGCAACTAAATTAACATACAACTAAATTGAGGAACTAACTAAGCACATGCATTGCACACAGAGACATCTACACGTAAACCTAACCTTAAACAAATGTGGCATATACCATAAGCAACCGAATCGCATAAGTGTATAAATGTAATTGACACCCGATCCGTACCGATACGACACGACACGAACCCATAACCCAACCCGAATCGAAACGAACCGAACCGAACCGAACCCAAACCTAACCGAACCCGAACCTAACCTAACTCTCCCGCAGAGCAAAAGCTATTATAACTACATCTACAACTAACTACAACTAATGGATAAAACAATTGACTAATAAATATTGCAACGTACCCCCTACATACGTCTCTCTTTCATACCGATTAATAAGTATATAGTATATATGGTATATATAAATGTATGTATTTAACTCGATCTAGAACCCTGATTTCGAATGTGTTGAACTATTTGTTGTCCACGAGCAGTATATATATGATATGTGTATATGCATATATATATAGTATACCTACATAGAGAACTCTAGGCATGCCACGTACCCGAAATGACATCAATTGCAAGTTGAATATGATTTACGATACGATATGGTACGATCTAATCACAACAAAAACACAGAGCAAACAAAGGAAAACAAAACACATGAGGAAAGAGAGAGAAAGAGAAAGAGCAGAGAAGCAGTTGGGAAAAGAGAAAGTATATCGATGTTTTTTTGTTTTCGGGAAATTCAAGTTCAAATCTAAATTTAAATTACGATTAAAGTCGATAATTGTTTGTTCATTTTTAAAACAAAATACTAAAATACACGAAATGAATTCAAAAAAGATAAAAACCTAACAAAAACAAAACCAAAAAAAAAAAAACAAAAAACAAAACAACCACAAAAAATATTGAGAAATTTCAAATTATGTTTACAATTAATGTAGTTTGTAAAAAAAAGTTTTAAGCAAAAACCAAAGTACTTTGAATATATATACATAAATCGCAAGTAAATAGAATAAATGTCACTCTCTTTTTATTTAACCTGCTTGATCATTACTTCTATATCTGCTAATTGAAATTCTTCTCCTAGCTGGAGACTGGGCGTTCCTTAAAGTTAAGATATATAAAAAAAAAAATTTACTGATAGCTCAGAGATATGGTATAGTGACTACCGGCACCCTTTCGACAACCTTTTCACACTTACCTCTTCTAATCGAAGACTTTTGGAGGCATAGTAATATTGTCTAATCTTACTATTAGCTCACAGTTATTTTTCAGAGCTGTTAGCATAATGACACCTTTTCGGGATTCCTTCCAAACTCACCCCACCGTTGGCTTTCAACTCCAAATTTTTTTTGACTGTTCGGAAATGTTTGAAAATTTCTTTGATACCCTGGGCTTCGTACTGCTCTGCAGTACTGGCTTCTTTATAATCAATGTGGAGGAACCCGAGACTACGGGTGGCTGGATATATCTCATGTTACACTTGATAGCATATTCAGCCACCACTGTCATTGTATTTAAAATTGTGAGTGAACTCATCTATCATATACATACATAGATTTCTATATATCTTTCCAACTTAGGCCTGATTCGAAAGCAACAACTCAGAAGGCGTCTTTGAAAAAGATGTACATGTTTATTCTCGAATTATCGCAAAATGATTTAAATTAAAGAAACAACGAGGACGACATAAGATGTGACATGATAATGCACGAATCGATACATGATATAGGATATAATATATGATATGGGGCGCTGAACTTGACGTGAGTTAACTATGAACTATGCTGAGACTTAAGAGTTTCCTGACTACTTGGCGAGGCGCCGTCTTGTGGTTGGTGTGGTGGGTGTGCCGGTGGGCGGTTTGGGTATCTGAAAGAGAAAGAGAGAGTTAAGGCATATAGAGATAGGTATGGCTGATCTTGGTAAACCCACCGAACGTATGGGCTTGGGCGTTAGCGAATTGGCTGGCGGTGGTTCGCGTGGCTGTGGTCCGTCCGGATGACCGACGACGGTGACTGCGACCGGTCGCTGCTCGGAACTGGCACGCTCGATGCTCTCGCTGCGCGAGTTCGAGCCGGAACGCTTGAACATGCCGGAGAGACGACCACGCAGATCCTTTTTGCTGGAACGCATGTCGCTGGCAACGCTAATGTCCGAGTCTGATCCTTGAATCTGTAGAAAAAGAGAGAGGGAGAAAATGGATAGACCAGTCTTCCCACGAAGCCTTGCTGCCTGCTCACCGATATTTCACTCTCGGAGTTGCGACTACTCTTGGTCAGGCTGCGCAGCTTGCCCATCAGTCCCTTCTTCTTCTTGCGCGGTCCGCGTGGCAGATCACTTTGCGTGGAGCCGCCGGAGAGACGTGAGTCCAGGCGCGAATCCATGCTGGAATCACGCACCATGCCGCCCAGCTCGGAGTCAATGGACTGCATGGATGACACGCTGCCATCGTCCTGGCGCCATATGTTCTGCAAGCAGAGGAAGATCGGCAGGAATGAGTTCCAGGCTCGTTCGATGTCTGACTGTCAGTTCGGACTACTCACCTGATCCCTCTGTATGGAGTGATCCAGCGACAGGCTCTTACGTATCAGGCTGCCATTGTTCGAGGAGTTCCGCGAGAGACGTCCGCCACGCTGTGATCCCGCTGCACTGGCCACGGAACTGGTGCTGCCATGATGATCGTTCTCCTGCGAGGCGGCGCGTCGCAGATTGCCACGTCGCACGCGACTGCGCTCCTGCTCGTCCTCGTTGAGGCGCTGGAACTTGCGCAGCTCCTCGGAGGCCTCGGCCAGGCGCGCCAATACGCTGGTGATCTGCGAGTTGCTCAGCGTCGGCGAGGGACTGCGACTGCGGCGCACATTCGACTGCTCCGGTCGCAGCGTGTTCTCGCCGTACGACGTGCTGCGTCCCGATGAGCCGCCCACAATCTTCAGATCGGGTGCAATCTTCACCAGCTCGTCCACAGTTTGCAGCAGTGCGCCGACCTTGCGCTCGCCGCCGTCCTGCTCCATGCGACGCTTGATCAGCTCCTTCTCGTAGCGCTCGCGCTGGAAGTTGAAGAGTCAGAAAAAAAGAAAGCCAGAGTGAGATGGAGAATGCAAGTTAGAGAAGGTTAAAGAGGGAGGGTTAGAGCGAGAAGCATAGAGAGAGTTGGGAGAGGATGAAGAGAGAGGGTCAAAGGAGATTTTCGAGGGAGAGTCGGAGGGAAAAAAGAGTGAGGGAGTTTAGGGGAAATTAGACAGGGAAAGTTAGAGTGAAAGTGTTAGACTGAGAGACAGACTGAGAGAGAGATTAAGAGCGAATCTGATAGAAAGGTTTACAGTAGGAAGACGTAAGGAGAGAGAAACTTAAAGGGGAAGACAGAGACATAGAAATTGAGATACAGGAGCAATAAGCATAACCTAAAGAGAGAGCTAGTGTAGAGAGAGAAGTTCTACCGCTCACCTCACGTCGCAGCTTCTCGTTGGAGGTGCGCAGTTTAGCGTGCACGTCTCGCAGCTCGAGCAGATCGCACTGCAGTTCGGCGATCTTCTTGCGTCCCTCCTCCATTTCTTCCTCGGTGGCGCGCTTGGTTTGATCCAACTTGCGCTTGGACTCCAGACGCTCCTTGTCCCGCTCACGTTCCACCTCAAAGAGAGTCTGACGCAGATCGCGTGCCAGCGTGGAGGTCTCCTGCAGCAGACGCTGCTGATCCTCGCGCTCCTTCTGCCAGGACAACTCCAATTTGGTCTTCATGCCGGGCAACTTGGTGCTGCCCGAGCCAATGACGCGCTCCTCCTCGAACTCATTGAGCTTCGATTGCATCTCCGAGATCTTGATCTCGTTGGCGCTACGCTCCGAGACGAGCTCCGTCTTTACCTTGCTGGACTCCAGGCGGGACTCGACAAGCTGATCCTCCAGGTGGCCGATCTAAGAAAAGTTGAATGAGTAACATTTTTGAGCTTGTGTTGCGCTCTCACCTGTTGCTCTAGATAGGCGATCTTGCTCTTGTCATCGTCATCGCTGCTGTGCATGGAGCTGCGACTCTGGCGTCCCGTATTGTTGGCCTTCAGATCGCCGATCTTCTTCTGCGCCACCTCGAGCATCTGCTTGAAGGCATCGCGATCCTTCTTGAAGCGTTCGCATTGGCGCTAGAAGGTGGAGGGAGAGTAGAGTGAGATTAGGTTGGGGGGAATATCTCCACGTCAGACGTCAGACTCACCTGCATGGCATTCAGCTCCCCGCTGAGATTCTTCACCTGCTGCTCGTATCGCAAACGCGTTGAAGCCACCTCCGACTTGAGCTGCAGTTCTGATGCCTGTAGTCTGTAATGGTATGATAGGGTTAGGATTGGTTCTGCTTAGATTTGATGTCTACTCACTGTTGCTGCAGCTCCCTGATCTCGGCCTCGCGCCGAGCACCGTGTCCGTTCAGCGAGGATTGCGCCTGCTCGATGCGGTGGAAGTCGCTCAGTTTGCTGTTCAGATCGTCGTTGTCCTTGCGCAGCTGGAACACCAGATCGATGTTCATCTCGTTCTCGCGTCGCAGTCGCTCGTACTCGTGCTCCTTCTCGGACAGCTTGTTCCTGAGCATCTGGCGCTCGTGATCGGCTCCGCTGTTGTTCGACTTCGCGGACTTTGCCTCCAGCTCGGTAATCTTACGCAGCGATTCGCTCAGCTTCTTGGCCATTTCGGTGCGCTCGACACGTATGGTGTCCATGTCCGCGAGCTTCTGCTTGCTGGCATTGAGCTCGGACTGCAGCGATTGCTTCTCCGTTGTCAGTTGAGCGCGCATAAGGATCGTCTCCTCGGAGAGCTTCTCCCAGTGTGTGTTGAGCTCTTCGTAGCGCTTCTGGGACTCCTCGAGCTGCTTGCGTAGCTCCTGCATTTGTTTGCTGTCCGATTTGCTGGCCTTTGACTTCAGCTCCTTGATGTCCTTTTCCAGCGAGGATTTCGTCTTCTCCGCCGACTTCTTGGCACTGGAGAGTTCGCTGTCCAATTGACTGATCTTCGTCTCGAGCTTCTCGCGCTCCTTGTTCTGCTTCTCGTAGTCCTTTTCGAGGCCGGAGAGCTTCTCTTTCTCTCGCTTGTTTTGCGTTTCCAGCGAGGATTTGCTCGCCTCGCTCTGCCTTAGTTGAGTCTCCTGCTTCCTCAGCTTATCCTCCAGCTCCTTGATCTTGGAGTTTAGCTTCTTGGCTTCTTCGTCACTCGACTTGAGCTTCTGCTCCAACTCCTTGGACTTGCTGCTGCTGCCGTTAAGCAGCTTCAGGCGCTGCACATCGCCCTCGGCCAGCGCGAGCTTCTGTCTGCTCTTCTGCAGCTCCTCCTCGAGAGAATCTTTGGTCGCCTGCAGCGCCTTCAGCTGACTGGTGCCAGCGCTGCCGAGCAGCACGCGCATCTCTGTAATCTCATCCTCCAGCTCCTCCACCCACTTCTTGAGGTGACTCTTCGGCGTCAGATCGTTCACACGCTTCGGCGTACGCGTGGGCAACTTGGCGTCTGCCTCCAGGGTCATGCGCTTGACGCGTGCCGTCAGCTCATCTCGTTCCCGCTGCGCGAGAGCCAGTGCGTCCTTGAGCTTGGGCAGGTCAACCTCGGCACCATTGCGCTCCATGGAACCCGTTTTGCGAAGCATCAGTCGCTTATTCTCCTTCGTCAGCTTCTCGTTCTCTGTCTCCAGAATCGTCAGCTTGGCGACCTGAGCGCGCATCGTCTCCGCGCTCTGCTCCTTCTCCTGCAGTGTCTTCTTCAGCTGAAGCAGCTCCTCGTTGAGAGCCTTCAGCTTCTTCTCCGCCGCACTTGACGAGCTGCCAAAGCCGAGCAGCGAGGTCTTGCTGCCATTCGTGTCCTGGCGCAACTTCGCCTGCAGCTCGCGCACATATTTCTTGGACTCGGCATTCTCCCGCTCCAGATCCTCGACCTTGAGACGCAATATCGATGCCTCGTGCTCGTTTAGCTCCAGCAGCACACGCAGCTCGGCAGGATCATCCTCGTCGGAGATACCTTCGTCACGATCCGCATGCACCTCAGGCGCCAGACGATGCGCGTGCGGGGCAGGACTCAATTTGCGAGCTGTTTTCAAACGATATAAGAGCAGAATCAGTTCAGTATTCTTCGAAAATGTCACTAGGAACCAGGGTTACTTATCAGATCATGCCAGTCATGCTTTGTTACTTGGGTTAGACGCATGTGGTGGACGCGATTAGTCACGTAACATGAGCAGCCGTAAAAAATGGCAAGTTTACGGAATCGATAGTGATTCTCTTTATTCATTAGAAAGCGCATGAGAAATATCGTTAGTTCGCAAAGAAGTTATAGTATGTTAAGCTTATAGAAGTCGATTCAAATAGGGAGAGTTACTCGATGGAAAAGTCAAAAAGAAGTGAGATAACTCGGTAACTGGTGATCATCATGGTTTCCAACACCTTAGGCTCCTAACTCCTTAGGTTTCCTAGGAAAGTAATCCTTAAGGTATCCCTTAGGTTCCCTACCCATTATGAGCTTATCGTATTAGGTCCAAGACTTCTTAGGACTCAAGCTTCAAGCCCTCTAGGGCACTAAAACATTTGGAATCTAATATATATTACCAGTACCTTAGATCACCAACTTATCGAGTTATTTCAGAACCGCATTCAAATCGAGCTATACTCTCCGTATGCCTACTTAAACCAACTTCCTCAAGATTAGTTAATAATGCAAAAATGTAAAATTATTAGCAAAAAAAAAAACTCAAATCGTTTTTGGATTTTGTACTGTATTGTTACTTTCGTGTGCAATTTTGATCGTACTTCTTGAGCGCGTTGCCATTTTTTTCAACTGCATCATCAAAGACTCATTTTCATCCTCGAAACGAGTCACCTTTTTCCTCAAATGTTCAGCCTGAAATGTAAAACATACATTTGATTTGTGTCAGAGATAGAGATTATCATAGCATATATGATATAATGTTATATCCATTTCGAGAGAGAAAGAGAAAAAGATAGAGACAGAGTCTCGTTTTCGAGGATAAAAGTTACGCCCTGTTATCGTGCCGAACCAATCTAAAGCTGCCGATCATACGATAAGTCTGCCTCCAGGCTGATTAGCTGTGACGTGAAGCAATACTAGTGTTCACATAGAGTAACGAGTATATAACGATATTAAACAAGGTATTAGAAACATTTTGAGTGAAACAGTTCGAATTAAACTACCATACAATTAACGATAGATCGTAAGCACCAGGGGCTGCAATAGGGTATAGTTTGGGTAGCTTTCTGTCTAGTCTGACTCTACATACAAATACTAAGTAATAAATTAAGCTCGAAGGCAAATCGTATTTCAGCCCCTGCTGGTCTGATCTTCAAAGGGGTAGATGTTCTTGGTACCTGCACTAGCACCGGCCAGAAGCACATGAGAAATGGCGCTGGGAAAGAGCAAGGAGGTGGAGTTAACAACTCTGCTCGAGGTGCTAGGCGCAAAAAGCGACATGTACGGCGAAGGTTCCCGTTCTACGGATAGATTTCTGCTGATCTGTTCGGATTCGGTCTGCGTAGTGCTATCAGAGTATTCAGTTTCAGTTTCTTCGGTTTGGCTACACATAGCTTGCATCTCGGGTAGAGCCAGCGTATTGCAGCTGACATCAGCTTGAGCAATACTCGGTGTCTGCGTGGAACGCGGAAAAGCTAGAGGTATGGCCAGCAGGTCGCCCGTTTGTGTACCGCGATTCTGCTGGGAGCGCCGCTTGGACGCGAGCAGAGCCTTGAGTTGGCGACGCTTCGCATTGAGTGGGAAATGATTAGACTTGGCTTGGAAATCGCTTTGGATTTGCGTAGACTCACCTCCTCTTCGGCGAACTTCAGCTGATCCTTGAGATCAGTCTCGCGCTCCATGGAGTCCTGCAGTTCGCGTTGCAAATGCTGTGGATCCTCCTGCGAACCGCCGCGAGTTAAGGACTCACGCGTAATCTTACCATCGGCGGACGTGGACTTGCCCAGAACGCCCAGCATGGGAGCCTTCTTCTTGCCCGGATTGCGCAGCTCCTCGGCCTCAGTCTGGAGATGGGAGAGGTTGAACCTGGTTGGCCTGCTATCTCTACTCGACCTTGCCCTACTCACCTGTAGCTTGCGTGTCAGCTCACTGGAGAAGCGCAGCTCCTCCTCGAGCTTCTTAACCTTCGCACAGAGCTCTGCATTGAAGGAGCTCTGTCGCTCCTGCTCCAATGTCTCGATCTTGCGTTCGCTCTTCTTCAGCTTGAAGCTGAGGATGCGACAGTTTTTGGTAGCCTTTTCGAGATCCTTCTGTAAGTTGGTCTTCGCCTTGACCTCGTCGTCGCGGAACGTGTCCTGCACCTCATCCATTTCGGCCTGCAGATTGAGTATTTCCTTCTTGGCCGACTGATTCTCCTCCATCAGCTCCTCGCAGATCTGCTCGGCAGCCTGCAGCTTACGCTTGAGCTCCAGATGATTGTCCTTGTGCTCCAGCTCCTTCATGCGTACGTTCAGCTTGCGTTTGTCCTCGGTCACGCGATCCAGTTGCTCCTTCATCTCGTTGAGCTTCTGCTGCAGGTTCAGCGCCTCCGAAGCGGCAGTGCGATTCGAGGCGGTGTCCATGGATGCCAATCGTCGCAGCAGAATGTCGCTCTTCTCGCGCTCCGCACGCTCTGCGCGTGTCTTCATCGCCTCCAGCTCGACGCGCAGCGTGGCCATCTGCTCCTTCAGCTGTGCTGCAGTTGACGGCGTCACTGCCGCTGCGGGCACTGTTTGTCTTTTAATGTCCTTGCGGAGGCTGTTCGAGTTCGCAGTGGAACTGGAGTTGGCACTGGCGCTGGTGCTGGCAGGCACAACCTTAATCTCTGGCGCTGGAGCGGCTTTCTGCGTGCTGCTTATTGTGTTGGCACTTGAGCTGGAGTTGGAGTTGGAACTGGAGTGGGAGTTGGAGCTGATGTTGTTGGTGGTTGCTGCTGGCGCCGCCTTCTTGGGCGGCAACGCAGCACGCTTGATCTCCGCCTGCTGATTGAGCGCGCTGCCGGATTTACTGCGCTCCGGACGATCTGGCGGTGGTAATGTTGCCTCGCTATCACTGAAAAAAACAAAAGCCAAGATTAGAGTATATCTTGCTCCTCTTCTGGCATATACTCACTCATCGCGTCGCGGCACCGAGCGCTCCCGACTGTTCTCGCGCGAGTTGAGACTGCGCTGCTTCTTCAGCAGATTCATTTTGCGCACACGCTCGGCGAGACTGTCGGTCGATAGGATGACGAGTTCATCTGGAATACTTGAAGTTTTACTGGGAGAGGAAGTGGCGCGGCCTTGCGTTAGCGTTTGTTCCACCTGTCGAAGATTTGAGGGTAGGTTTAAAAACTCAAGCTCGACTATGAAATACTCTGTATCTAACTAAAAGCAACTCTTTCCATTACGAAACAATAATAAGCTGTAATAATTTAAAGCAATCGATTTAATTGTCACTTTGACTATGAATAAATTAGAATTTAACAAAAATATAAATTTACTTTATAAATTTAATCCGAAAAAATCCATAAAATTATAAAGCCAACTTTATTTAGCAGTTTAATTAGGCACAGAAAAATTGTGTGATTTATAACCAAGTTATGGATATAAGAAGTCCAGGATTAGGACTATACGGACAGAGGTTGCCTATTTTAAAGCTATTTTTGAAAATTCAATTTTAATTTATTTAGATATTACTTTAGAAAATTTTTTAAAATTATTATGAACGTTTTATTTATTTTATTTTAACTTTAGTATTATAATATTTTAATTTATGAAATTTTTAATTTATAAATCTATGAAAATTTCTAGAAAAATAAAATATTATATGAAGCACTAAGTATTTTAAGCCTTGTGGCGTAGTGCGATAGGGTAATAACCCTTCCATGCTTACCTCATTGATGTCCAAGGCGGTTGTGTGGCGTCGTGGCGGCACGGGCAGCTTCAGGGTGACGGCCACATTGTGATCGTCGACGGACTGCGTCACGGACGACACAGCTACAGACAGTGGGCGCTTGGCCGCCGCTGACGACGACGAGGCCGATGCCGATGCCGACGCCGACGACGCTGATGCCTCATCGATGTCCGGCGTGGAGGCCCAGGACTGCGGACGCTTCTTGAGCTCTACATTGAAGTGGACAACTGAGTTGAGTAAGCGAGTTCAGCGGGTGCAGCGAGTGCAGAGCGCAAAATTGCAAGCGAGAGCGCAACAAGTTACACAGTGTGTTGCGTCACAGTGACACACGTTCACGGTCACAGTCAGGGTCACAGCATTGGTGTCCACAATGAGTAGTTACCGTTAGGTTTTGATTACGTAACAAGAATTATATCAGCTTAACAGCACACGATAATTACGATAGGACGTAAGAGTATTAAACGAACGTTATGCGGATTAGTGTTGTGTAACGTCAAGGAGCGAAACAAACAGAGAGTGAGTGAGTGTGAGAGAAAGACAGAGAAAGAAAGAGACAGTGTTGAATGATACGAGCACACGGTACGATCATTTGTGCAAGATACAGTTAAAATTGTGACAGATACATTGAATAACGTTGTGAGCCAAATAAGATTAACTTAAGCCTGCTTTTTATTAATTTTCAATTTTTTTTTTTTCAAATAAATTTCAAAAAAGCAAGCCCAAGTTGTACAGAGTTTTGGATTTATTTTTGAACAAACAAAACGTTCTTAAAAACAAACAAAGTATCTAAAACTAAACTACGTAAATGACAAACATGTGGTACTTTCAGATCAACTTCTATTTATTAACAAATGTAAAAAGAAATAATTTTTGATTTTCTAAATTTCAAAAAGTGCTTAGTGAGTAAAATATGTGTGAGAAGTTCTACTAAATACTTTAAAAAATATGTTTAATGAATGTAATCAAACTATGAACTTGATCTACATATATTTCCAAACTCAAAATGAACAAATTTTTACTCTAGAGCTTTAAAACAGTTCAAAAAGTATGGTTTATGTTGATTGAATTTTTTAAATAATTTCAATTTTGAAAGCATTGCCTTTAAAACTAAAGAATTGAGCATAAGTTCTTCTCAGTGAATTGCACTAAGTCAAGATTGTATGGTTAGTAAATAAAGCCTGATATTCTAGTAGAGCTTTATAGAATCGAAAGTCTTAGCTTACAGTAAAAACTGAATTCTAATTCTTAGCAGCATAATTGTGTTTGAGTTTTAAGAAAGAGAAACCCTAATGAAATTTTTGAAAGAATATGCCGTACCTATATCATTGCCATTATTTGAATTTGCGCTCAAATTCTGAGTGGACGTCCAGGTGCGCGATGTGGGCCTGCGGGAAGTTGAGTTAAGTAGAGATTAAGTCAGTGTTTTTCAGAAATTAATTAATTAATTAAGGTTTACCGCTGACTCTGCGCATCCGAGAGATTCGGCGAGGAGGCGGCCACCTCTTCGCCCGATCGCCGGGCACCGTGTTCTTTGTAGTCGCGAAAACATCGCTTACATCGTGTGGGATACCTTGTCTGGGGATGGAAGCCGAGCGGGCAGAGCTGATCGCCTTTCAGCGATGGGTACAGATGATGCATCTGTTCTTATCGAGGTTGTCAGCTGAGTTCTTTCTGCAGAGACAGCGAGAGAGAGAGAGAGTGAGAAACATAGATAAAACAAAGAAATTAAGTTCATGGATACGCAAGAGTTCGATTCGATGTATTTATAGCTGCGATTATACGTAGACTAGTCTTCTCTGTAATTGTATAGATTCGTATAACCAGTCAGGTCGCCCGAGCACCTTCAATTCGTAATGGACACACGTTTCTACTTGTATGCAGGGCATCAACTAAATTTAAACGTTTTCATTTCGTACAACCAAGTGGAATTTTGGCCACGATCCAAGTTAGCCAAAGAATTTTGTACAATACATAAAATGTAGAACATTTTGTGGCAAAAACGCGATATTCCCCTATGTATTGGTTATTCCGTAATACTGTAAACCAATCAAGCGAACAACAGGCTTTGTCTTATGATAGAATTATATGTAGATACTAAAGCACTTTGCATTCACAGATCAATAAACCTTGCGCAATTTGTGCCTTGTAATTGCTAATCGATCAAAATGCGAAGTGAGCACCGGGAGGGAAATGAAATTTTCTCAAGATATTGTATACACGGTATAGAATCGAAATATAAACAAAAGAATAGACTGCTTATTGTTAAACAGAAAGAACTGAGATATTATGACATAGAAAAAATTCATTTTATAGAAAACTTGAAGAAAAATTAAATAAAATCGTTCGAAAAGTTGAAAATGGTATGTTTATTTCTTACAAAGCAGAATATATTTATATTTCAAGGATACATTAACTCTATTATTATCTGTTACATAGCAAAATATTTGTATTTGAAGAATATATAGTATATAAAAAATCATATCATATGAAAGAAAAAAATTGATTTTGTCAATAAACCAATAGTTTAGAAAAATAAAATTAAAATCTTACAAAAAACTTGGAAGTCTTTCGATCTTTATATTTTTATCATTACTATATAATATTATAAATATAACAATAATACGATCTTCTGGAATTTCTACTATATATAACGGAGTTTTACCACTATTTTGAATTTTCCAAAAAAAGTTTTTTCTATTATTACAACAAATAAATTTGTAACACAAATCAAAGAGATCATAACGAAGAAAAACATGGAAATTTAGCTTGTTTAATTGCCATTCAAATGTAATTTACGACCCCATCGAAAATGTTTGGAAAATGAAAATTCTCGCCGATTTTTCTCAAAAAAAAAAGAAAAATTTGAAGTAGTTGCTGTGTTTATGCGGCGAAACACGAGTTTATTTGTAAATATAAACAATAACAAATGTTTACACTGCTCTCGCCTATAATATATTTATAGCCCGCTGAAAGAGAGCAGCAAAGAGAGAGAGAGAGAGAGACACTGCAAAAAAAAGAGACAGCGAAAGTGAGAGCAGCGAAAACTTGCGCTTTTCACAGGTGGGCGACGCGCACGCAATTCGCGTGTGTTTGCGCATGTTTTCTGGCAATTGGGAACAGCGATCGCAGACGCAGCATGAAACTGCACTCAAGAGAGACAGAAAGAGAGAGAGAGAGAGAGAGAGAGAGAGAGAGAGAGAGAGAGAGAGCTAAAGAGAGAGCGACTAAGAGAAGCTGCGCCCTGGCCGGACGCGTTCACTGCGCGAAGCTGGCGCGCAGCATTGCAAATCGCAAGCACGTTAAAAATAATTATCAACGTCTTTAACCTAAGCATTCAGATAGATATTTACTATATTTATCCGCCTAGTATTTTCGTAATTCTATTGCACTGCTACGACTTCCACTGGGACTTACACAAAATGATTCCGCATTTAGCTGAATTTGAAGCTGGGCACTTGGGAATGGGGCCACGGCACAGCTGCTCCTCGTCCAACTACTGCTCCGGCTGCTACTACTGCATCTGCTGGCGATCTCTGGCGAGAACTCTGAGACGGCCGCAAACACTGCGGCGATTTTCATTTACGAACTGAGCGATTAATTGCGTAATCGCCAATCTCTTCGCGAAGATCACTTCGTTTTCGATCGAACGGTAAATCTGCCTTTCTTTTTCGAAACAAAAAAAAAATGTATTGAACTTTTCTCAAGTATTTCACGTTTATTTATTTATTTTTTTTTTTGGTAGCACTTTCCATATTTTCACTTTATACAAATTTACGGCTGAAAAATTAGCTGTGTTTTAAAAATAGAACACATTTTTTCTGAATGGCACCGCACTTTCCATCGGGACCATCGGAAATACCATCAAATTCCAAATGCAATATTTTCCAACTTATCATTTAGCATTTGCCAGCGATTACAAAGGATTTGTTTACTTTTCGATTACAAAGAACGATGCGAAAATTATGAATTTTCAAATTGGACTTTTCTTTTGACGCACAGGCGTACATATATGCAGCTATATATACGCACAGACATTCACAGCACAGACACACACACACTCACAGACACAGAGAGCTCTATATGCTTTGGGATTTCTTTGATATAGCATCGATCGCTCGAGCACTCGAAATATACTTATACGCTGATAGCTGCATCTCTTTCCCACCAATTGCACGTAGCACAAAGCGTTTTGTCCGTTTTTTCCGGGCAGCGGCGGTTTTCCTCGTATTTTTCGTTGCGAACGTGTTGAAAATCGACGAGAAACTAAATTTAAATAATTTCGAAAAGCTCAAACTAGCTGTCGAGCAATGCAAGTGTCTGCGCCGGAACCCGACGTTCCCTATGCGCGCTCTTTGTCCCCCGCTCTGTCACTCTGCGTCTGTCTGTACCTCTCTTGATCTTGAGCGATATCTCTTTCGACGTCTGACAACTGAAGAACGTTTGCCGAGTCTTTAGCTCGGCCAGAAGATATCCAATATATTAAGAGTGTTTTTTAAGTCGGTTTTAAAGGCAGTCAAAAGATCATTAATACGATCATTCAAGTAGATAGTATTATAAATTTGTTCATTAGAGGTATGTTCTTATCTAAATATAACGGTATAAATGATTACCCTTTTTTGCTTAGTTATCCTAAAAGGATACTTTGAATTTTCAAAAAAACCCCAAGTTTTAAGCCATGTTCTAAGCTTCTTCGTCGGCTTAATTTTCAATTTAATTTAATTTCAAACAAAAAATGTTCTTAAAACTTTGTTTTTCAATCTGCTATGCAACATTTCCCATATAAATAAATTATTTAATTAACTGAATTTTACACCGTATTTTTTTTTTTTATTATTTTTTTAATTGTTTGGCTGCCCTGGAGCGTTGCCTTTTTTTCTAACATTTTAAAACATTTTTTAAACTTTCCATGATGATAAAAGTATAGAAAAATCTATATTTTGCTTTGTATTACTATATTAAGTTTTTATTGGTAAAATCCAAGCTCGACCATAATCATAGTTTAAAAAAAAAATATTTATTTCCACTTTCTTTCAAAGGACATACTTAGTAAAATAATTAGAAGCCTAACAACAAAAATTTGTTAATGAAGAAAATTATTTTGTATATTTAAAAAAATAATAAACTTTTAGAAAAAAGAAAACGAATTGGAAAATATCTCATAGGCTCATGAAAATGTTTTGAAGAACCGTTAAATGCGGGGTTTTATTAAAAATAAATTATTTCGTGTAGTTAAAAAAAAATAAACTTGTAGAAATAGACAACGTATTAGAAAACTTTACATAGGCTCAGGAAAACGTTCTGAAAAACCACCCTTTATTGTGGGGCTTTCACACAGACCTGTTCACCTCTGATCAAAGCAAAATACAATCGCAAGTCTCCAAGACGTCAGTATTATAGAATTTATTAAGAAATCATAAGTTTTACAGAGTACAACATGGGTTACAATGTCTGTGTCTGTGTGTTTGTAGGTGTGCACGTGAGTATATGTATGCGTGTGTATTATTTTCAGATGCAGTTGACGCTTCGCTATGTTTAGACATTACTTTGTATATACTCGTATAAATTACTTAGAGATTATTAGTCGCTACGAACTAATGCAGATTAACCATAATGTACGTGAGTATGCTCTTAGTGCTTGTATGCGTGTGTTGGTGTGTGTGTGAGTGGGTTTAACGGGGAGTGTAATTGTTGCTTGTTATTGTTGTTAATAATAGTACGCGTTAGTGCGATTTACTCCAAAATTATCGAATTGCTTTCAAGCGTTTACAAATTAACAATGATAATGATTGACTGGCGATGATGATGTCGACGACGACGACGACGATGATGATAATGATGACGAGGCAACCTTGAATTCAGCACTGTATCAGGGCCTATCATGTCGCTGCACTGGCACCCACAACACCACCACTGCCCACCATGGGCTGCGTGTGCTCCTCCTCCAACTCGACGCTTGACGTCGTCGACGTCGACGTTGACGTCGCCGTTGCCGTTGCCGCTGACGCAGCTGTTCGACCAGTCTCTGGCACAGCAGTCTGAGCAGCAGGTCCGTTGTTATTATCATTGGCGTTTGTGGTGGTCTCCGCTTGGTTATCCGCGGCAGCGGCAGCGGCAACGGCAACAGTATCTGCAGCTGCAGCTGTGTTGAACGCATTGACTGTGGCAGTGTTGCTGGCGCTGCTGTGGCTGTTGCAATTGCTGGCACAGCTGCCCAGCTCGGGGCTGCTGTACATCTGTATGACTGAATTGTTGTTCATGTTCTCGACGGAGGCGCCCGATATGGACAGATCGTCCGCTGAGTCATCCGCCTGGTTGTCCGTCTGCACCGCCTTCTCCTCGAGCAGATGATCGCTCTCGCGTATGGGCCGCTGCGCCGAACCGAATTGCTGCGAGATCTGCAACAGTTCACGCAGCGTCTCGTTCTCCATGCGCAGCTGTGATATTGTCTGCAGTTCCCGCTGCACATTCTCGTCGTCCGCAGTGGCCGCCCGATGCATGACCGCTGCCATTTCGTTGATCTTGTCCCGCTGATCGCGTATCACCTGCCAGAGGCGTTCGTTGTACAGCTCCTTGAAGTTGAACTTGCTGTCCAGCACCTTGGTGACTGTGTGTTCGCGATACTTCTGCATCATCAGCTCCATGGCGCGCTCGTAATCCTCGATGCAGATCTTCAGCTCGCGATTCTCCTTCAGTATTTCCGAACTATTCACATTCTGTTGCTGTATGCGATTCACCATGTCCACGTTGGTCTTGTTGTTCGAGATACGATTGAGGGACTCGATGTCGTCCTGATATTGCCGCAGGCTCTCCACCAACCGATTGTTCGTCTCGGCCTCCTCCAGCAGCGCGGTGCCCAGTGCATCCAGGTCCTTGACACGACTGGCCATGCGCTGCGCATCCATGATCATCTGTCCAACCGATAGGTTCGACATCTTACACTTCTCGATTCCTCGATTGCTTTCCCAATTTCCAATTCCCAATTGCAAACCCCAATTCTTAATCCGTTTGCTTTGTGGGCTGGCAGGCAGGCTTCGTTCTGCGTTCTTCCGTTCTTCGTTCTTCCGTTCTTCGCTCTCTGCAACAACAATGAATAGAGTTTAGCTTGTGTGCTTCGCTCAATTGCGTGGCATTGACTGAATCGCCTTACACTTTGTGCCAATCATTTAAATTTTCCTAACAATAAAACCACCAGAAATGTTATACTATTAGAAATTTTGGTACGACCCAATTAATATAGGTGGTTTGACAGCTGACAGCTGAGAGGGTTGCCATCGTTTACGATTTCAGCAGCTATGCAAGTGGCATTATCGGCCGACCGCCTTCAAAAAAATCTATCGTTCTATCGATTAACGCAACGAATTTAAATTTTCAATATTAACTGACGTTCATCATGCGAATCGAACTTAGAAAATTAAATATTTATACCATTTACCCACAGAAAATGGGTAAAAAATGGTATGCTTAATTTGTAACAGACAGAAGGAGGCATGGCAGTTCATATAATAATATATTCATACATATATTCTTGATCAGCATCAATAGCCCAGTCGATTTGGTCATGTCCGTCCGTCTGTCCGTCTACCCCTCTGTGCGTCTGTATGAACACACAGATCTCAGCTATTAAAAAAGCTAGAGAGACCAAACTTGTTGGGAGTATGCGTGTATTCAATACACATAAGAAGTATATTTCAAACTTGATGTGCCACGCCCAACGCCTCCGTAAATCGATTAAATGCAAATAATTCAATAACAATAGAAGATAAAAACAAAAAATTTGGTAGAACGGTTCCCTGCAACATTATGCAGAAGTTGGATTTTAGACTTTTGGATGCTACGCCCACCGCCCCATATAAAACGAATTTTTTGAATTATAAGAACACTAGAAAAGCTGGAACCACCAAATTTGGTAGTAGGGTGTCTAGTAACATTACACAGAATGCGGATTTTCAACTTTTCAATGACCCACCCACCGCCCCCAGAAATCATTTTTATCGATTTTTTTTTATTTTTTATGGAAAAATAAGCAAATTTTATTGTCATTATTTTGTTAAACTATGCAGCTATCAGTACAGAATTTCAACTTATATCGAAACATGGAAGACTAACTACGAGTACGTGTAGAGGCGTATATAACTAGACTATAAAATGCACACGATATATATGTAAATATATATGGAAAGATAATAATAGCAGTAGCTAATTAAGTACCTAGTTAAGTCAAGAAGATTTACTTGATAACTGCGCAATCCGCCCGAAAAAAGTCGTTGCTTTCAACAAGATTATATAAATGCGTATATATCCGAAAGATCGGCCAGTTATCGAGCTAAGTACAGGCTCTTCTCAGTAGATATCGTTTGCAGCGTCGAAAGGTCTCCAAGCAGAGGTAGAGGAGTGTTGCAGATATATCCAGATATGCGCTAGACAAATACATATGTATATATATATAAGTAAGATATAGACTAAGGATCACGAGATTACACGCCCACGCTGTTCAGGCTGCCGGACGAGAGATTCTCCGAGCGACTGGACAGACGACTGCGCTTGAGTATGACACGTCCGGGCTTGCTCGACGTCTGCAGGCGCGGACTGTCCGCGGACGTGGACAGCGAGCCGTCGGCGGACTGATTAAGATTGTTGTTGTTGCCGCCGGAGCCGCGTCGCAGCGAGGTGGAGGACATGCGCGTGAGTCCAGTGTAGCCCAGAGCTGTGTCCGCCGGCTGCCGCTGAAAGTAGCCCATGTCATTGTCCTGGGCATCTTTTTCCTCATGCTGCTGCTGCTGGAGCTGTTGCTGTTGTTGCTGCTGCGCCAGCGGATTCAGCGTAATGTGAATGTGCCGCGTCCTGGGCTTGTTCGGCGAGCACGCGCTCAGCGGCACAAAATCCTCGCGCAGCTCCGCCAGCCTGGGCTTGTGTTGCTGTCCACCGCCGGCGCCGCTGACGCCACCGCGCGAGCTGCGCCGCCGGCACAGGCACAAGCAGGCGCTGGCCACAAGCAGCGCCAGCAAAGCGCCGCCGCCAATGGTGCCCGTCAGCAGGGGACTAAAGGTTCTATTGAAGGTGTCGTTGTGGCCCGGCGTGCTGGTGTCCATGGCATGCACCGACGGCTGTGGCGTTGTGGTCAGCTTCGGCTTCTGCGTGCGTCCCTGCTTGAGGGCACTGAACTCGGAGGCGGCGACAGCGCTGAAGGATTGCAGCTTGAACTCATAGATGGTGCCCGGTTCCAGCGAGGAGATCTGCAGGCTGCGCGACTGTGCGCCATCGACCGTCGCCTTGAGGTACTCCCCCGCCGAGGCGGAGGGGCGATAGTAGGCATAGTAGCCGGATATCAGCTGCTCGTCCGCATCGCTTGCCAGGCGCCAGTGCAGCACCACCGCCGTCTGCGAGTACTCCTCGATGTCGACCAGCTCGGGCACAGCGAGCGGAGCAAGCGCCACGCCGCGCTGCAGAAAGAACTTGCCCGAGGTGTTGCTCTCCTTGTTGTCGTTGTTCGAGTAGACCGCCATGATGCGGAACCGATAGCTGCGATCCGGACGCAGACCCGTCACGGACGTCGTGAAGTTCTTGACGCTGTGCCGCTGCTGCTTGCCGTACGGTATGTTGTCGTTCGTCGTCTGCCAGCTCCGCCGCTTGCCGCTCTCCGAGAGCGGCCGGTACTGCACCTTGAAGAACTGTATGGGCAGACCCTCGTTGGGCGGCACATGCCAGCGCAGCATGACGGAATCGTCCGATAGACGCGTTGCATTCGGCGCCGACGGCGGCACCATTTGCTTCTGCTTGCGATTGTGAGCGCCACGATTGAAGGCTCTGCCACCGCCTCCGCCTGATCCAGCAGCTGCTGCTGCACCTGCGCCTGCGCCTGCTGCTCCTCCGCCTGTTGTTGCTTCGCCCGTTTGTATCTGCGTGGGATTCACTTGGAGTAATGTGCCGGCACTGTGCTCGCCCAGACTGTTGCGTGCGAAGCACTGGACGAAGCTCGCGTGACGCTTCTGCACGCTGTGCAGCACCAGCGATCCGTTGGCCAACTGCTCCGCCTCGGCGTCGTAGACGCTGCTCTCGCCATTGAGTAGCCAGTAGATCTCCGGCTTGGGCACGCCCGTGGCCGCACACTCCAGCTGCATGCGTTCGCCCTCGTTGGTGAGATTCGCGCTGGGTGCACGCACTATCTGCGGCGCCTGCAGCACCGTCAGTCGTACGTAGTGCTCCTTGGCGGGCCGTATGCCATTGTCCAGGTAACATATGTAGGTGCCCGCGTCCTGCGGCTGAAGCGGGCTTATGCGCAGTCCGTAGGGCAGCACACGCGCACGTGCATTGCTCGAGATGGAGCCCGGCACATCCGGACTACTCCACACGGCCGTCGGTGGCGGTGAGCCCCAGCCGGGACAGAGCAGCAGCACGGATTCGCCAGCACGTGCCAGCAGCTCGGAGCGCACATGTTGTTTGGGTAGCAACTGAGGCGCCGCATGTCCCTCCGCCGCAGCGATGACCTGCAGTTCCAGCTGGCTGGGCAGGCTTAGGCGCACACCCGACGCTGTGTTGGTGGCTGCACAGCTGTAGCTGCCGCTGCTCGCGGCGGAGACTGGCGACAGAATCAGTGTGCCGTTCGAGTCGCTGAGCGTGGAGGCTGCCGGCAGCTCGACACCGTTGCGATAGTAACTCCAACTGGGCGCGGGATTCGAGTGCACCTGGCCACAGTGCCAGTACACAGTGTTGCCGGCGGGCACGCGCCAATGCAGCTGCTGCACTACAGCCTGACCCTCAATGCTGGCCAGCTCCAGGCGCGCCGTTGTCGAGCTGACGGCGAGGGCGCCGAACCATGCGACGCAGCGGTACTCGCCGAGCGTGTCGGGGCGCACGTAGACGCGCAGCCTGGAGATGTCGTTGTCGTGCGTGATGGTTATGTTGTAGTTGGACTTGGCGCTGCTGGGCTTCAGGTATCGGAAGCGTGGACGCGAGGAGGCAGCATAACTCCATTCGAAGCGCTCCGGCGGTAGGCTTGTCTCGCAGACGAAGACCACCTCGTCACCAGGTGGCGCCACTCGGGATTCGGGTGCGCGCAAGATTCGCACGCCTGGCCCTGCCGAGGGCGAGGGCGACGATGGCGCGGGGGGGTTGGCCATTAAAACCGGAATTGCTGCAAGCAACGACGCCAGCAGCAGCAGCGACTGCGGCGGCGGCAGCGACTGCGGCAGCGACATCAGCGACATTTCGGCTGCTGCAAAAGGAGAACTCGGATTACATTGCCAAATCAGTGCAGAGCTAACGATACAGTCGCCATATACATGCGATATATATCGATACACACACACACACACATGCTGCATATAAACAATTCGATGCGCATGCCTACCTGCTCGCGCTCTTCCCTCGTTCCTTTTGTTCGCTTCTTCGAACTTTTAACTACGCGTCGAAACGCGTTTGCGTTTGCGCAGCGACGGCGACAGCGACAGCGACGTCGACAGCGGCAGCGGCAGCGGCTGAGCGTGTTTCGTTTTTGTTTTGTTTTTGTATTTATTCACGCATCGTATGCACGTTTATTGCTGGCACTCAGTTAATTAGTCGTTACGTTTCTGTTCTCAAGTCACCGACAATGCACAATTAATGATAAGTCGTGCAAATAAACAACAACATTTTATTATAGCTTCACACGGATGCTGCGAACTCGACTGCGACGCCAGCTCAAGTGTACTGGTTCGCTCAGCGATACATCTTCGACTGGTTCGCGAGTTCGCTCCGCATGCAGTTGTTGTGCCTGCAGGTAGTGCGTGAGCGTCCATGTGTTGCGTTCGTGTGTGTGTGTGTGCGTGCGAGTGTATGCATGCGTGAGCAACAGTGATGACATTAAATGCCATGTAGCGTCATTAAAGCCAAACAAATTCTGGTATTATATACAAAAATCTTTTAATTAAAAGCTTTTGATTTTTAAAGTTCTTGCTGTAAGCAATTATATTACTTACTAGCAAACCCGGCGAACTCCGTTTCGCCACCAGATGGCTATATTTCTCCCAGTCGTTCTCCCAGTCCCTCTTCTAGTCCCTTTCCCAGTCCCTCCCCCAGTCGCTCTTACAGTCGCTCTCCCCAGTCCCTCTCCCAGTCCCTCTCCCAGTCCCTCTCCCAGTCCCTCTCCCAGTCCCTCTCCCAGTCCCTCTCCCAGACCCTCTCCCAGTCCCTCTCCCAGTCCCTCTCCCAATCCTTCTCCCAATCCTTCTCCCTCTCCCAGTAACTCTCCGAATTCTTTTCCCAGTCCCTCTCCGAATTCTTTTCCCAGTCGCACTCCCAGTCCCTCTCCCAGTCGCTCTCAAAGTTCTTCTCCCAGTCCCTCTCCCAGTCCTCCCAGTCGCTCTCCCAGTCGCTTTGCCAGTCCATCTCCCAATACTTTTCCCAATCCCTCTCCCAATCTCTCTCCCGTATATAACATTTTTGAAAAGAATTTTTTGATAATTTTTTTAAGAGATTTTATAATCAAATTTATTGCTTATAATATTTTATTTATTTATTTTTATTTTCAAGGTACCTTTGACGAACACGTCAAAGTATAACACACCTAAACACATTATTTGTAATACATAAACAGTCTACTTTTGTTCACCAAGCAGCAAGGTACTTTTATTTGCCGTGCACACAAACCATGAACTTCAACGAACAATTTAAAAAAAAATTTGGCCAAATTGGTTCAGGCGTTGTTGAGTAATGCGCTTACCAACACATTTTGCGATTCATTTTTATATAATAGATGATATGCAAGTAACCAACATTTTTCAAAAAATGAGCTTGGAAAATAGTAATTTATACCTATAGCATACTTATAGACTTATAAATTATCATTTATTAAGAGTAAAAAATATATAAATATAAAAATAAATTAATTAAAAAAAAGAAAAATATATAAAAATACGAGACCTGTCCGAAAAGTATGCGACCTGATATTAAATCTTGGTATACCAAAATCTACAGTTTGGGAAAAATTTAAGACTAACACTGGCGCCGAGGATTAATTGCAGGTGGGATAGACATCGTATAAAACAACTGTAAAATTGTTAACTGTAAAATTATATTAATTTTTAAGTCTTTGTTTCGCATTAAAAATGTCAATTATATATTCGAAAAGTTATAAATTCCCTTAAAAAAAATATAAAAAGATATGATTATGAGTTATTGGCTATTAAAAGTTTATTTTCTTTGGACATTTATCTTTTACTCTATACTTCGGATGGTCAATAAAAAGTAAAAGAAAAAATCAATTAAAAAGCTGCCCGCTTTTTTGAAGTTGTACTTACAAGTGCAATTGGAAAAAAGCTAGTTCTGACGGCAAAAAGCTGCACTGACAACACTGCTGTAGCAATGCAACAGCCCCTGTAGGAAATGCGGCAGTGCAGATTTTCAAGCGAAACGCAGCAGCTATTAATTAGAAAAAAATTTTATTTCTTTTATGCAGCTTAGTTTATTTAATGTTATGCTTAATACAGTTAATATTTATATATATAAAATGCTTGCTAGGCAGGTGGCTTTTGCACCTTGGCCAACTCCGCCTTGAACTTAACAATAGTTTCGCGCGCCAATTTCAGTTTATCCTTCAGTGTGACAATTTCGCCCTTTACTTTTTGCTTAACGTTGACAATGTTGTCCAGTGTCTTAGTTTTTTTCTCCTCAACTGAAAAGAATATTAATACATGTATTAAAAAAAATTTAGATATTATGATTATGGCACTTACAGTCCGTGTCGTGGCTGAGCAAACCGTTGGCGCTTTGCTCCGACTGCAACAGATATTGCTGCATTATCTGGGTGGGCTCTTGGAAGACAATCTCCTCGTAGGACTCCGAGACCAGGCCCTTTTTGGTGTCCATTGTGGTCGAGGAGGTGAGCTCGCCGTCCACGACGGGCGACTGGAACAGCTTGAGTATGTGGTAGCAGGTCACTGGCCGCTCCGACTGGTCGTTAAAGTAGATCTTGATGACCACCTCGAACTCGCCCCAGCCGGTCTCGGTGATCTCATACGGCGGCTTGACCACAATGCGATTGGGGTTCGCGTAGCTCTCGTGCAGCTTGAAGTGCACCTTCTTCACATAGATGGACATGTCCTCGTTGTAGTAGGGCTTCAGGTAGACCTTCCACTGGTGCGTGTGTCCGTCCTCCTCGCGTTTCTTACCGAACGAGCGCGCTATGTTGCCGTACACAATCGGCTTAACTATGGTCACGCCTTTCAGGCGACCGCCCGAGTCGCCAGCAAAGTCTGTCATATTTTTAATTAATTTTTTATTGTTTTGTTTTGTTTAGCTGCGTTTTTGCACTTTTTTTGCCGCAGACGCGCGATATCGATAGCACGATATATTTGTTATCAGTGCATCCCTGGTTGCTCACGCTACTTGCTATCGATATATCGCTGCAACTTAGCAATAGTATTGGTGGTCTTTCGCTGCCATCCCTAATTGTTGTTTTTCCAAGACGCCGTCGAGTAAAAATCAGACGCAAAACATCAAAATATAAACAAACAATTGCTATTGGCAATCAAATTGTGTACTTATTGCGTGGCCATAAACCAACATGATGGCGCGCCGCGGTGGAAAGCGCATACGTATGGATGATCCGCCTCCGGCGCCCGAGTACGACGAGTTGCACAGGTAAGCACAGGCAGCAAAAGTGCAATTTTATTGTAGTTAATTAATTTATTACTTTTATTTTAGCGATGCTCTGAACGAGAGCGCATCCGATGCGGACAGTCCGACCAAACGTATGACCCGGCTGCGTGCCCGCGGCGGCGTACGCGACAAACCGCCCATCATCGACGACGACGAGGATGAGTTCTTTGCGCCAGTGTCGCGTAAGCGCAAGACGCCGCAGACGCGCAAGCCGCCGGCGGAGCGCAAGGAGCGCATCGAGCGACCGCGCAAGGAGCCCGTCGAGAAGGCACACCACGAGCGCATCGACAACGAGCGCGAGATCACCACAGACGAGAACAGTCTCTACTACATTGTGCGCCACTCGAAGAATCCCATTGCGGTGAGAGGAGAGAGTCTCAGGCCCTTAGCTTGTCCTTGATAGCTAATTTCTCTTTTTTCGTTTTGTCCCCAGAGCATTGTGGATCAATGGATCGAGCAATACAAGGAGAACCGCGAGACAGCGCTTGTCGCCCTGATGCAGTTCTTCATCAACGCCAGCGGCTGCAAGGGCAAAATATCTGAGGATATACAATATCCTGTCGATCACACGGCGATTATACGCCGCATGACCGAGGAGTTTGATGAGGTAACAAGTTGGACACACATATATATATATTTTTTATTAAATACTACTGTGGGCAAAAAGTAAGGTGAATATTTTTGTAAAGTCAAAATTCTTTATTTATTCTCCTAAATCAATTTCATCCCCTTCAAAGTAATTCCCTCCCGATAAAATACATTTATGCCAACGTTTTGTCAAATCCTCGAAACAGGCCAAATAGTCCCTTTTCGGTATAGCCATGAGGCGCCCTCGTCGATTTTTCTTTTATCTCTTCAATCGACTCGAAACGCGTTCCCCGGAGTGGTACCAAACAGATTTGACTTTTCGTAGGCCCAAACGGTCTTTCAAAATGGTTTTCACAGATCCTTCTCATATTCCGATCATATCAGTGAGGTCTCTAATAGTCAACCGACGATTGGTCATCTGTTGACGTCGATGGTCGTCCGGAGCGCTCCAAGTCATCAACACGTTCCCGACCCTCTTTGAAGTCTTTGTAACACTTATTAACATTTTTCTGGGACATGGACCACCAAAGGCCATGCCCAAACTTCCACAACGTTTCCAATGATGGCACTTCTCTGCTCAATTAAATCAGTCATTGTAAAAATCGCCAAATGCACTCTTGATCGTTTGGTAAACAAAAGCGTAAATACTGCCAGTCCTGCCAACTCGAGAAAAAAGAACTAGTTCGCCATCTTAAGCCCGCGAATTTTAAATTGAAAATTCACCTTACTTTTTGCTCACAGTAGTATATTATATATTTTAGGAGAGCGGAGAGTACCCCCTCATCATGACCGGCACACAGTGGAAGAAGTTCAAGAACAACTTCTGTGACTTCGTACAGACGCTGGTCAAGCAGTGCCAGTACTCCATTATCTACGATCAGTTCCTGATGGACAACGTCATCTCGCTGCTCACCGGCCTGTCCGACTCGCAGGTGCGCGCCTTTCGGCACACCGCCACGCTGGCGGCCATGAAGCTGATGACGGCCCTGGTGGATGTGGCGCTGCTCGTGTCCAACAACTTCGAGAATGCCGCCAAGCAGTTCGAGGCGGAGCGTGTCAAGGTGCGAAGCACTGCAACTGTTTTTAGATTGTTAATAACAAAATGTTGTTAATTTGTTGTTGTAGTCACGCGATCGTCGCGCTTCGGATCGCCTGGACTCGCTGATGACGAAACGCTCGGAGCTGGAGGAGAACATGGATGAGATAAAGAGCATGTTGACGTACATGTTCAAGTCGGTGTTTGTGCATCGCTACAGGGACACACTGCCGGACATTCGAGCCATTTGCATGGCTGAGATTGGCATCTGGATGGAGAACTATCCGCAGAATTTCCTCGACGATTCGTATCTCAAGTACATTGGCTGGACGCTGCACGACAAGATCGGCGAGGTGCGTCTGCGCTGTCTGCAGTCGCTGCTGCCGCTGTACGACAAGGAGGAGCTCAAGGGCAAACTGGAGCTGTTCACTTCGAAGTTCAAGGATCGCATCGTAGCCATGACGCTGGACAAGGAGTTCGAGGTGTCGGTACATGCCGTCAAGCTGGTCATCAGCATCTTGAAGTAGGTTGCAGCAGGGCATTTTTTTTTTTTTTTTTTTTTTTTTTTTGCTTTCAATCTAATCTTGCGTTTTGCTGCAGAATTCATCCCGAGATCCTGGCCGACAAGGATTGTGAGATTGTCTACGAGCTGGTCTACTCCTCGCACCGCGGTGTCGCCCAGGCTGCTGCAGAGTTTCTCAATGTGCGTTTATTCCACTTAACCGCCGACATGGAGGAGACGAAGACGAAGCGTGGCAAGCTGCGCCTGCCCAACACGCCACTGATCAGGGATCTGGTGCAGTTCTTCATCGAGTCGGAGCTGCACGAACATGGCGCCTATCTGGTGGACTCGTTCATCGACAGCAACGACATGGTGCGCGACTGGGAATGTATGACCGATCTGCTGCTGGAGGAGCCCGGCCCCAACGAGGAGGTGCTGGACAACAAGCAGGAGTCCACGCTCATCGAGATCATGGTCAGCAGCGTCAAGCAGTCGGCGTCGGGCGAGGTGCCCGTAGGCCGTGCCAGCAATCGCAAGTTCACGCTCAGCTCGAAGGAGCTGAAGGCCATACAGGACGAGAAGGTCAAGCTGACCGAGCACTTTATTGTCTCACTGCCGGCGCTGCTAGAGAAGTATCAGGCCGACAGCGAGAAGTTGGCCAATCTGTTGGCCGTGCCGCAGTACTTTGATCTCAATCTGTATACGACCAATCGGCAGGAGGGCAATCTGCAGGCACTGCTCGACAAGATCAGCCAGGTCATGTGTATGCACACCGGACGCGATGTGCTCGAGACCTGCGCCAAGACACTGGAGTGCCTCTGCGCCGAGGGCAGTGCCACCTACACGCGCTGCAACATCGCACGCTCCAACATCATCGAGAGTGCGGTGAATAAGTACAAGGATGCCATTGTGGAGTGGCGCAATCTGATACTGGGTGAGCAGCACTAGAGTTACTACTACTACTGTGAGCAAAAAGTAAGGTGAATTTTCAATTTAAAATTCACGGGCTTAAGAAGTGCCATCATATTTTGTTTGCGGAATGAAATTTCGGCTGCGGAAACGTTGAGGAAGTTTGGGGATGGCCTTTGGTGATTCTACCATCTCCCAGAAAAATGTTTATAAGTGTTACAAAGACTTCAAAGAGGGTCGGGAACGTGTTGATGACTTGGGCGCTCCGGACGACCATCGACGTCAAGAGATAACCAACACGTCAATGAAGTGAAGGAATTAGTGCTCAAAAATCGTCGGTTGACTATTAGAGACCTCACTGATATGATCGGAATATCTGAAGGATGTTTCCTAAATTGATTTAGGAGAATAAATAAAGAATTTTGACTTTACAAAAAAATATTCACCTTACTTTTTGCCCACAATAATATATACCATAATTTCTAAATCTTTGTATATTCCACAGGAGAGGAGACACCCAATGAGGATGATATCTACAACATAACCATAACGCTGAAGGTACTGTCCATACTCTACTCCTCGCACAATCTCAATCCCTGGGATCTGTTCAAGTCGCTGTTCCGCGACGTGGAGGAGGCGCAATGCAAAGACAATGTTGAACGTTGTCTGCCCAACGAGGCGCTGGCCTATTGCATCGAGGCGTGTTACTTCTCGATCAGTTGGGGCCTCTACTACGTGGAGAACGACTGCGAGGCGCTGAATGTGGCCGCAACTGTGGCCGAGCTGCGCAGCAATCTGGACAGCTTCATGTCGGCCTGCTTCGAGCTGACGCGTGACGGACCCACAGTGCAGATTCAGGAGGCGGTAAATAGATAAATAAATGAAATTGTATATTTAGAAAATGTTTACAACTTGCTGCTCGACAGGCCTATCAATCGATCTGCGATCTGCTGATCATCTACTCGGATCAGCTGGCGCGCAGCGAGAGCGAGCACATACGCAGCTTGGAGTACAAGTCGCGCATGGACGAGCATCTGATACTGGACAACTTTGTGCAGCACTATGTCTTCTCGCTGAAGCAGGTCGTCGCGCAGGACGAGACGCGCATCGAGGAGCTGCACAAGAAGCGCAACTTTCTGGCCTGCTACTGCAAGTTGGTCGTCTACAACATCATTCCCACCATGCGAGCGGCGAGCATATTTAAGTATTATGTCAAGGTACTAAATATAAATAATATATGAGGTTATATTATGCATACAATTAACCGATCTCTACGGCAGTGCTACAATGAGTACGGCGACATTATCAAGGCCACGCTGGGCAAGGCTCGCGAGATCAACAAGGTGAATTTTGCCATGACGCTGCTGCTGAGCCTCATCACCGTGTTCAAGAGCCTGCAGGAGCAGAGCGACGATGGTATCGTTGCGAAGAGTTCGCAGGAGTTCATTGACCTCAAGGAGCTGGCGAAGCGTTTTGCGCTCACCTTTGGCTTCGATGCACTCAAGAATCGCGATTCCGTGGCGGCAATTCATCGCGGCGGCATTTACTTTGCGGCCAACAAGCAGCCCGACGATCCTGTGCGTGCACCGACGCGTCTGCTCTTCCTGGAGGTGCTCAACGAATTCAATTACAAGCTACTCAAGCAGGACAAGAAGGTGATCATGGCCTTTCTGGACAAGGTCATACCGCCGGGCATGCCGTCGAGCCGTGCCGAGGAGTGGCAGCCACTGGTGCTCTATCGCAACTCGCTGCTGCACGGCGAGACCGATCAGGCGCCGGTGGCCACACGTCGCGCATACACACGCAAGCGCAGGGATCACGGTGAGGAGCACTTGGATAGAGTTTAAGCTACATTTTGCAGCTGGCTAACGCACTGCTTGTTTCTATCACTTACAGATGAAGACGACGAAGAGGAGGACGACGACGAGGAGCACAATGATCCCGACTACAGAGGCTAAGGTCCTGCAAGGCGATTAGCCACATAAGTCCGATAGATAGTAATCCATGCAGTTATGTAATTTAAAAATAAAATACTAACATAGTTGTTCCACTGATCAAAATTGCCAAATGATTATCCGACATGTACGCGATTTACACGACGATAAGAAAATACTTTGCATTTATTTGTATAGTTTGTAATATCGTACATCAGTCGATGCTATAAATATGTCGCTCACAATCCTCCCAAGTTCATTGGCAATTGCAACGGCCGGCAATTGAGGTGCGGCATGTGGCGACTGATACTCCCGTTCCAGCTGATTGTGTTGGGAGGGTGTGCAAGTGCAACTAAATACAGATTCAATGTGGAGAACAATGAGATCTATACGGAGTGTCTCGATCCACCAGCCGGCATGTTAGATATGAATAGCATATATGATAATACGGAATTCGTAACCGCACCGGACACCCTCATGATCTCGGGCAATTTTACAATAACATGGGATCTCATGTGGGCAAAAAGTAAGGTGAATATTTTTGTAAAGTCAAAATTCTATATTTATTCACCTAAATCAATTTCATCCCCTTCAAAATAATCCCCTCCCTATAAAATACACTTATGCCAACGTTTTTTCAAATCCTCGAAACAGGTCAAATAGTCCCATTCTGGTATAGCCATGAGCGCCCTCGTCGATTTTTCTTTTATCTCTTCAATCAACTCGAAACGCGTTCCCCGCAGTGGCCTCTTGAGTTTTGGGACTAGCCAGAAGTCACACGGAGCCAAATCAGGAGAATACGGTGGTTTCGGAACGATATGCGTCGAATTCTTGGCGAAATGGTCACGAAGAACGAGTGCAGTGTGCGACATTTTCGGTACCAAACGAGATTTGACTTTTCGTAGGCCCAAACCATGTTCTCCATGACCGGGTGCCATGCATATTTTTTATAGTAGTATAGTATAGTATAGTCCGTATAGCAGATCATTTAATTTTCATACTTTTTGCAGACCAAATTCGTGCACGAACCGTTCGAAGCGGCGCTGATTGTCGATCTGCCCGGCGGCAGTCTGGAGGGTCTTACCAAGTACGTGCTCACGCTCAAGGCCTTTGAAAAGTAGAACACCTTCTGCGGAAATTGTGGGGCAATTAGAACGAATTTAATTAATTAATTAAATAAGAATTGAGCAGAAATTTGCTTTTATTTTTTTTTTAAACAATTTTGTGTTTTTCAATTTTTTTCTTTTTGTAGTAGTTTTTTTTTTTGAACTAGAGTTAACATGAATAATGATCATGCAATGCAAACAAAATTCCCGCGATCATCATATATAACTTGTATAAACTTGAAGCAGGTAATTAATTAGCCGACAAACGTACACGCTCCATTTCAGATTAATAGCGATCACTTGTACCGCTACATTGTAATTTTTTATAATAAAACATGGCATATATAACGACCATACAACCCATTCAAAATCAGAGCAAGCTAGAATGTGGCAACAAGTGAGGATCCGAGTGATATATCTGCTTATTGTGCTGGCAGGATCGGCAAGAGCAACGAAATTTATATTCCATACAGAGACCGAAAGGGTTTTTTCCGAGTGTATAGATCCACCCGACGGTGAAGTGGTAGACATGAATGGCCTGGTCGATACCTCCGAAATGGAATTTGAGCTGACGAACTCGGACACGATAGCTATATCGGGCAATATAACTCTGGTATGGAGCATCAATCCATCGGATCGCGTCGAGGTAAATCCGGGAAACCAGAAAATAAGCGTAGATCATAACTGAAGTAAAATCATTCTAGGCATATTTCGGGCTCTTCAAATTCGATCGCGGCGAATGGCAGAAAACCCTGTTCAGCATGAACGTCAAGGATTTCTGCAAGGTGCTCTACGATGAGAGGCAGCATTGGTACAAGTACTGGACCCAATATGTCGTCAATGCTGACGAAGTCAAGAGCAAGTGCTTCAATGTGCCAGGCGTAGGTCTGATCGACAATTCATTCGACTGTTGCTATCTTAATTCTCTTAACTCCATAGACGATGTTGCGGCATAGACCGTTCGACACGGATATGACCACTGAACTGCCCGGACTCTCTCTGGAAGGTAAGCACAAGGTCATCGGCATATTCAGGGCCTTCGACGAGCACCGAAATCAGCAAGGACCTACCGTTTGCTTCGAAATTCTTGGCTACATCGAGCAGCTGTAGTGTTGGCAATTTCTTTTATCAACCATACATTGGTGTAAGTTTCCTAGATTTCAAAATAAAATGTACGATTTCATCTAGGTGAAAAAGGAAACAGAAAGGATCTCTAATAAATTAAGGATTTTTCAGTTTTTGGTTGTTGTTTTAATTTGTTACGATCAAGTTTTATACGCTAAATCTACGCTAAAAAAAAACATGAATTCGAAACTTTTACATAATGTAGATAAGTAAAATAAAATAAATAATAATTAACAAATTCGAAAAAATTTTACATAATTTAAAAAAATAAAATAAAATAATAACAATTTAAAAAATTGTATAATTTTCCTATAAAAAAGAAAAACTGCTATTGAGACTTAATAGAAGTTTTGTTTTAAAACTTATTGGGATTTTATCGAACTTCGTTCAGTCCTTTTCCATTTTTCCTTATTATTTAGGATTTTTAAAAAAATGTTGTAGCAAAAGTGCAATTATAAAGTATTTAAAACAAATCAAATAATTAAAGGGAAATTCTACAAATTAACTGAAGAGTTCCAAAAAGTAACATATTATTTTTAAAGCTTTTTTTTTAAGTTTTTTTAAATATTACTTAATTAATTGAATTAAATAAAGTTTCAATAATTTGTATAATATTGCAAAATAAGTATATATTTTTTAATATATATAGTTAAAATGCGCAAATATGGCAATAAATTATTACAGTATTAATACTGCAAAACAAAATTTCGAACATTTTAATTGCAATTAATTATGTATTTTAATTATTTTGATTCTTTCAGAGTTCTGTTAATATTACTAAAATTATATTATTACAATAAATAATCATAATTTTGCTTCTCTGTGAGTTTTGTTTACAACAACTGCTCCAGAGCTTTGAAATTGGCCTTAACAAAGAGTATCTTGGCCACGTTCTCGGGACACAGACCCGACTTCATGTCGCCGTAGAGACTCCTCGATTGGCCGAACAAGCGCTCGCTGGCGACACTCGCTGCCGGCGTGGAGAGATACTGCCGCACAATGGGAAAGAGAATGCTGTACTTCGGGTTGGCTGCCCACCAGCTGATGGGATCGTTCTGCCGCTCGATTCGCGGCTCAGAGTTGTACAGATAGAGCAGATTCTTGACCTGCGACTGCGACTGCTGCAGCGAAGAGCCTCCTGCCTCCGCCGGGCTGCTGCTCGACAGTGTGAGCATGTTGTCCAGAAACGAACCGATCTTCGACTCGTGCTTCACGCCGCCGCCAGAGCTCTTGGTGGCCAGCTTCATGGGCGGCTGCCAGTCCTGCAGCTGCGGCCGGCAGAGATGCGACAGTATCTTGTCCGTGACCAGCTGTGCCTCCTGCTGGCTGAAGAACGCCTGCTTGTAGCGCGGATCCAAGTACGTGGCCATCAGGTACTTGATGTCTGTGATCAGCGCGGCGCAACGTGCCTCCAGCTCCTCCAGCAGCTTGCGCGCAAAGGAGCAAATGGTCTGAAAGGAAGCAAGCGCTAAAGTGCAACTCTAATCCTTAAGCCAGCTCCCATATATAGTGCTTACCACGGAGGAGACAAAGTTGTGCACATCTGTGCGCAGGGAATCGCGCAGTGCTGCAATCAGTGGAATGACCGAGGATGCCGTCGAGTCGCTCCAGATGTGCACGATCTCCTCGATGGGCTGTATGACACGATTGCAGAGATCAATGTCGAGCCACTCGTCGGGATAGATCTTGACCATGTTGTACTCCTCGGCATAGATGGACAGCGCGTCCTTCAGCTGCAGCAGGCAGGCCTTCAGGCGGAACATGGCATTCCAGCTGCTGCCACTGGACTGCTCCTCGGTGCACCAGTGGGCAAAGGCCTCGCGATTGAGCCGCTTCTCGTGTATGTACTTCAGTTGGTTGTACGCGATCTGCGACTGCTCGAAGTGCTTGGCGATCTGCATGCACTTCGCATCGAGTTGCTGCAGCTGCTCGTTGGACTCGAGTGCGTGCTTGACGCACAGCTTGAGCAGCTGCACACTGCAGGCGCCATCGTCGCGTATGATGCAGTGAATCCGCTCCTTGGCCAGCTGCAGTTCCACGCTCGCACTGGAAATGATGTGACGCATATCCGCGTTATGGCCGCGCTCGTCCAGCGGCTCGCACTTCAGCTGGAACTGCTTGGCCTGGAAGTCACTGGAAATGCCATGGCAGCTCAGGCAGAGCAGTCCCGGTCCGCCCGCCTGCCACCAGACGCTCGTGGCCAGCGAGACGGAGTCGAGCTGGCACAGTTGCTGCTTCAGCTGCGCCTGCATGCGCGCATAGATCTCCTGGCAGAGGATGTTCTCGTAGTAGCCCAGCGAGTGCAGCGTGTAGCGCGGCTGCAGCGCCTTTACGAAGCTCTGGAATGCACTCGATTTAAGCGTCTGGAACGAGAGATCGCATTGCGCCAGCAGCAGCGCCAGTTTCTCGTCGCAGGCGTAGATCTCGTTCTGCAGCACTGCCAGTGGATCTGCCTGCGGCTGCAAATTCGAATTCGTTAGCAAAAAAAAAATTCGATTTTCGAGTTCGAATTCCAATTCCAATTCGCTTACCTGCAACTGCAGGTGCGAGCGAGACGACGCACTGTCGCCGATTTCCGTTTTCACCATGTACTTGAGGTCGCTTTCGGAGAGCGTTTGAAATTCGGCTGGATGCTTGCTCTTCAAGTGGTTGCGCAGGCAGGTGGTGCCGCGTCCCTTGCGCGAGTAGTTCTTGTGGCACAGACAGCATGTGGCCACCGTATCGCTTTCCTTATAGAAAAAATTCCACACTCGACTCTTTTTGCTCATCTTTTCGTTTTGCGGATACATCCGCTTTACATCCGTTTCGTCGCAGCCCTGCTAAGCGAACGCTCGATAGGCTCGATGACTGCACGAGTATCGTTATCGCACACCACCACAACCACAACAAACTGGCATATCGAGCTACTGCCATCGCTAGCACTGCACTTTTGGCGCGCACGCGACACACAGGCCAAGCGAAGTATTTGTTTATGTGCGCAATGCCCTGCAACATGGAATTGCCGGCGACACCAGAGCAACTGACAGCACTGGACAGTGGCAGCTGGCAGCAGCTGCTCGAAGATCCGACAAACTGGCATGCCATACCGCTGCTCAACCACACACCACTGCACCAGCTCAGGGATCAGGGACTGGTGCGATTTCGCGGCATGGTGCAGGACATGATGGATCCGGAAATCTACTTGGAGCGCTACGAGCTGAAGTCGCCCGATGGCAGCACACGTCTGCAGCAAGGCAAGTATCGCGATTGCCTGCGGCTGGACAAGCACGAGCAGCTGGACTACAACGCCGCGAGCAATGTGCACGGCGAGCGGCGCACACTGTTCGTCGTCTCGCTGCCCGGCCAGAACGACTGGGCCAAGGAGCACGAGCAGCGCTGCAATCCGCAACAGGCGACAGCGCTGCCGGCGACAGAGACAGTGGGCAGCGGCGTTAAGCGTGCACAGGAGGAAAACATCATGGAGGTGGACCGCTCGGAGGACCGCTCCAACAGCAACAAGCGGCAATGTGTGGCGGCGCCGGGCAAGGTAACAGCTGCAAGTTGCTCCACTGTGCTGGGCTCCGACTATCTGCTCAACTCGCCGCTGCCGGATCGCCCTAGCATGGCGTGCATGGTGAAGGTCTACGAGGATTTCGACAAGTACACGCTGAATTCCCTCATGGACTTCGTGGGCTTCTTGTCCGTGGATCCCGCACTGGATGTCGCTACACTGGACACGGACGCCATGAAGGATGTGGAGAGTCTGAGCGAGCTGCAGGCGCAGCATCCGTCGCCGTTCCTCATACCACGCCTACACGCCTTTGGCATCCGTTGCCTGTCGCATGCGAATCCACTGCTGGATCGCAGCCTGCAACAGCCGGTGGCACAGGTGGTGGTGGCGGCGGCGGAAACGCTACCGTCGCCGGAGACACTGCACAAGGATCTGCGCATGCTGCTCAAGCTGTGCCTCTTCGACGACGAACTCGCCGCTGAGTACATGCTCTCGCATCTGATCTCCACCGTGTACTCCCGCTCCGAGATGCAGAGCATCGGCAAGTTCGCGCTGAATGTGTGCAATCTGCCCAAGGAGTGCCTGCAGCAGTATACCACCAAGCTGTACGAGGTGCTGCAGCTGCTGCTGCCCGCCAGTCACTATCTGCCCCTGACGCTGGACACGATGAACACGGCCGCCTTTGCGCCCAAGTGGGTAACCCACCCTCCCCCGAAATGCACTGAAACTAAACCAATTCCCTGCTCTTGCATTCCCAGAAAGGATTACGAGACGAACAAGCTGGTCTCGGGCCTGCTGCAGCTGGCGCCGCACACGCATCTCGTGCTGGACGAGACGCGCCTGCAGCAGGGCAAACTGGAGGCCAACGGCGTGCAGGCCATACAGCATCTGGCGCACCTGGTCAACAATCAGCAGCTCAAGTGCGACTTCCAGTACTACCACATCGACTACAACGTCGATATTCCCGTGCTGATCTTCAGCGAGGGCCGCAGCATGCTGCCGGTAAGCCAAGCCAAACCAAATCCACTCTTAACTAATGCTGTCCAACTAATGTGGATTTTCTCTTAATGCGCAGAGCGACTTTGTGCTGCCCCTCAATGCCGATGCGAAGGCCGTGGAGATCTGCGAGGAGTCGCTGCAGGCGGCGCTGCACTATCTGCAGCAGCCGGCACGACTGCAGCAGTTCCGCAGCTACCTGACCATGGCGCGCACGGCGCAGTTCAGCGTCAGCGAGGACCTCACCGAGACCATACAGCAGCACTTCGTGGAGATGCGCCGGGCGAATGTGAAGAGCAATGCGGACGATCTGCATGGACTGCTGGTGCTATCGCGCCTGCTGGGCATCTCACGCGGCAAGCAGGCCCTGGACAAGGAGACCTGGCATTTGGCCACGGAGTACGAGGCGAAGCGGCGCCAGCGGCTACAGGCGCTGCCCAAGTCCAGCGCACAGTTGCGCAATTCATTTAATTCAAATTAAATTTCAATTTCAAAATAATTTTGCTGAATCTATTTATTTATTTATTAGGCCCTAAGATGCCCATATAGTAACTGCCTGAATAATCGCCAAATGGAAGTCATCACGAGCTCCTGCTGCAGTGAGTCCTCCAGACTCTTTCGGTTCAATTCAAATTTTTAAATTAATTAATTAATTAATTGAAGTCCTTTTATTGATCAGATTTAAATTGTACTATGCGAACTAAAACCAGCGCATGCTCCTGAAGTAATGCCTCATACTACATTGCTTAATATACCTATACAAAAATAATACCAAGGTTACAATATATTTATACCCAAATTATCTTATGATCTCTATAATCGAATAATACTCAGACGCTTATAGATACTCGCATATGTATCATACGATTATCCCTATATATCCTATAAAAACTATCAGTTCTAAGGTATTAAATATGTATAAGGTTTTCAGACTTATATTTTTCTCCGAAAAATGAGATGGCCGTTTGGACGGACATACGGCATCTAATTATGGGGAAATATCGAAATTCTTCAAAGGTTTCAAAATAAAACCCCTTTGTCTAATCACCAATGGGCCCCAAACGCCTGCAAAGACTCGATACACCCACTATAACCAGCTTGCAATGCTTGTTAGAGAGCTACACAATCTTCCGGATGGACTCAGTATGGGGAAAACTATACTATGCAGCCACAAAAATAAGCAGCGACAATAAAATAGCAGTAAGAAAGAGAAAATGCAATTTAAGAAAAAAAAAAATTTAAAAATGTGAGTCTACAGGATGCAAACTTATAACCAAAGAGCTGTAAATATAGTAAGAAAGAAAGAAAATGCAATTTAAGAAATGAAAAAAAAAAACAAGTAAGGAAAGCTACAGTCGAGCGCGCGCGACTGTAAGATACCATTTACCCTATTCGAAGAAATAATACAAAATAAAATAAATTGTATAAAAATATATAAAAAAAATATAAAAAAAAAGCAATTTACATTAAGAAAAAAAAATCGTCCCGCGCCAGATTCGAACCCAAGAACTCTCACGAACTTTGTAACTTACGAATCGGACCTCTAACCACTAGACCACACAAGTTTACGCCATGCGATCGGCAAATTAGGCTTTTATTGACGCGGGCCCTCTACTGCGTCGATTTAACGTTTTGATTAGGAATCGCTAGCGCCCATAACTTTGTATGGGGAATTCGAACTCCTATAACTTCTTTGTTATTAAAAAATAAAAATTGAAGAAAGCTACAGTCGAGTGCACTCGACAGTAAGTTATAATTTACCTTTGGCTGCTAAAAATAATTCTTAATATTAATTACTTTTATTCGAATTAATAACAACGCATCGCATATTTCCGAAATTAAATACACATGCATTGACGCTAATGGCACATGCCGACTGCACGCCGATTGTGCGTGCGCAGTCGGCACAAGCATTGACGCCGAGCCTCTGCTCCGTCTCTGCTGCTGTATGCAAAACTTCTCGCGCCTAGGAACAGACCATGTGCTTCAGTGGTTTGTTGTTAGAGTTGTCAGCTCTTTAACTAAATGTTCCCGGTTCGAATCCAAACGCAGTCTTCTTTTTTTTGTATTGCTTAGAAAAAGTTTTTGGTTTTTTTTATTTTTTTTGCATAATATATTTTTCATATAGCGCAAAATTATTAAAAAAAAAAAAAATTGCCCAGCGCAGGATTTGAACCCGCGACCTCACGCATCAGAAACTTGCGAGCCAACCATCAAGACCACACACAGTTACGCAGTGCGATCGGCAAAAAAAAAAAAAAAATTGCCCGTTGCTGGATTTGAACCCGCGACCACACGCACCAGAATCTTGCATGCAACCATCTAGACCACACACAGTTACGCGGAGCGATCGGCAAATGAGACTTTTATTGATGCCGGCCTTCTGCTGCGTCAGTTCAACATTCTAGTTGGAATTCTAAGCGCCCACAACTTTATATGGGAGATTCAAACTCCTATAACTTCTTTGTTTATTGTCCGATCGGATTGAAATTTATAGGGTAGATCTGTACTATGGTAAGCTACAAGAGTGTTAAAAAAAATGTTTTGTTATTTCCCTACTTTTCTTAAAATTCAATAGTTTGGGGGCGGTGGGCGTGGCATCCAAAAGTTGAAAATCAAACATTCTTCGTAATGTTACCAGGCACCTTACTTTCAAATTTGGCGCTTCTAGCTTTTCTAGTTTTCTTTTAAACTATAAAAATGTGTTTTTTAGAGGCGGTGGGCGTGGCATCCAAAATTCTAAAATCCAACTTCTGCATAATGTTGCAAGACACTCTCCTACCAAATTTGGTGCGTTTATCTCTTTTCGTTATTGAATTATTTAGAAAAAATCGAAATACGCATTTATCGATTTGCGGAGGAGGTGGGCGTGGCACATCAAGTTTGAAATAAACTTCTTGTGTGTATTGAATACACGCACACTCCCACCAAGTCTGGTGCCTCTAGCTCTTTTAATAGCTGAGATCTGTGTGTTCATACAGACGGACAGACGGACAGACGGACAGACGGACAGACGGACAGACAGACGGACATGACCAAATCGACTCGGCTATTGATGCTGATCAAGAATATATATACTTTGTATGGTCTGCCACGCCTCCTTCTGCCTGTTACATACATTTGCACAAAGTTAATATACCATTTTTTACCCATTTTCAATGGGTAAATGGTATAAATATAAAAAAAAAGCAATTTACATTAAGAAAAAAAAATCGTCCCGCGCCAGATTCGAACCCAAGAACTCTCACGAACTTTGTAACTTACGAATCGGACCTCTAACCACTAGACCACACAAGTTTACGCCATGCGATCGGCAAATTAGGCTTTTATTGACGCGGGCTCTCTACTGCGTCGATTTAACGTTTTGATTAGGAATCGCTAGCGCCCATAACTTTGTATGGGGAATTCGAACTCCTATAACTTCTTTGTTATTAAAAAATAAAAATTGAAGAAAGCTACAGTCGAGTGCACTCGACAGTAAGTTATAATTTACCTTTGGCTGCTAAAAATAATTCTTAATATTAATTACTTTTATTCGAATTAATAACAACGCATCGCATATTTCCGAAATTAAATACACATGCATTGACGCTAATGGCACATGCCGACTGCACGCCGATTGTGCGTGCGCAGTCGGCACAAGCATTGACGCCGAGCCTCTGCTCCGTCTCTGCTGCTGTATGCAAAACTTCTCGCGCCTAGGAACAGACCATGTGCTTCAGTGGTTTGTTGTTAGAGTTGTCAGCTCTTTAACTAAATGTTCCCGGTTCGAATCCAAACGCAGTCTTCTTTTTTTTGTATTGCTTAGAAAAAGTTTTTGGTTTTTTTTATTTTTTTTGCATAATATATTTTTCATATAGCGCAAAATTATTAAAAAAAAAAAAAAATTGCCCAGTGCAGGATTTGAACCCGCGACCTCACGCATCAGAAACTTGCGAGCCAACCATCAAGACCACACACAGTTACGCAGTGCGATCGGCAAAAAAAAAAAAAAAATTGCCCGTTGCTGGATTTGAACCCGCGACCACACGCACCAGAATCTTGCATGCAACCATCTAGACCACACACAGTTACGCGGAGCGATCGGCAAATGAGACTTTTATTGATGCCGGCCTTCTGCTGCGTCAGTTCAACATTCTAGTTGGAATTCTAAGCGCCCACAACTTTATATGGGAGATTCAAACTCCTATAACTTCTTTGTTTATTGTCCGATCGGATTGAAATTTATAGGGTAGATCTGTACTATGGTAAGCTACAAGAGTGTTAAAAAAAATGTTTTGTTATTTCCCTACTTTTCTTAAAATTCAATAGTTTGGGGGCGGTGGGCGTGGCATCCAAAAGTTGAAAATCAAACATTCTTCGTAATGTTACCAGGCACCTTACTTTCAAATTTGGCGCTTCTAGCTTTTCTAGTTTTCTTTTAAACTATAAAAATGTGTTTTTTAGAGGCGGTGGGCGTGGCATCCAAAATTCTAAAATCCAACTTCTGCATAATGTTGCAAGACACTCTCCTACCAAATTTGGTGCGTTTATCTCTTTTCGTTATTGAATTATTTAGAAAAAATCGAAATACGCATTTATCGATTTGCGGAGGAGGTGGGCGTGGCACATCAAGTTTGAAATAAACTTCTTGTGTGTATTGAATACACGCACACTCCCACCAAGTCTGGTGCCTCTAGCTCTTTTAATAGCTGAGATCTGTGTGTTCATACAGACGGACAGACGGACAGACGGACAGACGGACAGACGGACAGACGGACAGACGGACAGACGGACAGACAGACGGACATGACCAAATCGACTCGGCTATTGATGCTGATCAAGAATATATATACTTTGTATGGTCTGCCACGCCTCCTTCTGCCTGTTACATACATTTGCACAAAGTTAATATACCATTTTTTACCCATTTTCAATGGGTA